>JAAXCT010000256.1:0-600000 GCA_012490785.1 Eragrostis nindensis | reverse complement strand
TTTCCCTTTGTGAATAGGCCATGTTCTTGGACTCAATGAATCTGAACATTTGCTTTCGGTGGCTCTAACAACCTCTGTTAGTGCGATTATCCCATATCAACAATGCAGTTACATGACAACGTGATATGCCGCTTTCATAAACATTAAGCCTATTATTTTGTAGCACATATACCTCACACAAACTAAATAAGTTGTACTTAATTGGTTAAAGATCGATGGGGCAAACAAAACAAGGAATGCAAAAGCTTATGTAAGGGAAAACATGCAAGATGTCGTTATCTGCCCGCCGGCCCTCCGGTAATAGCTCTGTCACCCCTCCTGACTTCAGATCAATAGTAAATAGGGCACCATCCACCTTTATAACAATAACACCATTGCTACTCGGAGCGGCAAACATTTCATAGGCACGCGACAGGACCCAAGATGGGAGCATCTTGTTTAGCTTAAGGACACTTTGTTGTCTCCAACCAGCATCTCCATCCGTACCAGCCTCCCTCGACCACATAGAGAGTCTGGAGTCCCGCACCATGACCAAACCAAGGTTGCCTTCATCTGCTATCGTGAGAGCAATGAAGAAATAAGCATCCAGGTGGGGCACAGATGGCAGGCTGACAAACGATAGTTCTTGCTTACACAGTTCGTATGCAAGAAGTACAGAGCTCCAATCACGCTCGCAGAGGAAGTAGACTGTTTTCCCAACAATGGCAGAGGGTCCTGATCTGATGCCACGCACACTGCTGTCTTGGATAGAGATCGGCTCGTTCCATACATGCTGCTGTGAAGAGTATACATACGCAGACGTTAAGCCCCGGATCAAGTCTGAGCCCACCAAGACCACGGAGAAGGCGCCATAGCCGCAGTCAAGGTGGTCGCAGCCAGCCGTTGCGCAGAGCAACGCTGCACTCCAACTGAGCGTACGCAGACACGGCATTGTTGGCAGCCTCCGGATCTCGCCGGTGATGGGACTCCAAGCAACGAGTTCAGATTTCGAACACCCCGTGTCCCAAAAGAGGATGCGGCCGTGGAGGGCGTCAATGGCGCGCCATCCGGAGATGTTGGCTTTTGGTAGGTGGAAGGTGGAGGTAGCCGCGAAGTGGGATTTCGGGATCCACAAACCGCTGTTGGAGCATGTACTTCCGCCGCGGCAGATGAGTCCGAGAAGAGGGGGCGTCTGGTGGATCTTGCGGAACCGGCGGCGGAAGGCGGCGCCGGAGATGAGGCGACACCAGGCCTTGCAAATGACGGCGGCGCGAAACAGGCGCGCCGGGTCGTCCGGCGGAAAGCGAAGGAGGATCTCTTCGACGAGCTCCTCCATCAGCACCGGAGGCGGCCGTTGCGGCAGTGACATGCCGCAGATGGGATATAGCGAGGGATAGAAGCTATCGGCGGCGTTGACACCGAACGTCTTGGACGCAAAGGCGCGCGCCCATCTATATTTTTTAGAAAATGGAAATAGTTTCCCGCCTCTGCGTTTCCACACATAGCGTTCATATTTATTACATTTGGTCAGCTCCTCGGCTGAGATCAAGAGACAAAATTAAAGACAAAGTCTATTATTGAATTTCCATCCATTCTTCGCGAAGAACTCCATGGCAATAATCTCCATAGAAAGGCTCGCGGAACGGAGCTTCTCCTTTGTCTCATCACGCTGCAGCAAAGCCCAGAACCGCAGCCAATACGTCCCTCTGAAAACAGCCTGCATAAAGGAAGTATATTTGACATTGTCAAAAACTGTATCATTACGACACCGCCAGATGGCCCAACATAGGGCAGCCGCCCCTACTAAAATAAATTTTTTCTCTTCTAGATTCATTCCTGCTAGCCAATTCCCCAACATATGGGTTATAGAGAGAGGAGGGGGTAAGCCGGTAGCAATGGTAACAATCCTCCAAAAAGTTTTCGCATTGTGACAGTCAAAGAACAAATGTTTGATTGTCTCATTGCAATTGCAAAAACAACACTTTTGATTGCCATGCCAATTGCGTTTCGCAAGGTTATCCTTCGTGAGAATGACACCTCTTTGAAGGTACCATAGGAAAATCTTGATCTTTAGAGGGATTTTCAATTTCCATATCAATTTATGAGAGAAAGGAGCATTCATATTGATCATATAAGTATACATGGATCGGACAGAATATTGTCCATTCTGATGCAAACTCCATCTAAAGGTGTCTCTCTCATCAGTTAGATTGATATGAGCGATTTTTGCCACCAGATTGTGCCAATGATTGAGATTATCTCCCACTAAGGCTCTTCTAAAAGAGATGTTTAGCGGCACGGTACTCATGACATTACTCACCGTAGCATGCGGGTGATTCGCAATGTTATAGAGACTAGGATAAATATTCTTGAGAGGTTGAGAAGCAGCCCATGTGTCCTCCCAGAATCTAGTTTGTGTTCCATCATTAATCTTGAAAGATCCACATTCTAGAACTTGATTTTTAATCTTCATGAGACCTTTCCAGAAATGTGAATCATTTCTTTTAGCCTCTACTTGGGAGAGAGTTTTTGAGCTCAGATATTTATTTCTAAGCAGAGATTGCCAAGTCCCGTCTTCGTTAAGCAGTTCAAATATCCATTTGCTCAACAGACTTTTATTCCTAGACCTCCTTGATCTTTGGGACGACAAAGAATATCCCATTTGGCAAGTCGATATTTTTTCTTATCTTTACCTCCTTGCCAATAAAATCTAGATCTGTAATAGTCCAATTTTTTTATGACTCCTTTGGGTATTTCAAAGGACATCATAAACATGGGTAGGCTGCTAAGAACCGAGTTTAGAAGGACTAAGCGTCCACCATAGGATAGGTGTTTGGCTTTCCAACAAGATAATTTCTTTTCGAACCTTTCTTCTATGATTCTCCAATCGCTATTACGGAGTTTCATATGATGCATTGGTATTCCCAAATATCTAAATGGGTATTCACCAGAACTGCATCCAAAAAGTTCAGTATATTGGTCCTCGAACTCTTTTGCTGCTCCATAAAAAAAAAATTTCGCTTTTATGGAAATTGATTTTTAGACCCGAAAGCTGCTCAAAAACACTCAACAAAAGTTTCATGTTTTTTGCTTGTTCCAGGTCATGGTCCAAAAATATGATGGTGTCATCTGCATATTGCAAGATAGACAGACCATCGTCCACTAGATTTGGTATGACACCCTTAATTTGTCCGTCATCTTTTGCTCTTTTAATCAAAAGAAGAAGCATATCTGCCACAATATTGAACAAGATAGGTGACATTGGGTCTCCCTGACGAAGACCTTTCTTGGTTTGGAAATAGTGGCCAATATCATCATTGACTTTTATACCCACACTACCTCCAGTAACAAAGTTCTCAACCCATCTACACCATTTGGGTGAGAAACCTTTCATTCTCAATGTTTGTTGCAGGAAAGACCACTTGACTTTATCATAGGCTTTTTCAAAATCAATTTTGAAAACAACCCCGTCAAGTTTCTTCGAATGTAGTTCATGAAGGGTTTCGTGTAAAATTACTACACCTTCCATGATATTCCTGCCAGGCATGAAAGCGGTCTGAGATGGTCTCACAACCGTGCCAGCGACCTTATTAATTCTATTTGTGCCAACTTTTGTGAAAATCTTAAAGCTGACATTGAGGAGACAGATTGGACGGTATTGTTGGATTTGTTTTGCCTCTTTGACCTTGGGCAGTAATGTAATGACACCAAAGTTAAGGCTATATAAAGGGAGTCTCTCTTCATGAAAATCTTTGAAAAGAGCCAACAAATCTTCCTTTATTATCTCCCAGAAAACTTGATAGAATTCTGCAGGAAATCCGTCCGGTCCTGGGGCTTTGTTGTGTTCCATTTGGAAAACTGCCTCCTTAACCGCTTCCTCTGTAAATATAGAGGTTAGAAGATTATTTTCTTCTTCACTAACCTGGGGGAGATCGTCTATTCGATTCTCATCCAAGGCTATGTTATTGCTTTCTGGTGGTCCAAAAAGATTTTTGTAATAATTTGTGATATATGACTTTAAATCGTCATCACCGACAATGACACCCTCTTCTTGCTCTAATCTGAAGATGTGTTGTTTGCGGTGCTTACCATTGGCCACCAAATGGAAGAAGCGAGTGTTGTCGTCCCCTTCCAATAGGTCTTTAACCTTCGCTCTTTCATACCACTTTATTTCCTCCTCCCTTAATAAGAGGACTAGTCTTTCTTTGAGATAGTGTTTCATATTTATCTCATTGTCAGACAAAGTGGTTGTCTCGGCTTTTTTATCGATCTTTTCAATCATCGATATGAGCCTTTTCTTCTCCTTTCTGTATGAACCAGCTGTATGTTTGGCCCAACCTCGGAGATAACGGCGTAGATGTTGAATTTTATTCTGCCATCTGTCCATTGCCGTTGTTCCTCTATCTTCCGATCGCCATAAATTGGCGACCATATCGAAAAAACCATCCCTAAGGAACCAACCTCTCTCAAATTTGAATAGAGGTTGTTTGTTATGATGGGTAGATGCTCCTGTGTTGAGCACTAGTGGAGTATGATCAGATTGACTCCTATCTCTTGCCTCAACAGTAGATAAAGGGAATTTATCTTCCCACTCTGTGCTTACTAGCACCCTGTCAAGCTTCTCATAGGTAGGGTCGTCTCCTGGACTGGCCCAAGTATATTGTCTACCCGACATGACAATCTCTCTGAATTCGAGAGATTCAATGACCGCATTGAATAAATTTGGCCATTTTATGTCAAAGTTCTCCTTATTTTTATCCTGAGGATGCCTCATTATATTGAAATCACCACCTATGATATAAGGTAGTGTTTCCCGAGAGCAAGTATGAGCCATTTCTGATAAAAAGGCTTGTTTATCATGTTGCTGTGCCGGTCCATATACCGCATACAACATAAATTTGAACCCATCAGATTTATTTCTAAGGCAGAATTTTACATAAAAATCTCCCTCAGTGATGGACCCAATGTCAAAGACTGTTAGATCAACACCCAATAGGATGCCTCCTGATCTGCCATGTGGTGCCATGCTATGCCAAATGAAATCACGGCCACCACAAAAATTTTTAAGGGTCGAATCTGGGAATTCATCCCGACCTGTTTCCATAAGAGCAATAAAATTAATTTGCTCCTCTTTCACCAAATCCGCTAAGTATCTGTGTTTAGCCAAGTCTCCAAGACCTCTGCTATTCCAGAAGACTCCTTTCATTGGAGACACAATTTTGACGGAGTTCTAGGTTTCTTAGGAGGCTTGCCAGGTTTAATTTTCCTAGCAGAGTTCGACTTTTTCCTTCTTGGAACAGCACTTAGATCACACAATATGTGATCCTGTCCCAGATCATGCGATTCCTCACTTAAATCCCCACTAACGTGGCCGAGGATCATTTCAAGTCTTTCCTCCTCCTCCTCATCACTATAATCAGTGATTTTAGGAGACTTTTTGTTCTTACAAATCTTATTCTCTAATTTCTTCTTAGCCGACAAAGAAAGCCTATCAAGTTCTATATTTTTGATGGCTATGTTCATTACGTTACGTTATATTGGTGGGCCCTCTTTTTTTTATACGTATTATCAAGTAGGTTACGTTAGTTAATACTTGTACATATCGTACATATACACATCACCTGTTTGTGAGCTCTCGGTTGATTTAGTCGCCGAAATTGTAGGGCTGGGCTAGGAAAAAAAATTTGCGAAATTTCACCGAAATATCTGATGTTTCGTCTTTTCCGGTAGGGTCCGAAATGAAATCGAAATAAACAGTACAAACGAAATATTGTTCTCGACCACCTTAGTGAGTGCAAATTTTCTTTTTTATGTATCCAATCGTGATGTTTTACAGATTTGAGACAATATCTTGTGAAATCATGTCAAATTTTATTACCGAAATTTCATGTTTATCGGTGACCTCCGAATTTTTTTTATTTCCGAAATAGTTTTCCTAGGGGCTGGGTGGACCGGGAGTGTGTAAAGCATCAAAAATATGTAGGGATCGGATGGGAGAAAAACATAGTGAAGCTAACTACAGAGAGCACGTAAATACCTTTCATTGGGAAAACATTGTTGAAGACTTCACGCCGTAGGATTACTGAGCAACCTAGACGACTTTTTTTTTTTTTTTTGAATGAACAGCAGGGGAGCCCCTTACTGATTTTTTTTCTATTTTCATTATTAAAAAGTATGTACACGGTGTACAAGGTCGCAGACCCAAAGAAAGACCCTAATACAAAAGACTATTGGAAATTACTCAAAAAAGTCTCTAATAACTCCTTAGTAGATGCCTTTGCTCTATGAACAATCAAGGCTAGCTCATGCCTAAAATTTATTTTCCACCTTTGTAGCGACAAAGTAGCTCCATCACAGATGATTGCATTTCTATGGCACCAGATTGCCCATCCTGCCACCTGATTTCTCGAAAGATCTTAGAACCAAACCTTCTTCTGCTATCAATGATCATTTCATAAGGTTGCAGTTGTGCATTCCATTGATATCCAGAAAAGCCCAACACCATCTACTGAATGGGCAGTCAAAGAAGAGGTGCAGCAAGGTTTCTTCACTCCTTGTGTTACATAGCACACAGGTATAGTCATCTAGAACTTTATTCTTTATATTCTCAGCATATTTCTGGTATTCAATCTGTCCTTGAGAAGAAGCCAAAAGAAAAATTTCTGCTTACCTTGCACACATGATTTCCACATCCACTTAATTAAAGAGTGGCGAGCCATTAGAGTTCCAATGATATTCTTATATGCTTTCTTTGAAAAGAAATCAGATGAACCCCATATATAATTCCATTTATCTATTTTTTGATTTCCCACATCTAACTGGTTTATGAGTCCTTGTAATTCGGTCCATTGTGTCGAGGCTTCCATAGACAACGGCAGATGAAAATTTTGATGCAGAGCTTGACCTCTTGAATTTTCCACCGAGATATCCTTTTTCTTGGCAAAAGAAAATAAGTGAGGGAATCTCCATTCTAGAACCCTAAGATCCCATAGATCATTCCAAAAGAGGATAGTATCACCTCTACCATAGGTGGCTGCTGCCATAGCCCTGAAATTATCAGCACAAGTCATAACATCTCTCCACCAGAAAGACCCTACTTTTCTCCTTTGGTGTGGTGCTATCGCAGACTTATAAAACTGCTGCCAGGTGAGATGAACCGATGGCAAGTCCACTTTGTTATAGAATTTATGCAGATACTTGAGCAACAAGGCTGTATTTTGGGCTATAAGATCCAGAATACCTAGCCCTCCTTCATTTTTAGGTCGACATAGCCTCTTTCCAAGCCACCAAACACCCACCTTTTCTATTAATCTCTCCTCTGTACCAGAGATAGTATCTTCTATATTTATCTAGCTGTTCTAGCACATTGATTGGGATTTTTAATGTGCACATGAAAAACATACGCATTGAGGTCAGTACTGAATTCACCATTTGCAACCTTCCAGCATAAGAAAGCATTTTGCTTATACCAGTCATTCTCTTTTCAACCCCATTAACCATGGGAGTAAAGTGCTCAACTGATGGTCTTGTGGTTCCTAAAGGCAATCCAAGATAAGTGAACGGCATAGACAAGCTGACAACCCAAGGTATTAGCCAAGAGATGCCTTCTCTACTTCCACATTTATTTTTTTTTTTGAAGCGAAACAGGAGGGGATTCCCCTACTGTGTTTTTATTAATTAGTTGTTAGTTTTTATGTACATGGTCAGCGAAAAAAAGATGCTAGCCAGGCCGTCATGGCATCATGACGTCGTTGACTAGCTCTGTAGAACATGAGAGTGAAGATCTCTTTGAAGTCCTTCTTCCATTTTGGAAAGCTAATGGCTGCCCCATTGAAGATAATACCGTTTCGCTGTATCCAGATCGCCCAAGATGCTATCATTACCACTTCCACGAAGCAATCATATGCAAAGTGCTGCTTCTGCTCCTGTACCATTTCCACCAATGGCAGCGCCAGGTCCCAAATGATTTGTATTGAGGCCCAACAAAGCTGAGAGAAGGAGCAGCCAAAGAAAAGATGCTGGACAGTTTCCTCAATGCCATTGCCACATAAGACACAGTTAACCGAGGGGACTGCAAACCTCTTGCGCCGCAGCAAATTTCTTGTGTTGAGTCGATCATTGAGTAAGAGCCAAAAGAAGACTTTATGTTTTCCTTGGCAGCATGATTTCCATAACCACTGAAAGGGGGCTGCTGCAGCCCTATGACCAATGATTTGAAGGTATGCATTCTTGGATGAGTAGGTACCTGATCCCCAAATATAAACCCACTTATCATCTTCATTAGCATCACGGTTCCATTCGCCCAGAGTTTCCACTAACTCAGCCAATTGATGAGAGGCAATGGGTGATAATGGCAGATGAAAGAGCCGCTCATAATCTGGTAGTAGGCCCAAAAACTTGTTGACACTAATATTAGGCTCTCTAGCAAACGAGTGGAGCTCAGGATACAAAAGTTTCAGAGTGCCAAAGTCCCATACGTCATTCCAAAGCATCGTTGTATCCCCCTTTCCAACTATCACCTTTGCCATACCCCTGTATGTATCGAATAATCTGCAAAGAGCTCGCCACCAGAAAGAGCCCCTAGGACCACGCGCTTGAGGAGCAATTGGGGCAGAGTAGAAGGCTCTCCATGTCAAATTGACCCATGGAACATCCACCTTATTCAGGAATTTGTGAATGTGCTTCAAGAGCAGAGCTTTATTTTGTGCAGCTATATTAACAATACCAAGACCACCCTGCTCCTTTGGCCTGATGCATTTTTTCCATGCCGCCAAACAGTTGCCCTTCTTATGTATATCAGAACCTCTCCATAAGCAACGACGTCTATATTTGTCAATCTCCTCCACCACTTCACTTGGGAATTTAATAATACACATGGCATACGTGGGCAAAGCCGTGAGAACTGAGTTGTTGAGTGTAAGACGATCAGCATAATTAGTGAAAGGGGAGATGCCCATGAGCCTTTTCTCAATTCTACTGATGATTGGTAAAAAATCAGCCACCACAGGCTTGGTGGTTCCAAGGGGAAGCCCAAGATAGGTGAATGGCATTGCCGCCACTTGACACCCTAGAGTTGCAGCCAAGTGTGAAGCCTTCTCATCAGATAGATTTATTGGCACCAGAAAAGATTTGCCAAAGTTCACCCGTAAACCAGTAGATGATGCAAAAGTTTCAAGGAGACACTTGAGAAAGAAAAGTTGTCTTCCATCTGCTGGCATGATTATCAATGTGTCATCGGCATATTGAACGATGGGGTAGTCCTGTTCATATGAACTGTCCAACGGTAGAGATATAAGACCCTTTGCATAAGCATCGTTAACTAAAGATTGTAATAAGTCTGCCGCCAACACAAATAGAAGTGGTGACAATGGGTCACCCTGCCGTACTCCTCGTCTGCAATGTATGGTTTTACCTGGCACTCCATTTAGGAGAACCTGTGAAGTACCCGAAGAGAGGATGGCTGAAACCCATGAAAGCCATTTCGCCGAGAATCCTTTATGTTGCAGCATGCTAAGAATCACGTGATGTTCCACCTTGTCAAAAGCCTTCTCGAAATCAAGCTTCAAAATGACAATTTCCTTCCTTGAAGTATGACATAAATATAGGTACTGGAATGTCCAAGAAAGACAGTCTTGTATGGTCCGAGTCTTAATAAACCCATACTGATTCTGATGAATGAGAGAGCATACAACAGATTGCAGCTGATTGGCCATAGCCTTAGTGATGAGCTTGATAGGACACCCAAGGAGTGAAATTGGTCTGTAGTCGTTCACAGTCTCCGGCGATGAAACTTTCGGCACCAAGGTAATATACGATGAGTTGATACTGCGCACACCAAGATCACCGTGGTCGAAAGCTTCAAAGAGATTATAGAAGTCCTGCTTTATTAGATTCCAACATTTCTTAATGAAGTGCCCATTGAAACCGTCAGGACCAGGGGCCTTATCTCCAGGCATTTCTTTTACAAGTCTGTCAATGGCTTCCCTAGTCAATTTTAGAACGAAAAGACCCCATGGCGCTCCCACCCCCCTCCCATGGCGACCTCTCTCTCCCTCACGGTGGTGATCCCCATGGAGCCCGTGCCTGATCTGCACGCCGGCGATTGTGCGCCTTGGGTTGGTGACAGCAATCATCATGGCTGGGCTCTCTGATCTGGATTTCTCCCCAGGTCTTGATCTGCAGCGCAAGATCGCTGATCGCTTCGGTACGTCGGTCTCGCCTTCGTGTCCCTCCCCTGGATTCATCTTGGTTGCCTCGTTTTCTCGCTCTGCTCTGCGGATCAATGTGGATTCTGTTGGTTTGGTGTTGCAATCCTGTTTGGGCGGTTCTGCGGCTGATTTCAGAGTTCAGTTTCTGAAAGATTGGTGCTTTTGTTTTGAGGTGCATTCAAAGGCAGTGGGTTTCTTGATCAACAGTTTGCGCAGTTTTTCTTGTCAGTTGTTTGCAATTCACTTCACTTTGTGGGGAAATGGTGGGCCGAATTGGCAACGTGAGTTTGCTAAATGGTGTGAACAGCAGGATCAGGAGTGGACGCTGGTCACAAGAAAACGCAGTTATGCTGCTGTTGTTCGTGATCAAGCTGCTCATGTGCGACCACCCCCAATGAAAACAGTTTTTCAGAGGCTTGCTTTTCCTGATAATTATCATCTGAATTTTGTTGAGGAACTGCAGCAGGTGGCTGTCGATCCCAAGGATCGTCAGTCGGTGTTCACTAGAATCCAATTTCCAGAAACCACTGCAGTGTTATCCGATCTTTCAGTTCAGGCTCAGCATGGTGTTCGTCAGACTCGCCTTGTTCATCAGCATGTTAATTCAAATACAAATTTGAATGGCCAACCGGTTTTCAGGGATGCACCAGTTATGGACAGTGTTAATTCTCAGCAGGAAATCTCGCACAATCAATTCAATGGTAATTGTTTCCGCTGTCTAGCATGGGGCCACACAGCAAGGTTTTGTAAAGGGCAGATACGGTGCAGAAATTGTTACAATTATGGTCATGTACAGCGGGTTTGCAGGGCACGTAAACGGGGCAGGTTTATTTATAGAAGGAAAGATATCCCCCGGCCCTCAACACAGGAGATTGCACAGGTTGATCTTGCCGCGTCTAGCCCTGCCTGCATCTCCTTGCCTTCCACATCGCAGCCCGTCCCCTCACCTTCCACAGACACCACCTGGCCTCCCTCTCGCCGGATACCTCGGCGGAGTTGGCCGCACGTCTCGCGGCCATGGCGAACAACCCACCTCCACCGCCACCCCGTCGCTGGATGGGTAACGATCGCCAGCAGTATCGTGGGCGTGCTGCTGAGGGTACTGGGTCTTGTAACCGTAATGGGTCTGCTATGTCGGGACAGCATTGGGGCTCTGAGAATATGCAGGAACAGGGGGGACGTCAGCATGTGGTTCCAAGAAACCCTCCTCAACAGGCCCCTGCTAATCAGTTTGCTGAGGTATTTGTGGAATTATTGCAGCATTGTGCCTTTGATTCAGTTGCATTTCATGGTTTTTTCTCATCACTGGCTCATGTCAATCTGGGAATTCATGTTGAAACTGGTTGCTCTGTGCTGTCTTTTTGCACCCAACAGAATGTTGTACCCCGTGCTGCTGCTGTGATTGAAGAACTGAACGAACAGATGCTGCCAGTGGACAACCAGGTCGTCCCTGTAGAAGACCAAGTGCTGGTCGCACCTGCTGAGGAAGAGGCGCCTGTTGCTGATCATGATGCTGAACATGGGAGCCAGGAGAACAGTGAAGCTGAACATGAGAGCTTGGACATCGCTGAGATCGGGAGGCCGGCCGACCTCCCTCGACGCCGCCGCAAGCGTGTGGTGCCACATGACACGACTCTCCTTCGCCGTAGCAGCAGGCTTGAAGCCATCAACAAGGGCTTCCGGGCTGGATCCTCTGCTGCGGCGTCGGCTCCCGCTACCACCCCAGGCAAGTCGGCGTCCAGCGTGGCCACCACATCCAGGAGGGGAAGGAAGGCCAAGCCAAAGACTGATGCTGGTACTTCCTCTGAGATGGTGCTGTACGAAGGTCACTCGCTGCCTGGTGTGGCGCCTGCACCACACCTGCCGCTCGAGACTGCCCAGGCCATAGGGGCCAACTTCTGCAGGATGCAGCCTAGCGCTGTTACTGCCGCTGCTCTCCTCCACAGTGATGATGATAGTGATGCAGAATGAGCTGCGGCGACCATGGTTTCCCCTGGTCCCAAGAATAAAGTTGTCCGTGTGCTGCCCTAGAGGCCCTTTGCAGTTTAATCTGGTTGTGCTTTGCTGTCGTGCTAGTGTTAAGCACTTATCAAAACTGCTAGTATTTCAGTCAGTTCGGTGTCTAAGTATTCAGTTATCAGACTTGATGTTGGATGAGATGAACACCTGTGGGGTGCTTTTATTAATGCAGTGGTCCTTTGCTCATATCTGTGGCCTTTTTCATTCTCTGCATATGTGTTGTGATCTGGTGAATGCTATGGATGTGATGGTTTCTATGGGCCGAATGCTAGAGCAGCCCCTTCTGAATATTTGTGTGCATGAGCACTATCTGATTTTTCGAGCATGTTTATGGAGCTACCTGTTGCTATGGTAACCAGATGGTACATGTATGCTAACTGCCAGATCCCTTACTCTTTCATGTTAGTGTTCTGGTGTTGGGCTACTATACAATTTGTCATCTCTCTTGATCCTTGTGCGTTGGACTATCTGGGATGTTTGGGTTTGTGCCCCCCGGATTCATGTTGCTTTTTTGCTTGGTTTTTTTAATGGATAGCACGAACAGAAGCTGGAGAGTGCTGTCATGGAATGTTAGAGGCACAAATGATTCGAGGAAATGGAATGATTTCAGAAATAAAATTGATGAGAGTAGTTGTGTTGCTCTCTGTATTCAGGAAACAAAGCGGCCCCTCTTTGATTTGCCCTCCCTCAGAAAGTTCTGTCCTAGAAGATATGATCAGTTTGCTTTTGTGCCCTCTGATGGTGCCTCAGGTGGTTTACTCACGGCATGGAATGGTAATCTTTTTAAGGGGTCGGTGGTGGACTCACATAGGTTTGCTCTTACTGTGAAACTTGTCTCTAATCAATCTGGACAGACTTGGTACCTGACAAATGTTTATGGCCCATGTGCTACTCAGCCTAGAGCTGAATTCATCAACTGGTTATACAATTATGATGCCACACGTTTTGATCTCTGGTTAGTCATGGGTGACTTTAACCTCATGAGAGGGCCAGATAACAGGAATAGGCCGGGAGGCAATTCACAAAATATGCTGCTTTTCAATGATGTCATCAATCACTTGGACCTAGTGGAAATTCCTCTTAAGGGTCGGTCTTTTACGTGGAGTAATATGCAGAGTGATGCACTTCTCGATAAGCTAGATTGGATTTTCTCTAGCTCTAACTGGACTATCACTTTCCCTAATACTTTGGCTTACGCTCTCTCAAGATTAACTTCAGATCATGTGCCATGTGTTGTTCAGATGGAGACAAATATCCCAAAGGCAGTTTTGTTTCGCTTTGAGAATTACTGGACCACCTTCGCTGATTTCCTTCCAACAGTTGAGCAGTATTGGTCACTTCCCTGTTTCAGGGAAAACATGGCTTGCCTTATTTCGGCCAAATTCAAGACACTTAGACGAGGGCTAAAATCTTGGAGCCGAGAGCTATCAAAGCTAAACAAGTTGATAAATAATAGTAGCTGGGTCCTAGCCATGCTTGATGGGTTGGAAGAGCAACGCCCTCTCTCTATCATTGAAAGAAATTTGAGAAAGAATTTAAAGCAGCACCTGTTAGATTTGTTGGAAGCTAAACGAATTTACTGGAAGCAACGGGCCACCATCAGGTGGGTTCGGTTTGGAGGAGAAAACACTAAGCTTTTCACGGCTGTAGCCACACAGAAATATCGACGAAATTACATATCACAGCTCAGGTTGAGTGATGGCTCTGTTGCTATTGAACATGATCACAAAGCTGCTGTTTTATGGGGTACATATAAAGACAGACTGGGTCAGACTGAATGCTTGGACATGGCTTTTGATCTATCAACTCTCATCTACTTCCACATTTATAGGAACTAGGAATGATTTTGCAAAATTGACTCTCAATCCTGTTGAGTCAGCAAAGGTTCTGAGCAGGCCCTTGAGACAAAAAAAGCTGCCAGGCATCAGCTGGCATGATGAGAAGTGCAGCATCAGCATACTGTACTATAGGATAGTCTCCTCCAAAAGCAGCACCTAAAGGATGCTTAATCATATTTTTTGTTGCAGCTTCATGATGACTGATTGTAAAAGATCTACAGCTAGTGGGTCACCTTGCCTGACTCCTCTTTTACAGTTGAAGGATTTCCCTGGGACTCCATTTAGGAACACTGAAGAAGTTCCAGAATGAAGGATGCTTTTGATCCAGTTGACCCATTTTTCTGAGAAGCCCTTTTTCCTGAACATTTCCAAAATAACCTCATGTTCCACCATGTCAAATGCTTTTTCAAAATCCAGTTTTAGAATGACAATTTCTTTTCTTATTATTGTTGACATATGTGTAAAAACTGAAAGGCCCAAGCTAAACAGTCCTGAATAGTTCTTCCTTTTATGAACCCATATTGATTTGTATGTACAACTGATAGGATCACCTTTTGCAGTTTAGCTATAAGCTTTGTAAGCAGCTTCAGAGAACTATTAAGTAGTGAAATAGGCCCAAAATCATTGACAGTCCTTGGGCAATCTTTCTTTGGGATCAATGTAATAAAGGAGCTATTAATTAATACTAGTTAGATCCACTGAACCATTGTAGAAAGCAGTGCACAGTCGAAGGAAATCACTTTTGATTATTTCCCAACAGTTTTTCATGAAGAAACCATTAAAACCATCTGTTCCCGGCATATGATCTGGGGCATATCTTTGAGTACTGCAATAATTTCCTCTTCACTTAATGGTTCATCAAGAACTGGTAGAGGAACCTATTGGATCAAGTCTGAAAGCTCAAAATAAATTTGAACAAAGTTTGAAACCCCCAACCTCTCCTTATTGGCATTCCAGAGAGCACCTGCTTTAAGATCGTGGTCCTGTAGACATGAGCCATTTTCCAAATTCCTTCTTGTTTGAGTGGCTATAGCATGAAAAACATCAGTGTTTTCATCTCCAAACTTTACCCATCTGATGGTGGATCTCTGCTTCCAATAAATGCTTTTGGCCTCTAACAGTTTACTTAAATGCACTTTTATAATTTTCCTGAAATTTCTTTCAATTGTTGAGAGAGTTCTGGCTTCTTCCAAGCCATCTACAAAGGCAATCATCCAACTACAATTATTAATATTTTTAATTTAACTTGGATAACTCTCTGCTCCAATCTTTGAGACCCTTTCGCAATTGCTTGAACTTTACAGAGAGAGTTTTAGCTGGGTTGCCATAGAAAGGGGTTGTTGACCAATATAACTGAACCACCTCTTTGAAACCATCAAACTGGGCCCAATAATTTTCAAACCTGAAAATTGAAGCTTTGGGGATCATTGTGCCAACTTGAATGACATAAGGGATGTGATCAGAAACTGGCCTAGCCAAGGCATTTTCTTTGTGTCAGGACATGACAGTGTCCAAGATGAGGAGGTGAACACCCAATCTAGCTTCTCCAGTAAAGCATCATCCTTCATGTTACTCCAGGTGTATTCTCTCCCTTGCAAAGGAATTTCCACCAAATCATGTTGAATCATATCATTAAATAGAAACATATCATTCACATTGGCACCTGGTCTGTTTCGATTGCTTGGGTTTCTTATGAGATTAAAATCTCCCATCAAAATCCAATCTTCAATTCCTGTGGTATCAAAATTATATAACCAAGAGATGAAATTTGCCTTTTCCATAGGAGTACATGGCCCATAAATGTTAGTGACATGAAAAGTGCACCCATTAATCCTAGACTTGAAGAATATAGTGATCGAATAGGAGTTAATTTGCAACCTAGACGACATTATCCCAATAAAAAAACAGAACACCTGAAATACGAATCGAAAGCAAGCAACCTATAAATAAGTCCAGTACCAGTTTCCTTCGTAAAAAAAAAATCCAGCACCTGTGTCTGTTATGCTACAGAGTACAGAACCTACAAAATATTTATATGACAGGCAACAGTTTAAACTACTTAGCAATTTATGAAGTGTAGTGTATCCACATGACGATGAATTTTGATGCTGACATGACCAATCTTAGTCCAAGGCATTAGTCTTGATGCAATGGCTGCGTATATTGATCGTTGATGCTCAAATTTCTATTTGGTGCAGGATAGAGTGATTCATGTTGCATGACACCCAAGTGAATATTATACTAGAACAACTAGTACTGTGAGTTACAAAATGCCATCATGAAGAACACAAAAAAGAAAATTAACAACTCATCACAGCATTTATAAACATTAAACTCCACATATACCTCGCCACACTTCCATGTTTTACTCTAAGTAAAGTTGCACTGAGTTAAAGATCGGCGTGGGGTGGGGCGAAGAAGGAGTGAAAAGCATGTGTAGGGAACAATATCAAGAATGCGGCTATGGGCGGAGCCCTCCAGTAGCTTTCTCGCCCCTCCAGACTTCAGATCAAGAATAAAGAGCACATCTTGTCCCCTCACGACAATGACACCAGGGTTGTCCGTAGCGGCAAACAAGTGATACCGGTCAGACAGCTTACAAGACGGGAGCAACTTATCAAACTCCAAGACTCTATGTTGTATCCAAACAGCATCGCCATATCGAGCCCCAGCATCGTCCCTCGACCACAGGAAGAGTTTAGACTTTAATGCCGTGGCAAATCCAAGCTTCTTGCCTTCATCTACTGTGACGAGAACACTGTTGAAATAATCCAGGCACGCCGGTAAGCTGACAAACGACAGTTGTTGCTTGCTCAAATCGTATGCCAAGAGTCTCTCGATGCGCCCCAAACAAGTGAAGTAGATTATGTTCTCAACAAGAGGACCGGGGTGTCTGACGCAACTCACATCGCGGTGTCGATCTTCGATGGATACCGGCTTGCTCCACGCATCTTGCTCTGAAGAGTAGACATAGGCAGACGTGGTGATTGCATCTTTACCGAGGAAGACGACGAAGAAGGCACCCGTGCTAGTACAGTCGAGGTGGTCGCAGCCGGCCGTTGCGCAGACCAAAGCTGCGCTCCATGTATACGCATTCAGAGTGACGGGTGGTAGCATCCGGACATCGCTTGGACTCCACACAATGAAGAGCTTCAATGGCGGCCCTTCTGGTGAGAGTGAGACTGATACGGCAACCGGGTCCCAGAAGAGGATGCGGCCATGTAGGGTGTCGATTGCGTTCCAGTCAGAGATACTCTCTGCTGAGGGTAGGCGGCGAAAGGTGGAGGAGGTGGGCATGAAGTAGGTTTTCTCGATCCAGCCGCCTGGTATAGTTCTGAATAAGTAGATGAGTACGAGAAGAGGCGGTGTCTCATGGTGGATCGCGGAACCAGCGGCGGAAGCCACGGCTGCAGATGAGGCGGCGCCAGCCCTTGCAGACGACGGCGGCACGAAAGAGACGTGCCGGGTCGTCCGGCGGAAAGCGCAGGAGGATCTCTTCGACAAGCTCCTCCATCAGCGCCGGCGGCGTCATACTTGCAGGCTAGCGTGCAAGAATCTGATTTGATATGGATCAGATTGGCGATCTGCGAAGCAGGTTCAGGTTCCCTGAAGGTCCTGGCCCGTGCGTCTGTTTACTTGAGTATTATCATGTCACGTGTACCATCCAAAAAAAGCCGTCCTAACAATGAGGTAACTATATGAATTAGAAAACACACAACCATGCAAACATCGTTCTTGTTGGACACGGCCTGTCTTCACTTGAATTCAAACAGCATCTCTATAAACAAATCTACAGATCGGATTTATCTCCAGTGTGCTGCCCATCCATTGTTGGTTGCCACCTATGAAATCCACTGATGCTCTATTGCTAGTAGGCTGCTCCTCCGCTGCCAATCGATCTGGAGCTCCTTCAGGGAGCTACGGCCTCTATTGCTAGCTTATCTGTTAACTTCCAACAAAGAGAGTGTAATAAACCTGAGCATACTACCCTTGCAGCGATTGGTAGCTTTGTGTTGTGAGGAAGAGAATCCTGTTAGGCCGGGATGTACTTGTCATAGTTGTCGACAATTTGTTGGCATTCACGGAATTAGCTATTTCTGTTTCAAAAAAAAAATAGCAATCCCAGTTTTGTGTTCACGTTGAGAAAAAACAATTCCAGCAGGCTAGATGGGAAGATCTGGATGTATGTCCTTTAGCTCAAACAACATTAATTCTTATTGGACTTCTACTCATGATCTGGAGAAATATCTAAGTTTGGGCTCCATGGTCTTGGACTTTTTAGGCATGCAGGTTTTGGGATGGGATGCTGTTACATCATTACACTTCGAAATTGGAACTAGAATTAGATTGCATCTGTCTCTGAATTGCATGGCCGGTGATAATTTTGTTTGGAATTACAAGCTAGGATCTGATCATTGATAACAAAAAATGTATCTCTTCTTATTTGGAAAAAAAAAAATCCAGACTTTGTTGGAAGAATGTTAAGGACTACACATACAGTAGGTCAATGCTGAAGGATTAATGATCGGCCTAAAGATGAGATTATCCGATAACAAAAAAAGAACGTCCGCGAATACTAAATAAAAGCCAATAACCTTGAATTAAGTCCAGCACCAGTGTCAATGATGCTACGGAGTTGACAGATGCAAACAAATGTTATTCTACAGGCTGCCGTCTGAATTGTTTAGCAATTCAAATGGTCTCTGTTTTGGACTCGGAAATACAAGAATCACATTGCTCCGATTCACAATTCTATCATTCAATGAAATGTATAAGACATCCACATGACAATAGAATTTTGATGCTGATACGACTGTTCTTAGTCCGACACATTAGTCTTGATGCAATGGCAGCGTATTGTCACACCCAAAATTTCAGATTTTGGAATGTGACTTAAATTTCACTAAATTTTAAAACTTTTTAGAATAGTTTAAAATTTTGCTTTAATACCTGAGTGTTATCACTTTTATTTAGACAAATGAAATTATTTTCTAAACTAAATAAATTAATATAGGCTAATAAAATTGTTTGTTGCATTCATGCTGTAGTAGACTGCAGTAGGATTTTATTTGCATGGAAAATGTATTTGAAAATCTCGAGTAGAAGTCGTTCCTCTCCTATTTAGAAAAAAATAGAAATGAAAGAGTTTTGCGAATGTTCCCAGGCTCTGTTTCCCTTTCCTCTTTTTCTTCCTTTGGCTTGCATGCAAGGAACCCGTCTTACATGCACGAAAACGTTATCTCTCCCTGTCTAATATTAAACCTCCTCTCTTTTTATTTCTATCTACCATCTTCCAGCAGAAGAAATAGCAACAAGACTTTCTCCAGTGTTCTTTGTCCTTCTTTTCTTCCATCATGGTGCACAAGCTAATCTGACAAAAACCAAGATGAGCTGTCTCTTATTCTCTTCTTTCTTCATCAGGTTACCAGCATGCTACCTGCACGAAGTGATGCAGCTCAGTACCTCTACCAGGCCTTGATTCTTTCCTTCCTTCTACTCTTTATTTGTATCTCATCTTCTAACTAAAACAGACAGCACCAAGAATGCCCTAGCATTCTTTGTGTTTCTTTTCTCTTTGTCTATCTTTGCCTGCAAACTAGTTACCAAGAAGGCCACGGCAAGCCACTGCTGTTATCTAGGCGTTCTCTCTTTTTGCCTCACCTTGGTTGAAGCCTAGCTACAGCCATTGCAATTCAGCCTCAAGCTCCCAGTCATTGTGGGCTGAATCTCCCTTGGCATGTCTCCTTTTCTTCTCCTTCCTCTTCACTCGGCTTGTCAAGATCTTTCAACTACGATCGTGGTTCCAATCGCCAACTCAATCGCCCACCTCACCTCTGTGCATGTTCATTCTGACCTCATGAGTCATGTTATTCTTTCATAACATCACCTTTCGTCATCTATAGATTCACATGTCGATACGATCTCCCCCACATTCTACATCCAAGATATGATTCCATCCACATTCATTCCACTTACCGTTTTTGCACAAAAGGAAAGAAAAACAACATTTAACGCTCGATAATGCACTTTCCTTCCTAGTTCCCGTTTCCTTTCATTAGCACACTATCTGGACATCGCCTATGAATGCTTGGACTCCTCTCCACGTCCTCCCCATGGCCCCAAGCCCTCTTGGGCCGAAACTAAGGCAGCCCACCACCATATCTCAATTTTCCCATTGATTTCCTTGCCGGTTGGGCCAAGGCCCATCTTTTCTCGCCCCTCTACCCTATGGGCCAAGCCCAAAAACCTTTCCCAAGCCCTAGGCCACCCTCTCTACATATATGGGAGCCTTCCCCACGTCCTCCCTCCCCTCCAAACTCCTCCCACGCCGCCAGGCTGCCGCCGCTACTCCCTGCCCTCGCGTCCAGCACTGCTGTCGCAGATTGGCATTCGCGTTCCCGATGATCTAGCCATCGAAACGCCGCCAATTTTCGCCAGGAGGTGCGCCATGAAGTCCTCTCCAACATATCCAAAATTCAGCCCAAGATCTGACCTGGATCGACGGGGATCTAATTCGCAATGACTACTGCTCCCTGTTCTGGATCTGTCCAGTGCGCCTGATGGTAATTGTTTTCCGTGTTCCACCCAATCCCTCTTTGTTTCTGACCTAAATTCAATACCCGGTTGTGTTCCAGCAAGTATACTACAGTTTCCCCAAAGGATTCCCCAAGATCATGCCAGAAACGACCAGGAACGCCATGCCACCATCAGCTGTCGCAGAACAATCTCATCGAGATTCAACCATCCGATCTCCAATTCAGGTGAACCTGTGCCCTAATCATCATGTGCCCTTTATGTTCCACAACATTGCGCAGATTACTGTGCAAACCATGCTCCTAAATATGTAGCCAATCAACGGGAACGCGCACATTTCTATCCCTAGGCGTTTCAGCTTTTCCTGATTTAGTCCTTAATCTTTGAAACATCATAACTTTTTACTTATAGCTCCGTTTTAAGCGATTCTTGCGCTCACGCGATCGTAGGAACGAGCTCTAGCTTTTGGTACAGTTTTTGTAGCAGTTTGGTACAGTTTGGTGTACTGTTTTCTTATTGTTTATGTTATGTGTGCTTTGCATGTTACCGTTAGAGTGTGCGCAATTCGAGACTTCAAGACCAAGATCAAGATATTGAAGACTCTGAGCAGCAACACTGGGATTGAGGCAAGTGTCCTTGACCATTTTGAACCTATGTCTTTCTCCCTCTAGTTTAATTTGCATGCATAGCGTTTAATATGAATCCTATATATCATTTATCCTGTTCCATACTATTTCCTTGTCGCCTGGTTGTGGTAGATGATAGTATGAGGATGGGTAGGTCTTGCTTAGCTTGCTGAACTGGGTTGGATGATAATTTGACTAATAATCTTGACTAATGGTTCACTTGAACATAATGATCATGGACCGGTTAATCTTTTTAGCAACCTGGAACTTAGGTGTGCTGTAACTTGAGCAAGTGGTATGTTTGATGATGGTGCGGTTAGCACGAGACTTTGGTTTGTGTTGGTCTTGCTCAAGTTAGCTAAGGACCGGTTCGTGGAGCGGCAACCCAGGACAACAGTGCCATCACGAGGCTGATATGGAGCAGCCTGGTTGAGTACCAAGATGTTCTTCCAGTTGGCGGCATTCGAGGAAGAGGATTGGGGTGGAGTAACCTCAGTCCTAGGTGATGGATGGTGTAATCCGAGCCACGGTGCCAGAGGGGGCTACTGTTGCAGGGGTACTGGCAGTAGTGGAACCTTAGCATGGGATGTTTGCTGGCTGGAAGACTCTTTGAAAGACCTTGTAGTGATCTCCTTGCCGCACACCTCGGAAGTGTGTAAGTGCAGCGCAGCACGGGCATAAGGGAGGTTTTAGTCCACCTGGCAACAGGGGATGAAATCACGACTCGTGGGTAAAGTGGTACGACCTCTGCAGAGAAGTAAAACTGTCATGACAGCCGTGCTCACGGTCAGGAGCGGCCTGGATCCTCACATGATTAGTGGCTCTGGTTGGTTTGGTTTTGGATGGTCTCCGGGTAGGAGCCATGGATGGTTGGAACTGGTGGGTAACCAGTTTGATGCTACAAGAGGGTATCTTGTAGTATGGTTTTGGGTGGGTAACCCGTTTTGCTACAAGTGGGTAACTTGTAGTGTCCCCTTGATGGTAACTTTTGGGTGGGTTTATATCATCTAGTAAATAGGTGCTTTAATTAAATGACTTAATTTATAGTTGCTTTCTGCTTTGAACCATGTGTTAGCCTTTCTTTCATATAAGATTGCATGTCATCTTTTCCCACACTTGCGGAGTACGATATGTACTCATACTTGCTATTTCCCCTTCAATTATCAAATGCTGCTCAGAGATTGAAGATTGCCCATTTTGGAGTTGATGGTGAAGACTAAACTTGTGGAGCCCCCGGTCGATTGCCTGTGGCGTTATGGAGTCTTCCGCTAGCGTTTGTATACTTTTAGTCCTTTGAGACATTTATTGTACTAATTATACGTTGTATTTATGACATTGGTAATCTGTTTTACTTTACTTTGTCCTATATGTGTGAAACTTGATCCTGGGCACACATATAGATGAGCATTCGGTTTTGTTCTTAAAACCGGGTGTGACACGTATGTTGATGGTTAATGTAATTAAGTTTTGACTCGGTGCAAGATAGTGGTGGTGAACCAAAAAGGAATAAAAATCACTCCAAATTTAAATTTTTCTCTAACTCTTACCTTGTCATGATTTTTCAAAACAAAATTCACTAAAATAATACAAACATAGTTTCAAGTCTGAAATTTTTGAAATATAAAATCAATGCTCAAGTGCTTGTTATCATTTAAAATCCATTAAAAATTTGGCCCTTTTGAATTTTTAACAAATATAAATTAAAGTAGATTAATTTTCAAGTTGAATTTTCAAATTTTGAATTTAAAAATTGCATAAAACTCATCATATGTACTTTTGAGGTTTTATTGGATTTATTTTGAGTGCTTGTTTGATTTTCGTTTTTGATCAAATTTGAAATTCCTTCAAATTCGAATTCCAGAAAAGAAAACCTTTTTCTTTCCTCTTGGTCCGCCCTTCCTCCTTTTCTCCTCTCTTCCTTTCTGCGCCAGCCCAACCCTTCCGGCCCAGCTCGCCAGCCCAGCCTGCCTCCCTTCTCCCTTTCACTAACGCATGGGCCCCGCCCCTTCTTCCTCCTCCGACTGCGCCGGCAGAAATCCCGCCGCCGCCAATACCTCGCCGTGTGGAGCACGTGCTCCGCTCTTGACTCGTCGTGTCCGAGCCGCTGTAGCCATCCCCAAGCTGCGTCACCGGCATGGCTGCCCACTCCTCCTCGCCGTCGTGTCCCGTCGACGCGGCCAAAAATATCTCGCCGCCGCCTCGAACCGCCTCACTGTGTCGCGCCGCCTCTCTGTGCTGAACCGCCTTCGCCGCCTTTATCTAGCCCCGCGCTCCTCTCTTTCCTTCCCATCTGCCACTCTCGCTCTCTCTCTCTCTCTCTCTCTCTCTCTCTCTCTCTCTCTCTCTCTCTCTCTCTCTCTCTCTCTCTCTCTCTCTCTCTCTTCTCTCTCCTCACCTCATCGAGCTAGGGTTCCGGCCATCTACCCCCGTCGACGCCACGCTCCCGACCTCCTCCGGCTCCGTTGAGGGCACGGTGAGCCTCCCATCCGTCCCTCTCTCCCGCGCCTCTCCTTTCTCCCCCTCTAGCACGCGCGCATCCCCGCATCATGGGCCGCCGCCCGCCGCCGCGCATCCCGCCGCCGACCAACTTCCCGGCCACGCTCGGCCGAGCCAGTGCGCGCCACACCTTCGTCGCACCTCACTGCACCCCCACGGGAGCACAAACTCGATGAAATCCTACTCCCTCGCCTTTCCCATCGCGAGTTGCCGCCGCCGCCATCTCCGACAAGCTTTCACCGCCGCTCCGCTCGTCGTCGTCGATGACATCTCCCACTATCACCTTCGCCTCCTCGTTCACATCCCCGGCGTCTACTTCTCGTCGAGCCTCCGCCACCGTAGTCACCGCCGGCGAGCTTCCCGGCGAGCCGCCGCCGCGCGTAGCCCTCCCCTGCCGCGTCTGACCCGGTCGCCCCGCCGCGTCCGACGTGGCTGCCACATCAGCATCGTGGGCCCCACCAGTCAGCCACACCCTTTCTCTCTTACTTCCTCCGCGCACCCGGTCCACGTGAACCAAAGACTCATGACCACTCTAGCTCACCGTGGACTCAGTTCATAATCCTTTTTCCAATACACAAATAATTCCAAAAATCCCAGAAAATCCCGGGCCCTGTACATTTTACAGATAAGGCCTCTATCTTTTCTATAATTATGTTAGAGTCCTGCCATTTTACACAAACACCCCTATACTTTTCCATAATTACATCTAGCCCTTATCTTATTACACCAAGGCCCCTAAACTTTTCTGTAATTATAGATAGGTCCCTCTAACCTTTCTGTAGTTACAAATATGCCCTCAGAACCTTTCTGTTCAAACACATAAGCCCGTAAATCTTCAAATCCCCGTATCTTTTCCATCCGAACTCCGTTTTGAGCGATTCTTCCGCTCACGCGTTTGTAGAAACGCGTAGTACCTTTTGGTACTAATATTGAGGCTCTACAATACTTTTACGAGCCATCAACACCCTAAGTTCCACCCCCTCTCTCTCGATACAATCCTATTTCGGCAAACATGCGACAACAGTCCCGCATGTCATCCTTGTTAGTTCACCACTTAGCATTAAGCTAAACCAATCTAGTCATATCTTTCCACATCAAATCATAGCAACTTCCCTTCGCTGCAACTCAACTTCAACCCTAATCTTGCTCACAGCTTTCGCTCCATCAAGCTTAACCCATTGATACCCTCACTCGTTATCAAGCTTCATTGATTTGTTATCCTCTTTATAAGTGGTCTTTTATTGGATCTTATTTGGCTCTTCTTGATCTTTATTTTCTATTGCGGTAGTTTGTTTATACGGTGTTTCTTTGCGCTAGCTTACGCGAGATTCAAGGAAGATTCAGAAGAACCTGAGCTGAAGGACGAGTCAGAAGATACAAGCTTCGAGGAAGGACTTGAAGACATCGACCTCGACCGAAGAATCTGAAGACTAAGAACTTGAAGATTAGGATATCGTTTTTCAGGCAAGCTCTACTTCTCCTTGATCATGATTGAACCAACTGTTTTCACAAATGCACCTATAGAACCTACTCTGGTACTATACATTGCTTGTTATTTTACTGATTGTGTAGTTATGGTCCTACTTGCTAACAGATGTTGGTGCCATTTATATAGGCACTAATATCTGGATCCTTGATTACCCTTGTTTACCCGACATCCTTGATAATCCTAGGACAGTTCCATCTTTTCTATGATGGCACACTTACCTTGCTACTAGAATGCTTAGGACCCCTCGTAATGTTTCTACATTGCCACACCTACTCACGTACTACTTTTACAAAAGTGTTGAAATGAGTTTGGTGGTGTGTGTGATACTTAGGGTTGGGAGTAGCACAACTGTGTTAGGTGATGACGGTGGCGGTGGGTTGGATCGAGGGCAAGGCCACAAGTGAATGGTTGGTGGTGTGATAGACCCCTAGTGGGGGATATGGTGCTTGCCCGGCCACATAAGGACCGGTTCTCTTGACCGTAAACATAATGATTCCCGTACAACCACGGAACCTGGTATGGGCAGGACTTGTCCTACCTTCTTGGTGCCTACTACATGAACCATCGGGAGGCCAGTAGGGCAACAGGAGACCAGGAGAAGACTCGAGGGAGTATAATTACTTGCAGTCTGGCTTGACACAGGGGAGTAGTTACCCGCAGTCCCGCTCGGGAGAGTAAAGTTACCCGCAGTCCCGCTCGGGAGAGTAAAATTACCCGCAGCGCGATCCGGGCATAGTTACCTGCTGTCAAATAGGCCCCCGGATGCTTCCCGCGGTGGAATTGTGGTGGTACTCGGAGAAGATAGACTAAGCGTTATGTTGCTCTCCGTACAAGAGCGCATAGCCCGTGGGAAAAGCTGTACAACCTCTGTAGAGTGTAAAATTCATCCGGATGGACGTTGTCACGGCATATGACACATTATGGTCTTGCGCTCCTTGAGATTAGCCACCTCTCTTATCTCCTTGGAGTGTGAGTGGGTTGTAGTCAACCCGTGTTTTGGAAGTGTTGGCATGGATGCCGGGTTGGTATGACCATTGGGGTCAGAAGGCCCAACTAAAATTTAGGAACTGGCGGGAATGTTTCATACTCCTCCAGAGCCAACCAACTAAAATATTGACAAAAATCTCTCTGTTTGATCTATGACTCCTTGACTTGATTTAGTGAACCTTGCATAAAAGTTTGCTTTCAACAAATGAGCCACTCAGCCTCCTCCTTGCTAGAACTAAATATGCATGTATATATACCCTTGTGTAGTGTAGGGCTTGCTGAGTACCTTATGTACTCACGTGTTTGCAATTGTTGGTTTAGCGGGAGAAGACCTCGTAGGAGACAACGACGATTTGGTTTTCGGTTCTGCTTCTCAAGTCTGCTTGTAGATTTGGGCCTTGATTGTCCGCTGTCTGCTTCACTGTTAGTTGATTGGATGGACTTGGATTGTTATAAATCCTTATTGTACCGTCACTAAGGGTTATCAGGTATCATACTTATTCGAAGTATGCTTTTGATTACCATATCTGTGTTCTTGCGCGTATCAGCTACTGATCCAGGGACTGATATAGTATGCACAACAGATTCCAGAAATGGGGTTTGACATGTTGTTACATGAACCAAGTTAATAATATTAGACTATTACTGTGAGTTAAAATTTCATCATGATTAGAACAACTATTACTGTGAATTAAAATTTCATCATGAAGTACCGTGAGTTACAATTGCATCATGAAGAACATGACAAAATAAAAAGCTCAAGACAGCACTTAGAAACGTTAAGCCTCACATAGCATAGGGAAGTTACAACCAAGTAAGTTGTAACGATTTAAGGATCGACGCAGGGCAAACAAGGAGTGCAAAAGCATGTGAAGGGAACAATATCATGAATGCGTTTATCGGCGCTGTCCTCCAGTAGCTTTGTTGCCCCTCCAGACTTCAGATCGAGAGTAAAGAGCACACGATCTACCTTCACGACAATGACACCAGGTTGTCCGTGGCGGCAAATAACTGATACTGGTATGAGAGGTTGCAAGCTGGGAGCAACTTATCTAGCTCAAACATTTCAAACACTCTACGTTGTGTCCAGGCAGCATCTCCATCCAGACCACCAGCATCATCCATTGACCACGTGATGAGTTTAGAGTCTTGTGCAGTGGCGAATCCAAGTTTTTTTCCTTCATCTACTGCGATGAGAGCAATGTTGTGGTAATTCATGTACGCAACAGACGGTAGGCTGACAAACGAGAGTTGTTGCTTGCTCAAATCATATGCCAAGAGTTTTCTGGCGCCCCCGAAACAGGTGAAGTAGAGTGTGTTCCCGACAAGAGGACCGGGGCGTCGGACACCATGGATAGTGTGGTATCGATCTTCGATGGAGACCGGCTCGCTCCACGAATCTTGCTCTGAAGAGTGGACATAGGCAGACGTGGTCATTGAGTCCGTCCCCACGAAGACGACGGCGAAGGCATCCGAGCTGGTACAGTCGAGGTGGTCGCAGCCAGCCCTTACGCAGAGCAACGCCGCGCTCCATGTGAACTTGGCCAGACAAATGTATGGCAGCTTCCTGAGCTCGCTTGGGCTCCACACAAGGAAGCGCGTCCATGGCCACGCCGGCGAGGGTGATGCGGCGGCCGTGTCCCAGAAGAGGACCCGACCATGGAGGGCGTCGATGGCGCGCCAGTCGGAGATGCTGGCTGCTAACGGTAGGCGGCGAAAGGTGGAGGTGGGCATGAAGTGGGTTTTTTCAATCCAGACGCCATGAATGGGATGAGATGTATCTCCGCTGCGGCAGATGAGTCCGAGAAGAGGCGGCACCCCATGGTGGAACTCGCGGAACCTGCGGTGGAAGTTGCGGCCGCAGATGAGGCGGCGCCAGCCCTTGCAGACGACTTGGATGCAGGGTCGGTTCAGGCGCCTTGGAGACTTGGAGTTCGCGTATTATCGTGTCACGTATACCATGGTAACAACGATGTCACTAAGAATTGGAAAACATGCAACCATGCATGAAAACATCCTTCATGTTTGGCACGGACTCCATCTTCAGAACCTCCGACCTTGGTCCGATCCCATGTTTTCATTAAATTCGAACCGCATATCTGTATAAAAAAAATCTAGAGGTAGGATCGATCTTGCCTTCTCGATTTTGTATGACAAAAAAACTACCTTTTTATCCATTGAGGCCCTCTTTGGAACGCGGGCCCGAATCCTACATTCATCCTGTGAAATTGAACTTCTTCTTGTGAAATCTTTTTTTTTTGCGAGGGAAGAGAGCTTTATTAATTAACCAAGAGAGTTACAAACTGAGCCACTAACAAGTTCAGTGCTTACTAAAACCTGAACACAGTCAGGTACACCCGAAAAAGACACAAGAGACTCTCTAAAACAACACGCAAGCTACGCTAAAGCATGCGCCACTTTATTTTTTGCTCCCTTCCGATCTTACGAACCTTCAGCTCCTGCAGGACACGTCCCTCAAGCTTGATGTCCTTGACGAGCGGAGCCACCACCGACCTGTCCAGCTTTGCATCATTGACCTTTGACACCAAGCTTGCACTATCCGACTCCAGCACCATACTCTGATCCAACCATCGTGCCGCCAGCCGTACCCCATCGAGACATGCCAAGGCCCCAGCCTCCTTCGCATCCCTGCAGTTAAACAAGGCTCGCCAAGCGGTCAGCAACGGAAAGCCTCTCTCATCCCTGATGATGACACCAAGCCCGGCAGTTCCCAGAGCGGGGTTGAAGTCACCATCCACATTAATCTTCAGCCAGCCCGTCCTCGGCGGAATCCAGCGTTTAGCCTCCTCTGCCCGGGTTCCCAGAGCGCTGCAGCCCGGCTGCACCCCCTGCTTCCCCTTGGCATCTGTAACAATGGCCTGTTGTCGGGCGAGCAGCAGACTCTCCATAGCGCCTAAGAAAAATCACTGACCCCTCGATTGAGATTTCCTTTCCGGCCATCACCACATCATTCCGAATGCTCCATGCCTTCCATATCACCATCAGGAAATTACACATGACCTCAGCAGGGTATTTATCAACAAGCAACAGCAGCCACTCCGGGCCCAAGTCCTTCAGGTCATCCTGCAGCGGCAAGTCCCAGAAATCCTCCATTGCATGCCTAAGTGCAACTGCATGAGGGCACACCAGAATCACATGAAAAACATCCTCGAACGACGCACCACATATCTCACAAGTGCTCTGTGTGTCAAGATGGCGATAGTGTCTGTTAGCACGAGTAGGCAGACCATTAAGCACCTTCCACGCAAATACTTTAACTTTAGGAGGCACCTTCAACTTCCAAACTTTCTTGTGAAATCTATGTATGATTCCTGTGAAATCCGTGTGGAGGAAGCATTTTAACTCCTGTGGCGGTGACTACCAAGCAAAGAAAGTTTTCTGATCACACTACTATTATCATCCGGTTATTAATACGTACAAAAGATTGATAAAATATTCATGCAACACATGTTACACATTTTACATTATTTCAAGCTAGCTTTGGAATCATCAAAGGAGGAAGACGTAAAGCAAGGCGGTGACTATCTTGACGAGGATACACCTTTTCGGCTGCTGATCATATTTGAATCCTTGAGATCATATTTTTCTGGTTATCCAATTAATCCATTAGGCGCAACAAATATCTGATGATGCAAGTAACATTCATGCATCGTATAATAATATAGCGTATATGTGTTCATAGGGGTGAATGTGCATGTGTTGTGAGTGTCTGAGTTGTACTGTGTAATCACAAAAAAAATTATAGTGTTCCTATTCATATAATATTTCATATACTCTATCCTAGTGGCAGCTTTCATTGAAATAGAGAACGAGAAGGCTATATTTAGTTAAGAGTGAAATGCACCAGCAGTCCTCAAACTATTTCAAGTGTGTCATGTAGGTCCATGAACTTTCAAAACGCACATCCAAGTCCTCAAACTATCAAAATCGTGCACCCGAGGTCCGTTGGCTGGTTTTGGTTTTACAAAAATACAATGAGGCCCCTGAGTTTCTCATTCTTCTCGCACACGACCTCTTCTCTCCATCCTGGTCCTACTGCTGCTTGTTAACGAGTGCAGTGCCCAGCGATCGTCCGTCGAACGATGGGAGCTCCAGTGACTAGGTGGAACATCGAATAAAAAATAGAGTCTTAGGATGATATTATGCTGCTCGCGAGGCACGCCAAGAAGCTAGTCAGCGCGCATGCCATCCTCGGCAGCTCGGTGTTGATCTCTCGCCTCGTGAACTTCCTCGGTGAGGAGCTGCTGACATCTCTGACGGCGGCGACAGTGTGCTCGTGCATGCTACTAAGCGAGCTGCTAGGGTTGAGGGCTCATGTGCGAGAAGAATGGAAAACTCAGGGGTCTTTTTTCTTTTTTCTAAAATCAAAACTGACCAATAGACCTCGGCTGAACGGTTTTGATAGTTTGGGGATCTGGATGTGCGTTTTGAAAGTTCGTGGACCTGGATGACACACTCGAAATAGTTTAAGGACCGCCGGTGCATTTAACTCTTAAGTTAACAAATACCAGACAGTCTCGAGAAAGAAGGATCGAAAGGCAACACATCTCCTTGATGCAGAAACATTGTCCAAATGTTTTTAGGGCTATTTACAATTTTTCCCTATGATTACATATATAATAAATAATATTCACCGTAAATTTGTCAAGCGCTACTTCAAACGCCAGGTCTTCGCTCTTTATTTGCTGACGTACGTGGCTCCTAGTGCTGCAGAAATACAAAATTTCAACAATATCATCAGTTGCCTGAGGAGCAATCTTCAATCATGAACCAAGTATCTAACCAGCCGCATGCCAACGTGGGGCGGTCCCGAGTGGCCAGCGCCACTAGCTCCAGGAGCGTTGGCTCCTGTTGATGCTGTGGCCGAGTGGCCCGGGTTCGATTCCCGCCGCGGCACCGCACTGTAGCGACTATTTCCTGCAATATGGCTCTGGTCGCTGCAGTGCATAAAAAAAATCCCCTCGCTCCTCCGTTGGACCAAAGCATAGGTTAAGTACTCGCGCCGATTCTCACCGGCCTGCTGAGTCCCTGTGTATGGTGCGGAGGAGGGTTCGGGGGTTTTCTCGATCTGTGTGAGACGATCGTTCTCCTTAAAAAAATGCCCGGGGGCCGTCATACCCCCCGCAGGTCGAGTTTTTTTAACCAGCCGCATGTAATTTTTTGTTATTATTATTTCCATAGACCTCTTTCCTCGCCCTACATTGCGATCTTTTTTTAAAATACTCTAATTAAATTGAGATATGAGATCGCAGCTCAGTCATCCGTCCATGGGTCTAATAAATAGATTAATTCATAGGAATGTTTAAACAATTGAGAATAGTCAATAGTAATAGAAAAGCTGTAAGCAGTTTTGTTTAATACTGTGAACCCGTTTTTTCGGCACATGTACCTTGTCAGCATTTCATGTTATCAGTAGTACTCATTTTGGGTATTATCTGTACATTGCAACAAAAGAGGCAAACAAATGATAGTATGTACCTGGAGTGCAGAAGCTCAGGTAGGGAACAATGCCAGACATGTAACGGTCACATCCATCAAATAGCTTTGCCACTCCTCCAGACATTAGATCAACAGTAAAGATGGTACTATCCATCCTAATGAAAACAACACCATTGCCATCCGTAACGGATAACACTTCAGCTGGGACTGGGAGGTCAAGATTTTCATCTGAAAAATGATAATCAGGGATGATCAACTTGTTGAGGTCAATGACTGTTCGCTGGGCCCAGCTGCTACCACCGTCGAGAAGAGCCTCCATCGACCACATACAGAGTTTGGACCCCTGTACCGTGGTGAATCCAAGCTTGCCATCGGCCGTTCCCATGAGTTTGCAGGAAAAAGCCTCACACGTAGATGGTAGGCTGACCAAGGATAATTCATGCTTCCTGACATCGTACTTCAAGATTCCTGTCTTATGAATATATTTGACCTCAAAGAAGACTGCATCCCCAACATGAACACCATGCCCTCTAATGGGCTCTAGTTTATGATAGTTCTGAACAGAGATGGGTTTGCTCGGTTCGCTCCACACAAGGGACGTCTCCGATGAGCAGACAGAGGCGTGTGCTAAGCCCCCGTCTATGCGCACCAAGACTACGAGGAAGGGCCCGTAGTCGCAGTTGAGGTGATCGCAGCCGGCCGTTGCGCAGATCAACGCTGCACTCCAGCTCGAGCACTGCTCAATCAGAGATAGCTTGCGCTTGGGCAGCCAACGCACCATGGGTTTCATGGGAGTGAACACAATGAGGTAGAGTCGAAACGGGTTGTAATCCATGTCGTAGAATAGGATGCGACTCTGGAGGGCGTGGATTGCACAAAAGGGGAATCCGCCGCAGGGCAGCCTAGAGCTGATGGTGGGCATGAAGTGAGTTCTGATTAACAAGCCGGTGACCGATGGTCCGCCCTGGTAGAGGAAGCCGAGTATGGGGGCAGCCATCCGGTGTACCTTGCGGAATCGGCGGCGGAAGCCGGAGCCGGAGATGATGCGGCACCAGTCCTTGCAGACGATTGCAGCGCGGAAGAGGTGCACATGGTCGTCCGGTGGGAGGCGCTGGAGGACCTCCTCGACGAGATCCTCCATCAGCGACGGCGCCATGTTTCTTGCTATGCGGGTTAAGGTGAACGAGGGTTCGCTCCACGACGGATCAATATCGGCGGCGTTGATCGTGATGACCAGACCAGGTATGAGGCCCACGCGATATGCTGGTTGAGGTTCCGCACGTGGAGTTCCAGGCCCACTTATGTTCGGTCGTTAGATATAGGATGGAATTATGCATGCAAAACGTCGTTTCTTTTCAGACATTCTAGCTTTTTAATTCCTGCAACTAACACGAGAAGTCCCTCTAGAAACTCTTTTATCTCTTGGAAGACATGCACGCAAGTTATCATACAAGAAGCATATGTCTATCGCGCACACAGTCGCGCGTCCGCGTGTGGCCCGACCCACGCGCGAACCAGTGGCGTAGGCGGCTGGGTGGGCAGCGCTGCACGGCGACGAGCTCGCCGCCAGCCGCCGTCGGTGGAGGTGGGCGGGGGGTTAGGCTTTCTTGGTTGTCGAGGGTGGGGGAGCTCTGTTCATCGTCGGACATAGAGGAGGGGTCGGAGGCGACGGCCGCGACCAGGCGGTGGCGCCGCCAGACCCGCAGGTGGCAGGAGGGAGGTGTGCGGGGTAGGCGGCGGGGGCGTCTCGTCGGAGCATTTAGCGCGGCGGCGGTTGGTGGGCGGCGGCGTCATGTGCAGGCGGCGCGGCCGGTGGTGGCGGCGGCCGGGGAACGGGCTCATGCCGCGGGCGGCAACGTCACCGGGGACGGCGACGTAGGGGCGGGGCGCGTCGGGGCGGGGGCGGGGGCCATCAACAGGGACCAAGGTGGCTGGCGGCGGTCGGACGCGTGTCAGGCGCAGATGGAGGACGCGCGATCCGTTATCGCGCGTACGGACGCGTGATAACCTCGTCCATACAAGAAGCTAGCTAGCTTTCTTTTTTCCCTTGGCTTCTCTATTGTGGGCATGATTTGGCAACAAAGGAATCGAGCTATGCAATAGGGATGCCATTCTTTGCTAGCTACGAATGCTTTTACAAATAAGCAATCTTGTATTTGTGTGGATGTTGTAACATCCCCGTTTTTCATAAACCCTAATCACCTTTCTACTTGCGTTGTTAGTGCAAAACAAGAAAAAGTTCAAGTGATCATGTTTAAATATTTCAAACGAATCAATTATCTCAAATGTGATCAAATTTGAGCTTGAACAAGAACTTCAAAATTTTCACAACAGTGGGCCCATTTGAAGTTTTAATTGGGCTACATGTGCCACGCGGGCGAGGGTGATGCGGCGGCCGTGTCCCAGAAGAGGACCCGACCATGGAGGGTGTCGATGGCGCGCCAGACCGCCAGTCCGAGATATATACTCGCCGCTGAGGATAGGCCGCGGAAGGTGGAGGTGGGCATGAAGTGGGTTTTGTCGATCCAGCCGCCATGCACGGGATGAGGTGCATCTCCGCTGCGGTAGATGAGTCCGAGAAGAGGCGGTGTCCTGTAGACTGTGGTGGAACTCGCGGAACCTGCGGCTGAAGGCATGGCTGCAGATGAGGAGGCGCCAGCCCTTGCAGACGACGGCGGCGTGAAAAAGGCGTGCCGGATCGTCCGGCCGAAGGCGCAGGAGGATCTCTTCGACGAGCTCCTCCATCAGCTCCACCGGCGGCAGGCGTCGCGCCGGCGTCATGCAGGCTAGCGAGCCAGGATTTGATCTGATATGGATCGAATTAGCAGCGTAACAGCGTTGTCACAGAACGAGATGAAGCAGATGGCCCACCCCACGCGTCTTTTTACTTGCGTTTCACGTCATGTACGTCTTCCATCGTAACGATGAGGTAACTAAGAATTGGAAACACGCAACCATGCAAACATCGATCGTTCGTGTTTGACCCGGACTCAATCTTCAGAACCATGGTCCGATCGCATGTTTTCACTTAAATTCAACCTGCATATCTGTATAAAAAAAATCTAGAGGTAGGATCGATCCTGTCTGAATGCGGGCCCAAATCCTACATTCATCCTGTGAAACTGAACTTATGCTTTTGAAATTCATGTATGATTCCTGTGAAATTCCTGTGGAAGACCTGAGTTTCAAGCATTTTGACTCCTGTAGCGGTGATGACCACGCAAAGAAAGTTTTCTCGGTTTTGTGGAAGGCTGTGGCTTCTGGCTTCCGAAGGGGCATGTGACTATCTTGACGAGGTATACACCTTTTCTCGTCAGAGTTAATTTCATCTGTTGATCATATGTGAATCCTTGAGATCACATTTTTCTGGTTATCCAATTCAATCCGGAGAGACAACGTAACAAATATCTGATGACGTAGGTAACATTCATGCATCATCTAAAATCGTAATGTTCAATTCATTATAATAATTTATATACTCTATGTACCCTAGTGCCAGTTTTTTTTTTTTTGAAACAGAGAATGCAAAAGGCTATAATTAGTAATTAACAAATCCCATACTCACTCGAGAAGAAGGATGATCATGCCATCGAAAGGCAACACATCTCACTGATGCTGAAAATATTGTGCAAACATTTGTAGAGCTAATAATATTTACAGTTGGTCCCTATGACTATATACATAAAAATTTCACCATAAATTTATCAAGCGCTACTTCAAATGCCAGGTCTTGGATCCTCATTTGCAGACGCGGCTCCTAGTGCTGCAGAAACACAAAATTTCAACAATATCATCAGCTGGCTGATCAACAAAATTCAATGATGAACCAAGTTTCTAACCAACCGCATGTATTTTATTATTATTATTATTCTTTCCATACACCTCTTATCCTCCCCCTAAATTGACATTTTATATCACAAGTCTAGCTATCATCTGTCCATTGGTATATCAGATACATAAATTCTTAGGGATGTATAAACAATTTGATCATAGTCCATATTAATAACAAAAGAATTGGTAAACAGTTTATATGGGATAAAGAAACCATTTTTTAGCACGTATTATACCTTTTCCGCATTTCATGTTTCGAGTGTTACTTATTTTGGATACTATCTGTAAATTGCAACAAAAGAGGCTGATATAAATAGTATGTACCTGGTGTGCAGAAGCTCAGGTAAGGAACGATGTCATACATGTAACGACTACATCCGTCAAATAGCTTCCCCACCCCTCCGGACTTTAGATCAACAGTAAAGATGGTACAACCCATCCTAATGAAAACAACATCACTGTTATCCGTAACAGATAACACTTTAGTTGTTGATGGGAGAGCAAATTTTTCGTCAGAAGGACAATAAACTGGAACCATCAACTTGTCGAGTTCAATGGTTGTTCGTTGTGCCCAGCTGCCACCTCCGTCCAGAAGTGCCTCCATCGACCACACAGAGAGTTTGGACCCCTCTACCGCGGTGAATCCAAGCTTGCCATCATCTGTTGCCATGAGTTTGAAGGAAAAATCCCTGCACGTAGTAGATGGTAGGCTGACCAAGTATAGTTCTTGCTTGCCGATATCATATTTCAAGATTCCTGTCTTCTGAACATATTTGACCTCAAAGAAGACTGCATCCCCAACATGGACACCAGGCCCTCGAACGGCATCTAGTTCATGATGGTGCTGAACATAGATGGGTTTGCTCGGCTCGCTCCACGCACAATTCTCTGATGAGTAGACGCAGGCATGTGCGAAGCCCCCCTCTATGCACACCAAGACCACGAGGAAGGGCCCGTAGTCACAATTAAGGTGATCGCAGCCGGCCGTCGCGCAGATCAACGCTGCACTCCAGTTCCAGGGTCGCTCATCATTTAGGGGCGGCTTCAACTTGGGCAGCCAACACGGGATGCCCCTAATGTGATTCAACACAATGAGGTATAGTCGAAACGGGTTGCAATCCATGTCATAGAACAGGATGCGACTCTGGAGGGCGTGGATTGCACAAAAGGGGAATCCGCCGTAGGTCAGCCTGAAGGTAGAGCTGATGGTCGGCATGAAGTGAGTTCTGTATAACAAGCTGGAGACCGATTGTCCGCCCTGGTAGAGGAACCCTAGTATGGGGGCAGCCATCCGGTGGATCTTGAGGAACCGGCGGCGGAAGCCGGAGCCGGAGATGACGCGGCACCAGTCCTTGCAGACGAGGGCAGCGCGGAAGAGGTGCACGGGGTCGTTCGGTGGGAGGCGCAGGAGGATCTCTTCGACGTGATCCTCCATCAGCGACGGCGCCATGTTTCTTGCTCCACGGGTTAAGGAGAACGAGGGTTCGGTCTTGTGATGACGAGGTATGAGGCCTACGCGATATGCTGGTTGAGGTTCCGTTCGTGGAGTTCCAGGCCCACGTATGTTCGGTCGTTAGATATAGGATGGAATTATGCATGCAAAACGTCGTTTCTTGTTTCAGATATTCTAGCTTTTTAATTCCTGCGACTAACACGAGAAGCCTCTAAACTTTCTTATCTCTTATTAGGAAGGCATGCACGCAAGTTATCATACAAGAAGCAAGCCAGCTTTTTTTTTTCCCATAACTTCTCCGCTACATCGGCGGCAATATATGACCTGGAACCTGTTATGGGCATGATTTGGCGACATATGAATCGAGCACTGCAATAGCCCATAGGGATGCCAATCTTGTAGCGCATGAGCTAGCTAGGAATGCTTGTACAAATAAGAAATTTTGTATTTGGGCCAATGAACCCTCTAGTTTTCTTCTCAATTCTCGGATGAATTATGTAACAGTGTGTTCCATTCAATAATGCTCGTTGAATGGCATTCCCACAAAAAAAAAAATGTGTGTGGCCTTTGTTTGGGGTAGGCTTTTGCCCGTTTCTGTTTGTCCAGGCAGCAGGAGAAGCGACAAGCTCCCCCGATCAGGGTCGCTTCTCCAAATCAGAAATTTGCCCGTTTCTGTTTGTCCAGGCATGCACGCAAGTTATCATACAAGAAGCAAGCCAGCTTTTTTTCTTCCCATGGCTTCTCCGCTACATCGGCATCAATATATGATCCATAACCTGTTATGGGCATGATTTGGCAACATATGAATCGAGCGCTGCGATAGGGATGCCAATCTTGTAGCGCATGAGCTAGCTAGGAATGCTTTTACAAGTAAGAAATCTTGTATTGGGTCAAGGAACCCTCTAGTTTTCTTCTCAATTCTCGGATGAATTATGTAACAGTGTATTCCTTTCAATAAAGCTCGCCGGATGGCATTCCCACAAAAAAAAAAATGTATGACCCTGTTTGGGGTAGCTTTTGCCCGCTTCTGTTTGTCCAGGCAGCTGGGGAAGCGAAAAGCTCCGCCCGATAGAAAGTTGAAAATGTGCCTGTTGAACTAAAAGTGCAAAAACGACTCGGAACATCGGTTTCCAAGCTTTTCGGCTCTCACGACCATGCTTTTGTATTTCATCGTCCCTCTTCTCGGGACTACTCCACACTCATCTCTCCCCAGCTGCCGGCGACTTCTCCGCCCCTATCCCGGCCTCTCCACCCTGCCCCCTGCCTCACGACTTGTGCCGCCACCCACTGCCTTGTCGACCACCAACAGGAAGCCAGCCCCGAGATCTGCTGGAAAGAGAGCCGACTTGGGTTGGAGAGAATCAACGCTAGGGAGCTCAGGCTAGAGAGAATCGACCCCGGCGCGGCAAGCACGAGGGATTTACGGCCTGCCACTACAAAGCCCTTCATTTGTTGCCACCATTGACCTTTTAAGTTACGTTTGATCATTCGACTTATTTCAAATTCGACTTATTCAACAAAATTAAAAATTATCATATATTTTGTTATGATATGTTTTATCACTAAAGAAAATCGAAATATAGGTTATAATTTTTCATGTTTGAACTAATATTAAAAGTAATATTAAAAGTCAACGGTGTCAACAACTTAAAAACGAAGGGAGTATTTCCTTAGCAAAGATATTTCCACATGACTGAATCGAGCTCATTACACGCTTATAATTCTGAAGGTCAAGCATGCAAGTGGGGAAGACTAATGAGGCTACCAGCTCACAAAAAGGTCAACAGAATTTGACACCATGATCAAACTGTGAAGGCTTCCAACTTAACACGAGGGCTAACCTCAGTAATAGTGTTGTTCCACCATAAAGCTTACAGTATTAATAATTACGCAAGAACTACCCCTTGACTGATGAACCTGTGAGTGGGCATGTTGTGTTGATCAAGCACTTAAGGCACCCACTTCTCGTCCCTGACATATCGAGATTGTTCCCCGTTCTGCGAAAAAAACACACAAATTTTAGAAATAGTACCATCCCATTAAGACCAATTTTCCTTCGCTTATCAATTGAGACTAACCAGCTGCAAAAACCGAAGTTTGGCTAAATACAGTGTAAACTAATTGTCCACAGTTGGGCTCTGTATTGCAAGAAAAATTAATATCTTCTTTATTTGGCACTGTATCGCCATCCCTATTTCTATGTAGACAAGTGACATTGGTTGGACCTGTTTTCCTTCCAGAAAGGCATAAAAGATGAATAATAACCTATGCACATTAGCCAATCACACAAATCATAAGAATGTTACTTACAACGATTTTCTATGTAACTGTGATATTCCGCATTCATACACTCATTGCTACTGAGCACACATAACACCATCCATAACTTCATGTTATACTAACTGAAACCTGAATATTTTCTTATCACAAATAAGAAAAGTTGAACAGGTTAAAGATAGACAGGAGCAATGAGACTAGTACCTGGAGGAGTACAGAAGCTCATGTAGGGGAAAATGGGGCACAACGTATACGTAGTCATACTGGATACCTTGGTGACTCTGACAGAAATTAAGATGAAGAGTGAAGAGCTCAGTATCTCTCCGCACAAAAACGAAATCAACACCTTCCGCAAAGCTCGATGACAACATCAAGAAACCATGTATTGAGCTCGATGACATAACGTGAGGCCAAGGGGACAACATCAAGAAACCATGTATTGAGCTCGATGACTCTGCTTTCCACCCATCCTGCATCTTCTTCAGAACCAGCCTCTCTCGACCACAAGAAGAGCTCGGAGTTCACCACGGTGGCAAAGCCCAGTTCACCGTGCTCTGTAGTCATGAGCACTCCAAAGCGGTACAAAGGTGGCATGTCAATCACAGACAATTTCGCCGTGCCCAGATCGTACTTAAGAATAGCTTTCCAGTACCTAGACAAAAAGTAGAGCGCATTGCCCACAAGGGCACTTGGCAACATAGTGATCCTGTAATCAGGGAGCGCAGCAGATGCCTGTACGCTCCATACACCAGCCTCGGATGAGTAGATGTAGGAGAACATCCTACCTCTGTCCGTGGCCAACAAGACAACCAGGAAAGGTCCCCCGCAGCAGTCGAGGTGGGTGAAGGCACCGCTGGGTGCGGCGGCGCAGAGAACAGCAGCGTTCCAATCCCCAGGGCGCACAGACCGCGGCAGCAAGGGCAGCTTCCGCCGGCCGTTCGTGATCGGGTCCCAGACATTGAAGGCATTGTCCAGTTGAGGTTTGCTCCAATCCCGGGACCGAAGGTGGAGGAGGACGCGGCCGTGGCGGGAGTCGATCACGGTGCCGTTGCGGCAGGGCGGTCGGAAGGAGCAGGTGGGGGTGAAGAAGGAATATATGTCGAAGTTGTAGAAGACGCCGAGCATGGGGGGCCGTGCGGTGGAGCTCGCGGAATCGGCGGCGGAAGACGGGGTCGGAGGCGATTCGGCTCCACCGCTTGCAGACGAGCGCGCAGCGGAGGAGGCGCTTGGGGTCGTCGGGAGGGAAGCGGAGGAATATCTCCTCGACGATCTCGTCCATCAGCGCCGCCGGAGAGCGCCGCGGCGGCGGCGGCGGCGGCGACATGGTGCTGGGTGAAATTGATGCGGCAAGGGAGAAGTGCAATGCGAGAGGGGCTGGTCTGGTTGAATCAGGTAGAATCGAGTCTCTCTCAAGTGGGGTCAGAGAGGAAGTGTAGTTGGGCTGGATTCCAGAGAGCAAGCGTTATTCACGGCCCATGAAGTCTCAATATTTAGGAAACCAGCCCATTAAAGAAAAATACTTGCAGAGCCCCTCCCTCTCAACCACTTCTGATCCTTGAGAAGGCTCAAAATGGGAAGTCTCTACGCACAAGATAAAACTGACCGGTAAACACTGCAGATACGCACCTCGTGTTCTCTATAACATCTTTTTTGGCTCTCATTTACGCTTTTTTTTCATGAAACTATGAATTGTACAGACTTTACTAAAAAAAAAACCGACCGAATAGACTGATACAACAATGAGATATGCAACATGTCTGCAAGTTCTGTCCCAGCGTTCTAAAATTCTACCATTTGCAAAAAGATTGCTCGAAGAAAATTCAGGCCACATCACTACTAAAAAATCGAGACAAAGCTAGACCATCATACACCATGTAACTGCCCAAATGAAAGCAGAAAATCACGATACTAACCAATCACCTCATAGTAGAGTGCTCAAAACTACATGAATAGAACTGTGAGGAGAAAACCGGTCCAGTCCGGCTCGGACGGATAACCGGTTTTGAATTTTGATCGAGTTTAAAAATTTGACTGGTTTTGACCAAAGGTTAACTGACTGTTTAAGAGCATTGAACACTTCTTGATCATTACAGATGACACAAATGGAGCTCAGGAATGCCACAGTATACTGAACCAAACTGAATAGGCAGATGTAGCATCCAACATATGAAATTCAGTGTTTCAATTTTAATGCTCAGTCCTTGAGCATAGATATTTCCACATAACGGGATCTAGCTCATTACACACTTTCAAATTCCGAAGGTCAGGCATACAAGTGGAGTCGACTAAAATAGGGCTACCAGCTCACTGAAAAGGTAAAACGGAATTTGATGCCATGATCAAACTGTCAAAGCTAACAACTTAACACCAGGACTAACCTCACTAATGCTAAAGTGTTGTGCCACCATAAAGCTTATAGTATTAATAATTACGCAACAAGAACTTCCCCTTGACTGATAAATATGTGACTGAGCATGTTGTGTGGATCAAACACATTTAAGCACCCACTTCTCATCCCTGACATGTCCAGGGCATTACCAATGCTACGAAAAGCACAAAAATTTTCAAAATAACACCATCTCATTAAGACCAATTTTCTCTCCATTATCATTCGATACTAACCAGCCACAAGTACTAAAGTTTTTGGTTGAAAAAAAGTGTAAACTAATTACTTACAAGTAACGATTTTATATGTAACTCTGATATTCAATATTCATACACTCAGTGCTATTGAGCACACAAACAACCATCCATAACTTCATGTGTATACTAACTGAAACCTGAATGCTTTGTTACCACAAATAAGCAAACCAGAACTGGTTTAGATAGGAGGCAATGAGGCTAGTAGTAGTACCTGGAGTGTAGAATCTCAAGAATGCCACAGTATACTAAACCAAACTGAGTAGGCAGTCGTACATATGAAATTCAGTGTTTCAATTTTAAAAGCTCACTTTGTTAGCATAGATATTTCCACATGACGGACTCAAGCTCATTACACGCTTTCAATTCTGAAGGTCAAGCATACAAGTGGAGCAAACTAATGGAGCTACCAGCTCACTGAAAAGATCAACAGAATTTGACACCATGATAAACTATGAAGGCTAACAACTTAACACGAGGACTAATCTCACTAATGCTAAAGTGTTGTTCCACCATAAAGCTTATAGTGTTAATAATTACACAACAAGAACTTCCCCTTGACTGATAAATCTGTGACTGAGTATGTTGTGTTGATCAAGCACTTATGGCACCCACTTCTCATCCCTGAGATGTCGAGGCCGTTTCCAGAGCTGCAGAAAGCACACAAATTTTCAAAATAATACCAGCTCATTAAGACCAATTTCCCTCCATTATCATTTGATGGTAACCAGCCACAAGAACCGAAGTGTTTGGCTTAAAACAGTGTAAACTAATCTGGGTTTTGTGTCGCAAGAAAAATAACATCTTCTTTATTTGGCATTGGTATCAACATCCCTATTTCTATGTTGTTAAGAGATAATGGTTGTACCAGTTTTCCAGAAAGGCATAAATCATGAAAAAACGTCCTATGCACATTAGCCAATCTCACAAATCATAAGAAATATGTTACTTATAAGTACAACCATTTTATATGTAACAGTGATATTCCACATTCATACACTGATTCATTGCTATTGAGCAAATATACAACCATCTATAACTTCATGTTATACAAACTGAAACCTGAATGTTTTCTTATTACAAATAAGCAAACCAGAACTGATTAAAGATAGATAGGCGCAATGAGGCTAGTAGTAGTACCTGGAGTGTAGAAGCTTAGGTACGGGTAAATTTCGGACAAAAAAAATGTCACCAAATACCTTGGTCTTGGTGACTCGAACAGACTTAAGATCAATAGTGAAGAGCTCACGATGTGTCCGCACAAAAACGATATCAACGCCTTCCGCAAAGCCGGCGACATAAAGTGGGGCCGAGAGGAGTTCAGCAGGAAACAATGTCTTGAGCTCAATGACTCTGCTTTCCACCCATCCCGCGTCATTTTCAGAATCAGAACCAACCTCCCTTGACCACAGACAGAGTTTGGAGTTCACCACGGTGGCGAATCCCAGTCCAGCTCGCTCCGTGGTAATGAGCATAATGCGCCTAAAGGAGTATGAAGGTGGAACGCCAATCACAGACACTTTCCCCGTGCCCAAATCATACTCAAGAATAGCTTTCCAGGAACAAGCCAAAAAGTAGAGCGCATTGCCCACAAGCGCACTTGGCAACAAAGTGATGCCACAACCTGCAGGGTGCGGTAAAGATGCCTTCTCGCTCCATGCACCAACCTCGGATGAGTAGTGGTAGGAGAACATCCTACCTCTGTCTGTGGCCAGGCAGACAACTAGGAATGGTCCACCACGACAGTCGAGGTGGTTGCAGGCGGTGGCGGCGCAGAGTATAGCCGCGTTCCAGTCCCAAGGTCGCACAGACCACGGCAGCAAGGGAAGCTCGGTTCGATCGTTGGAGATTGGGTCCCAGACAACGAAGGGATTGTTCAGTGGACATTCCCTAAAATCCCAGGACCCAACGTGGAGACCCAACGTGGAGGAGGAGGACGCGGCCATGGCGGGCGTCAATCACGGAGCCGTTGCAGCGGGCTGCACCGGACGGGTGGAAGGAGCAGGTGGGGGCGAATATGGAGAATTCGTTGAGGTTGTAGAGGAAGCCGAGCATGGGAGCCGTGCGGTGGAGCTCACGGAATCGACGGCGGAAGACGGGATCGGAGAGGATCCGGCACCAGCGCTTGCAAACGAGCGCGGCGCGGAAGAGGGGCTTGGGGTCGTCCGGTGGGAAGCGGAGTAAGACCTCCTCGACGAGCTCGTCCATCAGCGCCGCCGGGGAGCGCCACCGCGGCGGCGGCGGCGGCATGGTGCTGGGTCCTGGGTGGAACTGATGCGGCGAGGGCGAAAGTTGCGATGCGAGCGGGAGGGGCTGGTCCGGTTCAACCAGGTAGACGCGAGTCACTGTCAAGTGGGGTCAGCGAGGGAGTATTGTCGTGGGACTGGATTCTAGAGGGCAAAGCAGGCTGGCAAACGTTTTTTTTGGCCCGTGAATGTATTCTCGAAAAAAGAATCCGGCCATTGAAAGAAAAAATTGAGCAAAGCGTCTGGATTTTTGCGGTGGAATTCAACATAGGTAAGGGCTCAAAAGTCCAAACAGGCCCCTCTCAACCAGTGATCCTTGAAAGCTCAACATGGCGAGTCTCCTACTCACAAGATAAAACTGAACGGTAAACACTGCATATCCGCACTTCGTGCTCTCTAGAAGATGTTCTTTTGGCATTTTATTATTTTCTTCATGTAAATAACAACCGTATAAACTTTTCTAAAAAAAAAAGACCGCGTCCGCAAATTCTATCCTAGCGTTCTAAAATTCTACCATTTATGAGAAGAGCGCTCAAAGAAAATTCATCTCACATCGCCACTGAAAACACAGAGACAAAGACTATACATCATCTAACTGCCCAAATGAAACCAGAACATCGTGATACAGAGATCATCCGCCAATGCTACTTGCTCTCGAATGGTTCTGTTGGGCAGCCGGTCTTTGAGAGTTTTACTGTAGCAGGCGAAATGCCGCTTCTCCTCCCCTCCCAAGATCCTCCTGTTCGTCCCCCAATGCACCGCCTTACCTCGATCTCGCCTCCCCACCTCATCAATCTCGCCTCGATAATCCCTCGACACGCGTTCGACCATCCAGGACAAATCCTGCCGCTTCCCGAATCTCTCATATACCGCGCATCTTGGTTTCAATCGCCTAGTTTCTCCGCCCTGCTCATCGTTCCCGTCGCCATGGATCCCAACGAAGCTCAAGGCTCCCACAACCCACCACCTCCCCCATCGCCGCCGATGCAGCCCCAACCCCAGCCACCGGATCCGCCTCCTCAAGCCCCGGAGCCGGAACCCCACCATCAACAAGCGCCACCGCATCAACCCCCACCTCTCGCTCCACCGCAGCAACCACCCCAGCTACATGAGCAATCCATTGAAGAACTTCAAGCGTCGCTGATGGCCATTCAGCTTGCGCCGCCTCGTGAAGTCAATCTCAATGCTGCAGTGCCAGAGGGAGAGCAGGCAGAAGACACAGGCTACAACATCCTCATGAAGGTGGGAAACACAGGTGAAGCAAATCGAGTGGTGTCCCTTCAGGCAGTCAGGTCAGATATGCAAAGAGCCTGGCGCAACAACTATTTCAGCATCTCTCAGGTGGCAGAAAATGTCTTCATGGCTCATTTCAGAGATTTGCGTAGTATGATGTTTGTTTGGACTAGGCAGCCTTGGACTGTTAATAGAGAGGTCTTACTGCTAGAGCTAGTCCATCCAGGAAGAGACTTGGATTCGTATGATTTTGATGTCATTTACACCACTGTTAAGATCTTTGGTATACCTACAGCACTACGCTCTCTTGCACTACTGCGTCATATTTTGTACATTTTGGGAGAGCCATCGGATTTAGAGCCACCAAATGATGCTATGCTGTTCAGAGATCAAGAATGCATTACTGCTCGAGCTAAAATGAGAGTTTCTAGGCCAGTGGTGGACAGAATTGCTCTGCGTATGGGACAGGCTGCTACCATCGTTGCATACATGCACTATGTCAAGATTTTCAACATTTGCACTTATTGCGCAAGACTCTTCCATCATGTCAGAGATTGTGTGCAAAGGAAAAATGATGTTTTCACTCAGCAGCTCTACAATAGTGCAGCACCTCCGATTCCCTTCCAGCTTCATGGTCCATGGATGACACAGATCACTGAAATCCCAGAGCAAGCAAGAAGAACACCGGAGGTGCAGGCCTCCAATTCCCTACTGCAGCACTTCCAGCGCCACTTTGCATCAGCTGGGGCTCTGGCCAGGCGTCCGCCCCATCTTTCTGCGGGAGAACCGTCCTCGCCGGCGGCGCCGCCGGGATTTCCAGTGCCGATGTTCAACCCAAGCTCCTGGAGAGGCCCATCGCCCATGCCTTCGCATGGAAGTCTCCCTCCCCAGTCAACACGCCCATCACACCAAGGGTCCCTGGTCATCAGAGAAGCAGCCCCACAGCAGCAAAGGCCCACAGCCTCAAGCCAGGATCCAAAAGGCAAAGCGAAGCAAGTGATGGAACTAGAAGTCCCCACTTTTATTCCTTTTTCTACTCAGCATGCATCTACTCCAATTCAGGCAACTGAAGCTGGTCCCTCAACAATCCAGGAGCTGCACTACACCAGTACCCCTCTTTTCGCTCTCCCCAATTCTCATCACCAGCCCCCACCACCAACCAATCAGCAGCAGCATCCCTCCACCCACCATATCCAGTCAGCACCAGCTCAGCAACAGGCTCCCCTCCACATAACCATCAATCAATCAGCCACCACTCCACCCCACCAGCCGCTTCCCCCTCCCTTCACTCCCCCTGCAAGCTTAAACCCACACCTGGGCATCACTGCCTCCATTCCTAACGCGCTGCTATCCTTCTCTGCATCTGCCATGGAAACTCAAGCCACCAAGCAGATGGAATCAACAAGGAACATTTACTCCCGCACTGCCTCTTCTGCAGGCAGGACGCGCCTCACCAGAGCTCGTCTTGACCGGGGCGCCGACCAAGGCCATCCTCTGTCCGCCCGCCGTCGTCCGTCCCCTGCCGACAAGGGGAAGGCCAAGATCGGGAAGCGCCCTCTGGACCCTGCCCCGACCTCGTCTGCTGGTCAGAGGCGCGCGCGCTCTCCAGAGTACGGCGACGACTACAGGACTTCCCCCTCTCCGGCAAGGGCCTCCCCTCGACGACCTGCAGCAGCTGATGGCGACAGGGGGCGGCCTCGAGCTCGCCCTAGCGGATGGGATGATGACCATGCTCGCCAGGCTCGAGATCTCCGACCAGCAGCTGGATGGCCTTCTCCAAGTGGTGGCAGGCATCCCCATCACAGCGATCTGGAGCATTCCGCTGCTGGCATTGTTGGCCATCTCGGTGGCCTCGCTGCTGGTGGTCCTCTGGCGGAAGCTCTCGAAGAAGCTGCTGCATCCGCTCATCACCTGCCTCCTCATCAAGGACCTCACCAACAGCAGCTGGGCGGCGTTCCTCTTCCTCCACTACATGTTCCCGGAGATCAGGCCGGCGTTCCAGCCCAAGGAGAAGCTGCCGAGCCTAGTCGAATTAATGGCGAAGGTGGCGCCGGCGATCGGGCAATCAACCATGACTCTGCTGCACAGGCTAGGGCGCCAGCCTCAAGGGCGTCGGGTGAGCCATGAGTCACCTCAGCTGGAACTGCCAAGGTTCGGGCCGGAGCCTTAGCAGTCCGACAGCCAATCATCTGGCCCGCATCATTGCTGCAACCAAGGCTCAGGTAATCTTTGTTTCTGAAACTAGGAGTACTAAAATTAATCGAACTCACCTTATTAACCGCTTCTCTGTCATGGATGCTCATGTAGTTCCAGCAGATGGCCAATCGAGAGGTCTCTGGCTAATGTGGCATGATGATGTTGATATAACTATAGTGCAAGCTAGTCATCACCTTATCTTAGCTAGTGCTGTGTATAAACCTAGTAATCAGAACTATCAACTAGTGTGTATGTATGGGGATCCGCACCATGTCAAAACTACTAGTATCTGGGAGGAGGTAGCTGCTTTTGTTATGGGGAATCCTGGTATTCCTACCTTTTGTATGGGTGATCTGAACAACATCATGCATGTTAGTGAAAAGTGTGGTCCCAAACCTGCTAATGCTGCTCGTATTCGTAATTTCTGCTGCTTAATCAAAAACTGTGGTTTCTTTGATCTGGGTTACAGTGGACCGGCTTATACTTGGACAAACAAACGTTTTACTACTAACCCTACTTTCCAAAGATTGGATCGTTGTCTAGCAAATGCAGAATGGTGCAGAGTTTTCCCCAGAACGGCGGTCACTCATCTCCCCATGATGTACAGCGATCATGCACCAATCCTGGCGATCCTAAACTCTCAATCGAGTAAGTCAAAAAAACCTTTTAGGTTTGAAAACTGGTGGCTTCTAGAAGATGACTTCACACCCACAGCCAAACTTAGTTGGCAACACTCTGCTGCAAAACCTTTCCATCACAGAACCAAAACAATAGCTAATGATCTCAAAGTTTGGAGTAGGAAAAAGAAACCGATTCACTCACAGCTCGAAACAATAGAACAGCAGCTCCTGCAGCAACAATCCCTGCCACCCCAAAGCCAAAATTATAACCTGCAAGCCACGCTCCACCAAAACCACGCAGACCTGCTATCCAAAAACGCAGAATACCATCGTCAAAGGATCAAAAAATCTTGGGCCACAAAAGGTGACAGAAACACAAACTTCTTCCAGCAATCTATTCTCAAAAGGGCACGCAAGAATCGAATCAACTTCATCAACGACTCCAACGGTAACCCGGTGGCCACACCAAATGACATTGCAAACATTTTCATATCTTATTTCAATGACCTATTCCGGTCTCAGCTAACCAATGCAGGAACAGATGACCACAACCACTTCTTGCCATCAATTCTTGATGAATACACACGATCTGCCCCAGATGAACAGGAAATCCTAGGTCTCATCAAGGAAATGAAAAAGGACGCCTCTCCTGGGCCCGATGGACTGAACGTGGCGTTCTACAGAGCAGCATGGCCATGGATAAAGCAAGACGTGGTAGCCCTAATCCAAGACTTCTACACAACAGGTTATATGCACCCTGAACTCAAAGCAACAAGTATAGTTCTCATTCCAAAGAAATCTCAACCTCTCATTCCTCAAGATTTTAGACCTATTAGTCTTTGCAATGTCATCTATAAAATTATTGCTAAATCTCTGGCTCAAAGAATCAAAGATCACCTTCCTGACTACATCCATGCATCGCAAAATGCTTTCATTAAAGGTCGCCGCATCACCACTAATATCATTCTGGCTCAGGAAATCACTCACTCCTTTCGTCTTGCCACTTGGAAAAACAAAGGTTTCATGTTAAAAATTGACCTAGCTAAGGCTTTTGATAGGATAGAATGGAGTTTCATCGTCAAAGCACTTCGACGTCAGGGGTTTCATGGTCATTTCATAGACCTCGTTCATGCATGCATTAATGCACCATGTTTTTCAGTACTAATTAATGGACAGGCACATGGTCGCTTTCGATCGCAACGAGGAATCCGACAAGGTTGTCCCCTCTCGCCGTACCTGTTTGTCCTGGCAATAAATGAGCTGTCATTACAACTGCAGCAAGCTCTACAGGAGAACACATTGTCAGGTATCTCTCTGGGACCCAACTGTCCACCCATTCATTCCCTGCTCTTTGCGGACGACTTAATCATTTGTGGAAAGGCTGACATACAGGAAGCTATCACCACCAAATCTGTTATTGACTCTTTCTGTCAAGCTTCGGGTCAGACCCCGAATTGGGCCAAATCCTCCATCCTTTTTAGCAAGAACGTTCAGCCTAATCTTCAGACCCAAATCAACAATGTCTTCCCGGTGCAGCCCATGGACTCCTCCACCATTCACCTAGGCCACCCTCTCATTCTGGCCCACCCAACTAGAACCCAAGCCTATCACTTCATAATCAATAAATTTAGAGCCAAGCTTACCACGATTAAGGCCAACAAACTCAATCATGCAGGTCGTCTAGCTTACATTAATTCGGTTTTTGCCTCTATCCCGATCTACTACATGGCCAATGTTCTCTTCACTAAAAAGTTTCTGGCCAAACTCAACGCCATTGTCCGGCGCTTCTGGTGGGCAGGTAACCAGGAAGACGCTTCCACCTCCCCTTTCCATTTTCGAGCCTGGGACGACATAACTAAACCTAAGAACAAAGGAGGGCTAGGAATCCGCAATCTCAGGTTTGTCAACAAAAGCCTCCTCTTCAACACTGCCTGGCGCATTGCTTCTCAACAAGACGACCTGCTAGCGGCCGTCATCAAAGCCAAGTACTTCCCGTACAGCTCTTTCTGGACGGCTTCAAAGAACATCCCAAAGTCGGTTTTCTGGTCTTCTATCCTTGCCATCAAAACTGAATTCCAAGCAGATTGTATCTATCAAATTTCAGCAGGCAACACCAACATCTGGAATGCCCCTTGGTGTGGCATCTGGGAAACAATACATGATCACCTTATCTACCCAAACCCCCAGCCTAACACTCCCAACACAGTAGCAGATCTGTGGATTCAAGGGACAAAAATGTGGGACACTAATAAAATTTTGCAGGTTTTTGGACAGCAGGCTTTGCAAATCATTCTGCAGGTACCAATCACACACTCGGATGAACCGGACACACTTTGCTGGGAGCCGGCAACCAAAGGAGCATGCACATCAAAAGAGGCATACAAGCACATGGCCACAGCAAACCAACAGCCTCTACCTCAGCACGGAAGCAGAGCACTACCTACTGAAGTCATGAACCTCCTCATACGCATTTGGAACACCAAAACGATACAGCCCAGGTATAAAACTTTTGCTTGGCGCCTCCTTCGACAGGCACTCGCAACGGCGGACAGAGCAGCAACATACTCTCAGCACATTGACAGAAATTGCAAGCGATGTGGCTTGCCGGAAACGGATGCCCATCTATTCTTCGAATGCTCTTTTGCCAGGGCGGTCTGGTATTCAGGGGCCATGCCAATCAGGGCGCATGCCTTGCCTCAAGGCCCTCAAGGAGTTCAGTCACAATTGATGGCCTTACTCACGCCGTCCATGCCGTCGGCCAAAATCCAACAGGCACTGCTAACACTATGGCACCTCTGGAAAGCAAGGAACGACTATCGTTTCGATCGGAGAAAATGGTCTGTTTTGCAGGTGCACATGGCGACCGCGGCGGAGCTGAAAGCCGAACAGGAAACCGGCGACGAGGCACCAACAACGACACAGCGCCAACACCATTCAGGGCGAACAGGAGAACAGGCCCGGAACGATCAACCACAGCAACTGCAACACGCCACGCTTTCCTTCACTGACGCGGCCTTCCCTCATCCGGCACCGCCTCACCCCTGCACAGCGGGCATTGGCGTTCTCATCTGCAACAACTCAGGGCCCATCAAGCCATCCATCCAGGTGCAAGCCAAGGCGGAGCAAATCACAAGCCCTCTGCAGGCGGAGGCAAAGGCAATGCTACTGGCATCCAGGATCAACTCTATCATCAATCCGTCAGGAACACACTACCAGACGGACAGCCAAATCATGGCCTCTACGCTGCGAAGGAAAAGGTTTGCTCAAGAACCAGGTCACTGGAGCCTCAGGCCTATGCTCCAAGAATTCATGGCCAACACACAAGGAACAGCAACAGAAGTGCACAAAATAGATAGGGCCACAAACGGCCAGGCGCATCGCCTAGCAGCAGCAGCTGCTGCGGCCCCTAATCACAACCCATGTATCTTCAGGTGTGACCATTTGGCACACGGCGATCAATGCCCTGTTTTAGAGGCATTCAAACTTGTAAACTGGGAATCCTTCATCCCGGTGACAGTTCACTGTCGTTGAAAGCAATAAAGCTTTTAAGTATCAAAAAAAAAATGCTACTTGCTCTCCGGTTCTTGTAGCCGTGATGACGTCAGCCCGTCCACCACTACTACTTGCTACAATAACTTGTGCGGGGCTAACAATGACGCATCGCTATATGTCCATCACTACAGTAAAAAATGCTCTGTCATATTAGGTCGTTTTTGTAGTAGTGGCAGTCACCTCATAGTAGAATGCCCAAAACTACTTATATCGAAAAGTGAGGAGATTGCTCCACCACAATCTGTCTATCAGTGTGTAGCAGGATTAATCTGAAAACTCTACGAAGAATGCAAAGCACAATGCCCAAACCCAGCGGCTGGGACTGGAAACGCCAGAACTAATAATACAGACAGAAGAACCACTTAAATAGACTAAATGGAGCAGCTTTGGGGGGGGGGGGGGGGGGGGGGGGGGGGGGGGGGGTTTTGTCAACAAAGAAACCATGAGCAGAATCTCCTCATTGATGTCGTGCATTTCTGATGTTTAAACTGCGGAGTCACATTGGGGTTCATTGCAATTATAACCTCCCAACAAAACGTGAAATAAAGGCTAAAATTGGCGTTGTGGAAACGGGCCAAATCAGAGGAGATAGAAGAGAATTCGGAGTGGAGAGCTGACCACCGGTTTCCTTTCCTGCAGACAGAGGACCGGGGTTGCACGGAACCCCCAGCGGTGTCCGAGCAAGAGGAAACCGGCGGCAATGAAAGCACTGGCCAGGTTCAGGCCACTGAACTAATCAGGTCGCGATGAGTGGATGGGATGCGCCGCCGGACCTAGCGCGACATCATCTGATCCCAATCCCGTACCGCATGTGAGATTCAGAGCCGAGGGCCTCGTAGCGGCCGCCGGCGGCAGCGCGACCTCCACGGGTGTCTTTGTTGCGGATTGGAAAATTACAAAAGGACCCTTATTTTCATCGTCACTATTGATGGCAATTCTTCGTATGCTACTCCCTCTGTCCCAGAATAATTGACATTATGGCCATATACCAGGTTTATTAAACATTTTACAAATGAACAACATACCTGTCCAGATTCATAGAACATTCCATGAATCTGGACATTCAGAAACATGACCAGGATGCCAAATAAACTAGGACGGAAGGAGTACATATTAGAGGAGCAGAATGTGAATATTAAGACCGCAAGCAAGCACATCTGCAGTAATTCCAACTATAACAGAGGCGCCAAGACCTACTGCCCTGATTGCTATGCTCGGGATTCCGAGCGGTGAGCAAGCCGCAAGTGAGCAGAAATGACGAAGATACGGACGTGAACCGGCGACCAAGTCAGTGGGCCGTCGGAATGTGCGTCAAGCTCAAGCCCGAGGGCGGGGAAGAAGACGAGCGCGACATGACTGCAGTGAGCAAAACGGTTCACCCTCTGCTCGCAGCAGCGCGCTGCAGGAGTACTTGACTATTCCACGAGATAGAGATGGCAAAGAAGAATCAAAGCTGCGGGTGGGGCCCGCCTCATCGGCGACGGGGACGCCAGACATCCAATCAACGAGCGCCCGTTTGTCGCTGAGCCCCCGCGCGCGCGGGGAAAATTGCATCTTTGCTTGACCAAAGAAAATATAACGGCATGCATGTCATTGTAACTTTCACTTTCAGTTGCCATCGGCGATTTGATGGATGAGATGAGAAATACAAGGGCGTGCCCGGACCTGGCCATTATCCTGTTGTGTCTGTCAACTTCTGCGTGGCGAGCAATATAATCCACGCGGCGACATAGCCATGCCACCACCAGTCCTCAGCCCTGACAGCTTATTGCAGCACACGGTTCTCCAAGCCAGCCCAGCATGAAGGCTACCCCGTAGACTCGTCGGCGACCACGCCACTGGATCCATCCATATGTATCTTTCCTTGTAGATGGATTGATACTGACGGCGCAACCGACGCCTGACGACGAGAAACTTGGTCAGAGTTGGGAACCGCTGCAGCGAGTTAAGGGACAAGAAATTATCCTTATTCATTACCGATGTGAAGGGAACGAGACATTCTTGGCTTCCAAATCCTGGCTTTGTTTGTTCAGGTCGCCAGGCTGTGTACATAATCTTGGCACTTGGATAACTGCAAGTTCAGGGGGCCAAAATAAAGAAAAAAATGTGTCCTCAACATTCTACAGAAGGAAAATCATTTAAGAGCTTGGAGCCGCGGACGGGCGAGCTTCTGGCAAACGGTATCTTCAGCCACGGTGATCTCGCTGTCCTAATTCAGCAAGTGGCTCAAACAGATTAGTACGAGCAGGCTATTGAGCAGAGAGAGCAACTCCGGAGGCAGAGAGCGTGGGAGAATAGACAGCGAGAGTTGACTTGTAGGAAGACTGAACAGAGGTGGCAAGTCTCTGATTTTTAGGAGCGGGATGGACAGGTTGGTGGAAAAGAAGCCACGTCGTTCCCGATCAATCATTGTGGTCTGTATATATATGCACTCCGTGATTAGCTTGCTCGATGAACACAACGTTCTAACTCCTCCAGAGCACCCTGCTGTTACTTTTTGTAAGCTCTTAAGATTGTTCCAAGAGGAGGAAGTGGAGATGGCGGAGACGGCGCTTAGCATGGCGAGGTCCATACTGGGAAGTGCCATCAGCAAGGCGGCCAGCGCTGCGGCCGAAGAGATGAGCTTGCTGATGGGCGTGCAGAAGGAGATCTGGTGAGTATGTGTGAAGTTACCGACTTCCTGTTGTTTGTCTCGTTTATAGGAAACTTCATATACAACTTGCATGATCATTATCGAAAATGGGTATTTCATTCATTAAAATCAACAAACTCACAAACTATTTGAAATACTTGCTCCATTCATTTTAGCTGATGTCTTTGATTCAGAGCAAACACTGTTTAACACAGTTTAGATTGTCTGTAATCTGTACATCAGAAATGTATATCCATTTTCTGGACGAGTAACTGACCAAAAGCAATTCAATATGTTGAGAAGTCGTAAATGCCTTTTTAACCTTTCATTGGCAGGTTCATGAAAGATGAGCTGAAAACAATGCAAGCATTCCTAATAGCCGCCGAAGCATTGAAGAAGAAGGACTTGCTACTGAAGGTGTGGGCAGACCAAGTAAGGAGCCTGTCCTATGACATTGAAGATTGCTTTGACGAGTTCATGGTGCATGTGGCAAGCCAAAGCCTGACACAACAGTTGATGAAGCTCAAAGACCGCCATCGGATTGCCGTCCAGATTCGCAATCTCAAATCGAGAGTTGAAGAAGTGAGTGGCAGGAACACACGTTACAACTTAATCAAGACGGATGCCACAAGTATTGATGAGGCAGAGTCCTCTATGGAGGATGTTCGCTATCACTCAGCTAAAAACATTGATGAAGCGGATCTTGTGGGTTTCTCCGCACCCAAGCTTATATTACTTGACAAGATAAATGCTCATCACAGTGATCACCAAGCTCAGGTTATTTGTGTGGTCGGCATGGGAGGTTTGGGTAAGACTACTCTCGTAAGGAAGATATATGAAAGCAAGGAAGGTATTGAAAACAAATTTCCACATCGTGCTTGGATCACAGTGTCACAGTCTTTTTCCAGGGTAGAGATGCTCAAGGATATGATTAGGAAGCTATTCAGCAATGATCATTTGAAGACTTTGTTAGATAATCTTGATGGGAAGGCGACAGTGCAGGTGCAAGTGGAGCACCTGAGCAAGTACCTCATAGGAGAACTCAAGGAGAAAAGGTATTTCGTTGTTCTAGATGATGTGTGGACCATTGATGCATGGATCTGGATTAGGGATATCTGCTTGCCTAGTGTTAACAAGGGAGGAAGTCGGATAGTAATAACAACTAGAGATGCTAGCGTAGCTGAGTCATGCACCACAAAGTCGGGTAGCAAACCATTTATCTTGGAGCTTAAGCCTTTGCAAAAGGAATATTCCATAGATTTGCTACTCGGGAAGATGAGGAAAAGTAAATATGATATGGAAAATGATGAGGGGCTAAAGACAATAGTTACCAAGCTAGTGACTAAGTGTGGTGGCTTACCACTGGCCATAGTCACAATAGGAGCTATGTTTGCTACTAAACATGAATCAGAATGGGGCAACTTATGTACACAACTCCCTTCAGAGCTAGAGAACAACCTAAACCTCGAAGCAATAAGGAGCATGGTATCCCTAAGCTACAACCACTTGCCATCTTATCTCAAGCCATGTTTACTATACCTAAGCATTTTTCCTGAGGATTTTGAAATTAGAAGAAAGCGTTTGGTAGATAGATGGATAGCCGAGGGGTTGGTTAGAGCCAGAGTTGGGATGAGCTCTGAGGATGTTGGAAAAAGATACTTTAATGAGTTAATAAGCCGAAGCATGATTCAACCATCAACAGTGAATTTAGAAGGAGTTGTTAAGAGTTGTCGGGTTCATGACATCATGCGTGATATCTTTGTCACGCTTTCAAGACAGGAGGGTTTTGTTTACACATCAACCGACAATGTACCATGCTTAGTGGAGGAAAATTTCCGTCATGTTGCAAGCCATGGCAGCAAGTGCTCAATGGCCGGTATGGATTGGAGCCATGTACGATCATTAACTTTCTTTTTTGAGCGACCCATAGAGCATCCATCTCCACTTTGTTCACCCCAGCTGAGGATGCTAAGGGTCTTGGATCTGGGAAGTATAGACTTCGGAGTCACTCAAAAAGATCTAAACAATATTGGTTTGTTGCGGCACTTGAAATATATCAAAATAAACTATGATCGAGGTTATGCATGTATTTATGCACTTCCAAGATCCATAGGGAAATTACAGAGCTTGCAAGTATTGGACATAAGAGACTGCTATATTTCAACTTTACCTACTGAAATATGTAAACTTCAAAGCCTTCGTATCCTCTGTTGCAGAAGTAGAGGCGGTTACCCATATTTTGACCGAGATGAGCCAACGAAATGCTTGATTAACTCATTATGCCTACCTATGCTTTTCACACCTTTAGTTGATTCTGATGAGCGCAGTGAAAAGATTGCTGAGCTACACATGGCCTACTCAAAGTGCTGGTCCGGAACAAGTAGTGTGAAGGTCCCAATAGGAATTGGCAAATTAAAAGAGTTGCAGACAATAGAGACTGTGGACATTAAAAGAACTAGTGACAAAGCAATCAGAGAATTGGGGGCACTAAGCAAGTTAAGAAAATTAAGTGTGAGCACAAAAGGGGCAACGAAGAAAAAATGCATGACATTATGTAAAGCCATTCAGAAGCTCTCCTCCCTTGTTTCTCTCCGGATAGATGCTGATTACAATAGAACAGTTGAGTGGCTTCATTATGTTTCCTCCCCTCCCCTGCTGAGGACTCTCCGCTTGGAGGGACGTATTGGAGATAAGGTTGACTGGTTTCGGAACCTTACACAGCTGGTGAAGCTTAGCCTGTCATGTAGCGAACTAGAGGAAGGTAAAGCCATGGAGATACTTGGGGCACTGCCCCACCTCATGCTCCTTGAACTCAGGTGGAGTGCATATGCTGGGAAGGAATTAGTGTTCAGACCGCACGCCTTTCTGAATCTCAGGAAACTTTATATTGTGGACGCGTCTGAACTGAGAGAGATACGATTTGAGCAGGACGCCTCGCCCCTTATGGAAAGCATAACAATCGCATACTTAACATTGGAGTCAGGGATTAATGGTATCAGGCACCATCCAAATCTCAAGGAGATTACCCTCGGATACAGATCTGAGGCGGCGAGTCTGGTTATGCTGAAAGAGGAAGTGAGATCACACCCGAATAAGCCCGTGCTGCGACTGAGGGGCGACCGAATTTAGCCGCCATAACCTGGGCGACGCCGGAGGTTCCGTTGAGCATTTTGAAGCAATGGAATCCCTTCCCGATCATTTTTTTAGATAATGGAAACAGTTCAAGTTTCCGGCCTCTGCACAGCACGCAGCCCGGTATTTGTTTTGTTTTTGACAAATATTAAAAAAAAGTTGTCAATCGACGGATTGACAAGAAGAGCTTAAACGAAATCAAATCAAACTATGGAGGACCGAGTCTATTATTAAATCTCCACCCGTGAGAGGCATAAAGCTCCAATGCAGCGACCTCCAATGCTGCGCTCACCCCACGAACGTGGTCCCGGACCTCCTCAGGCTGCAGCAGCGCCCAGTATCGCAGCCAATAAGCTCCCCTGAAAAGTGCCTGCATATACGATGTATATTTAATATTATCAAAACAAATTTCATTCCTACATCGCCATATCGCCCAGCACATGGCAGCCACACCTACTAGGATAATTTTACGCTTGTCTAAGTTAGTATAAGCAAGCCAATCTCCTGCAATATGACTTAAAGATCTAGGTGGGCTAAGTCCTGTAGCTGTTTGAACTACCCTCCAGATGGTTTTAGCATGATGACAGTCAAAGAACAAGTGTTGGATTGTCTCATTAAGATTACAGAAACAACACTTTTGGCTCCCCAACCAGTTACGCTTAGCTAGGTTGTCTTTGGTTAAAATGACACCCTTCACCATATACCAAATAAAAATTTTTATCTTTAAGGGTAGCTTCAACTTCCAGATTAGCTTATGACGGAACGGAGTGTCTTGGTTCATTAGGTAAGCATACATAGACCGAGTCGTAAATTGACCAGATCTAAGTAGTTTCCATGACACTGTGTCCCGTTCAGCAGTTAATCTAGAAGTCGAAATTTTAGCTATAAGGTCATTATATTCTGTGAGTTTAATCCCAATCAAAGTACGCCTAAAGGATAAATTATACGGCGCACCACCCATAACCCGAGCAACTGTATCATTGTGGTTATAAGATACATGATATAGATTAGGATACAGCTCACTGAACGGCCTAGTTCCATACCAAGTGTCCTCCCAAAATCTAACTTGAGAGCCATCTTTAACATTAAAAGATATACATGATAAGAACTCATCTTTGACCTTTAGAAGTCCCCTCCAAAAGTGAGAGTCACCTTGTTTGATCCCGACCTGTGACAAAGTCTTGGAACCTAAATATTTATTCCGTATTAATGATTGCCACATGCCGTCCTCATTAAGCAATTTAAATAACCACTTGCTTAATAGACATTTATTCTGGATCTCAAGATCAATGATACCTAGGCCTCCTTGGTCCTTAGGGCGACATAAGAGATCCCATCTGGCCAGGCGGTACTTGTTAGTATTTTTCCCACCTTGCCAGTAGAATCTGGACCTATAAAAATTCAGTTTGGTGAGGACCCCTTTCGGGATTTCAAAGAAAGACATCATGAACATTGGAAGACTGCTGAGAACCGAGTTCAACAGAGTTAAACGTCCTCCATAAGAGAGGTGTTTGGCCTTCCAGCAGTTTAATTTCCTTTCGAATCTTTCCTCTATCATTTTCCAATCACTATTGGAGAGTTTTCTATGGTGCATCGGGATACCCAGGTATCGAAACGGGAATTCCCCCACATGGCAACCGAATAACTCCATATAGTCATCTTCAAATGCAGCAGCCTCGCCATAACAAAATAGCTCACTCTTGTGGAAGTTTATTTTGAGACCCGATAACTGTTCAAAGGCAGTGAGTAATAATTTCATGTTCTTCGCCTTTTCTAGGTCATGGTCCATAAACAAGATAGTGTCGTCTGCGTATTGTAAAATAGACAAACCATCATCCACAAGGTGGGGTATTATGCCACTAATTTGTCCATCATCTTTTGCCCTTTTAATGAGCACCGCCAGCATATCGGCGACAATGTTGAACAAGATAGGTGACATTGGGTCTCCCTGGCGGAGGCCCTTTTTCGTTTGGAAGTAGCGGCCGATATCATCATTAACTTTGATACCAACACTACCTCCCTCCACGAATTTCTCTACCCATCGGCACCATTTAGGAGAGAACCCTTTCATACGAAGGGCTTGCTGAAGAAAGGACCATTTGACTTTGTCATATGCTTTTTCAAAGTCAATTTTAAACAGGACACCATTCAGCTTTTTTGTATGAAGTTCATGAATAGTCTCGTGCAAGACTACCACTCCCTCCATAATATTTCTCCCCGGAATAAATGCCGTTTGTGAAGGTTGAACTACCGACCCTGCCACTGCGATGATTCTGTTTGTGCCAACCTTAGTAAAAATCTTAAAGCTGACATTCAGAACACAAATAGGCCGATATTGTTGTATTTGCTTCGCATCATTTGCTTTTGGTAAAAGAGTAATTATACCAAAGTTTAAACTGTAGAGCGGAAGCTTTTCTTCGTGAAAGTCTTTAAAGAGGGCGAGTAAGTCCCCTTTAATGACTTCCCAAAAAACCTGGTAAAACTCTGCTGGAAATCCATCCGGCCCAGGAGACTTGTTATGTTCCATTTGGAACACAGCCTCCTTAACCTCCTTCTCAGTAAAAGGTGTCGTAAGGATCTCATTTTCAAGTGTTGTTACCTGGTTAATATCTTGCACTTGGTCCTCCCTGAGAGATATGTTGCTCACTTCAGGTGGTCCAAACAAGCTTTTATAATAGCTTGTTATATATGATTTCAATTCCTCATCACCCACAATAACCCCATTTTCTTGTTCTAATTTGAAAATGTGTTGTTTGCGGTGCCTGCCATTGGCCACTAGATGGAAAAATTTGGTGTTATTATCACCTTCCAATAAAGTAGTGACCTTAGCGCGTTCGTACCATTTGATCTCTTCTTCCCTCAGTAAAGTGGCTAATCTTTCCCTGAGGTAAAGCTTCATATTGATTTCATTGTCATTTAGAGGAGAAGTTTCAGCTTTTTTATCGAGCGTGTCGATTAAAGCAAGTAATCTCTTCTTCTCTTTCTTGTAATGACCTGCTGTGTTCTTTGCCCACCCTCGGAGGTATTTTCGAACAGCTCTAATTTTGTTCTGCCACCTCTGGAGGTTGGTGCTTCCTTGATTGGTAGACAGCCAGACATGCGCCACCAAATCAAAGAAACCTTCTCTGAGCAACCAGCCCCTTTCAAATTTAAATAAGGGCGGGTTAGAGCAATGTGTAGACACACCCGTGTTAATTATAAGTGGCGTGTGATCTGATTGCCCTTTATTTCTCGATTCCACGGTACATAGAGGGAATTTCTCTTCCCAATCCGTGCTTACAAGAACTCTATCCAACTTTTCATGTGTTGGATCATCTCCATGGCTGACCCATGTGTATTGTTGACACGACATTTCGATCTCTTTTAAGTCTAATACCTCAATGACCTGATTAAAAAGGTTCGGCCATTTTGGATCGAAATTATCTTTACTCTTGTCTTGAGGGCGTCTCATAATATTGAAATCACCACCAATTAAATATGGTAGTGTTTCGTGAGAACAAGAGTTTGCTAATTCAGCTAGGAAAGCCTCTTTGTTTTCATGTTGGGCCGGTCCATAGACCACATAAAGTACCCATTTGAATCCATCCTCTTTATTTCGAAGTGTGAATTTGATATAAAAATCACCTTCAGAGATGGATCCAATATCAAAGATTGAGAGGTCTACACCAAGTAGCATCCCCCCGGACCTTCCGTGTGGTGCCATACTATGCCAAATAAAATCACGGCCGGCACAAAAGTTTTTTAAGGTCGAATCTGGGAATACATCCCGACCTGTCTCCATGAGAGCGATGATGTTAATTTGCTCCTCGCGGACCAACTCCGCCAAATATCTGTGCTTAGCCAAGTCAGCAAGACCTCTGCTATTCCAGAAAATTCCTTTCATTGGAGGCACAATTTTGACGGTGTTTTAGGTTTCTTCGGAGGCCTTGCCTTCCTTTGTTTTTTCCCAGAGTTGGACTTCTTCTTTCGAGGAGCTACATTTAGATCACTGCATATGTGATCAAGCCCCTCTTCGTAAGCATTCTCATTTAATGAACCACAAGCGTGGTTGAGAATAGCATCGAAGTTGTCCTCCTCCTCATCCCCATACATGTTACAAACTACCCTTGGTTTTGAAACCCCTTTCCTAGCAACAGTAAGCCTATCTATTTCTATGTTTTTTAGAGAGACTACAGAAGAATAAATTTCGTTATCATCTCTACCCAAAGAAATGCCTAAGTTGCTAGTCTTGGTCTCTACTTGCGAAATTGAAAAGGACGTAAAGGATTTATTACCAGTAGTTTCCAGGTTCCTTGTTGCCGCTATGCGCTCGGTCTTGGCGAGTGTATGCTCGTCAGTGACCGAGGACCGAGTGCTCCTCCTCAATTTCTTCTCATCCTTCTTTTGCGGCAGGGTCGAGGCCTCCACCCCAACAGCCCCCCTCATGGGCGCGCCCCCAGAAGGAGGAGGGGACGACCCCGGGATAGGCGGAGTAGACCGGGTCATCCCCCCGGGCAGCTGGGAGCCCGTACCATCAAGCGCCCCAACTTGCAGCAGGTTCTCACCATTAATTGGGGTCAGCGATCCTCTCACAACATCGCTGTAAGAGGACCGCGAACCCAGGCCGCCTGGTGAGAAACTTTCCCCCGTAGACTCAGCTGATTTTGTTGGAGTAGCGCAGGTAGTAGCGGCGAGTCTCACGGACTCAGCCACCACGACCTCGTCGGCCATCCCCGCCGGGGCGACCACATGAGCTAGCACCCCTGTATCGGCCACGGTCAGAGACGAGGTTAGACCCTCGGTCTCGGCCACAGCCAGGGGCGCCACCTCCTCCTCTGTGACATCATCAGCTTGCACCGTTGTCCCCACAGCAGAACCGATAGCATGGTCTGCCGGGGGCGTTGCCATCCGAACAGCGGGCTGGAGCTGCAGCTCAGCCCGCCCCCCACCAGCACCGTGACCACTTCCCCCATCTCCGTTCAGGTCAGAGCGGACCTCAGACATGGGAGGAGGTGCATGCTCAACTCCTGCAAAAACAGCCATACCTTCTCCCGCAAAATCAGCCTCTTCCGCAATGATCTTGTTAGCACACTCAACGAGAATTTCCTCCACTGCAATATCAATGGCCTTATTAATAATCCGGGCCTCTTCTTCAGTTGTCTTTGTGCCACTAGGACCAGGCGCTGTGGAGTTGAGCTGACCCGGGTTCGCTGTATCATCGGTGTCATGTGCCAAGTTATCCACCTCTTCCATGACGTGGTCTTCTCCTTTTTTCTCATTGCCGTGCTGATCCCCCTCATCATCCAAATCATCCTCTTCATCATCGTTGTTATCATCTCCCGTAGGCATAATATAATCAACCTTGAAGAAGATTGGATAGAGAGAATCATCCACCACAATATCAGCCTCATCAGGAATGTTGTCAACATCAAGAACCGCCACCTGGATGCGCACCACCCCAGCTTTTCTAGTGTACTTCATATCCACACAAGTAGTAGCACCAATAATAGTGCCCACAGCCCATAGAGGTAAAAAAGATCGAATCTCATATGGAACACCATAGACATGAACCCACACCTTTTGAAGCTTCTTGGCCGGCTTTATCTCCTGACTCCATTCCTCAAATGCCATAACACCCTCATTGTTATCAGTTGGAATCCTTTTGATGGCAACCATCCGCTGCAACTCGACTTGGCATGGGAACGTCACAAGGTACTTGCCATTGCCATGAGGACGGACCACCCAATCCCACTTAACCGGGATGAGCCTAGCCAGCTCCGACTTCACCAATTCCGCAGGCACTTCCCCTTCCAGAATTGTGATAAGTGCTGTGGCCGTCACCTTCTTCGGAATCGGGGCAGCTTTGTCGTATGGAATTTGAAAGAAGCCTTCCCCAGAACCAGCAAGGCCACAGCAAATAGCAGACGGTTTTGGACCCAGGAGCAGTCCACACGTAGAAGTATGATGATCTTCTAGGCAAATAGTGCACTGAAGCTGAAACTTCTTTTTCTTCTTTGCATTTTCCCCAACTGGATCAGGACCGCGATGTTTGATCCCTTGCTGAGGATGTTGCTCTTCTTCACGCCCAGCCCGATCATCCGTTCGCTGAGGTGCATCATGGTCGCGACCATCCCTGCCCCTCGAACCACGACCACCTCTGCCCGCCGCCTCAGAGCCACGGCCGCCGCGACCAACATTGCCACGGCCACCGCGACCAGCAGAACCCCGGCCACCGCGACCAGCATCGTCGCCGCGACCAGCATCAGCACCGCGCCCAGCCTCAGCGCCACGGCCGCCCCGGCCGCCTAGACCTCCGTCCCGGCCAGGCGGGGACGTCGATCTCTTGCCGCGTCCAGCCTTGAAGCGAGCACCACGAAAGCTGTAGTGCCCATAGGTTCTCCTCTTATCACCTCCCCCATCGCCACCTGCGCCACCCGAGGAAGCACCCTTCACTCCACCGCCAGCCATTGTCACTTGCAGGTATGACGGCCGCCGGGATGTCAAATCAGGGTTTCGAAGCGATCGGGGTGGAAAGCAGCGATCTCTGAGAGAAACCAGCGCCTGGTGTTTGCGTACCTCTTGGGTTGGGCTAGTGTCAGGCATGGTCGGCCCAGCGGGCGCTGAAATTGCGGTCCGTATTGAATTTTGAAAATCAAACGGAACCACTCCTGGATCTTGGCCGGTTCTGCTCCGGCGAGCCGCCGGGGGAGGAACACCGGCAGGTCGCCGCTCCAGCGCCGGCGTAATCAAATCACCTAGCGTCCTCTTTGGAGAAGAACGAGCTTTAGGTAGAGGACCACTCCATGGTTTCTGCCTAGCCTTGCTCCACGGCCAAACAATCCCATGCGGGCGCTGCCGATCTTCCTTCTTCCGGCGAGCCTTCTTCTTCACCGTCTGCCAACCAGAATCCGGTGCATTACTGACCTCAATTGGGAGGGCGCTAGGCCTTGTAAGCTCAGGATATGGCTCAGCCAAGCCCAAGTCCTCCACATCGCTCTCCGACTCCGCCTCCTCTGACCAGAACTTGCCGCCGGCCAAAACAGCGACAGGTTCCGCCATAGCACCCGGCAGGTCACATGAGAGCCCTCAGCGCGAAGAAGAAGCACTGGGAAGAGGTCCCTCGCCGGCCGGCAGAGCCGCCGGTGAGGACACGGACGCCTGAACGCCCCTCAGATCGCCAGATCGCTAGCTCCGAAAAAACCGCGCGTAGATGCCTCCCCCAGCAATACCTCTTGTTTTCTCCCTTCCCGATCATGATGCGGAGGCGCGGAATCCATCACGCCAAGAGCAAGCGACAGGTCAGTACCGCAGGGCAGGAGCTCTCAGGATTTTCTTCGCTAGCACCAGTTATTATCAAACTGAAACTTCTTATGCTTACACTTTGCATCTCTTTGTCTTCAGTTAAAGCCAGCGGCAGAGGTGCTAGGCGTACTGGTTCTTCTTCATCCCGTCGGCCGCTGCTCAAACCCGCGACCGTAGATGGAGGTCCACTCCCCGCCTGTCCACCGCCTGCTCTGGTCATAGGTATACCTCAACTCAATCTTCGTGTGTTAGTTTTTCATCCCGTTTCATTCTATCTGTTGCAAGCAGTAGTCTTAGGGTGCTCAGTTCAGTTGCAATCTGTGTTTTGCAACTATGTTTTCCTGTGTAGTTTGTTTCTGGATTCTCATGGAATTGTCTTTATAGGATCATATTTCACCCTACTGCTCTTTTTCCTCTTGCAAAACGATTATTTATTTGAAAAAGTGATTATTTATTACTTTAATGTTTTATATGCTTTCTCTGGCTCAGCATTAAGGATTGGTCCCTGTTAGATAGACTATTTATTTCTTTCTTAATCTGAAGTTGTCTTTTGTTGCAAAATTTGATGATTTATTTCTTTCTTAATCTGAAGTTGTCTTTTGTTGCAAAATTTGATGATATTACAATTGTTGCAGATCAACTGATACTGTAGAAACACTTACTGGTCATGCAGCTGGCTGTTAAGAACATTATGCCTGTTATCGATATTCACTTGCTGGGATCGAGACAGAAAGACCATGGAATTGTTTATGCGCCACGTCTAAGTGTCCAACACGCTGGTCCTTCAGTTGGACGTTTATATTGAGGGGAGAAACTAGTTGTTGAACAAAGACATTCTCTCAGGAAACATGAACTACAAGCTGGAGGCATCTTTGAGAGTTTACTGCTGAGCAAGGCACCAGCTCCTTGATTGGAACCAACCAACAATGACTGGGAGCCATCAATGATATGAAGTAATTTGATGAGGCCTTGGGTCAGTATTGCATTAAAATTCGCTTTCTTGTTGTCAACTGAGATATTTTACGCTAATTGTCTGCTGTGACACCCCGTGTCACTAATGTCCAGTTAGTGCCCACCCAAATGAACAGAATACCCAAATTCAAATCAAGTTCAAATTTCAAATTTCAAAATTTAAACAATTGCCAAACCAATTCTTGTGAAGCAACTCAAAATTTTCCATATCAACTTGCTCAACTGATAATTTCTGCAGCAAGAACATCTGAAAGGAGAAATTTGGGAGATTTTTCCATAATTTTTGAAATTCTGGAAGTGTCTCTAAATTCAGAGAAATTCATGCAAATCCTGTTGCTACTCGATTTTTTTAATTCAAATTCTACTGCTCAAACCTACCTGGACCCAAAAGAGAAGTTGGAGCTGGATTTTTATACGTGTTCCCTGAATTTCTCATAATTTTTGGATGTCTGGAAGGTTCCCTTTAATCCGACAAACCTGACAGCATGAAATTCAAGTTTCTTCAAATTTGAGTCAAATTTGATGCTTGTGAAGGAACTCAGAAATTTCAGTAACAATTTGAGCCAACAAAAATACCTCTGGATAGTTCACCTCAAATGAGAATTTTGTAGAATTTTTGGTGATTTTTGAAATTCGGTTAGATGCTCAAATAAATCCCTAAAACCTCCAAAGTGATCAACTTTGACCATCTGCCATTTGAATTTCCTTTGGAGTTCAGTTGTGCATGTTGGCCAGATGATAGATCTTTCCAAGATTTCCAATGGTACCAAGTTTGCTATTTTTGGAGGTCATTTCCTAGTTCATTTGATGTGCCAAAGTTTGGGGAAAACTCGGTTTGAATAAATTCGGAAATTTGAAAAGATGCCGCCGGGCCCACCTGCCACTCTCTCCGACCGTCATCTCTCTCACTGACTCCCGTCGACGCTTGCTGCCGCGTGTACGATCCTGGGCCCGCGCCTCCTGGACATAAACTAATTTTTAAAAATTAATTAATCTAATTAACCAACTTAAGTTAATTTAATGTAATTAACTTAAACAAGAGTCAATGAAGAAAATATTTCAGACCAAAGTAATTAACTTAATTAAGCACTTACAGTGTAAATGACTGTCATGTTAATTAATTTAATCGCACCATGTCATTGCATCTAACATGCATCACCTTGTCATCTCGTGTAGTTCCAGAGAAGACCCCGGAGCCGTTGGACTTCCAGCTGCTGGAGCAGACTCAGAAGGAGCCACTGACATCACTGCTGATTGTACTTGTGCTAGTATCGTACCTGAGCCAGGCAAGCCTCGGTGCATGCCTTCCTGTTTAGATTTTTATTTTCTCACTTGATTGGGGCTAGTAATCGATTGTGCATTAGGTTTATTAGGAGTTGATATGAAACCTTAGAACTGCATTAGGTCTACCCTTCCAGATCCTACCTTGTGTCCTATTTTGTAGTAGTTGGTCCTAAGGCAACGGTAGAAGACGAGTGGTAGGTCCCACTCGCATGATAGGAATTACTCTGGATTGTACTAGCAGAATCTAGGTTTGTTGCAGACCGGACGGGGATTGTTTGTGTAGGATGGTTGGAGAAGGCTGGGCCTTCACGGTGGTAGCCCCGTCTGTGTCGATTAAGGACCGTCCGTTGTTGGCCCTGTTGAGCAAGCTTGAACGTACTGATCACATGCTAGTGTTTTATGGGCCTAGTAAACATAGTAGCCTGTGACGCCCTGGGGTCTAGCGGATACTTGCACTTTCTATCATGGTACTTGGGAGAGAAGGGATGCCTCCCAATCGGGGCGCACGTCTGGGACGGGGACCGTGCGGGAGGGCCTTTCTCGGGAGGTGTGAGACCCAGCCAGCACTAGGGGGGAACAGCGTAAATGGTTGCCGCATACGACTTTTGGCGTGTGCGTCGTGTGGTCAGGTTTCTCCTGCAGGATGTACATCGATGCCGCCGCTCTCGGAAATGAGCACCCACTTGTTCACTGCGCCACATCGTAGTGTGATTTATGGATGATGATGATGATGATGATGATGCTAGATTATTACTGTTATCTTTATATCTTACTGTATACTGTTATTACCTGATGTATTGTTACTTTATGCCGTTTTAGAGATAAGTGCACTGTTTTATTGGTTAAGTACTTAATTGGAAATAAAACTTGAAAGTAAGGACCATGTAATTAATGCGCGTTTATGCAAGTGAGTCAGCCTGCCCTTGTAGCCTTTGCATACTAGGAGTCGGCTGTAGTTGGCCATGTTGACGGGTAAGTCTTGCTGAGTAATTAGTATTCAGGTTTTGGCTCTTTATGTTTTTGTGCAGGTATCGTTTTGCTTCGCTGTTGCTTGGTGGAGTTTCTCAGAAGGTCCACATCGCAGGGCTTCGATGTGCGGCCTTTGTATCGTCGAGAGTAGTAGTTGTTTTAGGTATCTTTAGACTTTCGCTGTGCTACTCACGTGTTTTAAATCATTTGAGACTTGTAATAACTTAAAGATGTAAATATTTGTGCTTATTTATGTGATGTACTGTTATGTCTGTTCACCGGCACTTCCGACTCGATCCTGTGAAAAGCGAAAACGCTGCAGCTGGCATCAGAGCCGTGTTGGGACAGTACATCATATAAATGGCCTATTTTCGAAAATCTAACCACGTTGCGAGTGAGGAACGAAAGCCCTAGTATAAGGATGTTAGATTATCAGGTGGTAATAGGAGTTGTTTGTTTACTTTCTGTAACGACGCACCGACGCCCAGGTAAGAAGGTAAGTAACATGCATGGCTCAGTGGTATTGGTCTTTCTGGCATGAACCATCGAGTTCATGAGTGATATTGGTATTTCTGGCATGAACCGTCGAGTTCATGGGTGATGATGATGATTATGAGCCATGCATTACATTTTTGTTATATGGTGTCCATCGGCGGTGATAGATGGACGTCACCTGTGTTGGTTGCTTGAGGTGGCGATGTATGTTTTCTTGCAGGTACACTAACTTGCGCATAGATCGTGTAGAAACATGCATGAATACGACTTAGTTGCCACCGCTGTCTACGGCCTGCTATATTGGGCACCTTGTGATATGTAAGGACGTGTAGGTCGAGCATGCATGGCATATAAAAGATTTCAACAAATTTCAGCTCAGGAAAAGATTTTCTAACTAAGCAATTTCAGCTCACGAAAAGATTTTCTAACTAAGCAATTTCAAGAAGACGTAACTTTCAAATCGTGAAGCCAAAATTTATAAACAAACCCTCTATGGAAAGCTTATCCCTTAAAATTTAAAACCCCTTCAGACTTACCTATAATTTTCTGATCGAAAATCACCAACAAGTTTCGACCAAAAATCAGCTCTGTTTTGTCTCGTCTGAAAATTCAGAATCTGTCTGCCGCTTCAAAAATCGATATCTCCTGTTCGGCTGATCCGTTTGGGGCGCATGAGTACTCGTTGGAAAGATCTCAGAGTTTTCTACAACTTTGCCTTTCTGACCTTTCTCATTTGACGCCTCCAGAAGTGTCAGAAATCATTTTTGTTACTGCTGCTCGCAGTCCGGACAGATTTCGGTCTGTTGTTTGGGAAGGCTCGTTGCTCTCTTGTCTTTGCTCGAATGGCCATGTGTAGCTGCTTACTACGACCGTCCAGAAGTCCTTTACCATGTTATAACTTTTGTTTAACATGGTCGTGCTGTTTGGAGTAGTTTGAGATGTTTTTCATTCTCACTCTCCACAAATGGACGTCGATAGTCTTTCCTGCATCCACTTTTGGAGCCGTCGCTTGGACATAGCGCTGGATGTCCAACACCCACGCTATAACCCATATGTCGCTGTACCCGTCTCCTACTCTGCTACACTGCATGCCCTGCCTCGAATGCAAGAGGAAAACATGAGCATCTGAGGGCGATGAGACTCAGCAATGCACGAGAAGAAGCTAAGGATGCTTTACTTGATATAAGAGATACCCGGATTGTTGAGTTGACACTACAAGTGCAGAACCAAGACAACCAGATCGTGGGACTTATAGAAGAACGAGATGCAGCCCAGCAGATGGTCGCACAGCTAATGGCGGCCCAAGTTCCACCTGATCCACCTGCAGAGCAAGTACTAGCAGACGCCATCGACCTGCACCATGGAGAGCAACTGAACAGTGAGGAAGATGCTTGAGTAGTTGTAGTTGCTTCGACCAGATCCATCGTGTAGTGTGTTGTTTAGATGTTTTGTTGCTGTTAGTTGTAGCTAATGTCGACGCGATCTCTTGTGTTGGTGTTGTAACCTTAGTGTGGTACGGAACTACGTGTGATGGCCTGTATGACCTCGTTTTCGTTCAGTGAATGCAGATATTATTCCTGTTGATCCATGATCCCTTTTGTATTCTTCGTGAATACTTTTGCACTCTTATCTATCATGTTTATGTGGAGCCCATCTCTTGCCGTTGGTTACCGTTGTTAATAAGCCCTACCCCACACCAGACTTGTTTCCTGCAATTGATATCCGTAGTAGTTGCCCCTCAAATGTGGAGAAGGTTATGCCAGACCTTGATAATCTTCTCCATAGATTCATTTTTGGGATCTTCGTCTTGCTCGAAGATTAAAATTTGACAACATACAGCATGTGCAATGCACCATTCCATATGCATTGCAATATACCATCTGCATTGCATAAGCACTTTGCAATGCATCATCGTATACATCAATTTATGCATGTCATACCAGTTGCATCATCACATATGCACCATGAATAATGCATCATGGCAATTGCACCATTATGCACCATAACATGTGCACCATCTCATAAACATTTGCAGGTGCATCACTCCATATGCGTCATATGCACCAATTATGCACCATACAATGTGCATCATGAGACATGACAGAGCGCACTTGCACCCTTGCATAAGCACACTCGCATAGGTGCATTGCATCACTCAAAGCACGCAATGCACCATGATTATGCATCTTACTCGTTCTAGCATAGAATAAAATGGATGCATGAATAATCACCGCTAAAAGAGCAAGAATGTGGAATTTGTACACCTTGGTTACCTTCGTTGTATGCCCCAATCTTGTGCCTACAGATCCTTGGAAATCCTACCCTTTGAGGACCGCTACACCTATCGTTGAGAGTCACCTATGTTCCCAGTTGTCAGAGGTGTTGGTCAATCCGGGTGCTTTTGTCAATCCCTTCAAGTGCCATCAGACCCGAATCACCCATCCGTGGCCAAATTTGTTCGCTTCTCTTCGTCGACCCCATCGAGATTTTTATCGCACCCAGTCGTTAGCTTGGTTCGTGTTTACCCCGAGTTCTCCCTGAGTGAATAGTCAAAGCACGCATACCAGACGCAGATGTGCAGTTTAAAGATGAAGAATCAAGAAACAGCGCCAGTTTCAGAAAGGACTTACCAGATGTCACCTGATGAGCTAGTTGACTAGAAGGACCGAGTCACCAGGAAAATCGCTACTAAGTTCTATAAGGTGCAGTGGAGCAACCACTCCGAGGCTGAGGAACACATGGGAACAGGAAGAGTTCTTAAACTCTCTTTTTCCCGGTTTTCTACCTTTCGGGATGTGTTTCAGTTTGTTCCGTTTTGCATCTTATCCTTCACTGTAGTTCCTCTCTTTCTCCCCACTCTCCTTAAATCTCGGGACGAGATTTCTTTAAGGGGTGAGGGCTGTGACACCCCGTGTCACTAATGTCCAGTTAGTGCCCACCCAAATGAACAGAATACCCAAATTCAAATCAAGTTCAAATTTCGAATTTCAAAATTTAAACAATTGCCAAACCAATGCTTGTGAAGCAACTCGAGATTTTCCATATCAACTTGCTCAACTGATAATTTCTGCAGCAAGAACATCTGAAAGGAGAATAGATTTTTCCATAATTTTTGAAATTCTGGAAGTGTCTCTAAAAATTCAGAGAAATTCATGCAAATCCTGTTGCTACTCGATTTTTTTAATTCAAATTCTGCTGCTCAAACCTACCTAGACCCAAAAGAGAAGTTGGAGCTGGATTTTTATACTATGTTCCCTGAATTTCTCATAATTTTTGGATGTCTGGAAGGTTCCCTTTAATCCGACAAACCTGACAGCATGAAATTCAAGTTTCTTCAAATTTGAGTCAAATTTGATGCTTGTGAAGGAACTCAGAAATTTCAGTAACAATTTGAGCCAAAAAAAATACCTCTGGATAGCTCACCTCAAATGAGAATTTTGGAGAATTTTTGGTGATTTTTGAAATTCGGTTAGATGCTCAAATAAATCCCTAAAACCTCCAAAGTGATCAACTTTGACCATCTGCCATTTGAATTTCCGTTGGAGTTCAGTTGTGCATGTTGGCCAGATGATAGATCTTTCCAAGATCTTTCCAATGGTACCAAGTCTGCTATTTTTGGAGTTCATTTGATGTGCCAAAGTTTGGGGAAAACTCGGTTTGAATAAATTCGGACATGCCGTCGGGCCCACCTGCCACTCTCTCCGACCGTCATCTCTCTCACTGACTCCCGTCGACGCTTGCTGCCGCGTGTACGCCGGCGTACGGACCACGCCACGGTGTCCTGGGCCCGCGCCTCGCTCGGACAAGGTGATAAGGCGCCCCTCCCCAACCCGGTGCTCGCCGCAGCCACCATTCTTCTCCCGTCGCTCTCCTCTCCTTAATCCCGCCGCCACTTTCTCGCCCTGCAGCCGCCGCGAGCTCAAGTCCGCCGCTCGTCGCCGTCAAGCCGCCTCCCGCCGGGCCGCGCCACCCCGAGCTGCGCAACATCTTCCTACAGCTCGCCTTGGGGCCCATTCCTCTTCCCCCACCGTGAGCCACTGGATTGAGCCGTTCTCCTCCAATTCCGGCAACCAAGCCCCTCGTGCGCCACCGTCGATTCCGCCCCTGCCGGTGAGCTCCACCTCGATTCCTCGCCTCCGGAGTTGCGCATTGCTCTCGCGCACATCCCTAATCTTCTATTCCCTCTTTTCTGCAGCCGTGTACGACGCTGTTCAATTTTTTTTCCCCGCCGCCGGCCGTCACAGTCAAACGCCGCCCGACAAACTCCTGCTTCCACGCCTCCCCGACGACTACAAGCTCTACACCGCCCATCCCCAAGCAAAGGTGAAGCTCGCAAGGCCCTTCCTTCTCTCCCTGTCGCTTTGTATCGTGCTCGCGTCGTCGCCGCTGTTGGCAGAGCCGCTTTGCTCGCCGCCGGCCGTTTCCTGGTAGTCCCCGTCGACCCCAAGCACCTCAAATGGGTGATAAATACGACGTGCTCCGTGCTAGTATTTTTTGGGGGATTTTTGGTGGTCGTTAGACCGAGTTCCGACGAGCCGCCGTCGTTCTGCGGCGAGCTCGAACGGCCATGGCCGAGCTCTGGTTCATCCAGAGCTGGATCTCCTGTTCCTACACCTTGTGTGGCCACTGGTGTGGCTCCGTTCCGACTGGCTCACGATTTTTTTTTCTAATTTCTCGAATTTGTGTAAATCCTCAGAAAAGGCTGGAAAATTGTAAAATCCATAGGAAAATAAATACACCTCAGAAAAATACGAAACCAACTTTTCTAGTCTCCTTGTGTCAAGATCTATCCATAGAAATTGTCAAATTGCAATAAATCATTTCTCTGTTTTTTTGTAAAATATCATAAGTGTTAAATATTGTTTAAATCATAATAAATTCCTGTTAATCCATAAATCTTTAACTCTTGCACGCTGATAACTAAACTTGTAACACACTTACAGAGCATTTTTCTACCGTCATTTTATGTCTAATTAATTTCTAAATGGTTTATTTAAGTGGCTGTCCTAATTAAATCGTTATAATTAATCCTTAAAGCAATAAATTTTCAAACTTCACAGTAAATTACTTCCAGCAGCACTTGACTCCAAAAAATGCCACTGGACATAAACTAATTTTTAAAAATTAATTAATCTAATTAATCAACTTAAGTTAATTTAATGTAATTAACTTAAACAAGAGTCAATGAAGGAAATATTTCAGACCAAAGTAATTTACTTAATTAAGCACTTACAGTGTAAATGACTGTTATGTTAATGAATTTAATCGCACCATGTCATTGCATCTAACATGCATCACCTTGTCATCTCGTGTAGTTCCAGAGGAGACCCCGGAGCCGTTGGACTTCCAGCTGCTGGAGCAGGCTCAGAAGCAGCCACTGATATCACTGCTGATTGTACTTGTGCTAGTATCGTACCTGAGCCAGGCAAGCCTCGGTGCATGCCTTCCTGTTTAGATTTTTATTTTCTCACTTGATTGGGACTAGTAATCGATTGTGCATTAGGTTTATTAGGAGTTGATATGAAACCTTAGAACTGCATTAGGTCTACCCTTCCAGATCCTACCTTGTGTCCTATTTTGTAGTAGTTGGTCCTAAGGCAACGGTAGAAGACGAGTGGTAGGTCCCACTCGCATGATAGGAATTACTCTGGATTGTACTAGCAGAATCTAGGTTTGTTGCAGACCGGACGGGGATTGTTTGTGTAGGATGGTTGGAGAAGGCTGGGCCTTCACGGTGGTAGCCCCGTCTGTGTCGATTAAGGACCGTCTGTTGTTGGCCCTGTTGAGCAAGCTTGAATGTACTGATCACATGCTAGTGTTTTATGGGCCTAGTAAACCTAGTAGCCTGTGACGCCCTGGGGGTCTAGCGGATACTTGCACTTTCTATCATGGTACTTGGGAGAGAAGTGATGCCTCCCAATCGGGGCGCACGTCTGGGACGGGGACCGTGCGGGAGAGCCTTTCTCGGGAGGTGTGAGACCCAGCCAGCACTAGGGGGGAACAGCGTAAACGGTTGCCGCATAAGATTTTTGGCGTGCGCGTCGTGTGGTCAGGTTTCTCCTGCAGGATGTACATCGATGCCGCCGCTCTCGGAAATGAGCACCCACTTGTTCACTGCGCCACATCGTAGTGTGATTTATGGATGATGATGATGATGATGATGCTTAGATTATTACTGTTATCTTTATATCTTACTGTATACTGTTATTACCTGATGTATTGTTACTTTATGCCGTTTTAGAGTTAAGTGCACTGTTTTATTGGTTAAGTACTTAATTGGAAATAAAACTTGAAAGTAAGGACTAAGTAATTAGTGCGCTTTTATGCAAGTTAGTCAGCCTGCCCTTTTAGCCTTTGCATACTAGGAGTCGGCTGTAGTTAGCCATATTGATGGGTAAGTCTTGCTGAGTAATTAGTACTCAGGGTTTGGCTCTTTATGTTTTTGTGCAGGTATCGTTTTGCTTCGCTGTTGTTTGGTGAAGTTTCTCAGAAATTGCATATCGCAGGGCTTCGATGTGCGGCTTTTGTATCGTCGAGAGTAGTAGTGTTTTAGGTATCTTTAGACTTCCGCTGTGCTACTCACGTGTTTTAAATCTTTTGAGACTTGTAATAACTTAAAGATGTAAACATTTGTGCTTATTTATGTGATGTACTGTTGTGTCCGTTCACCGGCACTTCCGACTCGATCCTGTGAAAAGCGGAAATGCTACATCTGCCTCTCGTTATGTTCAGTTGAACCCTATAGTGAACATTATTCCATATGGATTTCACTTCAGTTTGGAATTTAACGGGTGTTTGGATGAGACGTGGGGAAAGGGATAGAGAAATAAGCCTGGATATGAAGCATCCGGTTTGGGATGGGAAATTCTTTTTAATTTCCATTCCATTGTTCGTCTTACTTAGGTCGGGGATAGAGAAAAATATTTTCTTTGTACGAAATTACCACAGGATGTGAGGAAGGGAAAACGAATCAGAGCTCTGTTGTCCAAGCACACCTGCAAGGGTCCCGAGAGCGAAGCACTGGAAGCGACAAAGAGCCCTACGACTTGAGCACACCGTAGCTGGTCGTGAGCCCTCGCCGGTTGTTGGCCACTGCAAGCAATAGAAGAGGGTGGGCGGCCGGATTTAACGTTATACAAGCTATAGAAGAGAAGAGCCAGATATGATGAAATTGAATCCATCTGACGGGATTTAGACCTTGTACCCCAAATCACTTGGGGAAAAGGAATCAACAAAAATGGAACGATTACAAATTCGGCCAACATTGATCCGTCACTAGACGCGTAAAGGTAATTTCTCTAGAAAGTTGGCCAACATCCTCGACACGAGTCTGTGGCGAGTCCAAACATGCACCTCTGAACCATTGATCCTTGAAAGGTCACAATGGAGGCGCATACGCACAAGCAACATCGTGTTTTCTTTTTATGATTTTTTTTTCATGTAACTACAAAGGGCCTGATCGGAAGTGATCAGCCATCTCCTTTTCACGGCTGTGGCTGCCTGAACGTGTTGGTTGCCCCATCACTTCTGATTGGGTCTCAACTGTGTAGGCTTTTTAAGGGGGCATTTGGCAATAGGACAATGGATTATTAAAAAAAAAAAACTCGATCTGCCAGGGGAAGCCCCCCTGACGATATTTTGTTAAGAAGAAGACCTTCTCACGCAGACCGAGAAAACCCCCGAACCTCCCCCCCAAACCATACACAGGGACTCAGCTGGCCGTGTGAGCTGTGGCGCGAGTTTTTTACCTATGCTTTGATCCGGGGAGGACGAGGGGATTTTTTTCTCCCGAGGACTAAATCCCCGGCCGGGTGCGCACCCAGGCGATTCCTGAGAATCGAACCTGGGCAGGCCGCGTGCACGCTGGCGCCGCTGGCCAACCGGCTCTCGCACGGTTCGCAGGACAATGGATTATTAGCAAGCAAATACAAGAAACTAATTCACGATGGCGACAAGTGAACTCAATAGACACTAGAAGTTGGCGACCTTTAATATAGAAATTCATGCAGTAAATTTTTCATTTCATTCGATTTGCATAATGAACAATGCCGTGTGTGGTCACGCAGACACCGAAATGATGTGTGAGGTATCTGAGAGACCGAAATGTAATTCCATTTTCAAATATAGAGCAATCGTGAGATCAGTAGGTATTCTGCCTCATTTTGTGAAGCATTGAATGTTATCTAGTGCTATATCTACAACAAATCGGCGAGATTGCTAGAAACAAAGCAGGAGTGAATCGCAGAGAGCAGAGCAGAGAAGTTGTTTCATCACGCGAAGCAGAGGAAACAGGGGAGCTTACTATTACTGGCAACGGATAATTATCTCAGCAGAGACAAGATGTGACTTGAACTAGTACGTACTACCAACACAGTAACGCGGACCACCTATGCGGCATGATTATCGCGAACAACAAGGCTGACAGGCGTGAGCGTAGATGGGATCATAATACTATTATTGTCTTCCCAATATAACTCTATAGACAGCAACTTGGCGAGCGTGGATAAAGCTGGGCAGCCACAAGACTCCAGCGCTCCATCCACAGCTAGCTGGTTGGTACTCGCAGTTCAACAACAAAACACGTCGAGCGCAAATGCGAAGCAGCTGCTGCTGCTCCTGGTGGTCGCAGTCGCTCTGTCGTCGTGGACGGCCGGCGGCGGCCGGTGCACCTGCGTCTGTACATGCACGACGTGATCGGCGGGCCGGAGCGGACAGCGATCCGGCTGATCTGGGGAGTGGGCCCGGCGCACATGTCCATGCCGGGCCAGAGCTTCGGCGACACGGTGGGCATTGACGACCTCTTCACGGAGAGGGCCCAGACTCATCATCGAGGCCCATCAGGCGGGCGCAGGGCTAGAGGTGTCCAAATGGCGGCACGGCCCTTCCCGACCCAGACACGAGATGGCACGGCCCATTTAATTTTGTGCCGGCACGACACGTAATTAATTTGGGGCCGTGACGTGCCAGCCCACGTGCTTGAGCGACGGCCCACGACATGGCCCGAAATTGTATAACCGTGCCAAGACGGCCCGTTAGCCACGTAAGCCCGTTATGACACGTCGGCTTGTTTAACCCATTGGTGTAAATATGTAGCAAAATGAATGCTAAAATAGAGGGACTTGAGATTTGAACCAAGGACCTCATGGTCTAGAGTGATGAGTTTTACCATCAGACCAAGTTTCCTTCTTGGCTAAATAAGAACTCGAAATATATTTACACTATTCTCTACTCGGGCTCGGGCTTTGATGGGCCATTAGCGGGCCTTTGCATGCCGCGGCTTAAACGGGCCATGCCCGTGCCGCCCGTCGTGCCCTACCCTCGGCCCATGGCACGGCCCGACCCTCGTGTCGTGCCGTGCTTGAGCCGGGCCAAACTTTGCGTGCTTCGTGCCCGCCCGCTTAGACCGGCCCGTTTGGACAGCACTACGCAAGGCACCTACATGCTGACCTCCCAGCACGAGGCGGTCATCGTGGTGAGCATCACCGGTGGGCCGTACAACGGCAGCACCGTCGTCCTGGCTGGGCGCGACAGGATCTACGACGAGACCAGGGAGCTCGTCGTCGTCGGGGGCACGGGCCGGCTCCGAGAGGCCGCCGGATACGTGCTGTGGACGACGGCCAAGGTGTTGTCTAACATCCATATGGTGCTGGAGCTGGACGTGCACGCCACCGTGCCGGACAACAACCCTGCTGCTGCTTCTCGTGCCTGCCGTTCCTCTTCCTCACATTCTTCACTTGCCATGGCGACTGCGACTGCGAGCGAGTGACAGAAAGTTGCTTCAATTTCTCATCCTATTCTTGTATATCCACCTGCTTTTATTTTGGTCTTTTCTTTTGTTTTCATATGTATTTGTTTTGAGAAAAGGTGGGATCCCTCTCTAGCTTACAAAAGACTCCAGGTCCAGTCGTAATAATCCATCGGCGTATTGTTACGCTGCACTGATCACAGCATACTGTATGCACTTCACCAATGCAGCGCCTTGATCTGGCTCTCAAGGCCTAGGAAGAGGACGAATGAAAGCGACTGCCATGAGAAAAATGATGCGTCTCCTCTGCTCGCAGCCTTGCCGTGCACTTGAGGGTTCGACGAGTCAAATTCATCACTGATGGCGACACCTTGTTCTCCGTTCCAAATCTCCTGCACCACGCAGGTGGTCAGCACGGCGCTCCACGGCGGACGGCAGGCAACCGACCATCGTGCAAGCTTTGGCTAATGTCCTTTGTCTTACTTTTGGGACCGAGGATTCGATCGATGCCGTATCTGCAGCTTGCAGTCGATTTGCAACCGTAGCTGATACAAAGCATTCCTGAACATCATGCATTACTCTTTTAGGACTGGACACTTTACATATGACAAGGTAAATAGTATAGCCTCACAAGGTTGTAACCTGTGACCTATGTCAGGACTATACTGTAACTTGAGATGTACAATGAACACGTTTTCAGATACTCTCAAAGCCTGATAAAGACGAATTTAACAAATTGTGACTCTGTTTTCATAGAGCGTTTCCTCTTGCCAGCTATAGTTTTCGGCTCTCAGATCTCACTGTCACAAAAGTACATGAATCTGATAGATAACACAGGATCGATTACATATAAAACTTTCATAATCACGTGAAACTATGTTCAACCGCTGAATCAAAATCTCTTTACAGCTGATCCTGGAACAATTAGGTTGCACCAGGGAGCTGTTAACTTGTTCCATCTCAATCTGGCAACCTTTTTTTCTCGTCAATTTGGCAAACCTATCATGCAAGTCACCAAACATCACCATGATGCTCTGCTAACTAATTGACTTGTAGTATTGGACAGTAAACAAAAATGCAAGCAAGAACCGGATTCTGGGGCTCCTACTTGGAGTAATATCAGTGGGAAACGATTCACTTCATTTCATGAAAATCTAAGCCGCAACATCAAGTATTATTCTTTTAGTACTGGACACTTTACAAATGACAAAGTAGGAGCACAGACTCACAAGGTTGTATGCAACCTGAGACCTCTTGTATCATGACTATGATGTAACTTAAGATGCTGAAAGAAAACATATTCAGATATCCTCCTACATTCAGCGTGATATAGACGAAATTAACAAACTGTGACTCTGTTTTCCAAAGAGCGCTGCCTCTTGGCAGCTTTAGTGTTTTGCTCTCGGATCTCACAGCTATAGATATAGCTATAGAAAGGGGGCCGGGATCTCCATACCAGGGCCTCGAATTTCCCACGAGGCTTAGCCCTCCTGTAAACCACATCTACCATTCCTATCTTTGGAACCGCCTCTTGTGAAGAGCATTTGTACTGATGACGAACCACTAAATTTTTGTAAGATGTGTCCATTCTCTCAAGTTGTGCAGGTCTACCTTTTTTTTTTTTTTTGCGAGGAAGGTCTACCGTGAATAATAAGATCAAGCGAATGCGTGAGCACTGTAACAAAGTCCAGTACTTTGCGCCAAAAGTGGATGTCAAAGTTGTCCCTCAGCAAATGAGCGGTGATATTTGCGCCAAGCAGGGAATCGTTCAGTATTCTTGCTACTTCCATGGCCAGCTGTGTGAACTTCGGGTGCATCTCAGGATCCATGCTTCCAAATGCAAGTGTCTTGAAGAAATACCAGTATGCCTCATGGGACAAATACTTCAGAGTTAGAGCCCGTGTTGTTCCAAACTTTACAATCTTGTCAGACCGGCTTGTTATGATTACTTTACTATCCTTCGGCATGAAGTATTTAGAAGCGGAATACATCCTATTCCATGCATCTTCATTGAGATCCCCTGCCAACTCCACAACAACTAGCAACCTCACAACCTTTTCTGAGTTCGAAACGTGATTTTGATGTTTCATTGCACACCCTTCTCTCAATCTTGCAGCTAGCTCATCATCTTTAACATCATTATAACGCAAGAACAATATTTCTGAAAAATGATTGCTGACTCTTTCATCCTTGCAAATATGAGCAACAAGAGTGCTCTTGCCGACTCTGCCTGGACCAACATTAGGCAGGACTTCTAATTCTTCAGAAGTAAGAGGTTGTGTCTGCAACAGAAATTTTATGGCAAATTTTGCTTGCATCTCCCGACCAAACATGCAGTTGTCAAGCAATAGATGCATGCTATAAGGCTGACGGTACAGGCGGGGGTATCTCGGTAAGAACATGACCAGCTCTTCCACTTCATGAATCATGGAGATCAAATCATCATGTGCCTTTTGCAGCTGTTTAGAAATCTGTACGTTTCTACTGGAGCAACAGAAACTTTTTATATAACTTAACTTAAACATAGCCAAGGATTGACTCATATGCTGATCTGTAGCGTCATCCTTGTCATGAGATTGGTACCTGAAGATGTCAAGCATGTAACAGCCTCGGTGCATGGCATCTCGCAGCATGTCCAACTGGAGGAGCATAGCTTCGTTTGTGATTTGCCGCCCAATGGCCTCATGGATGATGACATGAGCACGGAGCACAACCCTGCGGAGGTATCCTCTGCATCCAGCAATGTTGGTTTGGAGCTTTTGTTGATGAAGAAATTTATGGACCTTGTAGTCAGCTCACCCAAAACAGCAGAAACGACAATCTCCATTTCTGGATCACACCTTAGCTAGGAAGATAGTACAGCTGGTGAATGAAAGAATGAATAGCACTGTGGGATGGCAAGATATTTCTCAGGACTCCAATACACCTAGGATGTATGGATTAGATTCAATGCTTCGGTCAAGTCCAGTTGTCTGTGCCCATGATGTTTCATATTTGACCTTTGCACTCCTTTCACCTTCGCTTTGTTCTGACTGACTTTGTGTTTCCCTTGATTTGGGCCAAACGAAAAGCGCTGCACCTCCCTTGTCCATCACAGTACCTTCTTGTGTGGAGACCAACCTACCATATGGAGATACAGTCAGAGTCAGCTACTTCAGGTCAGTATTTCACAATGACCACATACTTTGGGATCAACATTTGCAACTTTCTATGCTTGTGTCCAACTTCCATATAATTTCTTCCAGCGTTCCAAACAGTCCCCAAGCCATTAATCTCTTGATGTTAAGCTTTGCCATTGAAAAAAGGTAAGCTAGTTTATGGTGCACAAAAATACAAGTAAAACGTTAGAATCATGCAGTTTCACTGAAGCTGTATTGCACAAGGTAATTTCCCTCCTACAGCCACCAGCTGATTTATAGCTAGTAGATTGTTTACCTTAGTCCTGTGGAGTCGACGTATCTTCCAGAGAGCTGAACAATCCGTCGTTCAAGTTGTTAATACACAGTGGCGTGTGAAGCTAATTTACGGCTCTTTGGCAAGATTTGCCGATGGCTAATCGTCTGATTAGATGTGAACCATATCAACAAAGTTCACTACGGGAAACAGGGTGTTTGCCGAGTGTACGGGGCTTTGCCGAGAGTAATTCCTCGGGCACTCGGCAAACACAGGGTTTGCCGAGAGCAGCTCTCGGCAAAGCCGAGGCACTCGGCGAGAGCGTCTGTGCCGTGAGCAACCCTCGGCAAAAAAACAACACTCGGCAAAAAAAAGTACTTTGCCGAGAGCCAGGGACAAACCACTCGGCAAAAATAGACACGGCTCTCGGCAAAGACTGCCCCCTCGGCAAAATTGGACGGCCGTCCGAAATTCGCGACGGCGTCAGGAATGTGGGCCCGGGTTCCGAGTTTGCCGAGAGCCTTCGAGGCACACTCGGCAAAAAATAAAATATTTGCCGAGCGTTTTTGTGGTGCTCTCGGCAAAGCCGGCACTAGGCAAAACTATTGGCCTTTTGCCGAGAGCCACTCTCGGCAAACTATTTTTTGCCGAGAGTGGCTCTCGGCAAACTAATTTTCAATCAATTTTTTTGTGCATTATATTAGTTCAAATCAAAAAGTTGTAAACTACAAAGTTGTATAAAATCTCGAGATGTACACTTTCTATTTTGGTCATTTGTTCATTCGGCAAAGCAACAGTAAAGTTGGTCACAATCTTTATAGGTTCCGTTTAGTTTCTAGAAACACTAAGAGGTATATTTAAAATTTGTAAACAATGTTAGTGCCATTTCGTCGGATAAAAAAAAGACCAAAATAAAAGTGTTAGATCTTCATAAATTACACAACTTTCCTATTGAAAACTTTTTAATTTGAATAATTTATGTTAACAAAAAGTACGTTTGTATTTCTAAAATTTGAAAATTTGAATTTTTCAAACGACCTCGGGTAGAGAAATAGTACAAATATAATATAAGTTGGAGCTCTCGGTAAGTTACAAAACATTGTAGTTGACAATTTTTTTACTTTAAATCAAATTGTCAATGAAAAATACGTTTAAATTTCTCAAATTTGAAATTTTGAATTTTGAAAACGATATCGGATGGAGATTTGTAAAAATAAAAGTGGTAGATATCGAAAAGTTATGAAACTTTATAGTTGAACATTTTTAAATTTGAAATCAAAATGTGAACGAAAAGTACGTTTGAAATGAAAGTAAGAAAAAAAAGAAAAGAAATTCTTTGCCGAGCGCCAGATCGCGGGCGCTCGGCAAAGTCTGTGGATTAGGACTTACTCACGCGCGGCCTCTTCTTCCGAACAAAGCATTCAAGGCAGCTTGCTCCTTTCCCCCTTTTTTCCTCCTTCTCGCTGCACTCTGCCCGCGCCGCCGCCACATCCCGCCTCCGCCCCTCTCGTAGTTGACCCGCGCCTCCGCATCCCGGATCCGCCTGCACCCCGCCTCCCCCGCATCCCGCCTCCGCTGCCTCCACCGCATCCCACCTTCGCCTCCGCCAGCCGCATCTCGCCTCCACCTCCGCCTCCACCCGCCGCAGCCTGTCGCGCCCGCTGCAGCCACCGTGCCACCGTCACCGTCGATCCGTTGGTCCCCGCGCCGCCGAAGCCGTCGATCCGCGCCTCTCGAGCTGCCCGACACCGCACCCCGCCCGGAGTCCTCGCCGCCGTCGACCACAGAGCCGGGGATGCCGCCACCTCGGCCCCGGTCCCGGCCACCGCGTCCCAGGCGGGGCGCCGCGGACCCGGCCACCCCTGACGAGGCCGGCCCCTAGCCCGGCCCGTCCCGTCCCCGGCCCCTCCTCCGACGTGCTGCTGCTCGGCCCGGCCCCTCCCCCTCGTCGACGAGCTGCTGGGCTCCGAGGCGTCGACGACCTGCTGCCGGGGACGCCACCTCGGCCTCGACGTCCGCGCACTGCCCCCGCCCCGTCGACCTGCCCTAGCTCGCTCGTCGTCCAGGTGAGGCCCGGGCTGCTATCTTTTTTTTTTCTTTCTGTTTTTCTGTTTTTGTGAAATGAATTGCTAGCTACTCATGTTTGTGAAACGAATTGCTAGCTAGAAATATGAATTGCTAGCTACTCATGTTTGGAAATTAAAATCGTGAAATTGTTCAATGCTTCGAAATGGAATTGTGAAATTGCTTGGAAATATGCAAATGAAGATGCTTGTGTGGACAGACGGCCTGTGGTTCGACCCGTACTGCCTAGGTACGTAACTTAAAATGTTGTCGATAATTTCTCATTTTATATGTTCAAAATCACAATAGACTAATAATTTGTCCTTTTCACTTGGCAGGAGGTGGGAGGTGATCACTCCATGTGATCACGATCGCCCCCAATGGCATCCTTGGTATTTTGTGCAGGCAACGTTTCCCTGGCATGGTGCAGTTCAAAGGCAAGCTGGAGCCGGCCTTGACGTGGGAGCACTACAAAAGCGCTCAGGATTTGCCAGATACGGGCGGCAGGGAATTTGCCAACAAGGCGGAGCGGGTGAGGATGGAGCTGTGGGTAAGTCTTCGTTGCACTGCATTGGTCAATACATCGCATTCATTGGATAATACTGAAATAATTAAAGTATGCATCGCGTCTTTATGCAGGATTTCTTCAGATGCGAGCCAGGCATGGAGGACACGGCGACTCGTGTGGCGAACACAGTATGCCGTAAAGTCGTTACGGACATGTTCTACGAGGAGCGGGTCCAGGCCGTCATAACGTACTACGGTCAGGTCCTCAAGATGACGGTGACCAAAGCTGAGGCACGAACCATTAAGCTGACCCGAGAACAATACCCTTTGGTAAAATGAATACTCAACTCTTCTGAGATTTAGTACGCTTAATTTAAACTTCTCATATTTATATACTTGACGATGTGTAGGTGGCTCCGTGGTTGCTGGCCACCCATCATGACTCCTGGGACTTTCTGGTGAGGAGGTGGTGCGACCCCCGGTGGGATGAGACGCACAACGCTGCCCGGGAGCGGTGTTTGCAGATGCCTGGGCCAGCACACCATCAAGGCAACCTTAGCCTTAGCCAATACGTGACTAGATGGGTACGTGTTCATTTCTTAATTGTAACACTCAATTCTGCATAATTTCTAATCATGTTTCTATTTTCTTTGCAGTCGGCGTCACATGGTGGCCAGCCTTGCGGCCAGTTTAAGGCATTTGCTTTGTCCCACAATGGGCAAGGCGACCTCCGACGTCGACTTCAACCTGGAGGACCCCCTCTCGGTGTACAGCAACGTCACCGTCCACAGTCGCATCAGTCAGTACACATCAGCGACAAGGGAGGTCCATGGGCAAGATTGGGACCCGAGCACCCACAACCTTGATGGAGAGATCGTGATGAGGGTGAGTGGATGCAAGAAGCATGGCCGGTACTGGATTGGCGACAGCACAATCGACACGGCCTCTACTCCGACCCTCTCCCAGATCCGAGCAAGGAGCACGGCCTCAGCCCCGCCGATATGCCCACGGCCGACCGCGGCACAGATCCAGCTTGAGCACGTCCAGGTTATTTCTGTTCTATTCGTCGTTCATTTATTTTGACATATGTTTGCTTTGCATTGTAACATTAGGATGACATATTGTAGGCGACGATGGAGGAGAAGCAGGAGGCGAAGTTGCGGGAAGAGCGGGAGAGGTATGAGCTGATGATGAGGCAGCAAATGACGGCGATGTTCAGGTACCTGCAAAGTACTGGGGCGCCGCCGCCACCTCCAGACCTGTTCCCGGGACTAGCCGGTGTAGCTCTTCCCGTCGGCACTCCTCCTCACTTCGGCACTCCTCCTCACGTCGGCAATCCTCCTAACGTCGGCGCTTCTCCAGCAAACACTCCAGTGAGTCACTTGAGATACTTGGACTTTTATTTCTTTCCTCGCAATAGTATATTCGATGTCTTAGCTTCTATGAATCTTGTGTCACATGCAATCTTTTGTTTTTGCAGGACCAATCCGCGGCATCCAACATTCTGATCTCGCCTACAAACCCTTGGTCTGCGTGGCCAAATCAATGAACTTGCAGTTGTATTTCTATTTCATGAACCCACTAGCCCTAGCTTGCATTTCATGGACTTGTAGTTGTCGTTGTCAAGCATTTGTATTTGAACTATGTGGACACTTTGTATTTGAACTATGTGGCACTTTGTATGTGGACTTGAGGTGGTTGTGATGTGGTTTAGTGTTTGTGGTCATTTTATATGCTAGTGATGATGATGGTGATGATAAATATGTGTATCTGATGATGCTGATAATATTGTGTCATTTATTTATGATTGTGGTCCAGGTTGTAGCAAATATAAACATTATATTGCAATCTGGAATAATGATTTGCCGAGTGTCCAGGATTTTTGCCGAGTGCCAGGCGCAGGCACTCGGCAAACTTACTGACATTTGCCGAGTGCATGACACAAGCACTCGGCAAACTGCCAGTACTTTGCCGAGTGCCTGGCGCAAGCACTCGGCAAACTGCCAATACTTTGCCGAGTGCCTGGCGTCAGCACTCGGCAAAGTGCCAGAAGTTTGCCGAGTGCTTGACGTTAGGCACTCGGCAAACCCTGGCTGACGGCCGTTTGAGCCGTCAGCCCACCTTTATTTTGCCGAGAGCTATACCGGCTCTCGGCAAAGATTTTGCCGAGTGCCCGACTTGGCTCTCGGCAAAGTCCGCTTTGCCGAGAAAAGTTTGCCGTGAGGGCTTTGCCGAGTGTTTTGCCGAGAGTGGAAGGTGGTTTGCCGAGTGTGCGTTACACTCGGCAAACGCCCTGTTTTCGTAGTGGTTGCTATTTCAGGTCTTCAACTATTATGTGTGAGAGGCTTAGTAAAACAAAATGAAGATCATAGACCTCCTGAAACAGCGAGCGACTCTCAACTAATTAAGTGACTAACTCATCTCAGCTCTTTTTGAACTAAACATAAAAGCTAGTGTTGTTATGCAATTCTTGAATAAGAATAACTCACGGAGAACAGGTTGCAAAAACAAACGTTCACTTATCGCAATTCAATGTGATTTAGGGTGGAATGCGATCATATATTTCTCCATAACGTAACTACTTAGTTTTGTTGTCATGGCCGGAGGCAGTCGAACCGGGCACTTTGGAATTGTCACCACCGGCATCGGCGCTGCCAAACGAAATTCCTTTTCTAAGCGCGTCCGCGCGCTCGCGAAGTCACGCCGCGCTCCGTGCGAGCAACGCTTTCCATTTTGCGCGGATGGCGCTTTCCATTTTCGTCAACGAAGCCCAAAAGCCCATGGGACCCACCCAGTGCCGCACCCCCCGTGATTTATGTTTCAAAATTCATTTTCGCTTTCCCTTTCTCTCTCTACCCCTGTCCGTTCTCTCTCTCTCTCTCTTTTTTTTTGCGAAGGGGTGGGGTGTTATTAATAACAAAGAACAGTACAGACCCCGATTACAGAAAACACCCTGGAAGAAAAGAAAATTACAAGTAAGGACACAAAGGGCCTATTTGTAAAAGTCTTGAACTTCCAGGAGATTCGCCAGCCTTCACGACGCCACGTCGAATCCGCCGGACGCCGCCCGCCGGCAAGAAGCCCTGCCTGAGCTGAAGAGGAAGCAACACGCTGTTGGAGCCGCAAAATCCAGACGCCTTGAACCACCAGACGCCATCGTTGTCGTTGAACGAGTATCGGCGACCTCCACTTCAGCCGGAACAGCGCAAAGGTTCCGCCACCGCCGGCAAGGAAGCCGACGGCCGGAATCCGCAGTCCACACGAGGGGACAAAAACACCGGAGAGATCGCCGCCAGACGACGACCACCCGGAACCATCTTCCACCATCGCCACGAACGGCAGCGAGGGGAAACAGAGGTCCTTCCACCCTTTCGCAAAAGAACAGAAGGAAAACCAACTCCACACAGCCTCACCGGAGAAGAAGCCATCGTCGCCGACGCCGTCTTCACCAGATCCGCCGAGGGAGACGCCAAATCCGACCGCCATCAACGAGGATGACGGCGGAACCCTAACCCTAAAAGGGAAAACCTAGACTACTTACAAACTAGTAGCTAGAGAGGAAGCCGGACGGCAGCTCCACCGCTCTTCCGGCCCTCCGGAGCCCTACGGGCCGCCGGAGGAAGGGAAGAGCAAGGCGAAGCCGCCGCCGGAAGGAGTCGCCCGCTTTTCGCCTCCTCGCTACTGTAGCAGGGGGAGGGGAACGCGAGAGCCGCTTGGCGTTCTCTCTCTCTCTCTTTTCGCTTCGCGAAAGCGCTGGTGTTCGTCCCCTGTTTGACCATTAGCTACAATGTGTAGCCCTCTTACCACGAGAATCAGCAAACCATTTCTAAATTTACATCGTGCTCATGCAAATCAAGACACTGGAAAAACAAGTGATACGTGTGCAAAGACTGGATTAGAAAAACAAGTAACACTTGATAAACAAGCAAGTATAAGAATATGCCTGTGCTGCCCCCTCTACTTATGAGCAACTCTGGATAAACAAGCAATACATGTGCACAACCAAAATAGAAAAAAAAAGAAAAATTCTACTGTTCACGGCTGCTACAGTATAGAAAAAATCAACTGGGCTGAATCTGGGGGTGGGCCGCGGCCCACCCGGCCCACCCCTTAGACTCGCCACTGGGCTCGGGTTAGGGAGAGACGCCAGGGAACTCTCGAGAATATTTTTTATTACTTGATCAAATTGGATACAATCCCATCTATGTATTTAAGGAATCTCTAGATAACTCAATCTGAGCTAATGCTATCTCTAAGCTAACTAGTTCACAACCATGATATCAGACAGGTGTTGACAATGAACATAACTTTGAAAAAAGAAATTATATCTTGGAGTGCTTGAAGAAGCTACGATAAATAACCCTGTCTAGATCTCCCTCTGCTCTGCTTGTTGCCTTCTTACTCTGTTTTGTACTCTAGGTCTGGCATTCTGACCTTGGCCTTTTATTAAAATAATAAAGTGATCTGCTTCTTTATTTACTATTATAAAGACATCAAACCTGTTGCCATTGCCAGTTCATAAAAAAGGAAAAAAATATATATTGGAGTGCCCTATGTAATTTGAGGTCCTAGTTTGGAGGTGTCACTTGCCACCATGCCACAAACACATGTAGATATTTTTTTTTTGGAGCTAGTTTAATCATACTGTGATTCATGTCTTTGAGACTTTATTCGGGGTGTTATCACTAGTGGCCGTCGGAATGTGCGTCAAGCTCAGGCCCGAGGGCGGGGAACAAGACAAGCGCGACATGACTGTACTGAGCAAAACCTACCTCTGCTCGCAGCGGCGCGCTGCACGAGTACTTGACTATTCCACGAGATAGAGATGGCAGGGCCCGCGTCATCGGCGACGGGGACGCCAGACATCGAATCAACGCGCGCCCGTTTGTCGCTGAGCCCCCGCGCGGGGAAAATTGTAGTATCTTTGCTTGACCAAAGAAAATATAAGGGCATGCATGCCATTGTAACTTTCAGTTGCCATCGGCGATTTGATGGATGAGAAATACAAGGGCGTGCCCGGACCTGGCCCTTATCTTGTTGTGTTAACTTCTGCGTGCGGAGCAATATAATCCACGGCGACATAGCCATGCCACCACCAATCCTCAGCCCTGACAGCTTAGAGTAATACTACAGCTACGTAACACTTACGTGATTCCCACGTGCTGACTAAGATCCATCCTAGTCAGCCTCCGACGTGGGCTCGTTTTCCTTCTACGATTAAGCTGCAACTAACTACCAAATCCCGGAAATCCCGCACATCGTCGGTTGGGAGAAATCAATACGCCGTCTGCGGTGATTGACGAACACAAGCTCTCGCGTGTGGTTATTCAGTACCAGCATGCAAGCATGTCCTTGTACATGGCGTGTCTTACATCTGCATGCAGCTGGAGCTCAAGAACCGCCATGGCCGCACGGTTTGTCACGCTCGTCACCGTGTTTCTTCCGGCAAGGAATCGTTTTTGACACATCTACATGCAGGTCTTCAAGCACGCAAGACAGAAGACGAGAAGATGAACATGGCCAAGAAGCTGCACCAGCACCAACTCTTGCGCGAGTAGCCTAACCCGACCGGGCTCGCAAGGCACCCGAGACCGCCGTGACTGAGGATCACAACCAGGCCGGCGAGCCGGCGGCGTTCAGATTTATGGCCGCGTTGCGTTGCGTCCGCGCGCACACATTTGGTAGTTAATCACAGCTTAATTAGAGAAGTGGGCCTGCACCACGTCGGAGACTGATTAGGATGGATCGCGTGAGAATCACGTAAGTGTTACGTAGCTCTAGCATTACCTGACAGCTTATTGCAGCACGTGGTTCTCCAAGCCAGCCCAGAATGAAGGTGACCCCGTAGACTCGTCGGCGACCACGCCACTGGATCCATGCATATGTAACTTTCCTGTAGATGTATTGATACTGACGGCGCAACCGACGCCTGACGACGAGAGACTTGGTCAGAGTTGGGAACCGCTGCAGCGAGTTATTGAGGGACAAGAAATTATCCTTATTCATTACGGATGTGAAGGGAACGAGACGTTCTTGGCATCTAAATCCTGGGTTTGTTCAGGTCGCCAGGCTGTGTACATAATCTTGGCACTTGGATAACTGCAAGTTCAGGGGCCAAAATAAAGAAAACAAATGTGTCCTCAACATTCTACAGAAGGAAAATCATTTAAGAGCTTGGAGCCGGGGACGAGCGAGCTTCTGGCAAATGGTATCTTCACCCACGGTGATCTCGCTGTCCTAGTTCAGCAAGTGGCTCAAACAGATTAGTACGAGCAGACTATTGAGCAGAGAGAGCAACTCCGGAGGCAGAGAGCGTGGGAGAATAAACAGCGAGAGTTGACTTGTAGGAAGACTGAACAGAACAGAGGTGGCAAGTCTCTGATTTTTAGGAGCGGGATGGACAGGTTGGTGGAAAAGAAGGCACGTCGTTCCCAATCAATCATTGTGATCTGTATATATATGCACTCCGTGATTAGCTTGCTCGATGTACACAACGTTCTTACTCCTCCAGAGCACCCTGCTGTTACTTTGTGTAAGCTCTTGAGATTGTACCAAGAGGAGGAAGTGGAGATGGCGGAGACGGCGCTTAGCATGGCGAGGTCCATACTGGGAAGTGCCATCAGCAAGGCGGCCAGCGCTGCGGCCGAAGAGATGAGCTTGCTGATGGGCGTGCAGAAGGAGATCTGGTGAGTATGTGTGAAGTTACCGACTTCCTGTTGTTTTTTAGATAAGGGAGTTTCTATTTCATCAAGCTAATGAAAATATCCCGGCCTCTACATCACTTGATGTATTTAGCCGTCCATTATTACAAAACTTCACTATGTGTAGACTCCATCTATCACATAGGACAAATGATGATTTGCCAAACAAAAGGCAAGGAAGATAGTAAAAAGTTCATCAACATAACCTATTACTAAACTTCCACCCATGCTTGGCGACGATATCCATCGTCACTACCTCCAAGAGCCGGCACGCCTTTATTAGTGACGTTCGCCCATCCTCCTTTTGGAAAAGTGACCAGGTCCTCATCCAATATGTTCCCCTGTACATTACCTGCATAGGAGTTAGAAATGATTTTTTATCAAAAACAATATCGTTTCGGCTTAGCCATATCGCCCAGCAAATGGCACCGATTCCAACTAGCATTTGTTCCCTATCCTTGGGTTGAAACCTACCAATCCAGTTACCAAACATGTTAGCAACACTAGTAGGTGGTTTAATCCCAAAAGACAATTCAATTAGTCTCCAAATTAATCTAGCAAAACTGCACTCGAAAAAAAGATGTTGTATAGTTTCCAAGTTACTACAAAAACAACATTTGTGATTTCCATGCCAGTTTCTTCTAGCTAGATTATCTTTGGTAAGAATGACCTCCTTATGCAAGAACCAAAGGAAAACTTTAATCTTTAGTGGTATCTTAATTTTCCACAAGTATCTATTGTTTGCAACAACACTTGTGTCCAAAATTACCTCGTACATTGATTGAACCGTAAACTTGCCACTTTGATTTAGCGACCATTTGAAAGTATCAGGTTCATCGTATGTCTAGTAATTTATTCACAAGATTGTGCCAAGCCTCAAGCTTATCACCTACTAAAGACCTCCTGAAGGATATGTTTAATGGAATTGAGCTCATAACATTAGACACTGTATCATCCTTTTTTCTTACTATATTGTAAAGAATAGGAAATTGATCTCTTAAAGTACCTTCTCCTAGCCACTTATCCTCCCAGAACCTGGTTTGAGTGCCGTCTTTCACAATAAAAGAACCAAATTGTAAAAATTGGTCTTCGATACTCATCAGTCCTGACCAGAAATGCGAGTCACTAGGTTTTGATCGTACTTGAGATAGTGTCTTGGTATTCAAATACTTGTTCTTTAACAATTGTTGCCATAAACCATCTTCATTAACCAGTTTATACAACCATTTACTTAATAAGCACCTATTTTGAACCTCTAGATCGAGGATACCTAAACCACCTTGGTCTTTCGGCCTGCATAATATATCCCATTTTGCAAGTCTATATTTCTTTTTGTGTTCATCTGCTTGCCAAAAGAATCTTGATCTATAATAATCTAGTTTCTTTAGAACCCCTTTTGGTATTTCAAAGAAAGAACACATAAATAGAGCTAGACTGCTTAAAACAGAATTTATCAGCACAAGCCTTCCTCCATATGATAGATGCTTACCCTTCCAGCTACTTAATTTCTTCTCAAATTTATCTTCTATTATTTTCCAATCTTTGTTACTTAGTCTTCTATGATGCATAGGTATACCCAGATATCTGAAAGGATATTCTCCCATATCACAACCAAACAACTGTGTATACTCATGCTCATGTTCTTTGGCCTCCCCATAACAGAAGAGTTCACTTTTATGAAAGTTAATCTTCAGACCTGATAGTTGCTCGAATGCACATAGAAGCAACTTCATGTTTTTGGCCTGCTCAAGATCATGCTCCATAAAGAGAATTGTATCATCTGCATATTGGAGTATTGACAAACCATCATCTACTAAATGGGGTACTAGTCCTTTTATCTGGCCATCTTCCTTTGCTCTAGCTATTAAGATAGCCAACATATCCACCACAAGGTTGAATAATATTGGCGACAAAGGATCGCCCTGTCTTAACCCCTTCTTTGTTTGGAAATATCTTCCTACCTCATCATTCACTTTAATCCCCACACTACCTCTAGATACAAAATTTTCTATCCATGAACACCATTTATCCGAGAAGCCTTTCATCTTTAAAGTTTGTTGGAGAAAAGACCACTTGACCTTGTCATAGGCTTTCTCAAAATCTAGCTTTAGAATGACACCATTCATTTTTTTAGTATGTAACTCATGGATTGTTTCGTGTAAAATCACCACTCCTTCCATAATATTTCTTCCAGGCATAAAAGCAGTTTGGGAAGGCCTTATCAAATTATCTGCAATCTTAGTAATCCTATTAACTGCCACTTTTGTGAAGATTTTAAAACTCACATTAAGTAGACATATAGGCCTAAATTGCTTGATTTGAGTAGCCTCTTTCTGCTTAGGTAACAAAGTAATTACTCCGAAATTTAAGCTATGAAGCGGTAAATTTCCATTATGAAAATCATTGAACAAAGCCATCAAGTCCGATTTTATAAGGTCCCAAAATGCTTGATAAAATTCAGCCGGAAAACCATCCGGACCCGGGGCTTTGTTATGTTTCATTTGAAAAATAGCCTCTTTCACTTCACTTTCAGAGAAGATTTCAGTCAAAATCTCATTTTCCAAATTCGATACTTGGGGAATATCATCCCGGTGTTGTTCCATCAACTTAAAATCATTACTATCTGAAGGTCCAAACAAACCTTGATAATACTTTGTAATGTATGATTTCAATTGCTCATCACCACGGATAATTTGATCCCCGTCCTCGAGTTGAAAAATTCTTGTTCTTCTATATCTTCCATTTGCTACCAACTGGAAGTATTTTGTATTACTGTCACCCTTTAATAATTGCTCTGTTTTGGATCTTTGGTACCATTTTATTTCTTCCTCTCTTAATAGTTGGACAAGCCTTTCCTTTAAACATTGCTTCAGATCCACCTGATGTGGTTGTAACAATGTGGTTTCGGCTTTCTTATCTAGTTGCCCAACTATTTCTTGTATTTCCCGTTTTTCTTTTTTATAGGTACCACTTGTATTCTTTGCCCAACCTCTTAAGAATTGTCTTAGCCTTCTTATTTTATTTTGCCATTTTTGTAATGATGAGTGACCTTTATTCTCCTTTTGCCACACCTCCTTAACTAGATCATAGAATCCCTCTCTCATAAGCCAGCCAAGTTCAAATTTGAACATATGCTTCGAGCTTTGAGAGGGGTTTCCTGTATCCAATAGTAAAGGAGTGTGATCAGAGATATCTCTGTTTAATGCCTCCACTGTTGCTTTTGGGTATTTTAAATCCCACTCTGTACTTATTAGAACTCTATCTAATCTTTCGAAGGTTGGCACGGGTAAACTATTTGCCCATGTAAATTGCCTTCCAACCAGATCAAGTTCTCTTAAGTCCAGCCCATTAATGACAGCATTAAACAAAAAAGGCCAACGATCATCATACCTATCATTATTCTTTTCACTTGTATTTCTTATAATATTGAAGTCTCCACCCACCACCAATGGTAGTGATTCAGTTCGACAAGTGTGCACTAACTCAGTAAGGAACATTTCCTTGTACTCGTTTTGTGCAGCACCATATACCGCTACAAGAATCCATTCATAGCCATCATCTTTATTTTTAATTTGAATTTGACATAGAAGTCCCCATGCGAGATTTGCCCAATATCATAAACATCTAGATTTACACCCACAAGAATTCCTCCGGATCTACCTCTAGGTGAAGTCCAGCTCCATAAAAAAATTTTTCCACCACAAAAATGTTTTAGTTCAGCGGCTGTGAAGTCATCTCGTCCTGTTTCTAGGATCGCAATGAAATCCAGATGCTGTTCACGAGAGGTATCTGCTAGAAATAAGGGTTTAGCCAAGTCTCGAAGACCTCTGCTATTCCAGAAGATACCTTTCATCGAGATTTTTGTAATTTCTTAATTTTTTGTACGGAATACTTCTCTTTGATCTTTCTATGTGAGTTAGACTTTTTTCTTCTGGGAACAGCTTTAAAGTCATCTAAGGAATGACTGCTGTCTTCTCCCAAAATATCCTCAGTTAAGTCACCACATAGGTTCCCCAGAGTGAGAAATTCTAACCCATCATCGGTTTCATCATCGCTACCTTCAGAATCATTATTAGCGTCCATTATTATTTTTTCCTTCGGTACAACAGTCAAACGATCAATCTCTATATTTTTAATACATGCTACTCCTTTCAAACAATCTGCCCCCATAGATATTCCTAAAGAATTTATATTGGACGCTATTTTAGAATCAGAGAGAGATAGGATGGAGTTGTTTGTACCTGCGGTTAAGTCCAAATTCTTTTTTGCTTTAGCCCTCACTGCTCTTTCCATCGAGTGTTCGTCAGATGAACTGCTCCTGCGCTTGCTCCATTTTTCTGGCATCTTCTCCATCTCCGGTAACTGCATCATCCGGTCCGCTTGGCTGCTAGCACTTGGCGCCTGTGACTTGCCTGGTGGCGTAACCAGCGTACCACCGCCCGGCGCACCAGACGTCCCAATGTTGCGCGCAACCGGCGGCCTGTCCCCGCCTGGTAGGCTGTTCACGCTCACAGCAGCACGTTGCAGCTTGCAGGCCGGTTCAGTAGCCCGCGCCTCCGGCTCTGTGTCCTGCACACCTGCCTGAGCACAAACAGCCCTTAGGCTTGCATGAAGTTCCGGAGCCCAGCTCATGCCTTGCATATTTTCCAGCCCCTGAAAATCAGAACCAGCTGTACATACAGGAGAAAAAGAGGGTAATTGATCAACATTACTGAGAGATATTTCTTTACCCCAATCGCAAATTTCATTTTGAAAGTTTAAAATAGACTTTAAATGAAAGATGGGATAAAGGTAACTACTTGGATAAATTGATGCTCTCATCATGTTGTGATATTCCTCAATATCCTCAACCTCTTCCACCATCGCAGGCACATTAGTTTTATTGGAACCATCTGTATGCTGCACTTGGTTGATAGGCTGAGACTGAGACACCCTCTCTTTATCCTGCTTTCCTTTGGGCTCGTCATCTTTCTTTCCATTGTCATTTCCATCCTTGTTTTGACTTCCATCCTTCCCATCATTTCCATGTCGGTCCTCATCTTCAGCGTCAAGCTCCATGCTGTCATTATTTGGCTCAGGGTCACGCCCTTCCACCTGGAGGTGTAGGCGGTAGAACCTTTTGCCTATAACAGCATCCAGTTTTCTTGGAATGCGGCTTACATTCATCACCGCCACATTGACACGTCCATAGTTGTTATCAATAGTGGCAGTCATATCCACAGCCTGTGTCACCCCCAGCATGGACCCAATAGCCCAAAATACCGGAAACTCCCGAAGCTTCGTCGGTAGCCTGAAAACTCTAACCCAAGCCGTGTCCAATTCATCACCTTCATCTTCTTCTTTCCATTCCTCAAAAAGTAGACTGACACCAAGTTCCTTAATATCAGCTTTACCAAATGCTACCGACCTCTGCAAATCTGCTTTTGTCGGAAAAGGCACCACAAATGCACTCTCCTCGATTTGATTAACTTGCCAAGTCCATTTTTCTGGGATTAGCCGGGACAGCTCTTGAACCAACTGTGGTACAGAGATTGTTCCCACTTCCACCTTTACCAGAGCAGTTCTGTTGTCATTCCTGACATTGCCAATTGGCGCGTGTGGAATATGATGGAAACCCAAACCATCAACTTCATAGCCAACAGGCTGTGCAAGTTGTCTTGGATTTTTGTACACTGAACACTTGGCTGTGAGATGCTCTGTGCTAAGACATATTCCACACAAGATGTCTGCAGTACAATTTTCCTTCTTGTGCCCTGGCTTGGAGCAACGGAAACAGAACTTTGGCTTTTCCTTTTCCTTCTTTTCTCCTGACACTCCATTACTCATTGCAGCCTTGCCTGCTTTTTCCTTTAAAAAAACCTCGGGCACATGATGCTGCTCTCCAAGAGCCAGATTGGCATCAGCAACTTGTATGGCATTAGGTGCATTTTCTTGATCAGTAGCAGCTTGTGTCTGTGCGCCATGTCCTTGTGGCTGGCCACCATGCTGTTGTGGCTGCACAACAGGAGACTGTGTCGAGCCTTGCTGTTGCAACTGCACACCAAGCTGTTGTGCCTGCGCATTCAGTAATTGTGCCTGACCACCAAGCTGCTGCGGCTGTGCACCAACGGGTTGCGGCTGCACACCATGTATCTGCTGATTGTGATGCACCTGCGCTCTCGCCCCTGCCGCCTGCTGCTGCTCACCATGCCCAAAACCTCCTGGTCTGCCCTGATGTTCCCCATAGCCATAGCCTCCTGGCCTGCCTCGGTGATAGGCATTGTGAGGCCTGTAGGGGCGGCTATATGGCCTGTGCCACGGACGACCATATCCACCACCGTTCCTGTGACCACCTCCATAATTCCTTCCCTCATTGAAGTCCCGATGACCATATCCCGGAGGAACCGTATCGCCCCGACCAACTAGCCCACCTTGTGCTGCTGATCCACGCCCCCTTTCCGTAGTCCCCCTCGCAGCACCATCACCATGACCTCCTCCACCCGAATCCATCCCCCGACGTACGGCCTGCGCGTAGGATCGCAGCGATGTCGATGGAGGAGGCGTGATAGAGGAAGCTTTCGTGTGATTAGGTTTGCAATTGGACGAATCGGGTTTTTGGTGTAACCGGGACAACACAAGAGTTCCTTTCCTTGAAAATAATTTTTGGAGGCCCAAAGACGGATTACGGCCAGCCCTGGGCCGGGTCTTTTCCAACTCGGATCGCCTCTAGTTTGGGTCTGAATCGGTCCCTTGTGTCAGCCGCGAGCGTAGGACGAGCACCATTCAAATTTTGAACTTGCATCGTCTCTAACTCCGGCAAAACTCTTTTCTCCGGTGACCCACTGACCCTTGCGAATTTTTCCATCATCGGAAGCTCCGGCCACTCATTTTCTTTATTCATACTATCTTGAACTTTCGGACTTAATGATTGATCTGTACACGTTGATGGTAAAACCATCTTAAACTGTACAGGACACAATCGTCCTCCTCTCTCTCTAGTAAACGAATTCTTGACCACCACATCACCGAGAGTCTGTGGGGGCGACACCCTCTTTGGAGGCAATGGCCCTTTCCATGGCTTGACCGGTGTTCTTGGTCTCTCAAAAGCCAAAGAATGGACGATTTTCCTTGCCATACTACACCACGAACACCCTTTTTGCAACGGATATAAGCGTTGCTAGATGTTCCAATAAGCGTTGGTAGAGGCTTTACCAACGCATGGGACATGCGTTGCAACAACTGGCGTTGCAAGGATCTACGGCAACGCATACTTAAGCGTTGGTAAGTGGACACAAAAAACGTTGCAAAGTAGCAACGAATACCAATTGGAAACAGCAACGCTTATATGTGTCGGATGTTGTACAGAGCACATGGAAGTAATTATTGCTCACGGCTTCCTTAATATTGTAGAAAAGACAGAACAGTCGGACAACAAAATCATATAATTCCAATTACTTGTATCATTAATTTCGTTTCCAGTATGTTACAAAAGATATGTCAGGTACATATACCATACACAAAATGGGAAATTGAATCTAATAACTGAAAAGCTCTAGGCCATCTTTGAAACATAAATCGTAGCTACTGCTATCCCACTATGAAGTATCTGTTTCCTTGCCTCGCGTGAAATCCATGAGTAAGAAGTATTCAACTGAACTCCAGGATCTGCAATGGCAATAGTTACACTGTAAGTGGCAGAAACTATGAGGATAGTTGTGTCAAGTATTTAACTACAAAGATAAGAAAATGATTTTCATTACTGGACTTCATTTGTTAGTAAATATCTAGACAAATACCTCTATATCTATTATTGAAACTGGAAAAGTAAAAACATAATTCAGCTGGGAACACAGAATGAAAAGCAGAGTTCTAGCATAAGTAGATTGTTGTCTACTGGATACTAAGCCTAACTACTAATTGTTCACACAGTAAACTGGATTCCTTATGAAGCTGTATGCATCAAAATTTGGATCTACTATGACACTGAAATATATATATTTGCAAGTTTTATTGCAATGTATTAGACAGTGTTGGTATTTCCATCTCAAGCTTGCACATAGTTCTGAAATCTGAGTGATAACAGAGCCAGGATTGTAGATGCACAGCAACGTTTTCTGAAAATATATTACCGTGGTGAACCGTAGCATCTGAAATCATTTCAATAACAGAGCTGCCACATATCTCAGAGTAATCTTCAATTAAAGTTAGATTGAATGCAGAAATAAAAGGCATACTTTATATTATTTTTTGAAAGAACATACATTCTTGAAAATAGGTATCCAGACCTTGCTATCATCACACTGATTGTGATTACTTTCTTGACACCTTATATACAAGACTGCAACCCTGTTATTTAGGGAAATCTGAACACAATGTAAGTTACAAAGGCTAGCCCTACTATGAGTTAAGAAATCGCAGGAGCAGTTGCATCTAAGAAATCGCAGGAGCAGTTGTATATAAGAAATTGCAGGAGCAGGAGCATATACGATAAATAAGAAAATAATGAATGAAGAAACAGTAACGAAAAGGGAAGAAGTGAGAGATTGCGGATGATTTTGTTACTCCCGTGCAGCGACAACCACGTCATTGATCTTCCCTGCGAGGCCACCCGTGACCACCATGACTCCTCTGCTTTGCTGTCGAGTTACAAATTCAGAATTAGGGATCCATGAGAACTTATGAGAAATTCGAACGAAATAAACAAGAATCAGTTGGGGATCGAAAGAGAAGCTAATGCTTAGGAACAAGGGGATGGGAATCGCATAGATTAGTTACAAAATGAAATCCGATCCAAATGACTCGAGGAGAATTACCTGGGAAGGCAGCAAAGCTCATTGGTGAGGAACGACAACTTTTCTCCAGATCTGGACGCCAATTTCACCGCCCTTGTGCTCTCTGATCTTAAAGAACTCGCCGTGGAGGTGGAATCTACCGGAATGAGGGAGGCGTCGTCGAGAAATCAGAGATCGGATGGAGACTGGTAGGATGCAGGCTCAAGGCGCGGCCGATGGGAGGGCGCAGGCGGCGGCGCTGACGATGGGAGGGCGCAGGCGGCGGCGCGGCGCAGCGTGAGGTGGAACCATCGCTGGGAGGAGATGGCACTGAACAGGATGAGGATGGGCCGTGGTGGAGGGACGACTGGGTCCAGGCGGGGGGATATATTGAGCTGATGGAAGGGCGCAACACATTTGGGTTCCGTTGCAGTCCAAGCGTTGCTAAAGGGTGTTTGGTGGGCATTTTCCATTGGATGTTGCAGGTGATGAAAAGTTTACCTCTGTAGCAAGAAGTTCCTTCTCAGCTTGTACCACGTCCTTGATGGAGTACCCCGCAGCCTTTGCCTCCTTGATAATCTCTTCCGTGGATGGTGTGTCGCCGTCTTCTTCCTCCTCATCTTCTAATACCCAGAACCTTGACCGTCCGAGTCGACGATCCCCGATCGGATCAGAAGCGCACCTGTTTCTTCTTGCGACACAATATACTGGTGTCCAGTCTTCATCGTCGTCGTTGTTGAAGATGGTCGTCGAGGTCGCCGTTGAAGTCGACGGCAGATGACCGGCGCCCACTCGCGTACTCGCAGGTGTCACCGGGGATGATTCCGCCGGCGAGGCTGACGCCATCGCCGACGGTGGTCGCGTCTCCCCCTGATCGCCCTGGAATCGCCTCAGATCGCCATTCCGTGTATTACGGAATTCAAGCGCAGGTCGTGGTCGTTTGAGGCCAAGTAGCCATAGAATAAGCTCCACGGCTGTGTCACTTCCTGTTGTTTATCTCGTTTATAGGAAACTTCATATACAACTTGCATGATCATTATCGAAAATGGGTATTTCATTCATTCAAATCAACAAACTCACAAACTATTTGAAATACTTGCTCCATTCATTTTAGCTGATGTCTTTGATTCAGAGCAAACACTGTTTAACACAGTTTAGAGTGTCTGTAATCTGTACATCAGAAATGTATATCCATTTTCTGGACGAGTAACTGACCAAAAGCAATTCAATATGTTGAGAAGTCGTAAATGCCTTTTTAACCTTTCATTGGCAGGTTCATGAAAGATGAGTTGAAAACAATGCAAGCATTCCTAATAGCCGCCGAAGCATTGAAGAAGAAGGACTTGCTACTGAAGGTGTGGGCAGACCAAGTAAGGAGCCTGTCCTATGACATTGAAGATTGCTTTGACGAGTTCATGGTGCATGTGGCAAGCCAAAGCCTGACACAACAGTTGATGAAGCTCAAAGACCGCCTTCAGATTGCCGTCCAGATTCGCAATCTCAAATCGAGAGTTGAAGAAGTGAGTGGCAGGAACACACGTTACAACTTAATCAAGACGGATGCCACAAGTATTGATGAGGCAGAGTCCTCTATGGAGGATGTTCGCTATCACTCAGCTAAAAACATTGATGAAGCGGATCTTGTGGGTTTCTCCGTACCCAAGCTTATATTACTTGACAAGATAAATGCTCATCACAGTGATCGCCAAGCTCAGGTGATTTGTGTGGTCGGCATGGGAGGTTTGGGTAAGACTACTCTCGTAAGGAAGATATATGAAAGCAAGGAAGGTATTGAAAACAAATTTCCACATCGTGCTTGGATCACAGTGTCAGTCTTTTTCCAGACTAGAGATGCTCAAGGATATGATTAGGAAGCTATTCAGCAATGATCATTTGAAGACTTTGTTAGATAATCTTGATGGGAAGGCGACAGTGCAGGTGCAAGTGGAGCACCTGAGCAAGTACCTCATAGGAGAACTCAAGAAGAAAAGGTATTTCGTTGTTCTAGATGATGTGTGGACCATTGATGCATGGATCTGGATTGGGGATATCTGCTTGCCTAGTGTTAACAATGGAGGAAGTTGGATAGTAATAACAACTAGAGATGCTAGCGTAGCTGAGTCATGCACCGCAAAGTCGGGTAGCAAACCATTTATCTTGGAGCTTAAGCCTTTGCAAAAGGAATATTCCATAGATTTGCTACTCGGGAAGATGAGGAAAAGTAAATATGATATGGAAAATGATGAGGGGCTAAAGACAATAGTTACCAAGCTAGTGACTAAGTGTGGTGGCTTACCACTGGCCATAGTCACAATAGGAGCTATGTTTGCTACTAAACATGAATCAGAATGGGGCAACTTATGTACACAACTCCCTTCAGAGCTAGAGAACAACCTAAACCTCGAAGCAATAAGGAGCATGGTATCCCTAAGCTACAACCACTTTCCATCTTATCTCAAGCCATGTTTACTATACCTAAGCATTTTTCCTGAGGATTTTGAAATTAGAAGAAGGCGTTTGGTAGATAGATGGATAGCCGAGGGGTTGGTTAGAGCCAGAGTTGGGATGAGCTCTGAGGATGTTGGAAAAAGATACTTTAATGAGTTAATAAGCCGAAGCATGATTCAACCATCAACAGTGAATTTAGAAGAGTTGTTAAGAGTTGTCGGGTTCATGACATCATGCGTGAGATCTTTGTCACGCTTTCAAGACAGGAGGGTTTTGTTTACACATCAACCGATAATGTACCATGCTTAGTGGAGGAAAATTTCCGTCATGTTGCATGCCATGGCAGCAAGTGCTCAATGGCCGGTATGGATTGGAGCCATGTACGATCATTAACTTTCTTTTTTGAGCGACCCATAGAGCATCTATCTCCACTTTGTTCGCCCCAGCTGAGGATGCTAAGGGTCTTGGATCTGGGAAGTATAGACTTCGGAGTCACTCAAAAAGATCTAAACAATATTGGTTTGTTGCGGCACTTGAAATATATCAAAATAACTATGATCGAGGTTATGCATATATTTATGCACTTCCAAGATCCATAGGGAAATTACAGAGCTTGCAAGTATTGGACATAAGAGACTGCTATATTTCAACTTTACCTACTGAAATATGTAAACTTCAAAGCCTTCGTATCCTCTGTTGCAGAAGTAGAGGCGGTTACCCATATTTTGACTGAGATGAGCCAACGAAATGCTTGATTAACTCATTATGCCTACCTATGCTTTTCACACCTTTAGTTGATTCTGATGAGCGCAGTGAAAAGATTGCTGAGCTACACATGGCCTACTCAAAGTGCTGGTCCGGAACAAGTAGTGTGAAGGTCCCAATAGGAATTGGCAAATTAAAAGAGTTGCAGACAATAGAGTCTGTGGACATTAAAAGAACTAGTGACAAAGCAATCAGAGAGTTGGGGGCACTAAGCAAATTAAGAAAATTAAGTGTGAGCACAAAAGGGGCAACGAAGAAAAAATGCATGACATTATGTAAAGCCATTCAGAAGCTCTCCTCCCTTGTTTCTCTCTGGATAGATGCTGATTACAATAGAACAGTTGAGTGGCTTGATTATGTTTCCTCCCCTCCCCTGCTGAGGACTCTCCGCTTGGACGGACGTATTGGAGATAAGGTTGACTGGTTTCGGAACCTTACGCAGCTGGTGAAGCTTAGCCTGTCATGTAGCGAACTAGAGGAAGGTAAAGCCATGGAGATCCTTGGGGCACTGCCCCACCTCATGCTCCTTGAACTCAGGTGGAGTGCATATGCTGGGAAGGAATTAGTGTTCAGACCGCACGCCTTTCTGAACCTCAGGAAACTTTATATTGTGGACGCGTCTGAATGAGAGAGATACGATTTGAGCAGGACGCCTCGCCCCTTATGGAAAGCATAGCAATCGCATACTGCACATTGGAGTCAGGGATTAATGGTATCAGGCACCTTCCAAATCTCAAGGAAATTACCCTCGGATACAGATCTGAGGTGGCGAGGCTGGGTATGCTGAAAGAGGAAGTGAGATCACACCCGAATAAACCCGTGCTGCGACTGAGGGGCGACCGAAGCCACCATAACCTGGGCGACGCCGGAGGTTCCGTTGAGCATTTTTAAAGCATGATGCGGAGGGCGCGGAATCCATCACGCCAAGAGCAAGCGACAGGTCTGTACCGCAGGGCAGGAGCTCTCAGGATTTTCTTCGCAAGCACTAGTTATTATCAAACTGAAATTTCTTATGCTCACGCTTTGCATCTCTTTTTGTCTTCAGTTAAAGCCAGCGGCAGAGGTGCTAGGCATGCTCGTTCTTCTTCATCCCCGTCGGCCGCTGCTCAAACCCGCAACCGTAGATGGTGGTCCACTCCCCACCTGTCCACCGCCTGCTCTGGTCACAGGTATACCTCAACTCAATCTTCGTGTGTTCGTTTTTTCGTCCCGTTTCATTCTGTTGCAAGCAGTAGTCTTAGGGTGCTCAGTTCAGTTGCAATCCGTGTTTTGCAACGTTCTGTACTATGAGTGACTTCAGGTTTGCAACCCGTGATTAGGATGCCTAGAAACCGCGCTCACATTACTTTTTGTCCTTTTTACTATGTGCGCTGCAAAAAATGGTTAAACGGGATGCAGATGTTGGTTTTTCATATCTATATGGTCCTCTGCTTCTATTTTCATTTTCACAATATTAAATTTGGCTTAATTTTTTTTACACTATGTTTTTCTGTGTACTTTGTTTCTGGATCTCATGGAATTGTCTTTATAGGATCATATTTCACCTACTGCTGTTTTTCCTCTGGCAAAACGATTATTTATTTGAAAAAAGTGATTATTTATTACTTTAATGTTTTATATGCTTTCTTTAGCTCAGCATTATGGATTGGTCCCTGTTAGATCGACTGTTTGTTTCTTTCTTAATCTGAAGCTGCCTTTTGTTGCAAAATTTGATGAATATTACAATTGTTGCAGGTCAACTGATACTGCAAAAACACTTACGGGTCATGCAGCTGGCTGTTAAGAACATTATGCCTGTTATCAATATCCACTTGCTGGGTTTGAGACAGAAAGACCATGGAGTCGTTTATGTGCCACGTCCAAGTGTCCAACACGCTGGTCCTTCAATTCGACGTGTATATTGAGGGGGGAACTAGTTGCTGAATGAAGGCATTCTCAAATCTCAGGAAACATGAACTAGAAGCTGGAGGCATCTTTGAGAGTTTACAGCTGAGCAAGGCACCAGCTGTTAGCAGTAACCTTGACATGGTAGTGGCGCGTCGCGTGCGTTAGGATAAGTTAGGTTGCATGCATGCATCTTCAAGGCATGCATGTGTTCGTGTGTGTGCAGGATTGCTACAGCACAAGGTCAAGTTGGAATGCGTCAAGTCGAGTTCCAGGTAGAGTCTAAGTCCGGCAGGGTTGCTGCGGACGGCGCGTCGTAGTTTGTTAGGATTGGATTGGGTGGCGTGCTCTGCAAGTAGAAGGCCGAGACGTGCGCAGGAGGTAACCTCCAGGCCGGCCTATAAGTTGCGATGTACATCCCCGATGCAAACTTGAGTCGTGAGAAATAAAAAAGGCCAAGATACGGGCGAGTTGTCGCCGTGGCGTTCGTCGCCGGCAAGTTCTTGTGTGCTCCAGCTTTTATTTATCTTTTTCTTGCGTTCTGGTTGCTAGAGAGACTAAGGGCAAAGCTGCGAGGTGTTCCCGACTCCAACACCAGCTCCTTGATTGGAACCAACCAACAATGACTGGGAGCCATGAATGTTCTAAAGTAACTAGTATGCTGCCCGCTTGAGTCGTGACTCTATCGCACTCGCACGGCCGGGAAAATTTGCAGAGCGGCCCTTGGTTTGTATCACGGCTAATAATTGCAATCCTAATCAGGGGTTAAAATGAAATTTAGATCGCGCGTCTCGCGACTTAGAGCAGCTCCAAGAGAGTACCTAAATGAGTACCAATACTCAGAAACAGATTTTTAGGTACTCAAGGCTGCTTCAACAGACTACCCATCAAGCTACCAATACCTAAATTTTTTTGGTAACTACCAAAATCCTCACATCAAGTACCCAAAGAAGAGTAGCCGAACCCGGGTAGCTATTCAATGTTCATCTGGCGGGAGAGACATTTCCTCTCCCGCCAGTGCCGCCCACGTCGCCGCCTCCTCCGGCTGCCGGAGCCTGCGGTCTGCCGTAAACTCCTCCCCGCTGCCAATCCCCCTCAATTCCCCGTCGGAATCCAGTCGGATTTGGTCCATCTACAGACACTTGAAGCTCCGCCACCGCCACCCAGCTGCTGCTAGAGAAGCCGCACAGCGACTCAAGAAAGCCACCCCCCCCCCCCTCTGACGGATCTGCAGAGCGAAGGCCCTCCCCGCCTGCCTTCGAGCTCACAGAGCTGCGTACTCCGGATAGAAATCGCCGTCCTGCTTTCCATCCCCGACCTGGAGCATCGATCGATGTCTTGCTCTCCATCCGCGTCATGTCGCAGCAAAGGCGCGGGTGGCTCGTTGTCCCCTATGCCGTCCCGCGCTGAGCTCCGTCGATGATGCCGTGACGCCGCGCTGCCTGCCTCGGCTGCCCACCCGCGATGCCTGTCGTCTCATCCGCGTCCCAAGCTTGCTTGGACCGGAGCAGGGTCACGCGACGCCGTCTGCCTCCAAGCTCGGCCGCGCCCTGGAGCAGGGTCGCGCGACGTCGTCTACTCTGGCGCGCTGCCCCTCCTCTCTGGGAAGGCGGCAGCTCATCGGCGAGCCTGCCCCAGCCGTGCTCGGCTCCTGTCCATGCGTGCGGCGCGGAGGAGCTGAGCTTTGTTGTACTTCATTTGCGGCATGGACTTCGGACGCGAGGACTCAGCACAAGCGGCTCACGTGCTGCTCAAGTGTTATTTTTTGGTATTGGTAGCCTGATTTTTAGGTAGCTGAAAAAGTGATGACTACCTAAAGGCAGAAAAATGTTTTGGGTAGGTATCAAAAACTAGTTTTGGGTAGTCAGTTTTGAGTACTCTGTTGGAGTTGCTATTATATTGGCGTATTAAATAATTGAAATTAACCTCCTACTCCCTCTGTCCTAAAAAAAGTTTTTGACTTTTAAGCATCACGTTTGACCATCCGTCTTATTCAAAAAATTTTCTATAATACTAAAACAAATATGTTATGATGAAAGTATAGTTAATGATAAAATAAGTTATAAATAAATAAATATTATTTGTATAATTTTTTCAATGTTTTCCTAAACGGTAAACGGTACAGTCGGTCTACCATCGTTTAGCATTATATCTGTTTAAACGCCCGTTTAAATGGCTTTAAACGGGCTAAACGGCCGTTTAGGCATAAACGGTGGTCACCCGTCTAGCGTTTAGACGCTGTTTAAACGGTGTTTAATTCTGTTTAGGAAAACAAGGAATTTTTTGAATAAGACGAATGGTCTAAAATAATGTCTGAAATCTAAAGTGTCAATTATTCTGGGACGGAGGGAGTATATTAGATAGGATTCCAGCAAAGTGGCCTCTGGTCTGACGCCCATCTTCCTAAGCGTTGAAGCCGGCCCTGCCGCATTCTTCCTCAGCTTCTTGTCTTCCCCGAGGTGCAAATATCGAGGGCACCCATCATCTGCTCGGGCCGTACCACCGGATTTTCATGCCGAACAGGCGACCAATCCATTGGCCGTTGGAGACTTGGAGTGCGCCGAGTGTTTGGTATGAAATTTGGCAGCTGGTTTCGTTTGCAAGAGTTCAAGTGCTAGAGTAAGAGCTGGTGCATGGCAAGCTATGGTGGCCTGTGAGGCGAGGACCTGCTGGTGGTGATTTTCTCTCATATGTTGTTACAGGGACTTACGTGGCTTACATGGTGGTGGCAATTCGGTTCATCAGAAAGCCTGATGTTGGACGGTGGAGGACGGTTCATCAGAAAGCCTGATGTTGTCCACCACAAACGTACGCATGAAGGATTTCTTGGAGAGTAGAGTCCGATGTGGGGCTGTCAAAGTAGGTATACGTACATGGTGTTGGAGATAACAGCGTAGGAAATAATTAGTTACAACTAGGAGATTAGGTGGAGTCAGTTTTCATATTCGGTTAGGATTTGCTGTGCTATTATATAAGCAATGCCTGTTAGCGATAGACAGCCAGAATACAATTCAATCATTCGTTATGTTTCAATCTATTATTTTCGTTTTTCTTTTGCTTTAGTGTTTTGTCGTGAAAAACACTCGTATTTCTCTACGAAAGTGAGAATCTTTGCTGGTTTGCCGAGTAAATCAGTCGTTTGTTGTCACGAAAGTAGAACAGTTATCTTATTGTTGCTTGACGATTTTGTTGGGCAACATAATTGGCGACTCCGCTGGGGACCGACGCTCACTGTCGATCGCCGGGCGTGAATATGGCGGGGAAGGCGGCTGACGGAACTCTGGGCAGTTCTGAGATCGAGGGGAAGAACGTCATCGCGGTGGCGTTCGAGGAGTTGCTGGAGAAAGATCAGCAGGAGATTGAGAGGGACATCCAAGCGGAGATGGAGGAACTCCGTAGAAGGAAGATGGAGTGCTACCAGAAGACGCGAAGCGGTGTCGTCAAGAAGGCGGACACGACAAGCGTCTCTGCAACGAAGGTATTTGCATCACTTAGTACGTTACAAACTAGTATGTCCATGAGCGATCCCTATAGCCGAATTAACAGGGTAGATTCAGAAAATTCTGAGACATCATATGCTATGAATGCGAGAAAATCGGGGGTCACATCTTACATATGTCCACAAGTTCATAGTACGCCTAATGTAGGAACTTCAGCGGTGGTTGAAAGTGATTTTATTAGCCAAGTAAGAGAAATTTATCCTAGGAAATATCCTGAGTTTAGGGAGCAATTGACCAAAACACTAAGAGAAAATAGTAGCTGGCAAAGGACGGACATTGTTTTAGAAAAGGAAGAGTCGGCTATGTTTGCTAAGGATCAGAAGGAGCCTTTTATTTTACCATTTGAATTTCGTGTTAAAGCAACAGTTAATGAATCCAAAAGTAGTAATTCATCCATAGAAAAAGTAGCCGAGCATATGGAGGGCTCGACTAAGATTCACATCAGTGAAGAAAGAAACCACAATAACTATAAGGGTAGTGCAGCTGTATTATCTGTTGCTAGTTTACTTTGTTCTGAAATAATAGGGGATCACCATAATGACGCTACTGTAGAAAGTGAGCACATAAGCAATTTTAGACTAGATGATAATACTAAAAACTTATTAAGTGGAGCCACACCAGATGATTCAGTTCTTGCTGAAATTAAAGGGACAACACCATCTTTGGCTAATACAGAATTGTATATAGAGCCTGTGACTATTAGAGGACAAATGGTTAAAATTTGGCAGAAGAATCTTGGAGCAGAAGCAATTAGAAAGGACGATATCGGTAACAGCTCGGGGGGCATTTTTCAGGTAGAGACAAAAGACAGTAACAGCTATTCAGGCCGCGAGAGATCCAAGGCCGGGCAGCTGATAACAGGGTACATAAACAATTGTTCAGGCCAAGAGGAAGGCAAGGCCGAGCAGTCGGAAAAGGGGTGTTCAGGACGTGACCAACAAAAGGCCGAGCACCAAGTAGCTGATACTGATACCGATTTTTGTTTTGGCTGTGGTGCACATAGAGCCGAGCAACCAAAGACAGGTGTTGATGGCTGTTCTGGCCGTCCGACTAAGGCCGGGCAACCAGATGCAAAGCGAAGGTGGTTGTTCAGGCCAGCAGCAATACATGGCCGGGCAGTGAATAATATTACGAAAGAAAACATGATCGTTCAGGCCAAAGATTGTGCGCGCATATGGCCGGGCGATCAGCGCTGGTGGAATCAGATTACAGCTGGAAACTCATTTATGCAGGGCAAAGATGAGAGTTGTTCGGGCCAGAGAATATTTCAGGACAAGTAGCTAGGATCGGGAGGAAATTCAGGCTGGGACGTGGGATGGAACGAGCTATCTTCAGTTGATGGTCTAGCAAGTGTTGAAAGCATGGAGAGTCCAGGCCAGAAAGAGTCGGAGGCCGGGCTATCATTGAAAACGAGATGGGAAGCAGGTTAGTGGAAAACGATTCAGGCCAAAGTACGATGCATGCGGGGTTGTCGTCAATAGGAAGTGAAGCAAAGAGAAACGTGGAAGATGATTCAGGTTCTATGAAAAGGCAGGAGGCCGGGTCATTGGGTGAAGCTGGTATTGATACGCCAGGGAATAATGGTTCATCCTACACGAGGTATCAGGCCGAGCTCGAGCTGTCAATAAGTGTGCGTGGATATCAGGTGAGCACGGATGATTCAGGCGTTAGAGAAACAATGGCCGGGTCGAGTACGTGTGTTGCTCAGATCAAGGACAACGGTAGTTCAGGCTGGAAATTAACAGGGGCCGAGCCATTAGTGGTACAGGACTGTTCAAAGGAGAGGAGCAGCAGCTCAGGCCGGTTACCGCACGAGGCCGAGCAATTCTTAGTGGGGGAAAGCATGGATAGCCATTCAGGTGGGTTCTTGGACAAGATCGAACGGTGGATGATGGGAAGCAATGATGGTCGTTCAGGCCGGTTATCTATCAAGGCCGGGCGATCAATGGTGGAAAATAATGGTTGTTCAGGCCGTTTATCAGGTGAAGCCGGGCAATCTGCAGTAAGAAGCGTGGGTGAACGTCCAGGCCGCGAGACGAGTGAGGTCGGGAGACGAAGAACCAAAGACGGTGGTTGTTCTGGCTGTCGAGTATTTGAAGCCGGGCAACCGTGCACGCATGATGAAGATAGTTTTCGATTGCGAGCAGGTGAAGTTGACATTGCTTGTGTAGGCTGTAAAGCACACAAAGCCGGGCAGCTTAATGTAAATAATGATAAGTTTTCAGGCCGTGTAACACACAAGGCTGGGCAGCTAGCGAGATATATATATAAGATGCTTGCACGACGAGGAGCCAAGAGATGTTAGTACGGGCGTGAGTTCCGGCCAAATATTTTATCAGGCCGAGCTTTCAGTTGGAATTAATGTTTATGCGACAAGTGATTCAGGCCGTCGTGTCTAGGTGGCCGGGTTGCTTGGTGCTAATACGATGGCTAAGAGTGGTTCAGATCGGAGTGTGCGACAGGCCGGGCCACCACAAATTGCAGGGAAATATTTGAAGAGATACTATCCTAGCGTTTGGCAAGATGCATGAAGTGGGTGGTCTGAAGTGCCTTTTGACAATCAGTTTGATTATCAAAAGGGCAGGGAGGCATGTGTTTGGTATGAAATTTGGCAGCTGTGAGGCGAGGACCTGCTGGTGGTGATTTTCTTTCATATGTTGTTACAGGGACTTACGTGGCTTACATGGTGGTGGCAATTCGGTTCATCAGAAAGCCTGATGTTGGACGGTGGAGGACGGTTCATCAGAAAGCCTGATGTTGTCCACCACAAACGTACGCATGAAGGATTTCTGGGAGAGTCGAGTCCCATGTGGGCCTGTTATCTTCCCATCATGCTCGCCCCAGCACTACGTCGCTGGTTGGCAAACCTCCCATCCGAGTCAATCAACTCATGGGATGAGCTCCAACGCGCTTTGATCGAAACCTATAAGCCTACGGCTCGACGACCCGCCAAGAGCAGAGACCTCAAGCAGATCAAGCAGAGGGAGGGCGAGACCCTCCGTGACTTCATCCAACGCTTCTCGCAAAAGAAGAACGAGATCCCAAGTATCACCGAAACCGAGGTGATCTCGGCCTTCGTAGATGGCTGCACTGACGAATCCCTACTCCACAAGATGTGTCAGAACTATCCCGGCTCTGTCAGAGAGATGCTGGCTTTAGCTGACTCATATGCCGCGGGCAACGAGTTGTGCGCAGAGCGCAACAAAGACTCCTACCGCAGACGTTAAGACGGCAACAACAAGTCGGATAGGCCCAAAGGCTCCGGCTCAAAGGATAAGAAACGCAAGGGCGAAGACCTGGTCGCAGTCACCGACAAGTCGAAGTTCCAGAAGTAGCAGCGTGGGCCTAGGGAACCTACTAACTACGAGCAGTTCCTCAACGAACCGTGCATCTTCCACGGCGGCCCCAAGAGTTCCCACAAGCTTCGCGACTGCATGAAGCTCAAGGGCCTCATGACCTACACCAACAAAAAGATAGAGGAGAACACGGAGACGACGATAACCAAGATGGTTACCAAGAGCCCAAGCAATGTCTTCACATATTCGGTGGCCCAGACGCCTACGAATCGAGAAGAAAGCAGAACCTCACTAGCCGAACTGTCAACGCAGTTTCAGTCGATGTGCCTCGGTACCTCCGTTGGTCTGAAGTTCCCATTACCTTTGACCGCAGGGACCACCCTGATCATATCCCAAAGCCGGGCAGATATCCTTTGATCCTTTCCCCGATCATCGATGGTGTCCGACTAAGCAAAGTCTTCATCGACGGCGGGAGCGCCCTTGACATCTTATTTGTCAGAACACTCGACGACATGGGGGTCCCACGATCCAGCATTCAGCCGAGTAATTCACCCTTCCACGGGATCATCCCGGGCACCTCTGCCCTACCACTCGGGCAGATAACTCTTCCTGTTCAATTCGGTAACCCCGACAATTACAGAAAGGAGTGCGTCTGCTTTCAGGTGGCCGACTTCGAGTCAGCCTGCCATGCTATCATCGGCAGGCCAGCCTTGGCCAAATTCATGGCTATTCCGAACTATACGTATTTAGTTCTGAAGATGCCAGCTCCAAAAGGAGTCCTCACTCTCCGTGCTGACGTTAAGCTCTCCTACGCCTGTGAAGCCGAGTCCCTCCAGCTAGCTGCAACACAAGAAGTAGAACACGGCAAGTCAATGCTCAGCCTCGAAGTAGACGCAAACAACTCCGACAACTCGGTCCCTTCCAAGAAGGCTTCCAAGTCCAGCGTCCAACCCATCGAGCCTGAGTCCAAGAAGATCACACTCGATCCGAGTGACCCGTCGAAGACGGCCAACATCGGGACAACCCTTGACCACAAATAGGAATACGCGCTCGTCAATTTCCTGCGGGAAAACAAGGACATATTCGCTTGGAAACCCTCCGATATGCCAGGAGTCCCCAGGAACATTGCCGAGCACACCCTACATGTCGACCCGACAGCTAAACCAATCAAGCAACGTCTGCGACGCTTTACCCCAGCTCAGCGGGAGGCCATCAGGGCTGATGTAACCAAGCTTTTAGCAGTCGGGTTCATTAAGGAGGTGTTCCATCCCGACTGGCTTGGTAATCCTGTTTTAGTTAGGAAAAAGAATAAGCAATGGCGTATGTGCGTTGATTATACAGATCTCAATAGGCTTTGCCCCAAAGATCCTTTTAGGCTCCCTAGGATAGATCAAGTTGTAGATTCTACGGCTGGTTGCCAATTATTGAGTTTTCTTGATTGTTACTCCGGCTATCATCAAATCCGACTCAAAGAGGAGGATTGCATCAAGACGTCTTTTATCACTCCCTTTGGCGCTTATTGTTATATAACGATGCCCTTTGGCCTCAAGAACGCAGCTGCGACTTATCAATGTTGCATCCAGAAATGCCTGGAAAGCCTTTTTGAGAATCGAAAAGTGGAAGCTTATATCGACGATGTGGTCATCAAGACCCGACTAAAAGACGACCATATAGCAGACATCAAAGCTACCTTTGACTGCTTAAGGGAATACAAGATGAAGCTCAACCCCGACAAATGCGTCTTCGGTGTACCGTCAGGCAAATTACTCGGATACATCCTCACTCACCGAGGAATTGAGGCAAATCCCGAGAAAGTCCAGACGATACTCAAGATGCCTGTCCCAGAAACCCAGTGGGACGTCCAGAAGCTCTCCGGATGCATGGCGGCCCTCAGCCAATTCATATCAAGGCTCGGTGAAAAGGGACTGCCGTTCTTCAAGCTCCTCAAGAAACAGGACAAGTTTGTTTGGGACGAAGAGGCTCAAAACGCTTTCGTTCAGCTGAAGGAGTTCCTAAGCTCACCGCCGACACTGGTCCCTCCAGAACCTCGTGAACCATTACTCCTCTACGTCGCTGCAACAACCCATGTGGTGAGCGCCGCTCTCGTAGTAGAACGTGAGGAACCTGGCCAAGTACAGAAGGTCCAACGACCGGTCTACTTTGTCAGCGAAGTCCTGTCCGACTCAAAGGTCAGGTATTCCCATATTCATAAAATTGCTTATGGGCTACTCATGGCTTCTAGAAAGCTAGTACATTATTTTCAAGATCACCCAATTACCATGATCACTCTCATGGCATCGGGGATGTTCTTCGTAACAAACAGTCTACCAGCGAAATAGCCAAATGGGTGATTGAGTTGAGTACTTACGAACTTTCTTACAAGCCTCAATCGGCTGTCAAGGAAAAAGCTCTCGCCGACTTTGTAGCCGAGTACACAGAGACTCAAGTCCCTCCCAAGTCCGAGAAGTTCGAGGAATGGATCATGTATTTTGACGGCTCCCTCCAACTATCGAACGGCGGCGCGGGCATCTTGTTTATCTCGCCACGAGGAGACGAACTCAGCTATGTTCTCCAACTCCGCTTCAAAGTATCCAACAACGCGGCTGAATATGAAGCCGTCCTTCATGGTTTACGCATTGCCTTATCACTCGGCATCCGTCACCTAGAATTAAGTCCGTGGAGATTCACTTCTCGTCGTCAACCAACTCAAGAAGCTGTGGTCATGCCTCCACCAAGACATGATCGCCTATGTCCAAGCAGTCGGCAAACTTGAGGACAAATTCGAAGGGCTTGATTACGTCCATGTACACCGAGACCATAACAAGAAAGCTGACCGACTAGCCAACATGGGCTCCGGCAGGGAACCCATTCCACCAGGGGTGTTCCTAGAAGTACTCTCCGAGTCTTCCATCAAAAGGGACACGGAGCTCCCTCCTCCAGTAGAACCCCGGCAGCCGCAACCAGAAGTGCAAGAAACCATGGTTGTAGACAACCTCGACAACCAGGAAGAAGAAGACTGGCGGCTACCCTACATCGACTTTATTTTACACGTCAAGCTCCCGGAGAAGAAAGAAGATTATGAAGCATTCTTTCGAAGGAGCAAATCGTACAAATTCGTCGACGGGGAGCTACTCCGAAAAAGCGCTGACAGAAGGGACGCCAAAGGTCTCAGCGTCTATATGAAGTGCGTCACTCGGAAGGAGGGCCAGCGGCTTCTCCAGGACATTCACTCGGGCGTATGCGGCAATCACGCAGGATCACGCACCATACCCCCGACAAGTTTACCGCCAAGGATTCTACTGGCCCACAGCAGTTTCCGACGCCATGACTCTCGTCCGAAAATGTGAAGGATGTCAGTTTTACGCAATACAAATTCACATGCCGGCTCAAGCACTCCAAACCATACCCCCGACATGGCCTTTCGCGGTCTGGGGGCTTGACATGGTTGGTCCAATGAAGAAAGTCAAAGGCAGGTTCACTCATCTACTCGTCATGGTGGACAAATTCACCAAGTGGATCGAGGCAGTGCCAATTTGAGACCTTAGCGCCTCCCGAACGGTTGATTTTGTCAGGGACATCATCTTCCGGTTTGGCGTTCCCAACAGGATCATCACCGACAACGGTACCAACTTCAAGAACAAGGAGTTTGACGCTTTCTACGAGGATGTCGGCATCAAATTATGCCACGCCTCGACTTATCACCCAGAGAGCAATGGCCAGGTCGAATGGGCCAACGGCATGGTCCTTCAAGGACTCAAGCCACGCCTGTACAACCGACTCAAGTCATATGCCTCCAGATGGATCGATGAACTGCCTTCCGTACTATGGGCACTACGGACAACTCCGACTCGATCCATGGGTCAGTCGCCCTTTTTCTTAGTCTACGGCGCAGAAGCAGTCCTCCCCTCTGAATTAGAGTTTGGCTCCCCCCGAGTAACCAACTACAAGGAGGAGCCATCCGAGGAACAAAGAATCCAGTCGGTCATCCAAATAGACGAATTAAGGGAAGACGCCGCACGCAAGTCGGCACATTACCAGCAGAAGCTAAGACGCTACCACCAGCATCGAGTGAGAGATCGAGCTTTCAACGTTGGGGACTTTGTCCTCAAAAGGATCCAAACCACCGAAGGCCGACACAAGCTGTCACCCATCTGGGAAGGGCCCTTCATCGTTGATGAAGTCACTCGGCCCGGCTCTTACAAGCTGCGCTGGGAAAATGGACATCCGCTGCCACACTCACACAACATCTCTCAGCTACGTCGCTTTTATGTTTAGTTTTTTACTTACACTCATGTACTTTATCTATATGTCCCTCGTATGAATAAAACGCAACTCCTTTTCTGCTATGTTCATCTTTGACCCTGTGATAAGTAACAACCTTACTCACCACAGAGCCAGGGGGCTAACCAATAATAATGAGTATACGTCTTGAGTACTTTCTGGACGACTAAGTAAGTCTTGCTTGGCCCGACTGTGAAGCTTCAGCAAGGAGTGCATAAACATAAGGCAGCAACTGGTCTCTGAAAACAGTCAAAAGAAAACTCAAACAGACAGACACTCGCGATTTGTCAATCACCTCTTCACAATGCCATAATCCTTCTGATTGTGAAACTCCCATGCTAAACTCCTACATGCATGCTGACCCACGGTCTCATGCAAAAGGAACAGCCAAGAGTGCTTAAACATAAGAAGATTATCGGCAATACAAAACCATCAAAAGACTTATATTACAAGTCACAACCTCTCAATAAAAAGTACTTATCCTTACAAGTGATTACTTAATTGTTTTATTACAGGAATTTCCTAGTAGACATTCAAGGAGATAAAGGAACATCCTTTGCCAGCTCCTCCCCACAACCAGCTGCTTCCGACATAAGCTCGGCCGCCTGCTCAAGAGTTGTCCCCTTTGCGAAACCTATCTGACATACCTCCAAGTCGATCTTGGGGTATAAAGACTTGACGACGCTCAAGGTATGTCGAGCAGCATACTCGGCCACGGATTTGCTGTGCGCCTTCATGGCTTCAGACACTTCCGCAAGCGCAGCATGCAAGGGACCCTTCGGTATCTCATCGGCCACCGTCCACACATATCGGCACACAGCACGAGCACTTTGCTGCAGAGACCCATTTTCAGCCTTCAAACTCCAAAGCTCACCTGTATAGCCATTATCAAAATCACGCACAAAATTGCATCTAAAACAACTAGGCAGAAAGAAAGCTTACTTTGAATCTCCTCCTTTTCAACAAGGAGAGCGGCCGAGTCTGTTTTCATTTGCTCTAGATCATCCTTGAAGATCTCTTTCTCCTGGAGGGCTGCTGCCAAGGCTTTAGCTCTGTCTTCAGCATCTGAAGTCGCCTTAGCAAGATTGTCTCTCAAAACAGGAACATTATTCCTAAGAAGAGCCAGCTGCTCCATGTCCTCCTTGGTTACCTTCGGCTGGGCTGCAAGGAGTGAAGACGCTCTGAGTTAGCAAACCCAGGAAAAACAACAGACATAAGTTCCAAGAAACTCACCAGGGATAGCAAGCTCGAGATCAGCCTTCTCCTTGTGAACAGCTGACAACTCGGCCTTTAACTTTGCCAGCTCTTCTTGCTGAGTGTTGATCACCTGCACCTTGCTAGCCAGGTCAGCATGAAGTGAGTCCGCAGCAGACTTCAAGCTCTTGAAGAACCTAGACTTCTCCCTGCTCTTGGCAATTATCCTCTACAAGAAATTGAATACATCAGTCATACCATACACTCGGAAGTTCAGAGCAGAATGAAGTGAATAAAGTACCTGCTGAGTATCGATCAGGTCAATCAACTGGGTCTCAGACAAGTCGAACTCCTCCTCATCCTTCTGCTCATCGATGACCACTTTCTGACCCGCAAACTCAAAAGAGAAAGCTCCAGATTGTTTTCTTCCCTCTTTGAACTCAAACACGGTCGGATTGAACTCAATATCTGGAGCAAGAAGATCTTCAATTTGGTCATTAGGAGCAAAGCAACCAACACCGCCGGGATTCTGAGCTAAGGGATCCTCTCGGCCCATCATCTCAGCCTCCACAGCAGCAGAAGAAGATCCCAGAGACACCAAAGCATGTGACTCGGTCGTCTGCTGAGTCACCACCTCAGTCACCTTCTCTCCAGTCCCTTGCTCTGCAACTCCTGGGTTATCAGCTGTCATCTCTGGCGCTTTTTCTACAGGAGCAGCTTCTTCAGCTACTTCTGCAGGCACTTTGTCTGAAGGAAGGCTGTCAAGCAAAATGTGAAGTCAGAACAAGCCGACTGAGAAACTTAGGTGGTTTATACATAACGCAGAGACACTTCTCAGAAATCCTGATGCGTTTCAGGGGCTTAACCTTTTTCTTCCCAACCACGGTGCTGGGAGCTTGAGTTCCGACATCTCCTCCGACATATGACTGGGCAGCAGCTACCTTATCTCCAGCGTTACCGGAGGAGTCAGTCACCGTCTCGGATGCCGAAGCTGTCTCACCGTCAGCATGCTCCTTGGTCATTCCATCAATATGTCCCTCAACACCAGTTGGAGCCCCCATGGCAATCAACTCCTCATCTATGGAGTCAAGATGAGCCCCGATGCTCATCGAATCATCACTGGGATTTTCATTCGCAACCTCGGTGTCAAGAGCACTAACATCAGCCTCCTTGGAACTGGTTTCCTCACGAGCCGCAGCCTCAGCCTGCAAAAAGAAGGCGACGTACTTCAACTGGCCAATACTATAAATGTGCAAAGCCTCTTATAAAAATCTGTACCTGTCTACACTCTCGAGCAAATAAGGAAGGATGTCGGACCTGAGCTTTAGTCCTCTTAGCCTTCTTGACCACAGAGTCAGTCGGCTTCTCGGATAACTGCTCGTCGGATCCAGATTCCACTTGTTCTTCTTCATTGGAGCTTGAGATGACTATCGAGTCATTCCGTTTACGCTTGGGCGCTATGGAACGGTCAGTCTGACGCAGACTACCAGAAGTGTGACCTGCAGCATCTTCCAGACCTAGTCGGCGGGCGTCGCGATCCTGATTAGCTTTACTCCGCCTTTCATGGTGGAAAAGTGACTCACCAGTTGAAGGACGTGGAGGAGACGGTACAACCTCGTCCCGACTCGGAGATTCGCCTCCGTCTTCGCTACTGGTTGCCAAAGGATCCTCCACTTCCTCCTCCTCGTTGTGAGTTGCTGGCTCTTCATCTTCGTCGTCCCAAATGACACTTTGAAACAAGGATTCCAGGTCCTTGTCAGTAACCTCAGCATCATCAGCCAGCTCAATGTTTTGCTCCCTGATTGGGAGAGACTTGAAATTGACATCTTCAATAATCGGAGGGTCAGGGCCGGGGCTCTTGAATCTGTCACGACCCTGAGGAAAATGCAAGTTAGCTCAGTCAGCATAAACAAACTTGGAATAACATGCCAAATTCAGAAAGGAAAAAACACTTACAGCGGGGCGTGACTCTCCCTTCCAGTATCCAAACCATTCGAAGCCACCATCAGTGTTCAGTAAGGTGACATCACTCCTTGACACGAAGAAGTCATTTCTGGGAGACATGACTCGGAGCTTCCTGACCTCCCGGTATCCTCCAGGAATCGGCTCTTGGTTAGGATCCTTGGGGCCCTTCCACAACCAAGCTGGGAACTCTCTCGCCTTCAAGGGTTGGAATTTCCTCAAGCAAAAGTTCAAGGCTATCGCTGGACCGATAACTCCCTTACTCGGCTCCTTCACAGCAGCAATCAACTTGTGCAACTCCTTCAATTCTCTTGCCATTGCCGGGCTTGGCTTACTCTTCCAAATATCCTCGTATACTGGATATCTGTTCTCAAACTTAGGCAGGGAGAACGTTGGCACAATAAAACCATTCCGAGTGCCAGCCCATGTTGGAGGTCGTCAGTCGGCAATCAAAATACTTATTCTTTCTTCGAAGCTGAATGCCGGCGCCTCCGATTAGCTGTGGCTTGTTGGCTGATGGTTGAGGCTTCAAGAAAAAGAGATCTCGAAACATATCGAAGTGGGGTTCAATCCCCAAAAATGACTCGCACAGAGTGATGAACAATGAAAGATGTAAAATCCCATTTGGGTTCAAATCAGTCAACTGAATTTTGTATAAATGCAGCAGAGATCTGAGAAACCTATGGGCGGGCAATCCAAATCCACGGCGGAAGAAGGATTCGAAGACAACAATTTCACCTGGACCGGAGATGGAAATCTTTCCCCTTCGGCTGGTCGCCACCCAATGATCTCCTTGGATGGCAACCAACCCATCTTCACCAAGTACTTCAAGCGCTCCTCAGAAGAAATCGACACCGGCCAAGGATTGGCTTCCTCTCCATCAGCCGCACCTGCAACGACGGTGAGGATCCCCTGATTCGGAGATCTTGCGCCGGCACATTCAGCAACTGCCGCTCCCTGTGAGGAACTTGCGACAGCTGAAGCATTGAACTCAGATACTCCTGAGGCAGCAATCGCTTCCGCCTCGCTCCGATTTCCTTCGCTGGCCATCGCGTCGCAAGGATTAGGAGTGGCGGGTTAGGGATTTGATGAACAGGGTGAGGAGACGATGAAATGAGGAATGAACCTAATGTAGCAAAACTTCCGGTTTTATTGGTAAAATATCCCGGAATGAACGGCCGAGATTGCGCGGCGGCGCTCCCACGACCCAGATTTCCTTAACCGTTTGGCTTCCCTAGTACGGAACTGCGTTAGGGTTGCAAGCGGGCAGGAAATTCGGCGGCTGTTGGCGGTTCTTATGCGATAAACATTAAATTCATTAATTCCGCAAACGCACGGATCACCATTGTAGCATTTCACCTTGGAGTATTCCAGGGTTATCGTATTTATATTTCCGCAGGGAAGTAGAGCAAAAGGGAGCTGAATAGTAGCAATGCATTGAATAATTCGGAGAAGAAATAATGTATCAACTATACTTGAGACGGGGGTAAGTTTGGCATGATAAATATGGGTGGCACACACCATCTCAATCCAAAGTGATAAAAGAAAACTGTAGTATACATTTGAGAGAGCAACGAGATAGAGTTAAGGCTATCTGTATGTTCATCTATTGTTTACTCTTCCCAGCAGTCAAGTCTACAAAGATTATCTACTCTAGCTAAGCTCATACACATACAAGTCATGTCATTTCGGGGCACACATGTGCTAGGTTGAAACCGATGCTGCTAGCTCAACCTAGGGAACCGTATGCTATAATTAAGACCCTGCTGAGTCCAACCCGGACGTGGTGGATTACAGAGACCGGTTCAGCTGTCGCATACACTAGCGGCTACCATCCTCCGTGGGGTTGGGTGCCAAACGTGCATAGGCCAAGCTCTAAGCTCCATGCTTACAACCCGCCTAGAGGAACTACTCTTGATCAACGGAGCAGCCCTATCTAATAATAAACAAGCACAGATTTCACCAAGCGCGGACGTCATCTCCGACGGAGGCACTCTCTCGTACTTGCTTAGACCAACAATCACGAATCCCACAACAAGACTTCTACGAGCACTTACTTAACAGAATAAATAAACTAAATAGAAAAGAACTACTAAAAGAAATAAATAAAGATAAAACTAACTATATATTGAATAAAATAATATCACGAAAAGAGTAAGGATACAAAGAGCTATACCAAAACTCCGAGAAGACTCCGGAAGCCCAAGAGAGCTCTCACTCTACTCTATTCTACTCTAACTCCCAAAGTAACTACTAAACAAGAAATGTAAACACTTGGATGAAGTGTGGTGATGGTGCTGGTGCAAATTGCTTCTGCAGCCGAGGGTGCTATTTATAGCCTCTCCATAACGGTGGGGCTTATGTAGCCGAAGCTTGAGTGGCGGTGCCGCCAAGGTAGGCCGGCCGGCCAGGTAGGGAGGCCGGCCGGCCGTCCCCTGTGGCGGTTGGCCACCGCCTCTTGCCTGAACGCTCTAGATCGTCTCCTAATGGCGGTCCGAAGGTCGGCTACTTGCTGGGGTCGGCAGAATTGCAGTAAAGGCCAAGTAAAGGCCCAAATGGCCCACCTCTGGTAAGTCGGCGCAAATTCGCTGGGTTGGGCCTTGAATTGTGCGTGGTGGACTAGTTTCCAGCCCATTGGAGGAAGCCAGGTGGGGCCAGCCGGCCTAGGGTGGGGCCGACCGGCCAGGGATTTTCCCTGGCTGAGCTCACTTTCCTCCATTATTCACTCCTGCATCCAAATATCCACCAAAACTTGTGGAGTAGCATTAATCCTATTTACTATGCACAGAATATTGGTGTTATGCTTTTATTTACCGGTAGGGTGGCGGTCAAAACTTGGTTTAACGACCGCCAACAACCTCCCCAAGCTTAAACTTTGTGAGATCAGGAGTACCGGCGGATCAGGAGTTACAAAGAAGCGCCCCATGGGTAATAAAGATGCAACAACATACTCCCAAAACAGTGGTAAGTTTACGAGAGCACAAAATATTCATGAGTGTTGCAAAAATCGTGGGGCTTTTATGTCACACCTTGTCATGCAGCATTGAAAATTAGAACGGCACTTTCGGACAAGCAAACAATTCTAGCAGGTATGCATCCAGAGTTTTTATGTGCTGCAAGGTAAGGTGTAAAAATTCTCCTTCGTTTTGGACGGCACTTCTCTTACCATCCTGATGTGAGTCTACTCCTACAAGCTTCACTCATCCTACCTTCTACCAAATGAGGCTTTGTATGTGGAGCTTGGTAAGGAATGCACAAATGCCATGCATATATTGTAAAGCTAAAGAATGAGTCTCAATCAACATAGCAACTCCTTGTATTTTAGTCATAAGAAATGATGTGATGGAGGGGGAGAAAATGAACTCACACTTGTGGAAGGGGTTTTGAAAACTATTGGTCCTTTATTTTGCTCAAGATGTTTATGATAAGAACCATGTAGCCCTTGCTTATGTCATGCAACCATGGAGGTTTTTTTTTACTACTCCATGGTGCAAGGGGCCATAAATTTTGCATGGTTCAAAGGAAACATTTTAAAATATTCTTGAGCTTTTGGATGGGCCATAAATGCTTTGTTGATTTGCAAACATTCCCCTTTTTATTTGGTGGAATGAAATTTTCGAAAACACACGCGAAGGAATTATGACCAAAATTTAGGAGTGCTTAGTTTCAAGAGTACATCAAACCTTAACTAAACTCAATACATAAACAAATGGCTATGAGTGGGGCTGTTTCGAATATTATGATATGGCTCTGGTAGGTAAATAAATCCTCACACTAAGAGAAGTATGTCAAAACGGAAGGGTTTTAGGTACTTGCAGCAATTCAAGAAAAACATCTCTGGATGAAACCATATTAAGAAATTGCTACAAGTTCAAATCATGCCATATCACAATCCACAGTGCTCAGACTTGGTGTAACAAATGCAACCCACGGAAATAAGCAAGACTCATAATGTGATCATGCTAAAATAAAAATAACACATGTGTTAGGAGTAGAGGTTGCATCTATGCGACACATGGGAAACTAACTTGTAACTCGATCATCATTTCCCTTGAGTGTAGCACAACACCAAGATTCTAGCATTTATTCGAAATAAGGAGTTTATTTATTTATTAAGCAAGTTAGAAATACTTATCTGGGGATCCTCCCCATGCTTGAGTCTTTGCAAGACTCAAGCTAGCGTTGAACTCCTTCTTATCTGTTGGCCCTCCCCAAGCTTGAGTCCTTGCAAGACTTAAGCTTGATTCAGCCTCTTCCTCCTCCTTCTTGATCTGCAAAAAAGAGTGAGGATGATACAAGTGGCTAGCCCCTAATGGGCAGTGCCTGGAATCCTACTATTTTTGTTGTTTTTAATTTTTTTTCAAATTTTTACTTTGTTTTTATGGTTTATGAAAGAAAAAACAAGTGTTAGGCCTAGCTAGGATAACGATTGGGATGGCCTCCCCAATCAGAGGGCTCTCATTTTACGTCTTGAGCTCGACGTTCTCCATGTCGTTTCAACTTGTTTGGACCTTGCTCGCTGGAGAATCTGGCGAGGTCGAGGTTCCTTCTTTCTTCCGCCACACCTTGGTTGTCTTCTTTGTGCTCGTGGCGGCGACCTTTCCATTCTTAGGCGCCTATGTAGCACTTTCCTCGGTCGATACCTTGGCTGCCTTCTTCTTCTTTGAGCGCCTAGCTCTCCTCTTCTTAGGCGATTGTGACTCGCTACTCCTTCTTGCGGTGGAGGAGCAAGAGGGGCTTGCGGTGCTTTTGGCGGCTGAGGCATCCTCCTTGGAGTCCTCCAATAGTTGGCTGGCCTTCTTTCATTCTCTCTTACCAGATAGTTTCTCATGTATGCAATGAGCTTGTCTGGCTGAGGCATGGGTGGAGTAATCTCAATTTTCTCCACTTCCCTTGGGTCCTTTCCATATATGACCATCACTTGCTTGCATTGTTCAAGCTTGGGCTTGAAGTTGAACGTTTCTTCCCTGCCGTTGAAGTCCAAATGGATCTCCTACCCCCACGTCGATGTTGGCGTTGGTGGTGCTTAAGAACGGCCTCCCAAGAATGAAAAGGGTTCTATCATCCACCTCCATGTCCAGCAAAACGAAGTCGACGGGGACGAAGAAGTTCCTGATCTGCACGGCATTCGGCTATACCGCAGGATGACGAACGGACTGATCTATGAGCTGCAAGCACATAGCCATTGGCGATAACAGACAGTTTAACATGTCATATACCGTCTTGGGCATAACGCTCACGCTCGCACCCAAGTCACAGAGCGCCTGAGAGAAATGCTGGCTGCCAATTGAACACGGGATGGTTGGGCATCCCGGATCCTTCTTCTTCTCTGGAAGAATGTTCAGAATGGCCGCGCTGCACTCTTCTGTAAGCTTTACCACCTCCATTGCTGGAATGGGGCGCTTGTTGTTGAGGATGTCCCGGAAATACCTAGTGTAAGTAAGTACCTGCATGGCATCAAGCAGAGGAACATGGACATATATATGCCGGATAGCCTCAACAAATTTATCGAAGCGCTCATCCACGGTGAGCTTCTTCCTGCTGTCGGGGTAAGGCAAGTCTGTAGTATCAAAATACTCGTGAGGTGCAGCCTTGCGTGGAGCTTGCTCAACGGGAGGATCTGTCGTTGGTTCCTCCTTGGAGCTCTCCTTCTCGGCATCTTCCTTTTCAGGGACCTTCTTTTCAGGAACCTTTTTGCCGGCCTTCTCCTTAGGAGCTGCGTTCGGTGTCTTTCTTTATGCACCCTTGGGGTATGGTGGGTCCACAGTACCTCTTCCGCCCCTGGTGGTGATGGCACTAACACTCTCCTTTGCGTCGATCCCCGGCTGTCCTAGGAATCTGACCGCACAAGGAGCCTGCACAGCTGAAGCTATTTGCGCGATTTGCGTTTCTAGCATTTTGTTATGGCTTAGCTGATTCTGCAGAGCAGTGCTGAATGACTCTAGCTTGGCATCTATGCTCTTTAAAGCCTTGTCCGTAGTAAGAAATTTCTTACTAATACTGTCATTGATCTTGACCTGGCCGAGAACTAGATCCTTGATAGAGGGCTTATAGCGGGAAAGATTACCGTTGTTACCTCCCTGATTTTTGTTGAAGGAGAGGTCGGGCCTGGAGTTCCAGCCGTAGTTGTTCTGGGAGCGGTACCCATTGCCATTGTTGAGGAAATTGCATTCCTCTCTTGCATTTGGGCAATTGATGTCCATATGCCCTGTGTTACCACACTCTTCAGAAGTCATGCGGGAGTCCGCAACTTGCAGGCCCTGTGGAGAGTCCACCTTGCGGAGCAGCTGATCGAGCTTGATAGCGAGCATGTCCATCGTCTCCACTTGGTGCACTCCACGGGTCTTGGTGGTAGCCGCTTGGCGTTCACAATGAGTCTGGTTGGCCGTTACCTTCTCAATCAGCTTCTTAGCGTTCTTCACACTAAGAGAGAAGAAGGAGCCGCCTGCTGCGGCGTCGAGGTGCTCTCGAGCAGACGGCCTCAAACCGTGGTAGAAACTCTGTATAAGGAGCCATTCCTCCATGCCATGGTGTGGGCATGAGAGAACGTACTCCTGCATCCTGTCCCAGGCTTCCGCGGTCGACTCATCTGCGAGATGTTGGAAGCCCGAAATCTTGTTCCGCAGGGCAGTTGTCTTGCCCAGCGGGAAGAACTTGGCGAGGAAGGCATTGGAGCATGCCGTCCATGTGTCGAGGGACTCTTGGTTCGTGTAGAGCCACTGAAGAGCCTTCCTCAACAGAGAGAATGGGAAGAGCTGCATTCGGATGGCTTCCTGAGATGCATCTTTCATGGCGAAGGTGTTGCACGTCATCAAAAACCTTTAGAGGTGAGCATTCGCATCCTCCGATGGCTTCCCACATAAGGGACTAGCCAAGATCATGTTGATCAAGGCTGGCTTGAGCTCGTAGTCCCTGTTGGTGGTGCGCGGGTTGGGTCCCACGCGGATGTTCTCCGTGGTCGGCGCGGAGAAGTCATTGATCGTCTTCTCGACAACTGGGTCGGCCATATTGTTGTTTGCTGACGAAGACTGAGGACGATCAACGGTTGGTGGAAGGGATCCTTCAAGAGCCTGAACGTTCGATCGAGCGCGGGTGGGAGGAGGGGTAAGCCTGGCCCTCACCCTTCTCAAGAACTGTTCTGGGTCCGATTTGAAGTTTTCTGGTAGGTCGAAACCAGTCATGCATCGTCCTATTTTAAAATTTCCACAAGAAGAGAAACAGGACAAGGGTAAGCCCACAAAAGTAAGTGATGATTATTTTTCTCACAAACACAATGCATTTATTCAGATTCATAGCTGCTACTTCCCCGGCAACGGCGCCAGAAATGCTTGTTGGCGGTTCTTATACGATAAAAATTAAATTCATTAATTTCGCAAGCACACGGATCACCATTGTAGCATTTCACCTTGGAGTATTCCAGGGTTATCGTATTTATATTTCCGCAGGGAAGTAGAGCAAAAGGGAGCTAAATAGTAGCAATGCATTGAATAATTTGGAGAAGAAAAAATGTATCAACTATACATGAGACGGGGTAAGTTTGGCGGGAACGTATCTGGTGGAAACCAACCTCTCCATGCAAACTATGAAAACTTTAATCTGAACCACACGATATTGATCTAAGGGGACGCTCAAGGGAGGTGGGAGGGGTGATTTGCAAAGGCGTTTTTGCAAATCACCCCTTGCACCTCTCATGAGCTTGCAAATTACCCCTCCCACCTCCTCTGAGCGCTCCCTTTGGATCAACATCGTGTGGCTCAGATTGGAGTTTCCATAGTTTACACGGAGAGGTTGGTTTCCACCTGATACGTTCCCAAGTTTGGCATGATAAATATAGGTGGCACACACCATCTCAATCCAAAGTGATAAAAGAAAACTGTAGTATACATTTGGGAGAGCAACGAGATAGAGTTAAGGCTACCTGTATGTTCATCTATTATTTACTCTTCCTAGCAGTCAAGTCTACAAAGATTATCTACTCTAGCTAAGATCATACACATACAAGTCATGTCGTTTCGGGACACATACGTGCTAGGTTGAAACCGATGCTGCTAGCTCAACTTAGGGAACCGTATGCTATAATTAAGACCCTGCTGAGTCCAACCCGGACGTGGTGGATTACAGAGATCGGTGCAGCTGTCGCATACACTAGCGGCTACCATCCTCCGTGGGGTTGGGTGCCAAACGTGCATAGGCCAAGCTCTAAGCTCCATGCTTACAACCCGCCTAGAGGAACTACTCTTGATCAACGGAGCAGCCCGATCTAAGAATAAACAAGCACAGATTTCTCCAAGCGCGGACGTCATCTCCGACGGAGGCACTCTCTCATACTTGCTTAGACCAACAATCACGAATCCCACAACAAGACTTCTACGAGTACTTACTTAACAGAATAAATAAACTAAATAGAAAAGAACTACTAAAAGAAATAAATAAAGATAAAACTAATTATATATTGAATAAAATAATATCTCGAAAAGAGTAAGGATACAAAGAGCTATACCAAAACTCCGAGAAGACTCCGAAAGCCCGAGAGAGCTCTCAGTCTACTCTACTCTACTCTAACTCCCAAAGTAACTACTAAACAAGAAATGTAAACACTTGGATGAAGTGTGGTGATGGTGCGAATTGCTTCTGCAACCGAATGTGCTATTTATAGCCTCTCCATGACTGTGGGGCTTATGTAGCCGAAGCTGGAGTGGCGGTGCCGCCAAGGTAGGCCGGCCGGCCAGGTAGGGAGGCCAGCCGGCCGTCCCCTGTGGCAGTTGGCCACCGCCTCTTGCCTGAACGCTCCAGATCGTCTCCTGATGGCGGTCCGAAGGTCGGCTACTTGTAGGGGTCGGCTGAATTGCAGTAAGGGCCAAGTAAAGGCCCAAATAGCCCACCTCTGGTAAGTCGGCGCAAATTCGCTGGGTTGGGCCTTGAATTGTGCGTGGTGGACTAGTTTCCAGCCCACTGGAGGAAGCCTGGGGCCTGTGGCCACCAGGTTGGACCGGCCGGCCTAGGGTGGGGCCGGTCGGCCAGGGATTTTCCCTGGCTTGGCCCACTTTCCTCTATTATTCACTCCTACATCCAAATATCCACCAAAACTTGTGGAGTAGCATTAATCCTATCTACTATGCACAGAATATTGGTGTTATGCTCTTATTTACCGGTAGGGTGGCGGTCAAAACATGGTTTAACGACCGCTAACAGCGGCCTACAATCCACTCGGATAAACGCTAAGCTAGATCATGATCACTCTGACATTAAGGTGTCAGCATAACTCGGCTGACTACTCGGCTGATTAGCTCTTTCCAGAAGACAGAAGAAGTAAAAATAAATCTGATTCAAACAAGCATGATTTGAGTCTCTTTATTCCACTACAAACCAGATGAGTTACAATGCAGACATCACGAACTGCCTGGTAGCAGCGATGCGAACTACATCACAAGACAACTACATAATGCGACAAGTAGAGACTCGAGTGAGCATCGCAGGCTCAAACCCAACATTCCTCACAAGATCTGCATCTACCCGCCGCGGCGGCTGCGAGTCCTATGAGCCACACAAGATGGTTTCACCAATAGGTCGTTGCGCCCGGGTGGGAACCTCATGCGCGGCTCACCTCATCTTCTTCCTCGAACGAAATCACAATCAGCTCTGGCAGGGCAAGCGTCGTGGGAGGAGGGGGAACGACTGCAAGAGGCGGCTCCTCAACGACAGCAACCAGCTCAAGAGGCACAGGAGCTGGTTCAAGAACTGGGGCTACTGGAGGAGGTGGATCATTGCCCACAGCCGGTGGTGGGTTTGAGGATGAACCTTGCCCGGACACCCTTTTGCTAGCCATGGCGTGTAGCAAGAAGGAAGACATCTTCTCTTATCAATGGAGTGCTTATAAAGAAGAAGGAGGAATCCAAAAGGACGCCAATATTCCTGACGGTTCAGCTTCAGACCTAAAAAGCAACTGTCCAGGTTCCATCGGATGAAAAACAACAAAACAGCGACAGTATTCATGTGATCCAGTAGATAAGGATGAATGACTCGGATTAGATCATTCGGATTTTCTAGTCTCTTCTGAGTTTGTACATAATCATGCTGATTATCCACAAACTCGGGGGATAGTCCATATGGACTCACTTGCTTGAGTCCAATAATTAAATATGGCTGTATCGTCAATCAGACCTGGCAAGGTTTCATTAATGCAGTTACTCGGATTTTCTCTTTTGAGTCTGCACTTAATCATGCTGATTATTTGCACACTCGGAGGCTAGTCCATATGGACTCACTTGCGTGAGTTCCATCATTTACTCGGCAGACATGCCAGGCATACGGGTTGCCTTGTATCCTTGACTATCTAAGTCGGATTTACCCAGAGTTTATCCTCTTCTGTTTCTCAATTGTTTTCGTTGAGAAGCAGCTTTGGGGCTACGGGTTGTAATCATCCCTGGCTGCTCTAAGCTGGATGGACCCAGACACCAGTCAGGAATGGTGAAATTTTTGGCTGAGACTCACCGTAATCTCCTATTCTAATAGCCTTGTGCGCAGGAAAACAGGAGGTTTTTCTCTCATGAATGCTACTTTTCAACACATCAGTATGATGCACTGGTCGTACATTCATTTACTCGGATCAGGATCGTATTTTTTGATTCAGGCTCACTTTGATTTTCTGTCCAATTCCACGAATTACACAGTAACTCGGGGGCTACATCAGTATGATGCACTGATCGTGCATTCATTATTTTTTCACTCGGGTTAAGATCGTATTTCTTGACTCAGGCTTACTTTGAGTTTTTGTCCAATTCTACGAATTACACAGTAACTCGAGGGCTACATCAGTATGATGCACTGATCGTGCATTCATAATTTGTAACTATGTAGGCATGCTTTTCAGCGGCCGACTCAGACAGTTGGGTACTATCCACATAGTACGTTTACAAGCCCTAGCCGACAGACTCGGATGCTGACTTTATTCAAATTTCCTCTATGGACATAATCAGCTCTGAAAGCTGAGTGCTGTTCTATACACGGCATTTACATGCAAACTTGCTTCAACAAGCATTCATCCAATTATTCTGACATCATTCAGAGTTGGGTGCTTACTGACAATAAGCTCAATTTAAAGCCCTGTTGGTCTTGGTCTACCCGAGACCAAGTACCTCAATACTATTTTAACTTGATTCAGGTCAAGTCCTTTGTAATTTCTCAATATCACTTGAGATCAATTTCTGCATGAAAAGAAGACTAGTCGGGAAGCAATCAGTTGGAATTTTAAAAAGCACTTGGGGGCTACTGTCGTTTCCATGACCCCGGGGTACCCTCGAGACCAAAGGGCCGAGTAACCTGACAAGGGTAGTCGGACCAGCCCAGAAGAAACTGAGTAGCCCACGACTCAAGATAGAAGGTTCTACTACTCGGCGTGACCTAGAAGGGCTTCTTGCCTTGTACTCCAAGTATTTCCATGTTGTAACCGACTAGGATACTTTCCATGTAACCCTGTACCCCCGACTATATAAGGCGGGCAGGGATCCCATCTCAAAGACAGCAATACAAACCACCCCATACAGGACGTAGGGTTATTATCCTCCGGGAGGCCCGAACCTATCTAAATCCTATGTCTCGCTTTCACCATCGTATTCTTGGTTCCTTCGCCCCTAGTTAAAATCTATCGAGGCCCTAAAACCTCGACAATACCCATAGCTAAGCTCCTCAAGATCCATTGATCCTCAGCGAGTGCCTCTTCGATATGCGCATTTGCGGACGATTCGGCAACCCAATCCCGTCGGAGCGCAGAGCCGGCTGCTTCGACGATGAGGGCGTCTGTGGACCGACGATGAGGACGGGACCCAAAGAATCTTGGGTCGGTCGGATGGCCTACTACAGGATAACCTAGTATTGTGTGGCCAGCTAGTACAGGTTATACCTAAACGAACCATATTATACTGGCAGCCGTCGATACCATGTGCGTTCTATAACACGCCAGACTGGGAAAGTCGGGTAACCTAAAAGTGGATGGAGCTTTTGTCGTAGGTAACTGTAACGACCACTGCCGCATGCTATTAGCTTTGTGAAGGCGCCTTTAAGTGCGCCGGCGTTCGGTTGCCGAAGCTGCCATGTATGTACCCTAATACTCCTTAGTGTGACTGCCTCATCGGCCGGCTAGGCTATATAAGGAAGGCACAATGTGCCGTGCTGCCATCCACGCACATCTATCACACACTTGCGTATATGGCAGGATTTGCGAAGACAGTCGCTCTGGTGTATTTCTTTTGCCTCGCGCATCCCCGGCATGGGATCGCGTGGAACCTCCCAAGCCCACCCCCTTCCTATTGTGGTAAATCTTGTTGAAACCTACGTAGTTTTATCCCAGCGTAATCAGGCACGATCGAATTCGATCCACCAGGCCAACATCGACTAGCTAAGAGCATCTCCAGCAATAGACCTCAAAACAAAGCCCCTACTCTCATTTTGGGGGCCGGCCTGCAAAAATAAGGGCTTAAAATATAGCTCCAACTCCAGCAGTTTTTGGCCCAAGACCCTATTTTGCTGTGGGACCCATCAGTCAGAGAACAAAAAATCCCGATCTGTCTCCTTCCTCCTCACAGCCGCGACGCCGCCCGTCGCCCACCGCCGCAGCGCCTGCCATGCGACGCCGCGTCTGCCCGCGCCTGCGCCTGCCCGCCCCCGCGACGCCACGCCCGCCCGCGACTGTCCCGCGCGACGCCGCGCCCTGCCCTGCGAGCTGCGACGCCGCAACGCCGCCCGCTCTGTCCTGCGTGTCCGTCCGCCCTGCCGTCCGCCTTGCTGGCCTCCTCAACTCTGCTGGACTGTCGTCGAAGAATCAAGCAAGCAAGAGACGCGGAGCAAGCTCATGTGGCGAAGCTTTGATTTTTTTTTCCTCATAAAATTTCTGTGATGCAATCAGCACAAGATGAGGGTCGAAACAAGCTAGAAGCCACCCTGCTAGCTCATCTGCCATGGGAAAGAAGCAGTCGTCGTTCTGGCAGCGGCAGGATGTTCCTAGTTTAAGTTCATCCACACCTACAGTCCTAGAATTTTTTCAATTTCTCAATGCTGAACAAATGTGGTACTGACAGTGAGAGGTTACCAGGACAAATGGCTGATTCTGGACCAGAATTTCGAACTCCAATTCAGGTGTTCTGAATTGTGGTGTTCTGGGAACATGTGTGTTCTGAACGTCAGTGCTAACCAAACATGTGTGTTCTGAATTGTGGTGTTCTGGGACAAATGGCTGATTCTAGACCAGAATTTCGAACTCCAATTCAGGTGTTCTGAATTGTGGTGTTCTGGTGAACTGAAGCAAAGAACGACAGTTTGGGCTTTGAAGGGATCTTTTTATTCTGCATAACGAAAAGAAGCTAATCAAGCTGCCAAAGTACCTCAAGAAAATGTCATTTTGGAGCACTGATGAGAATGATGTCAATCAACTCACTGAACAAACAGGAAGCGTTTGTCGACAATGGCATTGCTCTTCATTTTCGACAATGGCATCACAGGGAATTCTGAACAAATAGGTCTGATAAACTCTGAACAAACAGGTCTGATAAATTCTGATATCACAGGGAATTGCTCTTCACTTTCGACAATGGCATCACAATGGCATCAGGTCTTTCACATTGATCAGAAAGCGTTTCGCATTCAAAACTGAACAGAGAATGCATAGTAAACATTTTTTTATAGCAACAATTTCAATGGCCGACTCAAAAATCACACACTGATCACAATGAACTACTGATTAAATCACACACCACAAACACAACCGAGATTGCTTAACATGTCTGCTTCTTCGATCCAAGCTAGCCATGCTTCGAGCCAAGATGCTGCTGCTGCAACGACAGAATTCGTCGGGCCTCCTCTTCCTCTTACACTGCTACGCTGCTGCAGTCCTCCTCCTGCTCCTGCTCCATCAGCCGGGTGTCGCACAGGCACAGCACCACCGGCACCACCTGGCAGGGGACGGCGTGATCATCAGCCAGGCGGACTACCAGGGCCTGCAGGCGATCAAGCACGAGCTGTCCGACCCCTACGGCTTCCTCCGCACCTGGAACGACTCCGGCCTCACTGCCTGCTCCGGCGCCTGTGGTGGAGCCGGTCGCAGTCCACCTCGCAAGGACGGAGGCGGCGAGATCGAATCCTCCATGGGAGGCGGTAGGGGGTGCTCTTCGGCGACGGCGCCGGAGCCAAGGCACAGCCGCTTCTTGGGCGGCGGCGGCGCCAGCACGGCGGAGCCGAGGGCGAGGGCGGCGAGCCGAGGGTGAGGGCGGCCGCCTGCTGCTGCTGGTCCGCGCCGCGCGAGGGAGAGGGCGGCCGCCTGCTGCTGGTCCGCGCCGCGCGAGGGAGAGGGCGGCCGCCTGCTGCTGGTCCACGCCGCACGAGGGAGGGAGAGGGCGGCCGCCTGCGCAGAGGGCGAGGGCGGGCGTGGGCGAGGGCGTCGTGGCCGGGCGCGGGCAGGGAGGGCGGTTGGCGATGGCGGCCCGGCCACGAGGGCGGGCGTGGAGGAGCGGCGAGATCCGCTTGCGGGAGGAGGAGGAGGGAGAAGAGAGAAAAAGAAAAGGAAAAAGAAAAGAAAAATAGTGGGACCCACGAATGAGAGAGGGGATGGGAGGACCTCAGGAATAGGGGCTTGGAGATGGAGTTTGAGAGGGCATGCAAAATGAGAGCCCAAGTAGGGGCCTTGCTGGAGTTGATTTTTTGAGTCAAGCTCCTAAATAATAAAGTAGGGGCCCAAGTAGGGGCTTTGCTGGAGATGCTCTAATAACTAATCCTTTGTGTTACAGGCTCCATCGCGCCGTTTTGTGGTGACAGCTCCAGCGCCGCTGTACTGAAATGCTGTGACGTCGTGGCTCAGTCAGCCCCTACAGATTTCCAGGCGGCAGTGCAAATCTCTGGCGTCTCATCGTGCGCGGACCTCACATGCCAGGTAACGTAACTCGGGCAAAAACCTGGTTTTAATTCCTCACTTTATATATTAGCCTAGCACATGCACCTAATTCAGCTCTGTTTGCTAATTAGTTGTGCTTGGCACCTTCGTCCGGTTCAGCAAGCCGCCTCATCTGCGCTGCGTCGTTGCACCACGAAGACAACGAAGCAAAGGGCTTGTCGACGACCGCTAAGATTGTTTTAATTGCTCTAGTCGTTGGTGGACTAATAGTTGTTCTTGGATTAACATGTTTCGTAAACTTGAAAATAATCATGAAGATGGTCATGAACATGATCTTGAAAAACAAAAACGAGCAGAATATTAATGTAAACGTTGACTCAGGTGCAAATGCTGTGGCCACCTCAGCTGCGGGGGCTCTTGCCCTGTCAAATGCAACAGCAAAGGCCTCCTCAAAGGCAGATGCTCAAGCCACCTTGGAACAACACTGGGTCTATATCAAAGGCAAATGGCAGCTATTGCAAGGCCAATGGATAGTGAAACTTATCGATGGCAAAGAGAGGCCGCCATTTCCCCCATTACCACCCCCACCCCCGCCTGTCATTGAAGAGATCGAATAGATACTTATATGTAGTATAAGATTGGTCTGGACTAAATTAAAGATCAGTTCCTTCTTGTATTTCCTTCAAGCTCCGCCGCTATTGTTCAACTAGTGAGTGGTTTGCCAACTCTATGTGTAATGCTCTGTTGTGTTCGATAGGATCATCTGCACTTCACTTTCTTCACATGAATCTTCTTATATTATATTAGGTAAAAGGTCTACTTTTCTTTTGTGATATAGCTTATAGTATGGTTCAAATATGATATAAACAGAACATACTACAGGTCCCACTCCTTAATGTCAATCAGGGACCACTCCTGCCTCTAAATTGTAATACCGAATCATCAATAAAGAGAGTACATTGGACTGATAGCAGCTCACTTGGTTAGTGCCTCAAGTGGTGAGGTCTCCCAACAGGGCCCAAATCCTGGTGTGCACCAATTTGTAGAATAAAACTAGAATCTTCTTGCTGGCTCACCTACCTGGAAGTAGTTAACAATAATCGACCCAGGTATCTGAGTGGCCCTGTAGGGTGATACTGGGTTCAGGGATTTTCTCGACTAGAGAAGGTTGAGCCTCTCTATTAAAAGAAAGTTTTGGGGGCCGTCTTACCCCAACTGGTCAAGTGTTTTTTCTATTATTGTTTTAGTTTGGCAACATTTAATTTCTAAATATCAACATTAGATTGTTCCGCCAATCAAGTACAAATTACTATGTTTAATTAAAAGTTCATTTGTGTTCTGACGACAATTATGCGTTTGTGATGACGTCATTAGCCAACTACCATCTCCACATGGGCTAGTCGAGCCCTGTCGTGGCAAGTCACCACGACTCCCTGGTTAGGAGACCTCTGGTATGATGGATGTTGTTTCTTTCTTTTGAAGTAACTATTGCGGAGTTGTTTCCATAAGTCTTCCTCTTCATGGTTGAGTTTTGCCTTAGCGGACTCATTCGGAGGCTTCTATATAGCTTCCACGAGCTGGTTAAGGGTTGTAGCTTTGAAACCCCACGTGGCCAATCCAGCTCAACCATTGCAGCCCACCAGCTCCCACCGCAGACTTCATTCAACATTTCCGTACACTTGATTCAACAATCGATAAACCCCGTCTCAACATTACACATAGGCTAATTCAACATAGCACTAATAAGCTCGTTATAGAGAAGTTGGCTTGCTCCCTACACCTAACCCAGGTTTCCACCTGTCTGGCCAGAGGTGGAGCTACAGGGGGTGCTGGGAATGCTGCAGGACCCCCTGCAGCCTGGAAAATCTAATCCTATTTTGTTTTAACTCTCAACAATTTTCAGCCAAAACACCTTCAGTTCAACTTAATCCATGGCAAAAAAAATCAATGTCCTAATTAAGTAGCCAGCACTCCCGATATGTAGTTTCTGGCTCCGCCCATGCGTTTGGCAAATGCTTCCACTTTTCCCTACAACTGTTTCAACATTTAGTGGACCTTGATTTGACATTGGAGTGTGGTAAGGGCCTGTTTGGCAGGGCTTCGGATTCTAAAAAAAAGGGATTATGCACTGGATTCTGATGTAAAATATATTCTCTGACTTATTCTGGATTCTCTGTCAAAACAATTTTTCCAGTTAAGCCGTTTGGCAAAACAGATTCTCCTGATATTTACTGAAATGGATTATGCATGTGAAATGACTACAGTGCCTCTTAAATTGAAGCTCCAATTCGTCCACATATTGTGTATCATATTGAAATAAGAATAATTACAGATATTAAATTAAATATTAAATAAATGATTACTAATAAAATTATATTTGAGCTTTTCTAAAAAAATTGCAAAATATAATCAAGTTTTGAATATTTTGTCGCAACGATCACAACGGTATAATTAGTTCACAATTTAGACATTCGGTTTTTAGTCTATGCATTTTTTAACAAAGAGGTTTTTTTTTTTTGATACAAAGGCGTACTCATATTCATTAAACAGTTAATCCAGAGTACATGATAAGGGGATTTCCTCCCTTCAGATTACAAGAGCTCCAAAACAACAGAGCAGAAACTATTAGACAGATCAAAGACAACAGACTGACTACTGAAGGCCTGCCGAGAGGGCCTCGCTGCATTAGCGGAGGTTGATCGAGGGGGCTGCTACCAGCAAGATGAAGTATCGTAGGTGAATGCTGATTTGTTTGTAATTCACCTGGACGCATATGATAGGCAGAACCACCTCTGGATGGCAGAATTCTTGGGGTCAGACATACCAGATCCGAGTCACATCGGCCGGGACACCCGTGACGGTCGTGGCCTATTGAGGCTCGAGCACGGCATGTTGCCGTTGCCGGGGACGTCAAGGACGCAGGTATCATCGATGACTGCCACATAGGTCCCTGCATCTCTGCATCAAGCAATAAACAGCAAGGAGCTTTACACATACAGTGGACACGTATGAGGCCACGCATCTGGAGAAGGCTTCGCATGTGAGCCACGTGGTGGCTGTATCCGAGACAATGTCGGCGAAGTCTCCACCGGAGTTGTCGTCGCCGGGAGCTTTGGAGCCTGGAGTTGACGGAGATGTCGGTGAAGCGTGTCGCCGGCCAAAAGTTTGATGTGATGGCCACGGCGTGCAAAGGATCATCTTCATCGTCCCCAAATATGGGCGGCAAGAACAAAGCGTGGCGTGGTGACCACTGAGGCTTCGTCGGGTTGAGTGGAGGGCGGAGGCGCATCCCCGACGAGGTGGATTGGCGGTTCGGGAGCGATTTGGAGGCGGTGTTGGAGGGGGTGGCGGTGGCATGGACTGTGGATGGGCGGTTTGGTGCTGGTTTAGGTGGGCGGAAGAGGGCGGACCCAGCTCCATGAAGCGAGGGAGTGAGGGATGCCGGCGAGAGGGAGGCCGCAGATCCGGTAGGGGTGGCGCCTGTGGCAGCCCGTCCATGCGCAGATCTGGCGGCACCAGGACGGAGGTTGACCTCGTCGCCGGCAGGAGGGAGGGGATGGGTGGGGAAGGAAGGGAATTTTATTTTATTGGGGCTCACCTCCAGATCCAGGGGCCGTCGGGACTAGGTAGGCCGCGGGCGACGAGTATGAGCTCGAGGACAACGGCGACGACGATCCGGCGTAGGAGGGAGCGACGGCGGCATAAAAGCCCAACCATGGCAAGCATAAAGCAACTAAACTACTGCTACTACCTAGATCAACGAGGAGGGGGCTTCCCTCTCCTTTCAGCGACCGGCGAGGCCGCCGGAGGGGGGGAAGGAGGGGGGGCCCGGTGGTGGCGGCGGAGGAACCCTAGGAGCGCCTGTTTCGCGAGAGCGGGTCGTAGCGGGCTCCAACTAAAGCCGCCACAGCCGGGTCTCTTAAACAAAGAGGTTATTTCAAATGCTTGCGGGCCCCAGCTGTGACAAAGGCCACAGAAGCGAGTCCAGAGAGATGCTGAGGCGGGGAGGTTTTGTGGGGCCGGCGCATGCTGCAAGAATCTGAAAGAAGCTATGATTTTCAGCTTCTGCTTCCTACGTAGTACAAAAACGAAACAGATTCTCATCTCATTTTCCCTTCACGTTTAGGTGTTTGGCATATTCACCATAGAAGCAAAGGCAGAAATCTCTTATAGAATCCCTACCAAAGAGGCTCTAAATCAACATTCTTTAGCATTGTTAGAGTATCTCCAGCAGCATTGCTAAATTGGATTGTTATACCTAAAAACAGCCAGAAAGCTTAAAAACTATCCAAAAACTGCTCCAGCAGAGTTGCTATATGGATTGCTGTACCTAAATTTTTATTTTTTAGGCTATAGCCTAAATTTCTCTCTTCTAGACTCAAATATGGCGATTCAACACTGCATTGCTAAACTTTTTAGGCTATGGCGCGAAGCATCCAACTTCCTGAAATCGGAACCTTCCGCCTCCACCTCGCTCGCCGGCCGCCACTCGAATCGCCGTCCGCCGCCGCGGAAGCTCACCGTCGTCGACTAGACTTGTCTCCCGGGCACTCTTCCCACCTTCCTCTGTGCCGGATTCGTCGTCTCCGCCACTTATCCCCGTCGCCACTACCCGTCGGCCCGTCGCCAAGCCCCGCCCGCTCCTGCGTCGAGGACCCGCCTATCTTCGCGCTCAGGTCGTGCCTCCCTAGCACGCTCGCTGCGGCCACAGCCTCGTCGACGAGGACTCGCCCTCCCCCACTCCGATTCCGGCGGCCAGCACCGCCATGGAAGGGCAGGGCCACCTTCCCACGCCTCCAGCAACCATGCATCGGCGTCGCCTCGACGCCCTGGCCAAGCTCGCGCCGCCCTCAATCTCCGACCTGGGCGCTGCCTCGACGCCCTGGCGAGCTTGCGCCGTGCCGCTCAACGCGCAGGGGAAGGATTTGGGTGCGGTGGTTGGTGAAGAAAAGCTGGTTGGTTTGGGGGATGAGTTAATTAAAGGTTGGCTAGCTCCCCCACCATCCGTCTAGTATAACATGTATCTCTCGAACATTGGAAGCCAACTAGATAAATGTTTTTTTTTTAAGGCTAGGTAGGGTTTCCAAACTCATTTATAGGCTAAGCGTCACATCACTCCATGCAGTGGCGAAGATTCTCTTCCTTTTATTAATTTCCTTCTATATGCCCGATCATGCTCTTCTGTTTTTTATGGTCGACAAGGGAGCAGCCTCAAGCTGCACAGGCGAGTCGATTTTCCATCGACCACATACCAGGGAAGCATATTCTTCTTTTCTTATTTCCAATCTTGTTCTTTAGTTAAACCGGTCAATAATAATATTGTTCCCTAATTATTTCCATTGGCTTACATGCACACGGGAAGTCTCTGGTATATTCGGGCAAACTGATCTGTATGCCGAAGGGGCAGCATTCCGATGGCGCGTCTCGGCACATTCATCTCGGCGCAATGCATGCAGCTGCTCGGCTGGGCCGACCACTCGGACCCAACGTATGATACGTATATCGGTCGGCAACGAGCTCCGTACGAGCAGAAACGGGTGGGGAATGAGTCACAACTGGCTAGCTTCATCAACAGCTTCAACCACTCGGAAGTCGGACCCGACGTACAAGCACATATGGTGGAGAGTTAATTAGTCGGAAATTGATTGGTCGGCTTTCATCAATAACCATCAAGTCTCAACGAGAGAAAATATAAGTCAGCTAAGTTTCAACAAGATATCAAGTCTCAACGAGAGAAACATCAACACAACTAAGTCATATTTTAATACTATAAAAATACTTAACTAAATAGTCTCTGGTCTCCAAATATTTTGATATATTTCCTCATGGTTCTCCGGCCATGACTATCGCCAGCTACCTGCGCCCTACCGTATAAGCAAACAGTCGGGCGCTACACTATATGGGTGCCCTTAGCGTTTTCTTTATTAACTGTCTATTCTTGTTTGCTTTTGAACAAGTCGTTGAAGTAATTGGGTGGCATGTACATGCATTAGTTCATAAGAGCGAGGCCAATAATAATCGAATCGACTGGAGGTTGAGGAGAGAAGAATGCAACCTGTTGTGATCAGTAGGTCGCTCCAGCAACCGACGGGCACATGGCGAAACCGGTGGGGCCGAATGCCTCATTGGTAGCCAAAGTGGTCTGCTACGTGAGAGAAAAGTGTACTATCTATTCCAAAATGTAAGCTTTAGTTTAACTTTTGAAGATTACGTTTTACTATTCGTCTTATTTAAAAAATTATAAAAATATTATTTATTTTGTTCCAATTTGTTTATCATTAAATATACGTTAAACATAACTTATTTGTTTTATATTATTATAAAAAATTGAATTAGACGAATGGTCCACATGATATTTATAAGTCAACCAAATGCTTACGTTTTGAGACTGATGGAGTATAAGGTAAGCATTTGTGACCCCAAAGAGAAATAAAAGCTTATTGTATGACCTCGTTTCAATCATACATGGCTGGTCTTAATGACTAACTTAGACGGAATCCTATGATGCTTTTGTACCTAAAGGATGGGCTACCGGAGATTCCCTGCATGCTTGAAGTAGATCTCTACGCGGGTACGAGGACTTGTGCTCTGCGCCAAGGGCTACGGTCTAATTGGAGCTGTCCGGCATGGACTTTAATTGTTCCCAAGACAGGTAGGTAAACTCATGCTGCGCACTATACCAACGTCATGTCCTCCTTTTATTTATGTAAATTAAATACTACTAGTAGTACGCAAAAGCACGTCTTACAGTGTTATTTTCTATAATAATATACATGTTTTCAAAATAGAATGACATGCTCGTCGTGAGATCATTTGGACGGATCTGAAACCATGTTTAATCTATCAATCATAGTATTCTCCCATCACAGGAGCACGAGAAAGCGAGAAAAAAGGAAAGCATGTGTGGTTGTTCATTCACATTTGCAATAAAATGTTAGTTGCCTTGACAATAAATCAGGTTGATAATTATATGGACATAAACTGTTCGCCCTTTTATGCCTCCAATTTAACACTTTCTGTAATATGTGAAATTGTAAAACCCGTCAGAAAAGCTTGTCTGAAACTTGTTTACAGACCCTATAAACAAAAGCCTGTCTATGTTTATCTAACCTAGTACCGTACGTGTCTAGAATGATCACACTCGGGGGCTAGTCCATATGGACTCACTTGCGTGAGTTCCATCATTTACTCGGCAGACATGCCAAGCATACGGGTTGCCTTGTATCCTTGACTATCTAAGTCGGATTTAACCAGAATTTATCCTCTTCTGTTTCTCAATTGTTTTCGTTGAGAAGCAGCTTGGGGGCTATGGGTTGTAATCATCCCTGGCTGCTCTAAGCTGGATGGACCCAGGCACCACTCAGGAATGGTGAAGTTCTTGGCTGAGACTCACCGTAATCTCCTGTTCTAATAGCCTTGTGCGCAGGAAAACGGGAGTTTTTTCTCTCATGAATGCTACTTTTCAACACATCAGTATGATGCACTGGTCGTACATTCATTTACTCGGATCAGGATCGTATTTTTTGATTCAGGCTCACTTTGAGTTTCTGTCCAATTCTACGAATTACACAGTAACTCGGGGGCTACATCAGTATGATGCACTGATCGTGCATTCATTATTTTTTCACTCGGGTTAAGATCGTATTTCTTGACTCAGGCTTGCTTTGAGTTTCTGTCCAATTCTACGAATTACACAGTAACTCGAGGGTTACATCAGTATGATGCACTGATCGTGCATTCATAATTTTTACTATGTAGGCATGCTTTTCAGCCTAGGCCGACTCAGACAGTTGGGTACTATCCACATAGTGCGTTTACAAGCCCTAGCCGACAGACTCGGAAGCTGACTTTATTCAAATTTCCTCTATGGACATAATCAGCTCTGAAAGCTGAGTGCTGTTCTATACACGGCATTTACATGCAAACTTGCTTCAACAAGCATTCATCCAATTATTCTGACATCATTCAGAGTTGGGTGCTTACTGACAACAAGCTCAATTTAAAGCCCTGTTGGTCTGGGTCTACCCAAGGCCAAGTACGTCAATACTATTTTAACTTGATTCAGGTCAAGTCTTTTTTAATTTCTCAATATCACTTGAGATCAATTTCTGCATGAAGAGAAGACTAGTCGGGAAGCAATCAGTTGGAATTTTAAAAAGCACTTGGGGGCTACTGTCGTTACCATGACCCCAGGATACCCTCAAGACCAAATGGCCGAGTAACCTGACAAGGGTAGTCGGACCAGCCCAGACGAGACCGAGTAGCCCACGACGCAAGATAAAAGGTTCTACTACACGGCGTGACCTAGAAGGGCTTCTTGCCTTGTACTCCAAGTATTTTCATGTTGTAACCGACTAGGATACTTTCCATGTAACCCTGTACCCCCGACTATATAAGGCGGGCAGGGATCCCATCTCAAAGACAGGCAATACAAACCACCCTATACAGGACGTAGGGTTATTATCCTCCGGAAGGTCCGAACCTGTCTAAATCCTGTGTCTCGCTTTCACCATCGTATTCTTGGTTCCTTCGCCCCTAGTTAAAATCTATCGAGGCCCTAAAACCTCGACAATACCCATAGCTAAGCTCGTCAAGATCCAGTGATCCTCAGCGAGTGCCTCTTCGATAGGGGCATTTGCGGACGATTCGGCAACCCAATCCCGTCGGAGCGCAGAGACGGATGCTTCGACGATGAGGGCGTCTGTGGACCGACGATGAGGACGGGACCCAAGAATCTTGGGTCGGTCAGATGGCCTACTACAGGATAACCTAGTATTGTGTGGCCAGCTAGTACAGCTTATACCTAAGCGAACCATATTATACTGGCAGCCGTCAATACCATGTGCGTCCTTATTCGCACGCCAGACTGGGAAAGTCGGGTAACCTAAAAGTGGATGGAGCTGTTGTCGTAGGTAACTGTAACGACCACTGCCGCATGCTATTAGCTTTGTGCCGGCGCCTTTACGTGCGGCGTTCGGTTGCCGAAGCTGCCATGCATGTACGTTAATACTCCTATTGACTCATCGGCCGGCTAGGCTATATAAGGAAGGCACAATGTGCCGTGCTGCCATCCACGCACATCTATCACACACTTGCGTATATGGCAGGATTTGCGAAGACAGTCGCTCTGGTGTATTTCTTTTGCCTCGCGCATCCCCGGCATGGGATCGCGTGGAACCTCCAAGCCCACCCCCTTCCCATTGTGGTAAATCTTGTTGAAATCTAGTACATATAGTTATCTCAGCGTGATTTGGCACGATCGAATTCGTTCCACCAGACCGATATAGACTAATGACTAATCCCTTGTGTTACAGGATCCACCGCGCCGTTTTGTGGTGACAGCTCCAGCATCGCTGTACTGAAATGTTGTGATGTCGTGGCTCAATCAGCCCCTCCAGATTTCCAGGCGGCAGTGCAAATCTCTGGCGTCTCATCGTGCGCGGACCTCACATGCCAGGTAACGTAACTCGGGCAAAAACCTGGTTTTAACTTCTCATTTTTTATATTAGCCTAGCACATGCACCTAATTCAGCTCTGTTTGCTAATTAGTTGTGCTTGGCGCCTTCGACCGGTTCAGCAAGCCGCCTCATCTGCGCTGCGTCGTTGCACCACGACGACAACGAAGCAAAGGGCATGTCGATGACCGCTAAGATTGTTTTAATTGCTTTAGTCGTTGGTGGACTAATAGTTGTTCTTGGATTAACATGCTTCGTAAACTTGAAAATAATCATGAAGATGGTCATGAACATGATCTTGAAAAACAAAAACGAGCAGAATATTAATGTAAACGTTGACTCAGGTGCAAGTGCAAATGCTGTGGCCGCCTCAGCAGCGGGGGCTCTTGCCCTCTCAAATGCAACAGCCAAGGCCACCTCAAAGTCAGATGCTCAAGCCACCCTGGAACAACACTGGGTCTATATCAAAGGCAAATGGCAGCTATTGCATGGCCAATGGATAGTGAAACTTATCGATGGCAAAGAGAGGCCGCCATCTCTCCCACCAACGACGTCCACGCTTGTCCTTGAAGAGCTCGACTAGACACTTGTGTAGTATACGATTGGTATCTGATGGATTCTGGACTAAATGAAAGATCAGTACACTTCGGTCCCTTCTTGGATTTCCTTCAAGCTCCCCGCTATTGTTCAACTAGAGAGTGGTTTGCCAACTCTGTGTAATGCTCTGTTTTGTTCAATAGGATCATCTGTACCTCACTTTCTTCACATGAATCTTCTTATATTATATTAGGCAAAAGTTCTACTTTTCTTTTGTGATACGGCTTATAGTATGGGTCCAATATGATATCAACAGAACAGACTACAGGTCCCACTCCTTAATGTGAATCAGGGACCACTCCTGCTTCTAAATTGTAATACCCAATCATCAATGAAGAGAGTACATTGGAATATATCATGTTTTTTCTGCAAACTGATAGCGGCTCAGTTGGTTAGTGCCTCAAGTGGTGAGGTCTCCCAAAAGGACTCAAATCCTGGTGTACACCAACTTGTGGAATAAAACCAGAATCTTCTTGCCTCGCTCACCTACCTGGAAGTAGTTAGCAATATTCTACCCAAGTATCTGAGTGGCCCTATAGGGCGATGCTGGGGTTCAGGATTTTCTCGGCTAGAGAAGGTTGAGCATACATCTCTATCAAAAGAAAGTTGTGGGGGCGGTCTTACCCCCACCGGTCAAGGTTTTTGTTTCTATTATTGTTTTGGTTTGGCAGCATTTAATTTCTAAACATCAGCATGAGATTGTTCCGCCAATCAAGTACAAATTGCTGTGTTTAATTAAAAGTTCATTTGTGGTATGACGACAATTATGCTTTTGTGATGACGTCATTAACTAACTACCATATCCACATGGGCTGGTCGAGCCCTGTCGTGGCAAGGTCACCACGCTTCCCTAGTTAGAAGACCTCTGGTACGGCGGATGTTGTTTCTTTCTTTTGAAGTAATTATGACGGAGTTGTTTCCATAAGTCTTCCTCTTCACGGTTGAGTTTTGCCTTAGCGGACTCATTCGGAGGCTTCTATATAGCTTCCACAAGCTGGTTAAGGGTTGTAACTTTGAAACAACACATGGCCAATCCCGTTCAACCATTATACAGCCCACCAGCTCCCACCACGGACTTCCTTCAACATTTTCGTACACTTGATTTCAACAATCGATAAACCCCGTCTCAACATTACATATAGGCTAATTCAACATAGCACTAGTCGGCTTGTTATGGAAAAGTTGGCTTGCTCCCTACACCTAACCCAGGTTTCCACCTGTCTGGCCAGGAACGGAGCTACATGGGGTGCTGGGAATGCTGCAGACCCCCTGCAGCCTAGAAAATCTAAGCCTATTTTTTCTTTAACTCTCAACAATTTTCAGCCAAAACACCTTCAGTGCAACTTAATCCATGACAAAAAAAAAAAAAAATCAATGTCCTAAGTAGCCAGCACTCCTGATACGTAGCTTCTGGCTCCGCCCCTGCGTCTGGCAATTGCTTCCACTTTTCCTTACAACTATTTCAACATTTAGTGGACCTTGATGTGACATTTGGAGTGTGGTAAATCAACATTCCTTGGGATTGTTAAGAAAAGCTGGTTGGTTTGGGGGGATGAGTTAATTAAAGGTTGGCTAGCTCCCCCGCCATCCGTCTGGTATAACATGTATCTCTTGAACATTGGAAGCCAACTAGATAATTTTTTTTTTTGGAAGCTAGATAGGTTTTGCCAACTCATTAATAGGCTAAGCGTCACATCACTCCATGCAGCGGCGAAGATTCTCTTCCTTTTTTAATTTTCTTCTATATGCCCGATAATGCTCTTCCTTGTTTTTTATGCTCCGGAGCAGCCTCAAGCTGCACAGGCGAGTCGAGTTTCCATCGACCACATACCAATGAAGCATATTCTTCTTTTCTTATTTCCAATCTTGTTCTTCAGTTAAACCGGTGAATAATATTGTTCCCTAATTATTTCCATTGGCTTACATGCACAAACGGAAGTCTCTGACATATTCGGGCAAACTGATCTGTATGCCGAAGGGGCAGCATTCCAATGGCGTCTTGGCATTCATCTAGGTGCAATGCATGCAGCTGCTCGGCACTGGGCCGATGCCGTATCAATCACAACATCAATGACCACTCAGACCCAACGTATCAGTCGGCAATGAGCTCCGTACGAGCAGAAACGGGTGGGGAATGAGTCACAACTGGCTAGCTTCATCAACAGCTTCAACCACTCGGAAGTCGGACCCGACGTACAAGCACCATATGGTGGAGAGTTAATTAGTCGGAAATTGATTGGTCGGCTTGATCAACAACCATCCCCTTGGCCACGACGACCAGAAGACGCCCGAGGGAAAATAAGTCAGCTAAGTCTCAAAGAGACGTCAAGTCTCAACAAGAGAAACATCAACACAGCTAAGTCATATTTTGATACTAAATACTTAACTAAATAGTCTCCGATCTCTAAATATTTTGATATATTTCCTCATGGTTTTCCGGCCATGACTATCGCCAGCTACCCTGGGTACGCCCTACTGTATAAGCAAACAGTCGGGCGCTGCACCATCTGGGTGCCCTTAGCGTTTTCTTTATTAACTGTCTACAGTATTTTTCTCTGCTTTTCAAAAAGTCGTTGAAGTATTTGGGTGGCACATGCTTTAGTTCATAAGAGAAAGGCCAATAATATCGAATTGACTGATAAGTCCGAGGTTGAGGAGAGAAGAATGCAACCTGCTGTGAATTGGTCGCTCCTGCAACCGATGGGCACATAGCGAAACCGGTGGGGCCAAATGCCTCATTGGTAGCCAAAGTGGTCAGGTACGTGAGAGAAAAGTGTATTCTCTCCGTTCTAAAATGTAAGCATTTGTTGACTTTTGAAGATCACATTTTACCATTTGTCTTATTTAAAAAAAATATGACAATATTATTTATTTTGTTACAATTTGTTTTATCATTAGATATATTTTAAGCGTAATTTATATATTTCTATAAAAAATGACTAAGATGAACGGTCACATGATGTTTAGAAGTCAACAAAATGCTTATATTTAGGAATAAAAGGAGTATAAGGTAAGCAAGATGTGGCCCAAAGAGAAATAAAAGCTTATTGTATGACCTTGTTTCAATCATACTTGGCTTGTCTTAATGACTAACTTAGACGTAATCCTATGATGCTTTTGTACCTAAAGGATGGGCTACCGGAGATTCCCTGGCATGCTTGACGCCTCTACGCGCGTACGAGGACTTATGCTCCGCGCCAAGGGCTACGGTCTAACTGGTGCTGTCCGCCATGGACTTTAATTGTTCCCAAGGCAGGCAGGTACAACTCATGCTGCGCACTATACCAACGTCATGTCCTCCTTTTATTTATGTAAATTAAATAGTACTAAGCAAAAGCACGTCCGACAGTGTTATTTTCTATAATAATCTACATGTTTACAAAATACAATGACATTCTCGTCGTGAGATCATTTGGCCAGATCTGAGACCATGTTTATCATTCATTGGTTTGTGATGTGCCACCCCATGGCTTTATCGATGATGAGCTGTGCATGGAGCAAGACCCTGCAGAGGTGATCCTCCTCACGTCCGGTGCCTGTGGCTCTACCGATGAAGAAACTTGTCAGGTCACCCAGAACGTGCAGCAGAAAGGAGAACCTCCATTTGCAACTCTGTCGGAATCATGATAAGCAGGCAGGAATTAATGGAAATCTGGTGCAAATATGAACGAAAAGTAGGGCAAAACGAGGAGAACAGGAGAGGAAAGCAAACGCAAGGAGAAAGTAGAGTTCACTTTTTCATCGATAAAACAGAAAAAAGATGGGATGCTGGCTTAAGTAGTCTTTTCCCTCTCCAGGTTCAGTTACGGAGACAGTTTTTACTTTGCCAGATCGGCTACAACTGTCTGACACATTTACACAGTTGACAGAACTGTGAATCGGCAACCGCCGTTAGATTTGAAGTAAAAGGGTATTCAGCCATCTCAGGCGTCGAAGTAATCTTCTCCTCCGCTTGCAGTGCTGATACTCCCTCCTAGGAAGATAGCTCAGCGGTATACCTGGCCAACGGACCCGGCCGGGCTGGCACGGCCCGAGCCCGTCACCGACCGGGCTGTTTTCTTAATGGGTCGGCACGGCTCTCCTAGTTAACGGACCGGACCAGGCCGGCATGACGGGCCTACGCCTAGGCCCAAGCACGATACGGACTATTTTAAACGGGTTTAACGGGTCGTGCCCTACTGGGCCGGCCCATGGATAAAAATAGTTTTTTCACTGTTTTTAACATTTTTAAATATAATTGGGCCAAATGGGCCGTGTTGGTCCGTATAGCACAGCCCAAATGACAGGTTGAGCGGGCCACCACTAAATAGATAGGGTCGGGCTGGCACGACGGGCCTGCGCTTTGGCCCAAGCACATCCATTAACGGGCTGCGGGCCAGCAGACCAACGAGCCGGGCCGTGCTCAGACTGGACCTGGGGAGGTCCTTTTAGCCCGGCCCATTTGACCAGCTATGCTCAACGGGTGGAGAATAGAATGAACAGACTATTAAATGGCATGAGATGTCTCTGAGTAAAGATTCAAGTAGAACAAAGACATTTTCTAAACCAATAAAAAACCAGTTGGGGTACATATCAATTTTATCTAAACCAATAAAAAACCAGTTGGGGTACATATCAATTTTACCCTGCCAGATTACACCTATCTATAGATCCACCCTTGATCTAAATCAACCCCGTTTTAAAAACCGTCGGATCCTGCCAGGCTGGGTGGGGCCAATCGAGAAGGGGGAAAGGGGACGGGACAATTGTCATGGCGCAGTAAAAAAAGGGGACACCGGCCTCCCCGCACATGGTTTTTTTTCACCAATCAATTTCGTAGCCATTCAGTATTCCCACCTCCCCTAATTAGTGGCTACGTTTATTGCTTTCCTTTTACCGTGCTTGATTACAGCGTGGTTTCCAAATGTTTCCGAATCCTGATCTCCATGCCCCTCTCGATGGATCGAGGTGGAGCACGGCTTCGCTTCTGGCGATCGTCCGCATCCCTCTTCGGTGGCCTGATCAAGGCCCGGGTGCTTGGCGGCGGCGGTGGCGATTGGTGGATGGAGAGGATGCAGCTTCTTCAGGCGATCAACACCGCCACAAATTGCTCTCGTAGGTACGGCGACGTCAGCGAGTCCGGCAAGGGTGAGCGGATAACTCCACAGATTCACGGCGGCGCAATGGAGCGGATGCTGTCGACGGTGTGGAGGTGGGCGGCGGCACGAGCCCTGGTCTTTTACCTGATCTCGATTCGTTGATCGCCACCTTCTATCTGTCCGATCTGACTCGTCTTTATGACTGCAGATCACAGCATTGGCGCTGACGCGAGAAGGCCGAGGTTGCGACATCGATCTCGACCGCGGCAGAGCTACTGCCTAAGATCTCCCGGAGTCGAGTCGTTGATCTGCATGCCGGTGGCACCCCACGACCTGTACGTGCCCGCCTCCCTCCTGTTTCTCAGTTTTCCGCGATGCCCAGTAGCTAGCTCTGCCGCTGTCGCTTGCCAATGCCACCTTGAAGCAATACTGAAGGTAGCTCTTTGGCCTTTTTGGCCTGTTAGAAGTATACTAGCCCATCCCGATCTTTTGGACAATCACCAGATATTGATGACATCTCTAAAATTTATGAAACTTTGTATCTAGCTTGTACACATCTTGCTTGCTGTACCAGTTAAAATTCTGTGCATTTTTGACATGTCAGTTCTGCATCCCAGTTAAATTCCAATTAAATAATGTTCTGTCCAGTTAAAATTCTGTGCCGAACAAAGTATATTGAAGTAATGCTATTTTTGTTCACCTTACCCAGGTCTAAATTTGGTAGCATATCGGAAAAAAGTACATATCGTAGCCATGCTCTTTTATGTCAGATTATTTTTATATTTGTTTCCAACTCAAATTGCTGCATGTAAATTCAGTTGTCTTTACAGAATCACGTTTCCCTAATTGAACAGGGGTTCTTAACTTGATGTACTAGCCGCTTTCATGCTGTCAGCTTCTGATACTACTCGACTGAGATTATTGTAACAGACACCAGTAATAGTTCCCTCCATGTTCTACATCAAACTAAAATGATTTTTTTTCAGATCTTTGTACACATAGAGATATTCAGTTAGCTTCACATATAATGAATGAATCTACATGGCTCTGTTACATTAATTTTGATTTATAAAATCAAAAAGTGACAGTTCAAAAATGAACAAGGATTAACTGATGCAGTATTTTTAAAATTATTTTCTAATTTATGCTGGTTTAGCGACCTATCTAGATCCTCCCGCAGAAGCCTCACCACATGAAAAGAACAGCATCCTATAGAATGCTGTCATTTTCATGTAATCATGCTGCTCTGTTCTGTAATTTTCAGTTGATAGTTAGGGATCTTGTGAAGGTGTTGGAGAAGAGGCCATCTAAATTCGGTTTTACAAACCTGAGATAGTTTTCTTCATTTACAGGAACGAGATTGCCTTGTCTGGCTCTACATTGAGGTGTATGCCCTTTTAATTTCCTCTGCATTCTTCGTGGTTAAAGCATAAAAAAGATATCAAAGAGTCCGTTCCAACACAGGCGTCATCGGTGATTAGTGAAACAAGTACCTTATATCTGCCTTCATGCATGTGGGTGGCATTGCTTCCTGTTGATTGGAGAAATACTTTTACATTCATGCTTGTGGTGGTATTACTTTTTTTTTATTATTATTAAGTCTCAGATGTAACGAGCGATAATTTAGCCAAGTACATCATAATACTCATGGTCTTGCCAATTGATGTAATTTTTAAACACGTGCGTGGCGCACGTGCATTGATACTGCATCAAACTCGTTGGGCGTCATCCTGCAGTGCTGCAACTATTGATTCAAGGTAATTCCTCCACGTTCCTCAATCTCGCAGGCTCCGATCCAGATCAAGGTGGCGTCCTCCGTATTTTGGATTAGTATATGCCCCATGTTGGCTAGAGCGATTGCTTGTTTCAATTTTCTCTAGAATCACTCCTGCAGTGTGATTGATTGGTACGGCATTTTCATCTTCCGCTCCCTTCTCAGTATGTATTTTCAGCATAGTTCTGTACTCCTATCACAGCTATAGATAATCGTTTTCTATTTTTGTGAACATACCAACCCATTTGTTTTTATGTGAATCATAGGCATTAGAACTTTGGAAAGTTAAGAAATCGATGAAGCGTAATTTTCTTTTTGATGTTGTAAATTCAGTTAGTATGTTCACTATGAACAATTTGTTCTTTATTCATGTATTTGTGTTCTGGATTGAACAAATTTTTTGGACTACTACGAATGATTTCAGTGATTCTCTTATCTAATCTAATCATCTCTACTGGAATGATTTCACTCATTCTCTTCCCTCTCAGGTCTGATGGAGACATGCACAGATATTTTGTCTCACTACGAACCAGATGCCGATGATAGGGATTGTTGGTCTTCCAGTGCCAAATATTGATGTTTGTCTAGAGACGAGCCTAAAAAATGGTATATGGTGCACTTGCAAGCAAAGCTCGTGGAGAAAGCTGAGAGGGGGAGAAACACTATATGTTCTTAGGATGATACTGGTTGGTGGATGATTCCATACTGGTATGTATTGCTCATTCACTATCCATAATGTTGCTCTGTTTCTATAATGTTAAATGTTATGGCTTTGACATTGACGCAATGACACAGGCAAGTGCTCTCCAAAGTGGTTCAATAATTACTACCACAAGCAAACATCGAATACTTTGACAATGCACAAGGCTAGCAGGTCAGTGTAAATACTTCAGTTTACTCAGTATTCTCAGGTATGTGGCCTCTTCTTGCACGTATCTATATATTCTATGATATTTTGGATGGTTTTAGAGGTCTGACAAAGTTTATGAGTTTGGTGAACAATGCACGTCTATTGTTGGAATAATTTGAAAGACACGTGCTGGTTTAAAGATTCTCATAGTTTCTGATTTTTTTTGTTGTGCATCATGGTATGGCAAGCCCGGCAAATGGTGCAACTCCGGCATGGGAAATAGGTGAGTAGGGTTTCTTACACTCTTTTTTCATTGTGATCATTCCTTTCCGTGGTGTGCCTGATCATTCCTTTACTTGTTGTGCCTGATCGCAGCCAACCGTGATGAGACTGCACTAATGGAAACCTACCGAAGAGCCAAGCAGTACCAGACCCGTCACCTGTGATATCAAATCATTTTGAAATCTTTAGTGGAGGTTAGTATCTGGCTGTCCTTTTATTATCTATAATCACTTGGCTACTGAAAGTGGGATAGATCGCATGATTATTCTTGCTAGCTAACCATCTCAAGTCAAGAGTAGCACCGCTACGTAGGCCTTGCGATGCCTTCAGATTTGAACTTAATATCAGTTAATTTCTTTTTTGGCTCCATGATGTCTTGATTCTTTCTGTGATTTTTCTTGGCATCTGTTCATTTACTTGAATGGTAGCTGTTCAATTGATATTAAAGTATGCATGCAAGTAACTTCTTTGGTTTTTGATTCCCAAGGTAACAGCTGACTGCTAAAGAAGCTTGATTCTGTCTAAAAGAAATCAAAATTTTGCAGAAGATTTACTATTGATGGATGTCGATTCATACTGTTAGCCTAATATGAATGTATCATTCTTTTGTAGTAGTGCTTGGAACAAAACATTGTTTAGATTTATTTTTATTTTTTATTTACAGATGGAGATGCTTTTTTATCCCCTGAATGTTTTTTGAAGAGACATTGTAGGAAATCTCAGTGAGTGCAATATTCGTTGCAAAAAACTATTTCTGTTGAACTATCCAACCAAACAAGTTGAGGCGGGGCTCGCCCCTCGGTTACGCTCCGTCGTCCAATTTTGAGCCATGTGCATGGTGTTGGAAAAGCATTATCATATCCCTAAACTCTAGAAACAAAGACCTGTTGTGTAAAATGTAAGAATTAAAATGAAATGTGCTATGAATTTTTGATTATTTGAATGTCCTGACAAAAAGAGAGAAAATATTGGACTAATATGAAGCATGCTATTAATTTCAAATTAATCAGATGTAGCATGATTCATGTGGTGACGGAATAAGGTGGAATTACTTTTATTTTTCGTGAAACAGTTCTAAATTAGTTAACCTTTTTCTAACATACTGAAATTTTTCGTGATACAATTTTTTGAACACGTGCGTGGCGCACGTGCATTTTTACTAGTAAGTACTAGTTCAACTCAAGCAAAAAGTCGGTCCAGGTCAAATTTCAATGCACGTGATGTTTCATACTCTCATGTTTGACATTTGGGACCCTTATTTTTCCTTCACTTGATTATTATGCCTAACTTTCTCTCTATCATTGTGAGCCTTTGCTTCGCGCACTAACAACATCAAAGTCTGATGCGCTGAAATCAATTCAAGATGGGGACAAATTAGTATAATGCTCGAAATTGTAGCTCAGACCATGGGCAGGGACAAAGGCAGAGGAGATAGAGAGGAGCGATTGGGGAGGGAGATCTCACTTGTGGCTTCCTCTCCTGCATAGAACCAGGGACCGTCCGAGTTCCCCAGAGGCACGGTTCTTGCTGTCGGCGACGAGCAGATGCAACTGCACGGGAGGAATTGGAAGACGGAAACAGTGCGGTGCCCCAACGTATCTGGCCTGCGTACTGGCGCTCGCGATGCCGCGGCCCACTGAGCGCATGGGTTTGATGGGGCGACTAGCGAGCTCTCTTTTGCTTGTGCTACAGTAAAAGGCAGGGAAAGCTAATTGTATCGTTGTACATACGTCTTCATTTCTGCTGCGAATTTTCAAAAATCACCCATAATTTTTTTTTTTAAGGTCAACGGGGGGATCTTGCAATCCCCACCTGATATCCATTAAATTTAATGATAGCCCAGAAAGGCTCATAAGTTATTTACATGAGATGGGGTTAGAGGAAAGGAGATAGTGTATATGACTACATATTTACACGAAAGAAATTGCACCATGCGTCCGAGACGCTGTAGTCTTCACGAGGCATTCAACACCTCCAGAGAAATGCTTCATCCTTACAAGCTCACAGCAATCGATCGACTGACTGTGGTTCGTGGCGGAATTGTATACAACCCAGAAAAAAGTGAAATAAACTTTGTTAGATTCCACTTGATTAGATCTACCTGTCGGTGCAAACGAAACTTTATGAAACCAAATATATTGCTGTACAAACTTCAGAGAATGCAAACAAGAGTAAATTCATATCTGCACTTATGTTCATCCAAAAATCATGTAATTTGGCATGCATTCATCCCATATCATTCCTGCGCCATGCCAACGCCAGGCCGCCGCGGGACGTCATATTACAGTAGCACCGTGGAGAGACCCTAGACGCCCCGCCGTCGTCTCGAACAAGGAGCTCGTCGCCGGGCCTTGCCCACGCGCGACGCGGAGCCGTGGCCTGGCCTTGTCCGCGCACGACGGCGCGCGTCCGCGCCTCTGCCCGAAGCCGAAGCACGCCGCGCACGCGAACCCATCCGTCATGGCCGTACTATCGCCGGTGCCGGGCCTTGCCACCATCATCGAGTCGTCGCGCATCAGTCCCGCATCGCGATCTAGATCGGAGAGAGAGGAAGAAAACCGGAACCACGGCCCCGCAGCCGCCGTCCTCGCCGTCGCCCGGGTTGTGCCGGCCTTGGGCTCCAGCGGCGGCCGGACGGGTGTGAGGTGGAAGGGGCTGGCGGCGCCGGCGATTGGATCGCCGCCCGTGTCGCCCAAGCGGACGACGCGGGGGCAGTTGCGATTACGTGGAAGCATGAGTTGTTCCATACTTAATGATCTTGTCAGACCGGCTTGTGACTACGATTTTACTACCTCTTGGCATGCACTGTTTAGAAGCAGAGTACAGCCTATTCCATGCATCTCCATTAAGGTCCCCTTCTTTTTTTTAGATAATGAAAACTGTTCAAGTTCCCGGCCTCTGCACAGCACACAGCCCGGTATTTGTTTTGTTTTTGACAATTATTACAAAAATAGTGTCAATCGACAGATTGACAAGAAGAGCTTAAACGAAATCAAATCAAACTATGGAGGACCGAGTCTATTATTAAATCTCCACCCGTGAGAGGCATAAAGCTCCAATGCAGCGACCTTCAATGCTGCGCTCACCCCACGAACGTGGTCACGGACCTCCTCAGGCTGCAGCAGCGCCCAGTACCGCAGCCAATAAGCTCCCTTGAAAAGTGCCTGCATATACGATGTATATTTAACATTATCAAAACAAATTTCATTCCTACATCGCCATATCGCCCAGCACATGGCAGCCACACCTACTAGGATAATTTTACGCTTGTCTGAGTTAATATGAGCAAGCCAATCTCCCGCAATATGACTTAAAGATCTAGGTAGGCTAAGCCCTAAGGTCCCCTTCTAACTCAACAACAACTAGAAATCTCCCATCACTGTTGGAGTCTAACATGTGATTTTGATGTTTCATTGCACATTCTTCTCTAAAAGTAGCAAGCTTGTCATCTGTAAAATCATGATCATGCAGTAACAATATATGTGAGAAATGATCATGAACTCTTTCGTCCTTGCAAACATGAGCGACAAGGGTGCTCTTTCCAACTCTGCCTGGGCCAACAATAGGCAGGACCTCTAATTCTTCAGAACCATGAGGTTGTGTGCGCAACAAGAATTTAATGGCCAGCTCTGCTTCCGTCTGGCGACCAAACATGCAGGTATCCAACAAGAGATGTGTAACATCCCTAGTTTTCTAAGCAAATAAAAAAGAGCAAATATCAGTAAAAATTTAAATTTTTGTCTATCTCTTACCTTACCACGAATTTTCGAAATAAAATTCACTAATATAATTCAAACCTAGTTTGAATATGGAATTTTTGAAATATAGAAACATGTGCTCAAGTGCTTGTTTCCACTTAAAATGCACTAAAAGTTTGAACTTTTCAAACTTAGAACAAATTAAATAATTGACAGTTAATTTCTAGCAAATGCACTTGAATTTAAAATTTGGATTTTTGAAACATGCATAAAAATCTATCATGTGCATTTTGGAGTTTTCTAGTTTATTTGAGTGTTTTTGGTTTTATTTTCTCTTTTGTCAAATTTGAAATTCATTCAAATTTGACTAGTTTCAAAGTCCCAGAAAAAGAAAAGTCTTTTTCTTTCTTCCCGGGCCGCCGCCTCTTCCTTTCTCCCCAGCAGGCCCAGCTCCCCCTTCTCTCTTTCTCTTTTCTCTTCTTTTCCCCGCAGCCCGCAGTGGCCCAGCTGCTCTGGCCCATTTCCTCGGCCTGGCTTCTCTGGCCCAGCAGCCCAGCCGGCCCTCTCTTCTCTTCTCTCGCTGACAAGCGGGCCCGCCCGTCATCCTCCACCTCTCCTCTCCGGTGAAATATCTCGCCGCCGTGACGCACTCCGTGACGCCGTCGCTGTCGAGCTCCGATGGCCACGTCGCTCGCGTGCCACGCTCCCTCCGTCCTTACCCGCTTCCGTCCCCATCCATTCCCCCTCGCCCTTCTCATTCGATGCGCGCCGAAATGTTTGACTCCATCGGATAAGGTCGCCGCCGCCGCCGTGACACCTGTCGCGCGCTCACTCCCGGCCTCCTCTCTCGCCCCTCTGCTACAAAACAAGTGCGCACGCACCTCCTTTCCCTCTTTGAGCTCACATCACCTCTCCTCGAGCGCCAGAGCGCCGCTCCGCCGCTTTTCCTTATCTCCACGCTCACCTCCGGCGAGCTCTCGCCGTCGCTCCACCACTCGCCGACGACGACGTGTGCCACTCCCGGCACTGCCTTCGCATGCTCTACACCGTGATGTGCTTCCGCCACCTCTCCGCCCTCCTAGCCGCCATCGGTTAGGGTTCCGGCCGCCGTCCTATTTCTTGATGCCGGCCACCTCCGGTCACCCTCCGCCGCCGTCGAGCCCAGGGTAAGAACCCTCGTGCCCCTCTCTTTCTCTCGCACTCGTTCTTCTCCTCCACCCCCACGCGCACGTTCCCCGCGCCGTGTTTCCCTGTCCGCCGCCATGCGCCTCGCCGCCGGCCGCCATCCCGGCCACGCCCGGCCTAGTCGAGACGCGCATCATCTTCACCACGCCCTGGCGCAACCCCCAGTGAGCACCAACGAGCGGAAATCCCACCGCTCCACCGTATCCCGTCACGCGCCGCCGCCGCTCCCCAACTCCGGCGACCCCGCACCGTCGCTCCGGTGGTCTCCGTCGTCGACGTGTGCCACCCACAGCCCCGCCGTCGCGCGCGTGATCGCGGCGACGAGGTCCCGTCGCCCGCCGTCCACCCTGGACGCCGGCGGCGAGGATTCCGGCAGCGCGCCGCCGCGCGCTCGCCGCTCCGGCTGCGTTCCGCCGCCGCGTCCGACGTGGCCATGCCACGTGGCATGCCACGTCATCTGATGGGGCCACTTGACCGGTCCCATTACACAGTCAGCATTCCATTTTAAATTCCTTTTCCCTTTTCTTAAATCCTTTTCTAGTTATTGCGTCAGCACGACGCAATAATTAGAATTTCCTATAGAGAAATAAATCCGGAATTCTGGAAAATCCCCGGGGCCCTGTACATTTTACAGATAAGCCCCTAACCTTTAATAATTCTGTTTAGGTCCTTTTTTACAGAAACACCCTTAACCTTTCTGTAATTACCTTTTAGTCCCTACCTTTTTACACCAAGGTCCTTAAACTTTTCTGTAATTACAGATAGGTCCCTAAATAAGCCCTTGGAATCCTTCTATTCTCACAAATAAGTCCCCAGATCTTCAAATCTCCGTAATTTCTCAACCCTAACTCCGTTTTGAGCGATTCTTGCGCTCACGCGTTCGTAGAAACACGTAGTACCCTTTGGTACTACTCCCGGAGCCCTGAAATAGATCGACAAGCCGTCAATACCCTAAGATCATATCTCAGCGGTACATGCGATGTTGATATCGCATGTCACCAATACTCGTTCATCTTTTAATGTTGAATCTAATCAACCTCGTTCATCTTCTAATGTTGAACCTAATCGACCTTGTCGAACCATATCGCCTTAAAACCTACTGCCTTTATCATCGCAACACACCCCGCACCCGACCTCATATCTCATATCTGTTTATTCACTTGCTAGCAATAAACCTAGCAAATCTTACCGTGTCGTTCACTCCAAAACCTAGTAACCTTTTATCGTAATTCAACATCAACACTAATCTAATTGGATCATCGCTTGACATCATTGATTCCGATGTTATCGTCCATTCTTATCAAATCTTATCAGTTTATCATCCTCTTCTATTTGCAGTCATTTATTGGAGTTTATTGGAGTTATTGTTCATTGCTCTTTTAATTGCAATCGTACATCCATACCATGCATTTGCTCATACATCCCTAAACAACCCATGCATGTTCTTTAATAGAGATAATATAGAAACTTACATATTAGATATGCACGCAATCACCGTCAATAAAGCATGTGCATCTCATCATCCTCACCCTAAAGTTTCATGCAAAACCTTTCGTCCCCGTTTCTTTTAAGAGAAACTAAATAATTAATAGTTTGTCTAGGTGAATATGGCCCTTACCAGGCCATGAATATAACTTGTAATAACTAACCTTTCATAAATAAGTATGCATTGCATAAACATAGCCATATCTCTTGGAGTTTTATCGTTTCTTTTTGAAGTTAATTGGATCTTGTTGGTTCTTTCCGATCTTTATTTCTTTCGCGGTAGTTTGTTGATTCGTAGTGTTTTTATACGCTAGATCACGCGAGTTGTTATACGGAAGAGGCAGAGGAGTACAAGCTTCAAGGAAGACTCAGAAGATCCAAGCCTCGAGGAAATATCAAAGGACCTGGATTACGAGGACTTGAAGAAGAAGACTTTAGTAAAGGCAAGCCCTAACTCCCTTTGATCATGTTGATCCTATGATTACAAATGATCCTACTTAGAGCTTGATTTCAAATAAAGTATGCATGCCTTTTAAAAGTGATTTAAATGCTTAGTATGTTCCAAGTACTTGTTGATGGCCATGCCTTGATATTGTTTATCCTGATTCCATTGTTAAACCTAGGAACCAACATCATTAACTCTTTAATGATTTGTTGGATTGATATGCTGCTTAGGACTGTCACACTGGGTACTTAATTTAATCTTGCTATACATATCTTTTTGTGTTAAAGTGGTGTGAGTACTTGGTGGTGTGTGTGGTGAATCTGAACTGTGGGTGGGACTAGTGACAACTTGTGAAACTCCTAGTGGGGATGTTACTTGGCGGGAGCAGGCGAGGTAGTTCTCAGTGGGGAGGGCTATCTCTGGGGATGCGAGTCCTCTAGTAGGGTGATACCTCATGAGGAAGCTATTGAAGATGCCTGCTTCGGTCGTATAAGGACCGGTTCCTGTGCCGCCTGGCCTAGCACCCTTCGTACAGCCACAAGTCTTAAATGGGAAAGATTTGGAACCACACCCTACTATAGTGTTCCCACGGTACCCACCTGGAGGCAGGAGTTGCACATGGAAGCCAGGAGAAGATTCGCCGACAATGGGACGCGGATCCGGCATATGGTGATATTTCAGGCCTTGATTATATAATGATTGAAGCCCCTGGTCGCAGATTTTCCGTGGGTGGTGCTGTGGTGACACCAAGTAGGTACGGGACCTCAGTATGTCAGTCCAAGCCGCGATATCGGGGAGGACTGGTGTACCTTGTGGGGAATCGTGTACAACCTTTGCAGAGTTAAGAATCTATCCGGATAGCCGTGTTCCACGGCAATGGACGACGCGAAAGCTTTGGCCACACAAGATTAGTATAACGGTGTGAGTTTATCCTTGGCGTATTTTTTGGAATACACCGGTGTGGAGCCGTGCGCTGGTTGTCGGCCAGCATTAAAAGTGGGAACTGGCGGGATGGATTGCATCTCCCTCAGGGCCAAACAACCCCATTAAATGCCAGTAATAATGATCCTGATTGTAGATTGCGAACTGCTTTGTTTTTAAAGCAACCCTTGCATAAAGTTGGCTTTTCGCCAATATGATGAAACCCTAGCCTAAACCTTGGTTATATCCCTGCATACTTTTACCCTTGTGTTAGGGCTTGTTGAGTACCTTATGTACTCACGCATTTGCGAATGTTGGTTTAGGTAGGAGGAGGCTTTGTAGAAGACGACGACGTTTTGGTTTTCGGTTCTGCTCCTCAAGTCTGCTTGTGGCTCTGGGCCATAGTTTCCCCTGTCTGCTTCGTCTTTAGTCGGTCGGATAGACTTGGATGGTTTTGAATCCTTGTCGTGCCGCCACTAAGGGTTTTATATCAGGTACTATACTTATTTACTTATTCGAAGTATGCTTTTGATTATTATATCTGTGTTCTTGTGCGTATCAGCTACTGATCCAGGGACTGATACAGGTTGCACAACAGATTCCAGGAATGGGGTCTGACAGAGTGGTATCAGAGCAATACTTGACCGTAGAACGAAAACCTAGGATTTGTCACGCTCGAAAATGACTACTTTCAAAACTAGTTGCAAAACCCTTCCGTGGTAATTCTCTCTCTTTTGTTAAAAACCCCATGCTTCTTTCTCTTCAACATCAAGAAGTATTTTATGTGGAAGTGACTGTGTGTAGGAGCCTCAACCCAAAGGACAATGTCAATGTCACCCAGGGCCCTAGATCTCTGAAGACATGCCTCTATTGTGACAACCGCGGGCATAAGATCGCCAATTGCCCTTCTACCAAGACATTAATGAAACAAGAGCTGTAGAAACCAACACGGAAAATGATATGCTCCAAGTTCCAGCATCACCTGACGAGATTCAACCTGTAGTACCAGAAAAGCATCAAGAGCAAGGAGTTAGCAATAATATGGATGTTACACACCTGATGCCAACTCCTATCATCGCAAGTATGCTCGAAAGGATGAATAACCTGGAAGAGTCAATGAGAAAGATCAGTGAAGAAGTCTCTGATCTTACAAAAGCTTTGCAGATCAAGAACACTAACAAGAATCTCAGCCAGAAATGGAAGAACAACAGTCAAGCATCTGGTCAAGCTACCTCCGAAAATACTAAGAAGCCGAGGTACATAGCAGAAGGACCTGCCCTTCGCCAACTGACCAATGTACATGACAACCCAAGTGGTACAAGTCTGCCACCTGAAGCTGACGAAAAGGTACCACGAAGAAATCAGAAGTGCTATCTGTGCCGGAATCGTGGGCACTTCGCAGCAGATTGCCCTGAAGTTCTTGAAAAAGGAGACCAGGATGACATTAAGTAATGTCGAAGGTTACAATCCCTAAGACGATGATATCTCCGGTATGCAGCCATGCTACTTGTGCCAGAATTCTCGAGGTATGTTTATCATGAAGGATAGCTTAGAGCTTCGCTACACCCTGGAAGGATGTACTCCTTGCGAGAACAACAGTAATCACAAGGAGTAATAGCAGTACTTATAGAACACGTTGTAAATACTGACAAAAAAGGATTGTACTAGAGTTGTAAACCTCTCTATGAGCAATGGAAAGTGTCAGTATTTGTCCTTTTGGAGCGTGTTTTTATGTCAAAACCTGCGTTCAGATAGAAGTTGAATTGGAAAAGGAAAAGTTAAAAGCTCAATGGCCTATGGACCATGACGGTCATGGGACGCTTACTCAAATAACACCAACATCAAGGTTGTGAAGCCTTTTCAACGCAGAAGTGTGAGCAATGGTTTTCCTTTAAACCGACCAAGTCATATGACCCTCTCGATTCTTTTTGGTCAACGGACTATGGGTCGGGTTCTGATGACAACGGAAAGATCGATAGTCTATCTACCCTCAAGCCTTAAACCCCGTTCGTAGTACGCTTACACATCAGACCACAACAAATAAATCACGTTGTTTGTGTGATTCGATGATTTTGTCGATCTTTATTCCTTATTCCTTTATGCTTGTGTGTTTTTAGTCAAATAAAACAGCATAATAAAAAAAACAGCAGTCTAGGAGTAGCCTAATGCCAAAAGCTCTCTCCTAACCTATACCCGAACCCCTGCTAAAGAAACCCGCCGCCAAAGAGTTTGTCAGCTCAGAATCAAGCCAGTCAAGAGTATGGTACAAAGACAGCTAAGGATCACAGCCCAACTGGAAAGTTTACAAGAGGTAGTGCTAAAAAGATCAAGGCGTCAGTTACTTGTCAAACTTCAAACACCTAAAGAAATAGAGGAAGACAAGCAACAACGCATAAAGAAGAGTTTAATCAAGAAGGCAATGCCAATGACAATCAAGATGATGACGAGGGATCTTCACCGTCATCACAGTCGACCCAGTTCATAGTGCAATGGCCCTGCACCAACCGAGCAGCAGGAATTAGTTGTCAGTTATGGAGCCTCCACAATCAAGAAACCAGCTACCTGTCTATGATAACACCGACGAAGATCCGTTGGTCACCAATGGTTGCCTTAGAAATGTCACCAGGGAACCCAAAGAGACCACCTTGCTCAAAAGTGCATAAATGGAATAAAAATAAGGTGCCAAGGACAGAAACAGAAGGTCCAGTGAAAGCAGAAGCTTCAAAGGAAAGGAGAAAATCAACCACTGGTATTTCCCCAGTTGAAGAGTCATGTTACCCATGGACAGAGCAGTAATATCAACCATAAAGGAAAAATATGAGCATGTTTTGACAAAATCAAAAGTGTTATCTCCACCGGAAGTATCGACACTTCCTAATGGATTGCCCTAAAATCAGTTTTCTAGCTAAAAAAAAACCTTTGGCGACGAAAACGTATTCCAGGGTATAATGGAAAAGAACATATCTCAGGATATGATGGAAAGCAGTCAAGCAATGCTTGAGTGTTCCTTGAGGAAAGAAGTGGTACACCAGGGCGATAACGTCTGTGACACCAGGAAAGTTTCTCTCGTGAACCACGAAATGGAATTAAAGTAGAATGTAAATCAAAAGGATCGAAGGCTACAAACATGGCAAGCAGCATGGAAGACAAACCCTTGAAAGAAGTACCAGTAGTCTGTGGATACCCATGTGTCTCCTGATAAATCACCAGGAATAACAACTGCCCAAGGCAGAGAGTTCACCACTGAGCTCGTTCCTGAAGCAAATCCCCGATAGCCAAGAGACCCTATCGGATTGCAGCCAATGGACCAGTAGAACTAAAGGATCTGCTAGCAGAGTTACAGGAGAAACGTCTCACCAGACCAAACTCTCCTCCTCGGGATTTCCTGTTCCGTTTGTCAGAAAGAAAGATGGCAGCTTCGGAACGGGTCTCAACTACAATTCACTCGATGAGGTCACCATCAAGAGCAAGTAGCCACTGCCCAGGATCGAAGATTTGTTGACCAGTAAGGAGATCCAAGTTTGTCTCCAAGATTGACTTAAAGATCCGAATACTACCAGCTGAAGATCCAAGATGGAGACATACTAAAGATAACTTTTTGGCACTCGTTATGAGTACACAGCGTAAGCGTACGCCAAAGACGTCAGAAACTTTGGAAATCAATACGCAGCTTACGGATGGCAACCACCAACTTTGGACCAACATATGTGGTATTAGAAACAAGATTAATATGGATTTGGAGAAAAAACCCCTTGCTTCCAAATGGATAAATCAAGGAATACCGGGCACAAAGATCAGATACATGTACCAAGGATAAATAGAGTATGTGTGAGCTACCGCTGCCACCATCCACCCAGGATGGACATGAATGATATGGATCCGAAATAAAAGTCCTAAAGGATCGGTACAACCTTTCCACCATCCAGTGTAGAACTGAAAAGAAGTAAGTATCTGGTATTGGAAGTTGTGGATTTCATGAATTGGACCGACATCAGTAACTTCAACACCCATGATATCACAGATATCTTTCGGACTCAGTTCTTACGACTCTCCTAGGACAACTAACAAGTTTCAAGACTCGTTGAGTCGTACCCTAGTCAGTGAAGTTTTGCTTGAACGACTAAGATGGATTCAACAAAAAGTAACCCGAGGTACAAGCTTTTAAGTGGGGTAGGCCTTGTCCCACTTAAAATCGAATAGGATATCGGAATTACCTCAAAGTATCTTCGATACAAGGAATTTTGAATTCGCCTATTAAAGTAAAGTTGGCTTCGTTCGCCTATAAAAGGGGAGTTGGCTTCGTAATGATTTGTAAGTCTCAAGGTATGGAAGTTTTCTAAACGAGACAGTACTCTTGGAAGTAATGGACCTTCAATCATATTGCTGATATCAAGAAAGGCCTATCAAGAACTATGGATGTTGTAATCCGGCTAATGTAAAGGAACGCCATACAGTTCTGTCAAGTGCAGTAGAATGAGCATGCAAAGGCAAAAGTCACATGAGGACAGAAAAACGACTTTAAAGAGTATCTTTACCAGTTCAAGGTCAGAATCTTTTAAGTGGGGTAGACTACCCCACCCTAAAGAAAGCTAAATAGAAAACCTCTTCGCCATGATGGTCTAAGATCAACCATGGATATATCCCCTGGATGGTTACTAAGTATGTAACCCTTGGGATTCGGTGTAAATGGATATAAGACCCAAGGACCAGTTGTATGCCCCATGCCCCGGAATGGCTACTGCTTACGGAAACCCTTGGATTGTTATGATGGAATATAAGGATCATAGTCCCGTTATGGTACGCAGAGAAAGTACAAGTGTATCAGAAAAAGGAGCAATGGTTTATGCCTTATAAGAAATTCATGAGGTCGATCAACGTGCTGCACCATGGATTTCGGAAGCTTTTAAACCGTCCCCTCCACAAGAAAGGTTGCAAACCAAGCTAGCAACCTTACCGCTTGGAAAGTCACGAAATAATCAGAACCTGGATGGACTATACAACAACAACCATCGTACCCCCAAGTGAAAATCCTTTTAAGCGGGGTAGGATTTTCTCGTGGCTAGCCCAACACTTAGGCCAGCCATCTTCAGCTAAAGCAACCATCATCGAAGATCTCTAGAAGAAAGAAGTACTACTACGTTCATCCACAGTATCAAAGACTCCTGTAATGAAAAGAGTTGTTATCAAGCCGCAGGATTCAGAAATCTTCAACGAAAATTTGGCTGTTTCCACAGTCAAGCAAGAAGAAACAAGAGAAGTTCTACACCATCCGAAAGATCGTTTGAATCTCGAGGACGAGATTCCTTTTAAGTGGGGTAGATCTGTAACATCCCTAGTTTTCTAAGCAAATCAAAAAGAGCAAAAATCAGTAAAAATTTAAATTTTTGTCTATCTCTTACCTTACCACGAATTTTCGAAATAAAATTCACTAATATAATTCAAACCTAGTTTGAATATGGAATTTTTGAAATATAGAAACATGTGCTCAAGTGCTTGTTTCCACTTAAAATGCACTAAAAGTTTGAACTTTTCAACTTAGAACAAATTAAATAATTGACAGTTAATTTCTAGCAAATGCACTTGAATTTGAAATTTGGATTTTTGAAACATGCATAAAAATCTATCATGTGCATTTTGGAGTTTTCTAGTTTATTTGAGTGTTTTTGGTTTTATTTTCTCTTTTGTCAAATTTGAAATTCATTCAAATTTGACTAGTTTCAACGTCCCAGAAAAAGAAAAGTCTTTTTCTTTCTTCCCGGGCCGCCGCCTCTTCCTTTCTCCCCAGCAGGCCCAGCTCCCCCTTCTCTCTTTCTCTTTTCTCTTCTTTTCCCCGCAGCCCGCAGTGGCCCAGCTGCTCTGGCCCATCTCCTCGGCCTGGCTTCTCTGGCCCAGCAGCCCAGCCGGCCCTCTCTTCTCTTCTCTCGCTGACAAGCGGGCCCGCCCGTCATCCTCCTCCTCTCCTCTCCGGCGAAATATCTCGCCGCCGTGACGCACGCCGTGACGCCGTCGCTGTCGAGCTCCGATGGCCACGTCGCTCGCGTGCCACGCTCCCTCCGTCCTTACCCGCTTCCGTCCCCATCCATTCCCCCTCGCCCTTCTCATTCGATGCGCGCCGAAATGTTTGACTCCATCGGATAAGGTCGCCGCCGCCGCCTTGACACCTGTCGCGCGCTCACTCCTGGCCTCCTCTCTCGCCCCTCTGCTACAAAACAAGTGCGCACGCACCTCCTTTCCCTCTCTGAGCTCACATCTCTCCTCGAGCGCCAGAGCGCCGCTCCGCCGCTTTTCCTCATCTCCACGCTCACCTCCGGCGAGCTCTCGCCGTCGCTCCACCACTCGCCGACGACGACGTGTGCCACTCCCGGCACCGCCTTCGCATGCTCTACACCGTGATGTGCTTCCGACACCTCTCCGCCCTCCTAGCCGCCATCGGTTAGGGTTCCGGCCGCCGTCCTATTTCTTGATGCCGGCCACCGCCGGTCACCCTCCGCCGCCGTCGAGCCCAGGGTAAGAACCCTCGTGCCCCTCTCTTTCTCTCGCACTCGTTCTTCTCCTCCACCCCCACGCGCACGTTCCCCGCGCCGTGTTTCCCTGTCCGCCGCCATGCGCCTCGCCGCCGGCCGCCATCCCGGCGGCGCCCGGCCTAGTCGAGACGCGCATCATCTTCACCACGCCCTGGCGCAACCCCCAGTGAGCACCAACGAGCGGAAATCCCACCGCTCCACCGTATCCCGTCGCGCGCCGCCGCCGCTCCCCAACTCCGGCGACCCCGCGCCGTCGCTCCGGTGGTCTCCGTCGTCGACGTGTGCCACCCACAGCCCCGCCGTCGCGCGCGTGATCGCGGCGACGAGGTCCCGTCGCCCGCCGTCCACCCTGGACGCCGGCGGCGAGGATTCCGGCAGCGCGCCGCCGCGCGCTCGCCGGCATGCCACGTCATCTGATGGGGCCACTTGACCGGTCCCATTACACAGTCAGCATTCCATTTTAAATTCCTTTTCCCTTTTTCTTAAATCCTTTTCTAGTTATTGCGTCAGCACGACGCAATAATTAGAATTTCCTATAGAGAAATAAATCCGAAATTCTGGAAAATCCCCGGGGCCCTGTACATTTTACAGATAAGCCCCTAACCTTTTAATAATTCTGTTTAGGTCCTTTTTTTTACAGAAACACCCTTAACCTTTCTGTAATTATCTTTTAGTCCCTACCTTTTTACACCAAGGTCCTTAAACTTTTCTGTAATTACAGATAGGTCCCTAAATAAGCCCTTGGAATCCTTCTATTCTCACAAATAAGTCCCCAGATCTTCAAATCTCCGTAATTTCTCAACCCTAACTCCGTTTTGAGCGATTCTTGCGCTCACGCGTTCGTAGAAACACGTAGTACCCTTTGGTACTACTCTCGGAGCCCTGAAATAGATCGACAAGCCGTCAATACCCTAAGATCATATCTCAGCGGTACAGGCGATGTTGATATCGCATGTCACCAATACTCGTTCACCTTTTAATGTTGAATCTAATCAACCTTGTTCATCTTCTAATTTTGAACCTAATCGACCTTGTCGAACCATATCGCCCTAAAACCTACTGCCTTTATCATCGCAACACACCCCGCACCCGACCTCATATCTCATATCTGTTTATTCACTTGCTAGCGATAAACCTAGCAAATCTTACCGTGTCGTTCACTCCAAAACCTAGTAACCTTTTATCGTAATTCAACATCAACACTAATCTAATTGGATCATCGCTCGACATCATTGATTCCGATGTTATCGTCCATTCTTATCAAATCTTATCAGTTTATCATCCTCTTCTATTTGCAGTCATTTATTGGAGTTTATTGGAGTTATTGTTCATTGCTCTTTTAATTGCAATCGTACATCCATACCATGCATTTGCTCATACATCCCTAAACAACCCATGCATGTTCTTTAATAGAGATAATATAGAAACTTACATATTAGATATGCACGCAATCACCGTCAATAAAGCATGTGCATCTCATCATCCTCACCCTAAAGTTTCATGCAAAACCTTTCGTCCCCGTTTCTTTTAAGAGAAACTAAATAATTAATAGTTTGTCTAGGTGAATATGGCCCTTACCAGGCCATGAATATAACTTGTAATAACTAACCTTTCATAAATAAGTATGCATTGCATAAACATAGCCATATCTCTTGGAGTTTTATCGTTTCTTTTTGAAGTTAATTGGATCTTGTTGGTTCTTTCCGATCTTTATTTCTTTCGCGGTAGTTTGTTGATTCGTAGTGTTTTTATACGCTAGATCACGCGAGTTGTTATACGGAAGAGGCAGAGGAGTACAAGCTTCAAGGAAGACTCAGAAGATCCAAGCCTCGAGGAAATATCAAAGGACCTGGATTACGAGGACTTGAAGAAGAAGACTTTAGTGAAGGCAAGCCCTAACTCCCTTTGATCATGTTGATCCTATGATTACAAATGATCCTACTTAGAGCTTGATTTCAAATAAAGTGTGCATGCCTTTTAAAAGTGATTTAAATGCTTAGTATGTTCCAAGTACTTGTTGATGGCCATGCCTTGATATTGTTTATCCTGATTCCATTGTTAAACCTAGGAACCAACATCATTAACTCTTTAATGATTTGTTGGATTGATATGCTGCTTAGGACTGTCACACTGGGTACTTAATTTAATCTTGCTATACATATCATTTTGTGTTAAAATGGTGTGAGTACTTGGTGGTGTGTGTGGTGAATCTGAATTGTGGGTGGGACTAGTGACAACTTGTGAAACTCCTAGTGGGGATGTTACTTGGCGGGAGCAGGCGAGGTAGTTCTCAGTGGGGAGGGCTATCTCTGGGGATGCGAGTCCTCTAGTAGGGTGATACCTCATGAGGATAGCTATTGAAGATGCCTGCTTCGGTCGTATAAGGACCGGTTCCTGTGCCGCCTGGCCTAGCACCCTTCGTACAGCCACAAGTCTTAAATGGGAAAGATTTGGAACCACACCCTACTATAGTGTTCCCATGGTACCCACCTGGAGGCAGGAGTTGCACATGGAAGCCAGGAGAAGATTCGCCGACAGTGGGACGCGGATCCGGCATATGGTGATATTTCAGGCCTTGATTATATAATGATTGAAGCCCCTGGTCGCAGATTTTCCGTGGGTGGTGCTGTGGTGACACCAAGTAGGTACGGGACCTCAGTATGTCAGTCCAAGCCGCGATATCGGGGAGGACTGGTGTACCTTGTGGGGAATCGTGTACAACCTCTGCAGAGTTAAGAATCTATTCGGATAGCCATGTTCCACGGCAATGGATGACGCGAAAGCTTTGGCCACACAAGATTAGTATAACGGTGTGAGTTTATCCTTGGCGTATTTTTTGGAATACACCGGTGTGGAGCCGTGCGCTGGTTGTCGGCCAGCATTAAAAGTGGGAACTGGCGGGATGGATTGCATCTCCCCCAGGGCCAAACAACCCCATTAAATGCCAGTAATAATGATCCTGACTGTAGATTGCGAACTGCTTTGTTTTTAAAGCAACCCTTGCATAAAGTTGGCTTTTCGCCAATATGATGAAACCCTAGCCTAAACCTTGGTTATATCCCTGCATACTTTTACCCTTGTGTTAGGGCTTGTTGAGTACCTTATGTACTCACGCGTTTGCGAATGTTGGTTTAGGTAGGAGGAGGCTTTGTAGAAGATGACGACGTTTTGGTTTTCGGTTCTGCTCCTCAAGTCTGCTTGTGGCTCTGGGCCATAGTTTCCGCTGTCTGCTTCGCCTTTAGTCGGTCGGATAGACTTGGATGGTTTTGAATCCTTGTCGTGCCGCCACTAAGGGTTTTATATCAGGTACTATACTTATTTTACTTATTCGAAGTATGCTTTTGATTATCATATCTGTGTTCTTGTCCGTATCAGCTACTGATCCAGGGACTGATACAGGTTGCACAACAGATTCCAGGAATGGGGTCTGACATGTGTATTTCTAGTGAGGGAACATGAACCTTTCAAAGAATTTATGTGGACGGAGATATGGAGTGACTCATGACCTGATATTTGGCAGTCTTCTCGTTGTGACATTGGTACCTGAAGGTGTCATGCACGTAATAGCCTCTGTGCATGGCGTCTCTTAGCAAGTCCAGCTGCTGGAGCATAGCTTGGTTTGTGATATGCCGTCCCAAGGCCTCATCAACAATGACCTGTGCGCGGAGAAGGACCCTACATAGATGATCCTCCAAGTCCGGTGCCGCCGCCTTGGTGCTTTTGCTGATGAAGAAACTAATGGATCTTGTGGCGAGCTCACCAAGGACAGTGTTGCTCAACAAATACGCCGAGCAACACCAAGATAAACACCGCGTTTACGCAACGGCGAAGCGACTGATTTACGCGACAAATCAGCAAAGCTTTCTCCTCTCGCAGAGAAGATTCGGATGTTTTTCACGACAAAACACCAAAGGAAAAGGAAAACGAAAATAGTAGATGAAACATAACGAAGGTATTGATTGTGTTCTGGCTGTCCTCTCGCTAACAGGTTCTGGTTTATATATGACGACTAAACCTCTACGTAACAACTCTATCTGACTACTAAAACCGACTCAAACTGAATATTAAATCGTAACCACTGCAGATTCTAACAAACTAATCCCAGAACTCACGTATGTGCTTTATCTCCAGTTGAACACGGACTCCACCGACCACCACAGCTAACAATACCATGCGCCAGTCAAGAATACGTAAACTCTTGCCTCATCATACACCGACTCTAGCCTCATAATTCTTCACGATCATACCCTGCATAATGAAGCCAAGTCTTGCGTCATCTCCTGCAATACACAAAGGCCACATGCCAAATTTCACCACTAACAGACAGCAGAAAGGAGAACCTCCATTCCAACTCTCTCCTCAGGAAGATAATGCAGACGGTGGAGGAGGGAATCAATAGGAACTGTGAAATGGCATGAGATGTCTCTGAATCAAGACTTTAAGGGGACCATGATGTAATAAGAATGTTCTTCGTGCGAGAGAGAGAGAGAGAGAGAGAGAGAGAGAGAGAGAGAGAGAGGTAAAACATGTGTAAGGCCCTTTTGACCTGTGGGACTCCTGTCGTCTAAACCTAATTGTGCTGACTTACTTTTTCTCTTCCTCGTTGTGAGCCTTTGCTTAGTGAGCTATCACCATCACAACCAATTTAATGTGCAAAGCTGCCCTGCAACTTGCGTAGTGAAACAGGGGTGCAGGACCAAGTCAGCTGAGCCGAGTATAGTCAAATGAAGCACACTCCACTTTCTCTTTGGTCACATCTTCTGCATAAATCAATGTAAAATTCGCGGGCTGAAAGAAACGAAATTACACTTACAGGTATCATTCCATTGCTTTGATGCAAGCTTCCACATTAAAACAGAGCAACATTCTTGCTGACTCAAAGCTGTTAGTAGCACATGAAAGACTGACAGGATCCACCATACAGACACAATCAAATGAATCACTAAATCAAATTCTATTCCAGCTAGTCATGCATCAGTTGTTGCTGACGCCCAATCTGTTTAGACCATAATGCTCTGCTTTCAAACAGGGAGATGACAATTTGTTCCTTCCCCATTGGGCAAGCAACTATACAAGTCACCGAAGATGACAAATTGACAATATAGTTGGACAGAACAAATGACTTGCATCCATTTCAACTTCGCTTGCAGTCCTGTTGTTGCTGTTGCTGCTGCCGTTGGTAGCTCTGTCCTCCTGTTCATCATGCCCCACATTTTTCACCAAGAACACCACAACAAACAAGACGACGGAGGCGAGGACAGCAGCCATGATAAAGGCCAGGCCGCGGCCGCCGTGCAAACCGACAGCGCGTTGCTCCGGATGGCCGGCCGGTAGACGTTGGGGTTGACGAGGACAATGACGAGCGCGATGGACAGCATGAAGCTCACCAAGTTGCTGTAGAAGAAGGCCTTGTACCGGCGCGGGTACGTAGTTGTGGAGCAGCACGGGGTCCCCGGCGTGGTTCCAGGACACGTCCTCGTCCCCAAGCTCGGTGTCGGCAGCCTCGCCGTCGCTGCCGTCGGCCACGGGGCGTTGTGGTCCAGCGTAAATATGATGACGTGGATGGTCACGTAGACCAGTACGGCGCCGCGCGGGCCGCGGCGAGTTTTTCACGTAGCGGCGTATGCAACGATGAGGTCCGGCGCGTTGTGCTGCTGGTGCAGCGTCTTGCCCCGGACCACGACGACAGAGGCCACGGAGGCGATGGAGTTACAGCAGTAGAACGCCTTGTACAGCCTCGAGCTCGAACGACCGCACCTTGTGGGTGGCTGTAGCTCAGCTCAGCTTCTTCTCCAGGAGCAGCACGAGGATGAGCAGCGACGCCACGAACGCTGTGGCGTTGCAAGAAAGCCTTGAGGTGCGCGTCGTGGCGCCCTCCCTTGAGCACGGCGTCGCCGGCTGGGGCGGTAGCCGCCAGTCGCGCTGAGGCCGGCCAGGTACGTCACGCTCACGGCGAACGTGGCGAGCAACACAAGCACCTTGCGGTGCTGCTCCGGCGCGCTAGCTGCCGGCGTCGGCGTCCATTGCCGTCGTGTCGTCGCCACCACACCGCGAGGACGACAGCCACCATCGGGCTCCGGCGCATCGCACCACCACATCACACTCATCGATCGCTCAGCTCTGATCTCCACTCCTTCTGTTACACTGAAGGAAAAGTACCAGAATCGCCGGAGCGGCGACCAAAGCCACAGGCGGACCAATTGTCTTCTTGCTTGATGAATGGAACAGGTCAAAATCCATGCGCATGTGTTCCACCATCTCATATCTTTACCATATCTGCAGACAAGACAAACATAATCCTATCTCTCCCCGATGGTACCTAAAGCTAACCAGAAAAAGATGCACTTACTTTTTGTCCGATAGGGATTTGGCTTCAGGCATTGATGAGGTTGTGAAGTACGGGCCCACAAGAGATGCCCCTTTCTTTGAGTCGCAAGAGAAGAATATGTCAGCTTTGTTGGCAAGCTATTCATTTTTTTTCCTTTTTCTTTTGATGAAGACATATTTTGTTGATTTGTTCTTCCATGAAGAAATCACTTCACGAGGAGGACGTCATGTTGAATTAATTGCATGTCTAAGTTAAAAGAATGGTGATTGCAGACATGCCACGGTTTGTTAAATTCTGACTTATATTTATATGTATTTCACGCATCATTCCAGATCATACCCTTTTCTTGGTGTTTGTCATTGGCATTTGAAAATAAGTTCGCCCATATGGAGCATAATAATATCTCAATTTTTGAAGCATTTGAGTCATACTGGTATCTGTTCTTACAATAAAATGATTTATCAGATTTGTGAATGATGGGTTTAGTTAGCTTTGTAGTACATATATAAATTAAGGTATTGGGTTTAAATAAGTGCATAAAGACTTCACTTCAGATGCTCATGCATCCTAGAACTATATGAGAAAAGTTCAAGCTGGATCAGTCATATAATGTTCCCTCAAAGATTTTGTTTAAAACTGCATGAGAGGGCTAGACAGCTAACTCGGAAATGAAAGTTGGTAAATAAAGTTGGTAAATATTCGTACCCGATGCAGTTGAACAGGTTGAGGGTTTATCAAAAGTCCGGCAAAATGTAGCATACTTTAACTGATGGACTTTTTGTTACATGTCTTTATCCTCTGTCTTTGTCCATCATAATCATGTGGTCAAAATTTAAAATTATGTAACAAGTAAGCATAGAGTGAAATTAAATCTTTGCTCAAGCAATGAGTGCAACACGTACCATGACATGGCTAGGCCTCGTGCAGATGAGCGCAAGCACAGCGTGGCAGCGCCCGATCGAACGATCGATCGGCATGAGAAAGGCTGTTGCTCTCACAACCATGAAGGACCTTTTTCAAACGCACCGTCCTACGACCTACGCTCGCCGCGGCCACGTTTTCCTCAAGCCCCTCCATTCTCACGCCAAAGGGCAGCTCCTGAGCTCCAAGAACATCTCATTCTCAATCCATCCAGCCCCGTGCGTGCGTAGGCCAAAGAAGGCCCCCCATGCCCCTGTTGCGGATCAACGGTGATGGACAGCAATACTCGACACATAGCCGCCACGTACGGCCTGCAGCCAGCACGCCGCACTACCCCTGACGTCCTTCGTGCAGCATCTGTTCGGAGCCATCCAAGAAGGCTGTGTCAAAAATAATGCGCAGCCGCTGACAATCGTCTATAGCGGGATGGCGGTGGTGCTCGACGGCTGCACGCCAGAGAAGGCGGCCATGCAAGGTGAGCAAGCTCGCAGCCGCCGAGGCCTGGCAGGGCGCGACGCAGCTGCTGTCAAGCACCACCATCATATCCCACTGTAGAGGATTATCAGCTGCTGCTTTATTTGACGGCGGCTCCATGCTTTCAGCTGCATGAAGGACGATGCCTGCGGGGGTGCGGCCGTCCTGGCGCACTGGTTGAGAGGGCCGCATGTGGCTGCTAAGTGTCGGGTGATGGTGTCCATCGCCATGGATCTGTAAGAGGGGCACGGTGCTGATCGGGAGGAGGAGGGGGCGTCCTTGGCCTATGCTCGCACGAGACGTGACCTTCAGGTTGGTTGATGACGATTGAGAGGAGGGCTCGGTGGTTTTTTTATAGACCAAAAGAGCCCAAAATTAGAGGTTGATGAGGCTATAAATAGCCTTTGTGTTGGCTCGCACAACAAGGGAAGGGAAGAAAAGGGAGGATGGGTCCTGAGTAAATGGTGGCCGTGGGGAGATGAAAACCTTCGAAAAGTTTTTGTATGGTTGTGAGAGCAACGGCCTTTTCAAGGGCTATATAAAGGAGCCTTAACTGGCGCATTGGTACATTCTCAGTTTTAATAATCGGCAATATTTAGATGTTGTCTTGAAACCAAAGTCTTATTGCTGGTATATGATTTTGTTCCCAATGGTTCATTGTATGAAATACTTCATTCTTCTTTGTCATGGGATGGGATGATTGTCTCAGAATTGCCACAGAAGCAGCTGGGGCCCTCAGTTACCTCCACTCTGCAGCTTTAATATCAGTCACACATCGTGAGATGTCAAGTCATCTAATATACTATCGATACAAATTACACTGCTAAAGTTTCAGACTTTGGAGCTTCAAGGGTGGTTCCTATTGACCGGACTCGTGTTACTTAATATAAATGTACAAGGCACATTTCGTTACTTAATTAAGATCCAGAATATTACCATACAGGACAACTAAACGAAAAGAGTGACGGGTACAATCTAGGTGTGGTGCTTGTTGAGCTTCTCCTTATATGGGAGCCTATTTTTACAAATGAGTCTGGCATAAAGCAAAATTTGTCAAGTTACTTTCTCATGGAGTTGATGTCAAGGCCAATCAAAGAGATAGTTGCATTTACAATGCGAGAACAAGCAGACGACAAAAAGATTGGTTGTGTTGCTTCCCTTGCCGTCAGTGGCGGAGCCAGGAAAAATATTTAGGTAGGGGCGAAGCCGCAACCCAAATTTGAACAGACAACACAACCTAACCATACAAGCAACATTTTATTAACAAAAGGTGAAAAAATCAAGATAGTACATATTATTCAAAGAGTAAACGATAATATTTGTACTCGAGCCATATGTATTCCACATATAAATAATAACCTGTCATTTTAAAAAATAAATTAGCTAGTGATGAATGATGATATCTAAATTTACAATATATTCCAAAATAGAAGAGAGAACATTATGAGAATACACATATACCAGTGATAAGACACTAAGCACGTCTAGGTTTTCTTGGAGGCTTAGGCAGTTGTATTTTTCTCTCTTTCTTGGCTTGAAATGTCTTCTTAATTCCCCGCAAAAAAAAGAAAAGAAATTTCTTCTTAATAATGTCACATTCAAGTTTTTTTGAAAATATCTTTCTCAATGTAGCACAAAATCAAGTCATTGAGCCACTCATTTGTCACATTTTCCTTTTTTTTAGAGCATAATTTGTCTCTTTTGTCACATTTTCCTGAGTACTTTGGCCCAAACGACTCCTACTAAAGAAGCTCTTTCCTGGGTACTTTAGCCCAAACGCCATGGCCCATCTTGATTGTATGTTTTAGTGGCCCAATACCTCTTGGTGCTTTCTTCTTCCTTGGGGCAGTCTATTTCTTCCAAGCGTGGCCATGGCGGCTGCACAAATTGGCAAGAGCAGGGGGCGCAGGAGGTCTAGGGAAGGGGGGTAGGGGGTCCTCGGCGCCAAGGTTAGGTAGGGCGGCCGCCCTACCTTGCCCTATTGGAAGCTCCGCCTCTGCTTGCCGTGATGTGTTTGAAGCTTAATTAGAGTATAGAAGAAAGACCGTAAAAAAAACTATGAAGCATGCAAGTAGAGGTGCAATTGCACCTTGCAAGCAAAAAGGTCAATGTCTTGCGCCGGTTCTCCGGAAAATGGTCAAGAAATGCAGTTGTTACCATATTCGAGGGCTCAGGCTATTATTGGTCCGTCATCTGCTAAGGATTCTACATCTTGGAGCAAGAGTTCTCAGCATCTGGTGAGTTACCCAGATGAATGTACCCAAGAACTTCCATGCTATATTCCTACGTTATTCCTTCTTCATCAGGATTTTGTTACTGCAGCTTTATGTAATAAGATTAATGATATTTCTTACATTTTTCTACACTGGAATCACTGGGTGCAATTATGAAACAGAGAAATAGGTGATGTTTTGCTCACAGTTACGAGTATTTGCATTCAAAATGGATTTAATACTTTAGTAGGAAAGGGTTTCTTCTCTGTTAAATATATGTATAGCACATTTCAGTACTTTCTGGAAAAGCTACTGTCAATCTGAAAAAGGCCACTGTCAAACTGCTATTGAAAAAAATATTTACAAATGCTGAAATTGTTTGATCTGTTTACTCTGACTGCTATGGTGCTCAGCTGCTGGAACCAAAGTTCAGACACGAGAACTTGTCTTACTGCTATGGTGCTCAGCTGCTGTAGATTTTTTCAATATTGAGACAGATCAGAGCTGCTATGCTGGAGCAATGAACAACCAAGAAAGTTTTACAGCACGAAGATGATATCCAGCTGTTGCTGAACTGAAACTTCTCGCTGGACTCCTGGAGAAAATGATGCAGAGCCTGAAACCAAATGATGCAGAACCTTGGCGAGATGCAGGTTGCTTGAGATGAGAAGAAAATGCCGAGCTACATCAATCTCTAGTGACACTCCAAGTACCTGCACCGAAGGATGAGCCAATCGACCTGCACAGAGCACAAGAACAGAGAAATCGAAAACTATTGCACAAGGATGAAGGCTAGTGTAGCAATCTGATCTGACAAAAGGTTATTGTAGAAATCTGAATAAAATACTACTGTATCCATCTGAAAAAAGAGAGAGGCTATTGTAGCTACCTGAAAAAATACAAATGCTGAAACTGCTTATATAACCTCGGTTACTTAGCAATCCCACGCCAACTAAGCAACTGCTAGGACCCACACACATAGATCGCATATCGATTCGTGCAAATTGAGCGGCAAGAAATTATAGATGTGGTTCAGATGGGAGGGAGTGCGAGGCAGGGAGATCTCACCAATGATTCATTTGCTCCAGATCACGGAGGTAGTTAGCTTATGAGCGGCCACCAAGCACTAGGGCTGACGAGAAAATGAGCGACGCGAGATGCACGGCCCGTTCTCGCCGGGCCACGACGAGTAGAGCGTCAACTACTGCCGTCCGCGGACGCCGCCGCAGGATATGGCCACAGCACACTCGCGGTTTCGTCTGAGCTGCCACGCCCGCGCGGGAGGTCGGACGCCGCAGGAGATAATTGCAAATGGTCCTCTGTTTCGACAGGAAACTCTGTTCTGGTACAAATTTGGAATCCCGACGCCAAGGTCCTGGAGTCAACTTGTCTCAAGCACGATCGACCTTCAAGCGACGACGAGAAAATCAGTGCGCAGCGCCAGCGTTTGAGGTCAACCACAGTCGTCGGCACTGAGCTGCATCTGGGCACTGGGTACTCGCGGTCTCGCCTGACCTGCCACGGCCCGCGCGGGAGGTCGGAGGCAGCGTCCAGGGACGTGATTTGGCGGAGGTCACCGGCGGCTGTGGAACCTCGCCGGTTGCCATTGTCGCCGCAGAAATGAATGCAAATGGTCCTCTGTTTTGATAACAACCCCTGTTTTGATACAAATTTGGAATGCCGAGGCCAAGCTCCAGGAGTCAACTTGTCTCGACCTGGTACAAATTGGGAAGTGAGATTCGTTTTGACGGGGTCCGCGGGCTTCATAGCTGCCACAATTTAGTCGATGCATGCAGAGCTAGTGAAAACAACACAACACCTACTCACATACTGACCTACCGTGAGGATCTGCTGTAACAGGAAGAATATAATTTGCCCAGTCTCTATACAACATATGGGCATTTGGCCATAAATAACACAATGATCCAAGGCACTGAACATGATCATGAAGCTCTATTCACTAAAATTACCAGCACAGTTCAATTGTAAACGTATAGGACAAAGTCCGGTTCTTGGTCTGCTACGTGGAGAAAAACGGCAATTGATTATTTCTCAAGAAAACTGGTGACTCAGTATCAGGTATTATTCTGTCGACAGTGTACACTTTTCATAAAACAATGTAGTTTGTTGGAAATTGTGACACTATCAAAGCATGTACATATATGGACGTATATAAGACTGATAATTAGTGTAAATTACAAAAGTGTGACTATGTTTTCATAGAACGGTTCCTTTTGATAGCACTAGTTTTTGGTTCTCGAATCTCACAGCTATAAACAAAGCTATGGTAGGGAGGTATCCGAGACCTCCATGTTAGGATCTCAAATTTCCCTTGAGGCTTAACGTTTCCATACACAACATCTTGGAATGTTATGTTTGGAATCTCTTGCTGCGAAAAGATCTGGTACTGATCATAGACAATCAAATCTTGTGACGTTGTACCCATTCTACCAAGATATGTAGGCCTAGTTTGATTCAGAGCATCAGATGGATGCTCACCAAACTTGGACCGATGGTTCTGGATGACCTGTCTCTTGAATGCGAGAAACTTGTACCAAAAGTGGATGTCAAAGTTATCTCTTAACAAGCCAGCATCGATGTTGGCACCAATCAGACTCGTGAAATGCGTTTTGGCTATCTCCATGGCCAAGTTTGCAAGCCTTGGGTGCTGTTCGGGATCAATGCTTCCAAATGTGAGGGTCTTGAAGAAATACCAATGTGCTTCATCTGAAAAATAGTTTAAAGTAACAGCTCCTGTCGTTCCAAATCTTTTTATCTTGTCAGATCGGCTTGTGATTACAATTTTAGTACCATTTGTCACCCACCTTTTAGAAGCCGAACAAAACTTCTTCCAAGCATCTTCATTGATATCCCCAGCTACCTCAAAAACAATAAGAAATCTCTTATCTTTCTTTGAAGTGCAGTTTCTATGTTCCACTGACCACCCATCTCGAAGAATAGATAGCCATTCATCTCTGAAATCATAGTCCCTCAACATTACAATTTCTGCAAAATGGTCACGGATTCTCTCATCGCTGCAAACATGGGCAACAAGGGTACTCTTTCCGACTCTTCCAGGGCCAACAATTGGCAGGACCTCCAAGTCCTGAGTGCCATGAGCTCGTGTGTGCAACAGGAAGTTGATGACAAGTTGTGCCTCCATCTGACGACCAAACATGCAGTTGCTCAACATGATATGCATGCTATAGGGCTGGCGGAACATGCGAGGGTAGCTCATCAATAAACTGATCAGCTCTTCCATATCAAGAATCATGGAGCTCAAATTGTCAAGTTCTACTTGAAGTTTTCTCAAACTCTGTCTTTTTTTACTTGACAAACAGAAGCCATTCAGAAGACTTACATGGAGCAGAGACGATGTGTGGCTCACGAGTTGACCTTCGGTTTCCTCATCATCGTGAGATTGGTACCTGAAGGTGTCAAGTGTGTAGCAGCCTTGGAGCATGGTGTCCCTCAGCATGCCCAGCTGCTGGAGCATAGTTTGGCTTGTGATGTGCCGCCCCATAGCTTCATCGATGATAGCCTGTGCCCGGAGAAGGACCCTGCAAAGGCGATTCTCCACATCTACCTGTGGCCCTGAGATTTTGTTGACAAAGTAACTTACGGACCTTGTAGTGAGCTCACCGAGGATGGCAGAAACAAAACTCTCCATGCTGGGCTCTCACCGCCTGAAGATAATGCAGCAGGTTATATATAGAATGAAGAGGGAAGGTGTACTAAGAACACCTCACTGCTTCCTTCAAAAAAAAAAACACCTAAAAAAAAGAACACCTTACTGCTCATGCACAAATGTTGGTCAACTCCTTTCACCTTCACCAGAGTGCTCTGATTGAATTTTTTCTATTCATCGTTGTGGATAGAGATGCATGTCAAACAGGTACAGCTCTTGACTTTTATGCCTTCGCTTAATTAGCCATCACCATAAACGTCTATTATCTCCTCTGCAAAAGTGCAAAGCTGTCCCTCCGTTCCATTACTTCCATATTTTTTTCTGCTTCAAGTCTTCAATTGATAGGAAAAGAAAAAGGAAGAAGTCAACAGTCCTTATTTTTTAGCACAAAGAGAGGGTGTCACAATCCTTATTGGGAAGAAGTCAACAGTCAAAGAACCTTTGATTTTAAGAAAGGAAGAGCAGTCATACTTGACCTTCTTTGCTATATAGAGTAGCAGAAAAAGAAGATAGCTTCCTTCCTATCATCTTTGCATTTCAATTCAACATACTTGCGTCATTAGTGTGCTTGCCGAAAAGGTAGACTTGACATTTTCTTGACAACTACAAGTAACTAAAGTCTAACAGCCATTTTGTTCTCGACCCTGCATCTGTCAGAAAAATAGTAGCAATGGATGGATGGTAGATTTGTAATGGATGCTTCATTTTTTTTAAGATAAATGAGAAATGAAATTGATGTTTCATGAGCAACAAGTGTTGCTTGACAGTACAATCATAATGAGAACTGCTCGTAGAACAGGCGGTTAAGGCTCTCGCCAAATCCTCCAAAGAAGGCTGGGTCTTAAGGACCTACTGTTTTTTAAAAAAACAGTACAATCATAATATGAAGCAGCAAGCAACGGTTTTGTTTTTCATATTTGTACCAGGAATGCATTTAGATTCTTTTCAACTACCAGATCCCGAATCGATCAAATCAAATGCAATGAAAAAAAATCTGATGGAGTAAATTACAGTTTCAGAGCTTCACATTGGATGACGAGAGACGATGTGAGATAATATATTAACTTATTATTTGACCACAAAAATAAGCCACCACGTTCGCTCTAAAAACGTAGAAATTACCACATCAATCGGAGAAAAAAAGAAAATAGAATTGCCCACCACTAACATAATAAAAAAATAGTCCAGAATACCCTCTACATTAAAAAGCTCACAATGCGCAGATTGTTCTATTTATAAAGGAAAACTGGAAAATTTAAGCAGCACTAGAGACGAACTAGCCACCGTAGGGTTGGCAGAAACAGGTGATGATCCATTACTTTGATGTTGTTCTTGATCAGTTAAGAGACCGATTGAACATGAGAAAGAAAACATCAGGACGTAATAAAGAATAAAGCGGCTTAGAGGATGAAAGTTCAAATTATGACAAGAATTAAGAACTGTCAAAAACTGTCTTGATGCTTATATAAAGAGCACCATGCCACTCCACCGCACAAAAAAAAAAAAAGAACAAGAAAGAAAGAGCACCTTGCCACCACTGATCAAGTATTGAGAGAAGATCTCCAACGAGCACCTAATTGCCATTAAATTTTTTCTAAAATTCTCTCGACATGTTTTAAAAATTACACACCATTAATTGTCATTATGAAAATCTTAGAAAAACATCTTGCCATTAATTTAATTGACTAAAATTTTTTTTGATGGATTTGGCCACCTGTGTCATGTACGTTTCTCCTCTATACACGCACATGCGGTGGACTTCCCATTCTGTTGACCTAAGCATAGAGCGTCGCAAGAGATCAAGTAGTGGAGCGAACAAGCAAACTAGCCTAAACATCTAAACGGTCGAGGCGGAAGGACTGCGCGAAGCTGTTTTACGAGCTAAGAGAGCGAGGGAGAGCTTCACGGCGGCTAATCGAGCGGCGGCCGGAGATGAGGAAGGAGAAGGGGAAAAGAGAAATTGGGGCGCCGTGGTGCTCGGAAAAGTTAGAGAATAGCTCGGAGAGGGAAGAGGAACGCGGGCGCACCCATTTTATAGGCAAACGGAGAGAGAAGAGCCGAGAGAGGAGGGGCGCGGCTGGCATGGAATTGGGCCAGCGCTCGAGCGGCTTCGCCTTGAGGCGGGGCGACAGGACGTGGAAGAGCAAGCGGCTTGAGGCGCGCGACGCAAGGCGCGGCAGCAGCGCAGCACGGCAGGTGGCGTGGCAGTTGGCGCGGCAGGGAGAGGCGCGAGGCGCGGCTCGGCGCGGCAGGCGGGTGTGAGGCTCAGCATGGCGCGGGGCGGCGCGGGCGCGAGTTGGGGCTCGGTGCGCTGGTAGTGGGCTGGCGGATGGCAGGCTTTGCCAGCTTAGTGCGCTGCGGTGCAGAGCTGAGTGGACTGCGGCAGGGTGGTGGGTGGCAGGCGGTGGCGGCGTGCGCGCGTGAGGGCGGCGCATGGGAGGAGGAAGAAGAGCGCACGCGGGCTGGTCCGGGAAGGGGGAGAAGAGGAGGGAGGTGGCTGGGCCAGGGAAAGGAGAGGAGTAGCTGGGCCGGGAGAGATGCAGTCAAGAGAGAGGAGGGAAAGGAAAATGATTTGACATTTTCCAGGAATTAATTCAAAGGTAGTTTGAATATGAAAATCAAATTTCGAGGCAACTCAAACACCAAAGGAAAATGCAATTAAAGAAAAGGGGAGTCAGTGGACAGCGAGGAGTCAGTGGTGACTTCATCAGTCTTCGAATATGCTAATAAGGCAGTTTGCGTACTTGTGCCATAGATGTGAGTGTGCGTGAGTTATTTATGTCGCGAGTGTGCCTAGGACTTAGTGCGTGGTCTGTGGGCTAGCAGGGTCAGGGATGTTGTCTGCATATATATAAGGGATACGAATTAAGGCTATTCTAAATAAGGATTTATATTGCTGTTTTCAAGACTGGTATGTCATATAGAATGCAAAAGAAACATCTCACTCCAATGCTTAATTTAATTTAATTATTTCCTAAGCTTACCGTACCATTTAACTGTATTGAAGTAATGAAACACCTACCCTCAGTGCAAGTTTTGTTCCATTTCATGTTTTGAAAACAGCACATGTCATTAAAAGCAAATTATTTCATTTGTTTGGCACCCAATTTATATAATCTATAAACAATGTATTTCATTTTTTTTCCATCCAGGTTAGAGCATTTCCAATAGACTCCTATAAAATTGGCCCCATAAACTTGTTTTTGGGAGCAACCAGAAAATTATGAGGGGCAACTTTTCTCTCCTTCTCAAACAGTCCTCTCCTAAAAGTAGATTAAAACACTTTTAAGTAGGCCACGTCAGCATTTGGGGCCACAAAAACATTAAGTCTATAGCAAATGGGAGCCCTAATTCTTCCCCTGTTTGTAGCTAAAAATGAGGGGAGTTTTGGGGCTATGAAAAAACTGGGGGTGGTTTTGGGGTCCTGTTGGAGATGGTTTTTTTGATTCAATCCCAATATTTTGATTTAAGAGAGGTTTATGGGGCTCTCTTGGAAATGCTCTTATAATCTATAAGCTAGGTGGGAGCAGCCTATTAGGTTATGATAATCTGGCTTGTGAGTTGTTATAATCTGACTATAATCTTAGATTTGTTTGTTTCCGCTTACATACAACGTCACCATAAATGTGACATGGTTGAAATTAAAATCCCCCATTGGGAGTAGCCTAACCTGGGGTTTTGATGACAGAAATAGTTCCGTCAAGGACAGAATATAAACTTGGAATCTCGTGACATTGCTAAATTTGCATGTCCCTTAGATATGTGTCGGTATATGCCAACAAACCCACCTATTTTCATTTAGTAAAGTATCTATGTATCCTTTCCTTATAAATAAACAAAGGGTACGACAATTAAGGATTGTTCCCAGGCCGTCTCTTGTATCTCCATATATACCATATACTATACATGTATATATGCCTGTGCCCAGCCCGTCTCGTCCTTTTACATCAGCCCTTTTACGCAGCGACTAGCGAGGCGGCGGTGACCTTGTAGAAGAGGTATGCTTTTCGTATCTCAAGACCTCTCCTTTGTTCCTCTGTGTGTTGCATGCCCTACGTGCAACTCGGTGACTCGGCGATCCGCCTTGTTAAAATTCTCGATCCGCAACCAAGTTTTCTTTTCTTTCTTTTTTCGCTTCCGCGCAGCCGTCACCCAGTTGGTGGCGGTGCCAGGAGCTGATGGGGCTGAGATCGATTGACCTCGTACAATCTTTTCTTTGTCTGCAGAGGCTACACGCATTCATCTTTTGGCTGCTCTGCCTTCTCGAATATTCAAGCGTACGTTATGGCCACCAACGAAGGGGCTGAAACTGAAGTCACTGTATCTGCACTCACGGTTGGGGAAGCGAACATGAAGGCTCGCAAGCCCCGTGCTTGCATATGGGTAATGGCCGTGTTCTTTGCTTCTTCTATGATGGCCGTCTCTTTAGGTACGGCATATGCTCTCTACACCGACCCTGACATAGCCGTCGGCTCGCCGTGGCGTCTGCTGCCCATCATATTATGGGGAGCCTACATGGCGGCATGGCGCTTGTCTCGGTGGTGTTCTTCTACATGGACCTGTACCTGCCGCATGCTCCTGTCACCGTTAAAGAAGATGTCATGGAGGTTGGTTGGTGTTATGTCGGCTTTCCTCTCGTGTTTATAGCCTTGTCCGTCCCATGTCTTCACCTCGCATGGACGGCCCTCATAGTGGTTTGCTTTTTTTTTTTTTGATAATACGTATCTGTATTTCTAGATAAGGAAAACGTACAAAGACACGTACACGTACAGGTACGTACTGAAAGGATACGGGGACAGCTGTCCCAACCAACTAGCACAAAGACCCCCGAAGAAAACAGAAAGTACAACCAGATCCCTGGGAGCTATGCAAACCGAAATATCCAGACCTCTCCACCGCCGGTCGCCACCGCCGACGCGACTGCCACCGTAGATGAAGAAGCTGAGGAGGACCACGAGTCGGCGAAGCCCCTTCGCACAAAGGCTTTTGATTGAGCCGCAATCCAAGGAGGCAGAGCCGCAGGTCCATCGGCCGGGGACGCACCCCGAGCCTCGCCGACCCTGGATCGGGACTCGCCGTCGATGGCGACCGCCGAGGGGAAGCCGAGCCTGATCCACTCTCCTTCTTGCCGCCAGATCCGCAGCCGTCGCCGTACCCTTCAACAAAAGCGCAGCCGGCGCCGTCCCGCCAAGCCAAGACGCCACCGCGCCGCGAGGACTCCTGTACAGGAGCCGGCGCTCGCCGACTCCACCTCCACGCATCCGTCGACGACACCTTATTCCATAGACGCCACCGTCGCCGCCGCCTCGACGCCGTCGCCGGAACACAAACCCTAACCCTAACGGGAAGGGACCTAAACTACCCGCCGACGAGGGCGCCTCGATCTCCCTCACCTCCCTCCGGCCCGCAGGCCGGCGAAGATAAAGGAGATCAAGGGCCTCGCCGGCGGAGACGACCGCGCCCTCACACTCTCCTCTCAACTATAGATGGGGAACGGGAGGGTTCGAGAGAGGAAAGAAAGTGATGGGTCCCCCCGGCCAGGGCCATCTAATTTGCTTGTTATTGGTTGCATATTTACTTTGTTACAAGTACTTGAAATCTTGCATTCTTTCAAGCACCGTGTGGTGCGTCCGATCTGCGCCACACTTCGTGCTCGTGATGCAACCCAGCACCGCACCGCGTCACAATTACCGAGCCCGCAATTGTTATCGGATCCACCCAAATTAAACCCGGTTAGCTACCCAATCCCCCGTCGTTTTGTTTCAGCATTTCGCGTCGTTGGTCATCCTTGCCACCGGACGAGAGAGGGGGTGGAGAGCGGAGGCGATTCGGCTCCGACGAGTGTTCCGGCGGCGGCTTGTCGCCGGCGGTTTGTTCCTTGTGCCCGCCGAGTAACCGCGGCGGCGATTTGTCTACGCCGCCCTTTGCCGGCATCGATTCGTCGTCCCCGAGGTCTTGCGGTGGAAATCAGGTGGTGCAGAGCTATCGCGTCAAGGGATTTCGACATTGGAGTGCGAGGTCTCGCGGTGGAATCAGGTGCGTCGTGATGTGATTCCAGTTTCATGGTTGTATCTCTGTTCTTCCCGTTTCGATCCATTCATTTGGCGATTGAGCTTGCTAGGGTTTAGGGTTAGGTGCTGAACGTTTGATTGGTCTATTCTTCAGGTGCTAGGCCGATCTGATGTTGCAGAAAACCCATCGGTTTCATTTTGGGACTTCATCGATTTCTTTTGCTGGAGTCGTGGGATCTGTTTGTTCTGTTTTGGTTTGAACTGCTAGTCGGCCGAGCTGTTGTCTTGGGTAATCGTGTTGGAATTTCTTCTCTCTGGTCTAGCTTGCAGTGGCTCTGTTTTACTCTGGTTCAGGTTCTGAATTTGATGGCGTGATCTGTCATTGCTCACAACAGCAAACGTATCATTAGGTTCTCCGAGCAACTGTTTCAGGTTTGTTTGCAGGTAAGGCTAAGCTGCTATAATCTAGTCTGATCCCATATCTGCTTATCAATTCTGGACTGTAGTTTCCTAGTTGTAGCTTGCTGCTCTGGTAAAAGAAAAGAATTCACTGAGATCGATATCTATGTTAGCAGTTTCTGGTTCTGTCAGTTAGTTGCCAATATCTGATATCACTGCTTTGCTTGTCTGCTTATTTTTTTTTCTATGCAAAAATCTTGTCTGACGCCTTTAGAAAAATGAGCTGATGGTTGTCTGAGTGGTTTTTCTGTTCCTGTGCTAGCACTGATCTCTGTTTCCTTCTGCTTTGTGCTCTACGCAGAACTCAAATGGTTGTCCAGTAGCTAACTTGCTAATTAGTTGATGTCACATGCTATCAGTTTATCTAGTTGCTTGACTGCTTAGTTTTCGGTTAGCGTGTCTGCTTGCTTGCTTGGTTTCCTGAAGCCAAGTTTGTCAATCATCTTTTGTCATGAGGCATGCTAAAATAATCTGGTGGTTGCTAGTATATTGTTATTTACTAATTGTTGTTGCTTGGTCGTTTGAGAAAAAAAATACTAGTCAGTGGTAGAAGCTTAGTGTTTCTTACAGCAGCTTAGTTTTCCTGTAGTACAATCTTGCTTGTTTAACTTGTTCAGCTTAATTAACTTGCATATAATACCTGTCAGCAATCTGTATGCATTGTCCATTTGTTTTTCAACTAACCCTTTTGCAGGTTATTTAGTTCTAGCTAAAATAGTCTTCTAGCATGAGTCCTGTTTCTCTTTTTTGTTTTTGCTTCCGCATTGAGTTGAAGTTTTCCTAACTTGGCTTCGAGGGACAGTAGTTTTCTCCATAACTACGTGATTTTGGCCAAGTGAAAAGAGAGGTGTGCTGGGTGACAATATGGACAGGTCATCTGCTTAGAAAGAAATTTATCGAGGCTCCTATGAGGGACTTGGGTGCCATGTCTGGTCTTTACATGTTTTGTGCTACATTATGTTATGTCATCAAGCTGAAATTGCTCCAACCAACAATATTTCCGATTGCATTTGTGTGGAATTTGGAGGCAGGGTGTAATGTGACGATATTTGTCGTTCTGAGATATCATCGCTTCATGCTTACCCTTCGCTTACTTCTATCTATTTCGTTTGTAAAATAATCTGATAATCAGTAAAAGCAATGTGCCAAACTTAAAACTTAGGAAGAACTATCAGCTTGGGGCTAGGTCTTGCAATATATAGTACACTCACATTTCTGTTCCTGTAGAGTATGAAATATTTTGCAGAAGAACAGTACTAACATCACCTTCAATGAGTGATCAGAGTTATCATGGGCCCTTTTTTGCTCCATTAGCATTACCTCCATTAGCTGATTTAATGCTATGCAGTCAGCATTTCTCTCAAGATGAACATGTACACCTGAAGGCTCTTTAGTTTCTCTCTTTATTGTTTCAGTTCCAATCGAGTTGAGATAGCTTTGTGTAAGTTGTCTATGAACTTGTGAAATAATATGTGTATGCTGTCCAAAAACGTGTGAAACTAATCCCAAGTCAAAGAGCAATGCTCGACAGTTTCAAACAGCTAATTGCATAATATTCTTTGTGCAGTTCTAGGACATATTGATTGTAATTACAAATTATATTAAGTCAACACATAGGGGCTAGTATAATTTTATACTTGAAGGTTTGTGTATTCGTTTTATCTGTTAGGTATTATGAACTGATAATATGCATACACATTTCAAAATCAATGCTTGAAGACTAATAATTTCTTTGTAAGTGTCTTATTCCTAGATACCTTCTAGTGTCCTTTTGTATTTGTTTTCCATTCTACAATTGCAACTTATGCTACCAGTAGTTGCAGGTATTCATTTCTGCATTTTTATTTTTATAAATAATGCAGTTGCACCGACTCATTTAAATATCGAAGCCATTTCCCATATGTTTCAGCCATGTCTGATGTTCATGATAATTCTCTGGAAATGATTTTGTTTTTCTGCTTGCCTTCAACCAGGGTACAGGCAGTGGCGACCAGGAGCTTCTGCGATTATCAATGGCTGTGGGTGAGTTCATTTTTGCATATTTACATTGTGACTGGTGATTTTTATTTGTTTTCAGTCGATGCCTGGTACGTGTCGTGCTTCTGATCCAACCCTCCCTTTTGTTCCGTTAGTTAATGGGCACGCCAATTTCATTCGGGTCCGGAGTCGAACTGAAATTTATTATTATTTTGTTTTGCCTGCGTGGTTAAAACATTGAAAGAAAAAAGTTTATTAGGTTGCATCCGTTGCTAAACGATGTCTGTGCAAATCATGATATAATAAGTGCAGAGCATTATATTTTCATACCAGATTTTTATGGGCTCTTTTAAGAGTATCCAACGTGCAATAGACAGGTCTGGCTGGCCAATACTCACAAGTGTAGAAAAAACTAGTTTTATGCTGCATTTTAGAATAATCTAGGTTAATACTGAACAAAATGCATCGATCCATTAGTTAACTTTGAGCAAATAGCATAATATGTTTTTATAATTGAAGTCACCACTGGTTTGTTCATTGTGTGGGTTCAAAGATAACATAAACCCAATTTGCCACTTAACTTTATATCTTTTCTTCTCCTATTGGTGTTATCATATATCCATTGAGTTTGTTGTGATTACAGTTCTGCAATGTAGGAATTGCACAAACTGATTCATGCAATTTTATTAATATGAGAAGTGCAACTTATGGAATTGTACCTAATTTATTATAAATTTAGTTTTCATGTCATAGAATAAAGTTCATGATATAACAAGTGCAGATGCATTATATTTTCATACCAGATTTTTGTGGGTCCTTTTAAAAGTATCCAGAGTGCAATAGACTGGTCTTGCTGGCTGTCATACCCCATTTCTAGAGTATGATGTGCATTATGTATCAGTCCATGGATCAGTAGCTGATACGCACAAGAACACAGATATGATAGCCAAAGCATACTTCGAATAAAGGAAGTATTACCTGCTATAGAGCCCTTAGTGGCGGTTCGACGAGGATTAAGACCATCCATGTCCATCCGAGCAACTAACGGCGAAGCAAACAGCGGAAAACACGGCCCAAGCCACAAGCAGACTTGAGAAGCAGACCCGAAAACCCACATGTCGCCACTTCCTACGAAGCCTTCTCTTTACTAAAAACAGCAGGCGCGAACGCGTGAGTACATAAGGTACTCAGCAAACCCTAACACAAGGGGTAAACATATGCAAGGGTATATCAATGGTAAAGGCTGGGGTTCATTGTATTGGCGGAAAAGCCAATTTTCATGCAAGGGTTGTTTTGCAAACAAAGCCAGTTCACAAACTACAGTCAAGATTATTATCATATAATGGGGTTGGTCGGCCCTGGGAGATAATGGTTCAATCCCGCCAGTTCCTCACTTTTAATGCTGGCCGGAAACCAGCGCACGGCTCCACGCCGGTGTATTCCGAAAACACGCCAAGGATAACTCACACAGAAAAGTCTAATCATAGTGTGGCCATTGCTTTCGCGTTGTCCAAAACCGTGGAACACGGCTATCCGGATAGATTCTTAACCTCGGCCGAGGGTGCACAAATTTCCCCACAAGGTAGATCAGTCCTCCACCGGTTTCCCGGCTTGAACTTTGCTACTAAAGGTCCCGTACCTACTTGGTACCACCACGGCATCCCCACGGACATCACCAGGGGCTTCACAATCACATAATATGGCCAGATTCACAATAAATGCCGGACTCGCCGCCACCCTCGCCGAGTCTTCTCCTTGGATTCCGTTGCAATCTCCTGCCTCCGGGGGGTACCGGGTGAGTACTAGTAGGGTGTGGTTCCAATTCCGTACCCATATACGGCTTGTGGCTGCGCGTAAGGTGCTAGGCAAAGGCGGCACAAGAACCGGTCCTTATACGACCGAACCAGGCATCTTCAATAGCCAATCCCCACGGGGAAGGGCGTCCCAGAGATAGCCTCCCCACTGAGGACTACCTCGCCTGATCCCACCAAAACATTCCCTCACTAGGGGTTGCACTTATCATCAAACCCACCCATTTTCACATTTACGCACACCACCAAACACTCACACCTTTTACACGAAATCATGTGAGCAAGATTAATTAAACACATGGTAATAGTCCTAAGCAGCATACCAGCACATCATTAATGAATTAATGATGTGGGTTCGTAGGTTTAACAAGGAATCAGGATATTTCAAGATCAAGGCATGGCAATCAAATATTACTAGGACCTTCTAGCATTTAAATCACATTTAAATACCATGCATATTTATTTATAAACAGCTCTAAATAGGATAATTTTGCAATCATAGGATCAATATGATCAATGGGAGTTAGGGCTTGCCTTAAAAATCGCTTTCCTAATCTTCAAGTTCCTTCTTGATTCTTGTATCTTTTGACTTGTTCTTGAATTTGAATTCTTTAGCAAGTCTGTTGAATTCCTCTGGCTCTTCCTTGAAGCTCACGCGATCTAGCGTATAAAACAATACGGATAAACAAACTACCGCAAAAGAAATAAAGATCGAAAAGAGCCAATTAAGATCCAATTAACTCCAACTGGAAAGACGAGGGAATACCAGAGAAGGACAAAGACACAAAGCATGCATGATGCAGTAGGTTTTACTTTAAGGAAGGTTTTATTATCTTAGGGCTAAAGTAGGTGATGCATCAAACACTAGGGCTTTTAATTGTAAATGAAGGATGCTAAACACCATGAAGAAGGCATGAGTGTATGAGAAGGTGGGAGGCGGCGGGTGCACGTGTTTGTTGTACATTTATGGCACTAAGTCTTTATATAGGTTGTAATCTATATAAAGGCTTATGCAACACATATACAATGTGCAAGTGTGTCATTTTAATTACTTATTAATTACTTATTATGGTACTACCTAATGATCATTAGCTTATTATCTAATAAGATTATTTGTCACGCGACGAGCGCATGACGGTGGTCCGTGTGCGTGCTCATGTGAGATATGAATGCGCGAAAGCAGAGAAAAACGCAAGGACTTGAATAAAAGACCAAATAAAAAGAGTGAGAGAGATCGATGAATCAAAGGGCTAGATGAAGGTCGGTGAATACAGCGCAAGGGGTTTTGATTGACATGATTAGTGATGGGAAGCATTGTGGTAAAAAGAGATTACTATGTGTCAAGTTTGATTGATGTGCCAGGAAATGATACGATGAACAAGAGAAGGATTTAGGGTATTGACGAGACCAAGGTCTAGTGTGGGTCTCCAGAGATTATGGTTCTGGTTGGGTTGGATAGACAGGAATTTTAGATGAATTTAGGTGAAGGAATCATCAGAATCGGAATTGAAACGGAGGAAATATGAATTTAGGATATTTATAGAAAGGAAATTAATCAGGATTAAGCTAAGAAATTAAGTATATCCATAATCCTAATTAATCTGGAGCAACAAGGGTCGGATAAAAGGTTTAGAATACAATCTAGCATTTTTGGAGATTTTCTGGGATTTTTCTGGTATTGGAAAAAGTTATCGAAAAGAAATGTGTGTGCACTTTCTGTATGGATTCAGCATTTTCAGAATGTGTGAGTGGTGGACATATGGGTCTGTTGAATGCCGAGTGATGATTAGGCACTGGGGGACAATGAGATGGGTGATGTAGGATATTCCAAGACGGAATTTTTATTAGAAAGGAAAAGAATTGCGATATAGACGGGGTCTATGTACGGAGTCCAGAATTAGTGCCAAAATGCACTACGTGGAGACGGAACAATGTGTTAAAATTCGGTTAGGTACTGTACGGAGATTTGAACGAGTGTGCATGTGCAGGGTTACGATCGTAGGATTTGTCGAAACGGGGTTTTATTGAAAAAGAATAGGAATTTAGAGTGTTGATGGCTCAAAGAGGTATTCCAGAGTTTTCAAAACTAGTACCAAAGGGTACTACGCGTTTATACGAATGCGTGAGCGCAAGAATCGCTCGAAACGGAGTTAAGATGGAGAATTTATGGAGATTGAAAGATTCAAGGGCTTATTTGTAAGAACAAAAAGGTTTTAGGGACTCATTGGTGATTACAGAAAGATAACAGGGACCTATCTGTAATTTTGGAAAGTTTAGGGGTCTCGGTGTAAAATGATAGGGGTCAAAGTGTAATTACAGAAAAGTATAGGTACTTTTCTGTAAAAAGACAGGACCAAAACATAATTACAGGAAAGCTTGAGGGCTTAACTGTAAAATGTGCAAGGCTGGGAATTTCCAGGACTTTCGGATTTATTTTTGAATAGGAAATAGTGTGGACTGGGTCCACGGGTTCGTGGACCGAGGTCGGGCGGCGGTCCTCCGGTCCACGGTGGACCGAGGCGACGCGCGCGGCGGCTCGTTGCCGGAGCGCTCGCCGGTGGCGGCTGCGGTGGTCGGTGCGGGACGCGGGCAGCACCTACGGGCTCTACGCGAGAAGGCGAAGCGATAGGTGCTTGATGTCGTCGACGAGGTGCACTGGAGCGGCGGCGCGAACTCGCCGGAGGCGGGCGGCGCGACGGCGAGCAAGGAAAAGGGCGAGATAGAGGCTCGCGACAGCGCGTGCGGGTGCGAAAAGCTGCGGACATGTGCGGCAAGCACGAGGCGCGACTCAGCTCGGCTGGGCGCGGTCGGAAGGAGCGTCGACGACGACGTCGCGCGGCGGCGGACGGCGGCGCTCGGCGAGAGGGTGCGCGCGAGGGGAGAGGAAGGAAGAGAAGAGGCGTAGGAGGGAGAAGGGAGAGCGGAGATGCTCACGGTGGTCCGTTTCGTGAGAGGGAGGTTGGAAGCGCGACGGCGACGAGGACGCGGTGGCCGGACCTTGGCTCTCGTCGCGGACGAAGCTACCGGTGGCCGAGCTCGACGAGGAAGGGTCCCATATGGGCGGAGCGTCGACGCGAAGCTCAGTAGGGGGTCGTAGGGATGCGGGGCTCGCCGGAGTGGCGGATTGGACGGCGGCCGGAACCCTAGCTCGATGCGAGGAAGAGAGAGGGGAAATGGAGCTCAGCTCGAGGGGAAATGTGAGAATGAGGATGAGGGGGAGAAGGAGAGGAGCTCGGTTTCTTTTAAAGGCGGCGAAGGCGGTGCGGGAGAGGCGGTGGCTTGAGGCGGTGGTCATCGGCTTGGCGGGCGCGCCAAGAAAAGCGGCATGGCGGTCCAATTCGACAAGACGGGACGGAAGAGAGGGGAAAAGGCGGTGCCGCGTGCTCGCGTTCTTCACGTGGGAGATCCCTGGAGCTGGGAGGTGACAAGGGCGGTGGGCGACACGGCGGCATGGGGCGGCGCGGTATTCCCGCCGTCGAGCTGGAGGTAGACGACGCGGGCGGGGCCCACCTGGCAGTGGGACAAGGAGGGAAAGGGGGAGTGGGCTGGCGGGGTGAGCTGGGCCGGAGCGGTGCTGGGCCGGAAGGAGAGAAAGGAAAAGGAGAAGAAAGAAGGGCTGGGCCGGCCAGGAGAGAAAAGGGGAAGGCGGCCCGGAAAGAAGGAAAAGATTTAATCTTTTCCCAGAATTTGAATTTGATTGAATTTTGAATTCAGACAAGAACTGAAACTGAACAAACACTCAAAACAAAGGCAATGAAAAACAGAATGCACATGATGAGCTTTTGATGCAGGTTTTAAATTCAGATTTTTTGAAATTTGATTTGGAGAATTACCTATTTTGATTTTAGTTTGTTGTAAATTCAAAAAGGTTCAAAATTTGAGTGGAATTTAAATGGAGCAAACACTTGAGCACAAGTTTTATATTCCAAAATTTTCCATTTCAACTAAGCTTGATTTATTTTAGTGAGTTTTATTTTTGAAAATTCATGGCAAGGTAAGATTAGACAAAAGATTTAAATTTGTAGCGATTTTTATCTCTTTGATTTTTGACTCTGGATTTTAGGGTGTGACACTGGCCAATACTCCCAAGTGTAGAACAAACTAGGTTATGCTGCATTTTAGAATAATCTAGGTTAATACTGAAAAAATGCATTATCCAACCAGGAAATTATTTAACTTTGTTTATGCAAATATCATTTATTAGAAATCTTTAGGATGTCCTTGTTCCTTTACGTGTTGAGGTCCTCAAATGGTCTCTTGCTGCTGGTGTCCTCAAATGGTCTCTTGCTGCGATAGGATAGTGGTGTGACCGAACCTTCCTAATATTGTCAATAAATGGTTTCTTGTTTTTTGTGTTATCAGTAATCCGATGTCAGTGTGTCCATTTCTTCAAATTTTCTTATACGGATTTTGAGGACATTGTACTCATAATGTTATGTGCAGGCTATCGAGCTCCACAATGCTTGCTGCGCCTGTGAGAAAAAAAGTTCAGTGGGAATGGATGACTTGAGTATGGAATGTCATCAATGCAAGGATACCATGAAAACATGGAAGATGCTGTGAGTCATAGGACTCATATCCATATACCAGGATTTTTTTTTTTTAAGGATCATTGATTATTTTCAGTTATTTGTTATCATCTGAAATTATGAATTAGTTCAGCCTTTTTGGAACATTGATAACTGGGCATATTTTCTATGTAATTCCTATGAAACTTAGTTGTCTATAGCTTAGATTTTCAGTTATGTGTCACATAGACAGGCACAGATTTTAGTCAGCTGGGAACTAATTTCAGTGACAGATTCACAGATTTCTGTAACATTCACAGAAATCTGTATGTTATTTGAACATACAGAATCACACATATTCTCTATACAAATTTTACTTTGTTCATGGTAATGTTTACAACAACAAATCTCAGAATGTTTTGTTTGTTGTCAAGTAGCATGCTTGACACATATCTTAGGAGACTCTGAACCAGTGATTTCAAGCTTTTTAGACAAATTTGCTTTACCAAAAACTGCCACGTTACAAATTTTATTTGTTCATAGTGATTTCAACAAAAACATATCACAAAGCTTTTGTTTTTGTCATCAACAAAGTTACAACAGAGTTTTATAGTTTCAGTGGTTCTGTTTGTATTCTTTTGTTCAGAAAATCATGTTGCCTCGTTATCGGGTGTGATCTGCTATTTTGGGGCATCCGTTAACAAATTTGAATTTGTGAACGGATCAGAACTATGTGACCCGTTAATGCAACAGAGACAAACTTAGCACAAAACACTAAAGGTCCTCCACTGCCGTTGGATGTACAATGGACGACTGTGGGTGGTGCTTGAAACACCCCCCTGATTTCAAGCACTTGAAATTTAGCAAGGCCCGGTTGATTGGTGTAATCTTTGGTGTCGTTGCTTTCTGGGTGCGGCTTGTTCGCACATACAGAAAGTAGGGTGCTACCTTAGGCTTCGACTTCGGTTCCTAGAATTAGATTTTATTAGACCTCTTTCTGTAAGAGGTGCAAGTATTGGTTGAGTGACTAGAGCTTATTTCCATAACCAGATACTCGATCAGTAAGCTAGCAAGTTTTTTTTTTTAATCTCTAGGGGATATATAATGGGCAACTACCAAACTCTCCTAAGAGGTTTTACATCTATTCATGGGAACATGTAGCCGTGTAATGAATATTAGTTGATTTCCGTGACACATATGTCTGTCTCTCCTTGCTCTAGCACTGGCGGTAATGGGAAGAGGAACGAGAGGACTTCTCACACTGACTTTGCACCTCATAAGCTTAAGCTTTTGGGTAATTGGTAGTGCATAGTAACTTAACATTAACGATACTCTGCGGCAAGCACTGGCGGAGCTCCTTAGATTCATGGGCAGTCATATGAATGCCTAAAAATTTTGATGCAAAAAAATCTCATGCAGCACACTAGCTTTCTACTCACAGCTAGCTTATTTCTATTACCAGCAGCGCACGGCCCACAAGCAATTCCTTCAGAGAGGCACACCGGCATAGCCTGCAGGCATGAATCTGTTTCTTTTATTTCTTTCTTTTTTGGAGCGGCATCAACTTGTTGGTTGGAAAGAGAGCAGCTGCAAGTTTTCTCCCAAATTCTTAAATTCCTAAACCCCTCGCTCGAGTCCTACTCCGCCGGGCACTGCACTATGTGAAGAGGACCCTTTTGACGATGGAATATGCGAAGAATACGCTAAGAAACAAAATATGGAGATCAATATTTTGAGCGACTGCCTGGTTACATTTATCGAGCAGGAGTTTTTCAAACAAATTAATGACGATGTTGTGTTAGTGTGTTTCCAATCCATAAAGTAGCGTGTAGTTAAACTGTACTAGCTATTGTGTAATTTCTCCAAACTGTTTTATTTTATCTTTAACTTGAACAAATTGGTATTGTATCATGAAGTTTGGTACTGTTCATTTGAACCTTTGTACTGTATTATTTTTCTCGTTGCCTTTTCCAAATTTTTTTGACATCGCTAAAATATGAATGCCCAGCCCACCAATCTCAGCTCCGCCACTGGCGGCAAGATGTACTACTTTTGATTAGAGCGGCAGCCACTGTGTAGTACGTACGCCATAGTGTGGCTTTTCTCTCCTTTGGTTAGTCACATTTACAAAGAACAAAAATGAATACAATATATGACAATTCAATGTGGACTTATAGAGCTTGCGATGCCAACATCGCGGGTTCATGCATTGTACGTAAGAAACAAGTATAGTCACTATCTATTATCAATGGTCTCTCATTCCTCTTTCACTGGCCGCCTCCCCCGAACCACGTCCCTCAGTGAGTACTTGAAGCTTTCCGCAGCCCATGTCGTCCCAGCCGTCATGCCACAAAGAATCGCAAGAGCCACCAACCCCAGACACGTCACTTTTTCCTCGTACATGATTGCCCGGGGGAAATTGACAGTGCGTACTGTTTCATGCAGGGTGGAGAAACGTCCGTCCTTGAGCTTCTGAACCAGTGAGTCAACCTAGAAAACGATGGAGGAGATCAAGAGCAAAACAACATTAGTACAGCTCGCATGATGAAGGGGGTCGTTGTTAATTGCATTCAGCATTAATGCGCGATGGTGGGTAGGGTTTTGGGAGAGCAAGAAGGGTTTGTGTACCTCGCCGCCCATGCTGGAAAAGCGGCGGACCGTCGACGGTGCCCGGCCAGCGATGGTCCTCTTCTGCATCTTCATGGCCGACGTGAGAATCCTCGCTACAGCCATATATGCTCCGGTCGATCTCGGCTGGCACAAAGAGAAAAGTCGAGATGTTTGTATGCGGAATTTATATGGCTCCAGGTGATTTGTGAAAAGTACCCACCGCTGGGGATCTCGATGTGGCTGGTGATTCCTGGTGGATTTCCCGTCTCCGGACCCGAGTCGACGACCTACCTCCCTCCACAAAATCGTCTGTCCTCCGGCCCGCGTGCCCCTGTCGTCATAATCCGAATCTTCATCATCGTCAGAGTCCTAACTGGGTTCCGTCAACTAATTAGTACTTCCCATAAATATCAACGAACCAGGTGCTCCCCTCCACTCCGTTCCACAAACATCGATCGATCCATCGAAACCGCACGCGACGGCTGCAGTTTTTGACTTCGACACCGCCGCAGATCGATGGCCATGATCGTTGGTGCCGCGCGTCGTGCTCTCTCACAGCCTGCTCTTCGTCGGATACATGCTAGTAGTGCATACTCTGCCCACGCTGTCTCATCAAGTGCAGTCTCACCGGCCAAGAAAATGAGGTACGCTGAAACCCCGTTCTAAATGTTCTAAACGTTCTCATTGCTTATGAAGTTCCTTTTTTAGAGTCGTTATGAAGTGCTGCATAGTGGAGGACCCGGCCTGTTTATAGAATTCTAAATCTTCTTGGTGCTTTTTTTTTTTTTGCAGCGTAGTGGAGGAGCGGAAGAAGTTTTCGGGCCGGTGCGCCCAGCTGATGGGACATTCTCATGGGTGCTAGGCATAGCTTTTGCTTGCGTTTTCCTTGCTGCGCACAACGTGGGGTTGGATGACCCGATGACTCTCAAGGGGGCATTGCATCGGAGCTAGTTGAAAGAAGCAAACTAGACAGTCGTACATGATGCAAATAGTGCTACCTCCTGCCGGTTCCTAACATGACTATAAGATAGATTATTTTCTGTGTTTTCTCTTTACTTATGAATGATACTATACTATGATACCTATGCATTATTAAGAAAAAAGGTCAGCTAAGGTGCTTTCCTTTCATCTGAATTGTGTTTTCACCCTTTCCGGTGGAGATGAAACCTTTGCCGTCTAAATCTTCTAGGAGAACTGATTAAAACCCCGTAATAGTGTCTCTGAAAAGATACTTCCAGTAGGATGTCTGGCTTCACATGTATCTTTGCGCCTGTATGCTGTTCACCACAAGGTTCCAATATTTCACTACAGTTTTTTTTTTTTTTGGGGTGGCAAACAATTTCCCTCTCCCTCTCCAATCCAACTCTGTCTCTATCTCTACTCTTTCACTACCCATCATTTTGAGCACTCTCTCTCCTATTTCAGTTCTCTTTAATTCCCATGAAGTCTAAAACAACACCTAAAATGAAATGGCGAGAGTATTTTTTTAGTACTGCACATGAATGGCTCACAGTTTTAGTGTATATTGATATAATTTCCCTACAATTTTACCTCATTAGCAACAACATTATTCTCTACAAACACATCCCCCAAAGTCACTAGACTAACTTAACCAAATGTACTATAAACCGTCGGCCATTTGTAAATATACCGTGGGGAAAAGTTACAAGACTTGTAGTGGTTGGCCCAAAGATGAATCGAAGGAAGATCAAACAGCAACAGCCTGCAGAGCAGACCTACAAAGTACTCCCTCAGATTTTTCAGGTGTTCTACCAGAGCAGATCTAATAAGTGACTTAGCTTGTCTGATAAGCTGTGTTGTGATGGGGCCGAGATGCTGTTGTGACTAAGTGATCAATGTCAAGACTGAGTGACTGCCTAGGCGAAGTAATCGCCACAGCACACAAGTGGCCGAGAGGCGACCATCGCCGAGTAGTCACCACACACTTGTTCTCATGGAAACAAATTGGTGCATGCAAGATACACATACAAAAGTAGAGAGGGATCATGTAATCAGCAAATGTCATTAATTGAATTGCTTAATAATAACATAATATTGAAAACGCGAAATGGCCTGTAGTCTAGTGGTTACAAGAGTCTCAGTAGCACTTCAGGTCCTGGGTTTGACTCCCGTGGGAGTGAATTTTCCAGGATTTAATGGCGTTGTGCTTTCAGTTGGAGGCGACATTCCTCGTCGACAGCGAGGCGCCAGTGGTGACTTCGTGGATCTCAAGACTAGCCGGCCCAGTCTTTCGGAGGCGCTCACAGGGGTAGGGGTTGCGTGCGTTTGTTTATAGGGTGAGTACTCGTGCGTGTTTGTGAGTGTCTGCGTCTGTACTATGTTTCAAAAAAAAGTAATATTGAAAACAAGAATAAAATAGAAAAGAATCTTCCTGTTTGGCAAGCGTGTTTTGATCTTCCTAACGCGTTTGAAAAGAATAAAATATTGACTTCCTGTTTGAAAAGAATCATACAGGATAAATCTTTGATGAACCCAATGAGTTGGCAAGACCATCAATTTTGATGAGATCAATATACTAACGCGTCAACTCAGTGACTGGTTGACAGACGCATGTTTCAGTTGATAACCGAAGAAGAATATCCCATTGCCAATAAGGGACGGAAGTCAATATTTAAAAATAGAATGTCTGGATTCGAGAAATCAATAACCGAGTCCAAAAGTAGAACATCCAGATTCCAAAAATCCAATAATTAGAAGTCCAGAAGTAGAATTATATCCAGAAGTCCAATATTCAGAAACTACTATTTCAAAATCCATCTAAAAGGCCATTTATTGAGAAATCCAGACGTCCAATATTGAGAAATTCCATATGACCGATACTTAGAAATCCAAATTGCCAACAAAATGTGAGAAATCCCATGATCATGGGTGCCGATTTCAATGATGACGTAGCAACAGCTCCGAGTGACAACCAGCTGACAATGCATCTGCAGAATTTTAGTCGGAATGTGACAACACCCTGTCTTGGGTGCAGCTTGTTCGCACATACAGAAAGTAGGGTGCTAGCTAGCTTAGGGTTCCGTTTCGGTTCATACATAGAATTTGATTTAATCAGTTTACTTTGTATACGAGGTGAAAGTATTGGTTGTTCTCATTACCTGGGAGTTTTTACACCTATGCATGGGAACCACATGTAGCCATGTAAATCTGTAGCCCTGTAATGAATATGTCATATACATGCCACTGGACCGGGCTGGAGCTGTATGTGTGCTGGGCCCTGGGCCATGTTGAACATGTTGGTCGGCAAGTGGGCAGGAGGCACAATACAAAAGAAAGTGTCGCAGCCAACAGAGGATAATCGAACAGAAATTGTATCGTCTTCCTCCTCAGGTCTCGACCTCCTCCCTGTCCTCGATCCCTGCAGCTCTTGCTATTCTACCCCGAATTTCGTGCTATTCCTACCCCAAATCCTCTCAAGTTCTAGTGAATTGCTAACCTGTATCCTCATCTCTACCTTGCGACACGACAATTGGTATCAGAGCACTAGCGGTAATGGGAAGGGGAACGAGAGGACTTCTCCCATGGACCTCGCGCCTCATCTACTGCACAGAGAGGGAGAAAAGGATCGGGGGATCCATGACGACACAGTGTTACAACATCCTTAACTGTTGAACCATAAATAAATTGTTTATCCTACTCCATCAACTTAAATTGGTGGGTGCAACTAGTCGATGCGTAGTAGCTTTACATGATATCGACCCAGAGGTTTTTAATTCATTTCCTGGAGGCCGTATATTACGCTGTTGCGGCTCCTATTTTCATGTTTCATGATGTACGACTTTTGACTAGAGCGGCAGCCACTACACCATAATGTATCATTTCGTTAGTTAATTACATGACAAATAACAAAAATAAATACAAGATATGAGCATGACAATTCAACGTGGACTTTAGAGCCTGTGATGATGCTAAACAGAGCGCATTCATGCATTTGTATGATAACAAACGTAAAAAACACGTATAGTAAACTATCCATTATTGATGGTCTCTCGGTCATTGCTCTTTCACTCGCCGCCTCCCCCGGCCCTCCTCCAAGATCGAGTGCTTCAAGCTTCCCGCTGCCCATGTGGCCCCTGACGTCATGCCACAAAGAATCGCAAGAGCCACCAACCCCACACAAGTCACCTTCTCCTCGTACATGATTTCACGGGCGGCATTGACAGTGTGTACTGTTTCATCCACGGTGGAAAGTCGTCCGTCCTTGAGCTTTCTGGACCAGTGAGTCAACCTATTAAAACGATGGAGATCAAAGAGCAAAACAACATTAGTACAGCTCGCATGATGAAGGGGGGTCGTTGTTAATTGCATTCAGCATTAATTAATGCACGTTGGTGGGTAGTATTTTGGGAGGTAGATCGAAGGGTGTGTACCTCGCCGCCCATGCTGCTGGAAAAGCGGCGGACCGTGGACGGTGCCCGGCCACCGATGGTCCTCTGCATCTTCATGGCCGACGTGACAATCCTCGCTACAGACATATATGCTCCGGTCGATCTCAGCTGGCACAAAGAGAAAAGTCGAAGGCACAGATGTTTGTGATCTGGGGGAACGTATCAGGTGAAAACCAACCTCTCTGTGCAAACTATGGAAACTTTAATCTGAGCCACACGATGTTGATCCAAAGGTGGCGCTTAAGAGAGGTGGGAGGGGTGATTTGCAAACTCAGGAGAGGTGGAAGGGGGATTTGCAAAAGCGCATTTACAAATCACCCCTCACACCTCTTCTGAGCGCCCCCTTGGATCAACATCGTGGGGCTGAGATTAAAGTTTTCATAGTTTGCACTGATAGGTTGGTTTCCACCAGATAAGTTTTCATAGTTTTCATAGTTTGCACTCATAGTTTGCACTGATAGATGGTGATTCGTATCTCCATCTAGCCTTATTCCTGGTGGACTTCCCGTCTCCGGACCCGAGTCGACCTCCACAAAATCGTCTGACCCTGTTGTCAGAATCCGAATCATCATCACCATCAGAGTCCGAACTGGGTTCCGCCGACCTACTTGCCCACAAATATCGACCTACCCCTCCACAAACATGCATCGATCGAAACCACACCGCTGCATGCAATTTTCGACTTCGACTCTGCCGCAGATGGCCATGATCGTTGGTGCCGCGCGTCGCGCCCTCTCATCCAGTGCTGTCTCGCCTGTAGTTCTTCGTCGGATACATGCTGTCTCATCAAGCAGCAAGTCGAGGAGTTGGCCAAGAAAATTGATAACATCGCCGAGAAAGAGGTCTTGTATGACTACGTTCGGAGGTATGCTGAAACCCCGTTCTAAATTAATGTTCTAAACGTTCTCATTGCTGATTAAATTCTTTTGTCTTAGAATCATCATTAAGTGCTGCTTATATAGTAGTGGGGGAGCCTGTTCTAAATGTTCTTGTTGCTTATTCTTTGCAGCTTAGTCGAGGAGCGGAAGAAGTTTTTTGGGCCGGTGTTCCCAGATGGAACGGTGATCCCATTCTCATGGGCGCTAGGCATAGCGTTTGCTTGTGTTTTCCATGCTGGGCGCAGCGTGGGGTTGGATGAAGCCAAGACTATCTAGGGGGCATTGCATCGGAGCAAGTTGAAACAAACAAACTAGACAGTCGTACATGATGCAAATAGTGCTTCCTCCGGTTCCTAATATGACTATAAGACAGCTTTTCTTATTTCCTAACCCTGTGTTGCTTTACATTGTCTCTTGTTTTCTCTTTACTTATGAATGATACTACTCCGATATCCTATGCACTCTTAAGAAAAAGGTCAGCTAATAAGGTGCTTTCCTTTCATCTGAATTGTGTTTTCACCCTTTCCTGCGGAGATAAAACGTTTGCCGCCTGAACCTTCTATCTATACTTTTTGGAGATTTGCTCGGTCTCAATCGACTGAGATTCAGCCATCGGCTCAGTCAATTTTTTGGTGCGTTTGATCATGATCGTACTGTCTTCTTCGGCTTCATTATTCCTTCGTGTTGTCTGTCACACGTTAACGGGTTTATTGCGGGTTTGACTAGTGTCCTGTTCTCCTCTTCCAAAGTTCCAGTCCTCTGTTCATCATTTCGTTGAGGCAAGGTTGCGGTGTGGAAGGCGGCCAGCGATGCGGGCGGCGATTTGCGAGGTGGCTTGAATCGCCGGAGACTACGGCATGGGTATGTTCTCTACTGTATGTTGTTGCTAGGGTTAGCGTGGAGTTTGATTCAGTCCATTTCGCAGTTGTTCCCAAAATCCCCATGCGATTTGATTTGATTTGTGGTTTCTAGGTTTCTGTTTTCAAGGTTTGTGAGTGTAATCGAGCTTTTTCATGTGCTTGTTCCCAATTTGTGATGGATCTACTCATTTCACCATTGGATTGATCTCATTATGCTGTATTAAGCTTTTGCCCATCTTTCCCGTTCCTGACCAGGGAGGCTAGAGATTAGATGGCTTCTACAGAGTAATCAAGCTTCAGGGATTTATCCATTGCCCCGTCGATCTCAGAGTAACCGGCGGCCAGGTAGATTTTCCCTTCAATCCCCATCGATTGATTCACTCTGTCCGCTTTTGGACTCTGTTACCCCTATGTTCCTCTTAAACAAGTGTGTCATGAGCCTTCATCCTGCCCCAATTCAGTGTCCTAGCTTGTAGAGCATTGTGAAAAATGGAGTAATGGAGCTCGATTTTGTGGTTCCTCTACATATTTGCTCCAGTTGTGCCTTGCGACTTGTTATGCCCATCATGACTTTCTCATTTCTTTTTGCCTGTTAAATACCACTTGTCTCCAAGACTGTAATCTGACTTAGGTGTGTCGTACCATTAGTTACTTTGTTGATTCAGAACACTAGAGTTGAGATGATTAAATTTTGCCCAAATGTTTGTGATAACATGTAGGCTTTAGGCTTTTAAGTGATTTTATTATCAAATGTATGCAATTGTACTAGCTGTGTGATGTGCATATTTTTATCAACCTACACCTGTACTGCAGCTTTTTAGTTCTTCTCTTCCTTTTGTTTTCGATTAAGATCGAGTTGAGATCAGTCTTGTATTTTAAAACTTGTGAAAACAATCCTAGTCAAAGAGGAATGCACAAAAAAATGATATATATGCTTGACAGTTCAGGAGTTTTCTTATTTTGGCATGACATTTACTTTGTTGTAAAACATGATGAGTAAGAAGTGTTAAATCTCCACCCATCTGCAGTGACTCTATTTAGTTGTAAATATGTTATGCAAATTAAGGACTTGCATCTGGTTTGCATATTTCTAAAAGGCCTTGCATAAAATGGATATAGAACCATCAGTGAAGTCTTTCTATTCTATTTTGGGAAGTAGTGATAATGTTTAGTGTTATTTTTGCATGTTTTGACAATTTCAATAGTAGGCCATTCTGAGTTATTTCACATGCAAGGATCATGTGGCCCTTCTGAGATGCTAATATATATATATATATATTTTTTGACCTATAGACCGAGATGCTAAAATATATATATATATATTTTGTTCTTAGGTATGGTTAATCTGGACAATGCATGCCATTCTGTTGGCCATCACGTTCACGTGTTTAAAGCAATTTGTCAGGTAAGTTATTTATTACCATGTGTCAATTTAAGCTAATATAGGTATTGATATACCTTTTTTTTTTTTTTTGCTTTGACGGGATTAATTGATTTTTTTGGTTTGTTGTTCTGTTATCTGCTCATGGATTTCACATTCAGAAGTCAAAGAACACCTTGTTGTATGTACCCTTAGGCTCTGTTCTTGTTAGTATTGTTGTTTTGCATACATAATTTTCTTATCTTCTCATATATGCATTGGTGGAGCCAGCTTGGTTTCTGGTATGCCAGAACCTACCCAAGTTTTGTAAATTTCAGTGAAAATAGCTTAGTAGATGTTGTGGACGCGTTTGTAGGCCGCAAGTACGAGCGCCGGCGTCGTCGAGATCAAGCAGTGGCGCCAACTGAAAGTGGCTAGAAACACGTCGACGAGTTCAGAGAGAATAAACAGGGGGCTTCAGTTAGTTTGTTCGTCAGTTTGTTAGGCCAGTTTGTTAGATTACATGAGTCGGCACCTGCAGTATAAAGGTAGCCTCAGAGTCCTAGTTGTAATCATCGAAGAAGTAAAGTCTCCCTGCTGGGCGAGACTGTTCTTCGGTCACCGTGGCTGATAAACTCCATCGCCTCGGTGACAAGAACAGTTCTCGCTATCCGCTTCGTTCCAATCCACTCTCAAGTTCTCAGTTGCTTTCACCCCTGCGTACACCCACCCGCTCGCGCCATAACAGTAGATGGACTATATTTCATATTTCCTAGTACTTCACTACATTGGTGCCTACCAAGTACAACTGTAATTGATCTGTGCCATAGAAGATAATTTCTACCCCTATGATATTGACACTAAATTTTTGAGGGAAAAAGTCTTGTTGTAACTCCAATGAACTTCTATAGAAATTAGTGCTTTTTTCAGTTTTCATAGTGCCCAGGCGTATGGATCTCCTTTTCTAAAAATACTGTCTCCATTTATTTGTATCTCCATTTATTTGTATTTCTACTTGTTGCAGCTAGTTATATGTCGTGTGAATTCCATGGATGATGATGGTCTGTTTGGCATTATCCAGAAATTTGTAAGTCTTTTTATTTTCTATTTCATATAAGTTCTTAGGCTGACTCCAACAAGGAGAGCCAATTTTTATAGGCAAACAGACCAATGCCTCACATCTATAGTAGTTTGCCTAACCTTCACAAAGCACCATCTCCAACAGAGCAAACTGCATTTGCTTTTCCTCCTGCTCCGCGTCTCGCCTTCCTCCTCCTCTCTGTCCCCCAATCCGCACCAGACCGCCGCCTCCCGCCGCACTGCCCGGCCTTCACCCTCTCCATCGCGCGCGTCACCAAGCTCAGCTCCGCCGCGAGGAGGCAGCCATGGCAGCGCACGGAGGAAGGCCTGCGAGGATGGCGGCCATGGCGGCAGGCGGTGGAAGGCCCACGAGGAGGCGCGTGCTGCTCGGGATGAACTTGGCTGAGCTGCGGGCGCGCAGGGAGACGCGGCGTCGGGTGCGCTCGCCGGCAGCAGGGGTGCGGGGCAAGCGCGCTGCAGATGGCGACGAGCGGGGGAGAAGAACGCGGCGACAGCCTTTGCTGCAGACAGCGGCGCGGCTGCTGTGGTGGAGCGAGCACAAATTCGCCTGCTCCCGTCGAACGACTTGAGTCGTAGCTTCAATCAACCTTCGTTCAACCGAGATTGAGTGTATGCCTGGCTAATTTGATTCACTTGCTGTTGTAAACAAGAAATTGTTTCTGGAGCGAGGTTGATTTTCATGTGCGTGCGTGTAGACACGGTGCTGAAGCCGGCAGCGTCGGAGGCAGCCGTAGACTCGGGCGAGGCGGGCGACGAGCTCAGAGGCAGCGGGGGCGCCCACGGCAGCTGCGAGGTCGCACGCCTGCGCCGCGAGCGCGGTGTTGCGGCGGGCGGCGGCGCCCACGAGCCGCTCAAGGAAGGCTGGGTCGGCGAGCGCTAGGGAGAGGCTCACGAGCGGTTCGCAGTCACCCCATCCCACCGCCACCAGGCCCACGCACTGCCGCCGCCTTTGCCCCAGCGCGCCGCCGCCTCCCGCGCCCCTGCGCGCTGTCGACCCCTCCGCCGAGCCGCGCCTCCCCTCCTTCCTCCTGTCCCGCGCGCCGCCTTCCTCCTTCCCCACGTGCTCCGCCTTTGCCCAACCCGCGCCGTCTCGCATGCGAGCCCGGCGACGACGTGCTCGAGGACCGGATGGAGGCTTCGTGACTGCGACGGCGCCGCCACCGTCCCCCTTGCCGTCCACCTCCTCGTCGCCGTTTCTGGGGAGGGCGGCGGCGCCGCGTGCGCCCTCGAGTTCGCCGAGCGGGCCGCCCGGGCGCTCCAACAAGGCGGCGAGGGCTCCGAACTCGAGCTCGCCATGCCGACGCCCGGACCGGACCGGAGGCTGCCGCTGCCGCCCTCCTCTGCCGGCCTCCTTGCGCCCTCGTCTACCTTGCCGCGCGCGCGAAGGAATGCGTCGGAGGAGAGAGGGATTGCAATTTTACATCTCCTCTCTCCTCCGATGCAAAATGCATCATGTGTATGCAGACTCTGTTGGAGACCGTTGCATTGCGTACAGTAGCGTGTGGAGTTGCAAAAATGAGTTTGCGTCACGCTGTTGAAGTCAGTCTTATCTCAATATGCAGTTACGTTTTGCATGTGTCTTGCAGGCTTGCAGTACTATAAGACAACTACTCTCTGATGTTGGAACTAGCAGTGGTGGTGGCAGAAGAAAGGGGCAGGTTAGTTGTTATGCGACGAGCAGTAGTAGCAATCTTGTTGCGTATAATTCCCTAATACTGTTGCATCTAGCATTTTCTATCGCGATACAAGTAGTGCCAGTTAATTTTGCTCTAGTAGTAATAATGAGATCCTTTTGTACAGTATACATAGAGCCGAACGGTTTGTATACTTGTAAACTTGTAATCTGTATCACTTGTCTTATTGTTCCTTTTATAATCAATCGATCCTTTTCTACAGTATATAGTCAAATTTTGTTTGAAATCATAATTTACAGTGATCCGTTTAGGTCTAAGTTTTTTTCTTGGTTGTACTCTAGTATCGGGAAGGCCATGTACCATGTATGTTGTATTCAATGTTCCATTTGTATATTTTTCACTTTTATAAGTTTTTTACTGCCATGTATTACTATATTTATGTAAATCTAACTTGTTAAATTTAGGACAATGATATTTGTAATTTTTTCTAACTACACATTTTCTCTGATATGTTATTATCGATTGTTGTAGTTTCAGTTGTTTTCATTTTGATTAGATTTTTTATTTCTCCTATGCACTGGCTAGCAACAGGCTAATGAACCAGTGATTTAATTCAATATGGGTAGCGACCCAGTTACATTGTCGTTATAACATGGCATCTAACACCATGTTTAGTGCTTGTATGAGCATAATTCAGTAACTTGAGTTGCTATACATCACCAATCACTTACTTTTGTGATATAATAGCCTAACTAAGTTGACTAAAATATGTGCGGCTTCCTTGTCTCCTTGAATTCCAAACATGTCTTCTCGTTAGTTTAATTCAGTGGATGGTGATACAAACATTGAGAGCTTTCTTATTAGCTATTAGTGCCGAGGTCATTCCTTTATGATCCAATGAATTAATTCACAAGGTGTTAGACATGTGTTACTTTGTGGATTGTTCTTACAAAATTGCTATGTAAACTATGGCATGATCATAGTACTAAAATTGTATTTGGAGAAATTTTATGATTTCAGTACCCTTACTTTGTTATGTTCCTTTTTCCTATGATATAATTCACAGTCCAGGATTATGGTCAACTAGGGATATATGTGTAATATTATTATTATTATTCATGAGTTATAATTCGAAAAAAGTTAACTCCCGTTTGCACTAAAATTACACCCAGTAAGATATCTGTAATACTAATAGTATTCATATGTAATTTTTGTAAAATTTATTTTTGTTGTGAGGGATTTATGTTTATGCTAACTGTAAAATGATTTGAAGCCAATCTGATCTTTGAGGGGACGGAGCAATAGCTGTAATATCATTATTCCTTTTTTGGTTCTCTGTGAGGGGATGAAGCCTGAGCTAACCATAGGCTTCATCGAGCAGTTTCTAGGCAGCTGCAACCATCAGTTGAATGCTTGCTATAGGCTCTAGCTTTTATTTCACTGGTGACTTGTCCTGTAAAGGGCTTGGATCATTTTGTATCTCATAAAGGCTTCGATCATTTTGTCTAATGCTGTTGTAATTGACAATACAGTAACATGACTGCTGTGCATGGGGTTTTGTGTCCTGTAAGTGATTGAATTATAACGGATATTTTGCCTTAATTATGCATGGGGTTTCCTTCTCTTCTTTTCTAGTTATTGTTCTACTAGTTTTTCGAAATCGGGTTGATGTGTCATGTATGCCATTTTTGGTTGAATTTGTGGTATTCATCTCTTGGAACTGTGTGCGAGGCTATGCTAGTATATCAAAGTATTTGCTAGTTTCATGCACTCTGGGCTTATGTTCCGATGTAATGTGTGATAGTAAGTTGTGATAATTGATTGTGTGTAGCTTCTGAAGGGGAAGATTTAGCCAGTGGTTCTCATTAATAAGATGTGCATATCAGTTGGGTTTTCAATTTACTTTTATCCTGTCTATAGGATTGTGAGTAAAAGACCTATTTATACCAATATTTCATACTACTTTTATCTTGTCTACAGGCTCCCTTTTGCTGCTACTAGGCCTGGTTAACTGTGCTGTCACCTTGTCACTGGATCGTAATATATCTTTGTAATGTATGTCACCTTATTGTTTCTTTCATCATCAATCAGTCTTTTTCTATAATATAGAGTTGAAGGGACTGGAATTGCACTTATTTTTCAGCCTTAAGATTATTTGTTTTTAGTTTTTTTTTCTTTTGTACCTAGAAGGCGGCCATGTACCATGTATGCTGTATAAAAGGTTCTATTTGGATACTTCAGTATCTGTAGGTTTTTTACAACAATATACAATTACATTTGTATAATTATAACATATTATGTTTATGGCTATGAAATGCATAATTTTTCATCCAATCATGCACTTTTGAAACATTAAAGAACTTTTTCATCCTCAATGAGGCTTTGTATAGTGTCAATTAATTGGGTTGTAACTTTTACTTTAGCTCATAAGGCTTCTTTCCCTTTTCCATTATAGGGGAATTGTTCCGTCTTAGCTTTATGTTAGCTCAGTTCTCTCGAAGTGGAATCAAACATTGTGGACTGTGGACTATAGCCTACACGGACTGTGGACTATAGCCTACACTCCAGGTGTAAATTCTGTTTCTTAGTACTTGCTTGTTGTGTCTTTACGACACGTGGTTTGTGTAATGAATTATCTGTTAATTTATTTTAGCGTAAAATATTTTTGTTGCAGGGACAAGTCTTCAGAATATAATGGTTTCCATGATAGCAATTACCACTGCCTTGCATTTAGAATCTGAAGATTTCAACGGTAACTGAAGGTAAGTACATGTCTTCTGCTTCAGATGGTACAACGTGAGAAACATATAAATTCGTGAAACAGAAAGTGTTGCACACTATTCCATTGAACCATGACATCATATATGGATATTATATTGCATGCTTCGTTCCCGTCAACTTCTTTTCTGCATCTGAATTTTGAAGAAGCACCTCAATTCATTTGAGATATTAAATTACAGTCAGTTAATATAAAATTTTCAACTAGTGCATATGTAGTAATTTTAATTGATTCACACCTTAAATTTGGATGATAATGAAGATCCACTTGGCAGTTCTTTGGGTGTTCATTGTGTGTCAAGTTGCTATGTTGTTCAACGCATTATAATCAGGACTTCAAAAAATGAAGCAGGACACTCTATACTTGTTACTAAATAACTAGCATTATAACATAAAACGAATGCATTCTTATGTTGTATATACCTGGTTACTATATATAATCCGAGCAGGAGCCCCCTATTGCAGCATATATCCTTTGTAAATTGAGATTTCGCAGCACTTTCAAAGTTTGTGAATCTTCCAGTTTTTTTTTACATGTAACAGCTTCAAGGTCAGGACGCAATTCCAAGAGTTAATTCAGAGGATCCATCAATTTGTGGATCATATTGACCAATCACGATCACCAAATCGAAGTTCGTGGCACCAACATGTCTCCAAAGTGATTCAGGGTTCCAAGTACGATGTTCAAGCTTCCGGCAAGATAGGATTAGCTGTTCGAGCTTTGTACTAGAAGCCTTTGAAGCCACATTGTGATTTGCTCGCAACATGTGTACTATGCTGGATCTTAACTAATTCCTAGCACATAGCTGAACAAGAACCCTGCTATGCGAGGAGTGTCCTTTGGATCAGTTGTCTGAATTGCAAAACTGCTTCTTAGGCTTATTAGGGCAGCTCCAAGGTTGTGTCTAAGGAGGTGCTAGAAAGGAGAGAGAAAAAGATTCTAAGGTGCAATACATTGGAGCGGAGGTGCTAGCTTAGCTCAAGAGAGCACCAGGAGCTCCAATTTGCACCGGGTGCCATGAATAAAGTATTTTTTTCCTAGCAGTTGGCTTCCTGATAGTTGGTTCAGCGTGTGAGGATAGATAGGAAAGATGTAATTGTTTATCTTTGAGCGGGCCCATCTTACACGGTGCCACATTTTCTACACACTAGAGCATTCTTTGCTACGTAGGCTCCTCTTAACATGGCCTTAGCCCGGCACCTCCTCAGGACTATACGTTAAAGTTGCCCTTAGCTGCCAGATTTTGCACAGTGCACATTGATGTATTTGTGGGCCAGACGCCTGTTCTTTTAAATTTGGTGTAGGCCAGAATTTTCCCACCAAAAAAAAACCCAGAGCCCATAAAGCAAAACAAGCTTAACGGGGTCTTGTGTTGATGTCTGCCCGTTAAGGAAACAACCATAAAGCCCAACATATGAGTATTGCCGGCTCAACTGACTGGATTCTTTTTTGCCGTTGGATCTCAATCTAATGGCAAAAAAAAAGTGACTGAGACAACCCCAAATCTCAGTCACCTGAGGCCACGACCCCTCCTACTTTTTGTGAGGAGAACTGGTTAAAACCCTTTCTTGTGGAGATAAAACGTTTCCCACTTTCCAATGCAACCCTCTCTCTCTCTCTCTCTCTCTCTATCTATCTATCTATCTATCTATCTATCTATCTATCTATCTATCTCTCGACTCATTCTCTGCTCATTATTTTGAGCGCTCTTTCTACTTTTGCATTTGTCTTTAATTCCCATGCCTGAGTCTAAAACGCAACACCTAAAATGAAACGGTGGGAGTATTTTTTTAGTACTGCTCATGAATGGCTGTCAGTTTTTTAGTGTATATTGATATAATTTCCCTACCCACTCGCTGCCGTTCCTTGTGGCGTCTTATCATATTGTGTGGAGTCCGCATGGCACTTTCCTTTGTGAAATTCACATACATGAACCTGTACCTACCTCAGGTGCTTCTTGCCATCCGAGAAGCTATCCTTGAAGTTGGTTAATTAGGTTTGCATCAGCTAGCCCTGATGGTGATAGCCCATGTTGTTCCTTGTTTTGGCCTCACATGGATGATGGTCGCCGTGGCTTGCCATTGGTTGTCCTAATATTTGGCACCATCGCACATTGGGTGTATCTTGCTCGCACAAACAGAAAATAGCCAGAATTGTAGGCACACCTGAAAGTTCCATTGAAAGTAAATATTGTTTACGGAATAAAAAACGATGCCACACTCCATTCACACCCGACACACTTTCTCATCTTCCATCTCTCCTTGAGCCACCACCCAACAAAGCCTTGCTACCTCCCTCGTCGCAGCACCTTAGTGGGAGGAAGCCGAAGCCAGGGTTGTGGAGGTGGAGCACAGGACATGGAAGCCTTGGTCGGGGCCTCAAAGGCAGAGTGGGACAAGTAAGACAAGTCCGGGATCCCATCGCTTAATCAGGATCTGTCGCGTCGTCCCCGTTGCAGAGCTGGAATAGGAGGCGGAAGCCGAAGCTTGTCCGTCTTCATCGATTCATGTACCTCGTCACCCTTCGTCGTGTGTTGTTCCCACATCTCACCATCATCGCCGCCACGAAGTACAATTACGTTGATGTCCGGTGGATCTACCTCCTTGATATCCATGATGTGTTGATCTTCTTCATCCGTGTCACCGTTTGCATGCTTTAACCTCGCATGGATGGTGGTCACCATGATTTGCCTCTCAATTGTCATAATCTTTGGCACCATTACTTACTGGGCGTAAACTGCTCACACATAATTAAAGTAGCTAGGGTCTAGTAGGCTATGTTTGTTTACAAAACATTCAGATGAGCCTACTTTAACTAAAGTGATGGGTGTAGCACTCAAGTAAAAAAAGTTTTGTGTATGAAGTGGCTAACCAATAACTCAATGCCGGACACGAACCGAGACAGGAGCCACCTCGATTCATCCTCTCAATACTTACACCACTCGCCTAGCTCTGATCTGCGAACAAAAAAGCAAGCGGGGAAAACTTAATCGGCATTGGAAAATCTTCAAGAATGACAGATAAAACCCGGATATTTGAAAAGCCAATAGGAAGAGGAAACTCCCCAGCCCAAGCCAATCTAGAAAGTCCCAACCACAAACCAATCCAAGAAAAGCAAGAACGAAGGCCCTGACGCAAGAAACTGCACACAAAACTAGGCAGAAGAGCGGATCCAATCCAATTACTTTGCCACCCAAGTATGCACCACAAGCAAAAGTCACGGATGACCTTTGCACCACGTATGTCATCGAAACTCCAGGTTGTCGAGGTGCGTGACCACGTACTCCACCAACTGCAGGACATCATTTGGAGAGGTGAGAGAAGTGGTGACGGACCGACTAGCTCGTATCTGGATCTAGGAGAGTGGGAATAAGAGAGGAGGGGTGGCGGGTGAAACAGGAAGACCTGCCTGCAAAGACGTGGAGCGGTCATCTAGGCCGGTCTTCCATTGGAGCCAAGTGAGAACCAGCAGCCATCCTTTGTGACTGTGGAGTTATTGGTTGTCACTGCACGCATTGGTGGGGGCCCGCATTTGCTGTAGACGGCATAGGACAGCCAGGCGTACTCATGCGCCTTGTCCCCCAAGACCTTCAGTTGTGAGATGACCCATTTGGGCACATGAAAACACACAAACTGGCCTTCCCAAAGTGCCGCCTACCCCCAAGGGGGGATATGAAGAATTCAAAGCTGAAACCTTGAAGACGAAGGCTCAAAATGGCATGCCCGTTTTGACTTTGCTAACGGGTTAGGGGGCTGCCACACTATGGACTTACATCCACCACCATGTGTACCCACCACACATATAAGTTCTTTGTGTGTGCGCACGCGTGTGTGCCTCTCTCTCTCTCTCTCTCTCTCTCTCTCTCTCTCTCTCTCTCTCTCTCTCTCTCTCTCTCTCTCTCTCTCTCTCTCTCTCTCTCTCTCTCTGCATGTGTGTGTGGCTAACCACTAACTCAAAGCCAAACACGGACCGAGAATGGAGCCTCCTGTGGATCCCTCCTCCTCCTCTCAAGATTTACACCTCTCGCCTTGCTCCGATCTGCGAAGAAAACAAGCAAGATGGGAAAGCGAATTGAGCATGAAAATTTTTCTAGAAATAACGAATAAAAACAAGAGATCTGAAATGCCAACAAGAAGATGAAACACCCCTGCCCCAGCTAATCCACGAAGTCCAAACCCAAACCAATCCAAGAACAACAAGAACGAAGGCCCCGATGCAAGAAACTGCACACACACCTAGGCAGAAGAGCGGATCCAATCCAATTATTTTGTCACCCAAGTATGCACTACAAGCAATAGTCACGGTTGACCTTTGCACCACGTATATCATCGGAACTCCCGGTTGTCGAGGTGCATGCACGTACTCCTCCAACAACTGCAGGATGTCGATCTGGGAGAGGTGAGGGAAGCGGTGACGGACCGGCGAGCTCGTATCTGGAACTGGGAGAGTGGGAATAAGAGAGGAGGGGTGACGGGTGAAACAGGAAGACCTGCCTGCAAAGACGTGGGGCGGTCATTCAGGCCGGTCTTCCATTGGAGTCAGGTGAGCCAGCAGCCATCTATTGTGATGGTGGAGTTAGTGGTTGTCGTTGCACGCATTGGTGGGGGCATGCATTTGCTGTAGATGGCGTAGGACAGCCGGCGTACTCGTGCGCCTTGTGCCCCAAGACATTCAGTTGTGAGATGACCTATTTGGGCACATGAAAACACACCAACTGGCCTCCCTAAGTGCCGCCCATGCGCAAGGGGGATATGAAGAATTCGAAGCTGAAATCTTGAAGACGGACACTCAGAATGGCATGCCCCTTTTCACTTTGCTAAAGGGTTAGGGGGCTGCCTCACTATGGACCTGCATCCACCGCCACGTGTACCGACCACACATATATGTTCTTTGTGTGTGTGTGTGTGTGTGTGTGTCTAACCACTAACTTAAAGCCAGACACGAACCAAGAATGGAGCCTCCTGGATCCCTCCTCCTCCTCTCAAGATTTACACCTCTCGCCTTTCTCCGATCTGCAAACAAAACAAGCAAGATGGGAAAATGAATTGAGCATGGAAAATTTTTTAGAAATGAGGAACAAGAACTGGAGATCTGAAATGCCCACGAGAAGACAAAACACCCCTACTCGAGCTAATCCACGAAGTCTAAACCTAAACCAATCCAAGAACAATAAGAACGAATGCCCTGACGTGAGAAACTGCACACACACACCTATCCAATCCAATTACTCTGACACCTGTGTACGCACCACAAGCAAAAGTGTCAGACGCACTATGCACCACAAACGCTGGAGCTCCTAGTTTCCGAGGCGCTCCCCAGGTACTCCTCCACCAACTTGAGACCATCGATCTGGGAGAGGTGCGCGGAGGGGGTGGCGGACAGGCGAGGCATAGGTGGTGGGGGCGACTGTGTGGCTGATAGGAGGACGGGGTGGCCGGTGTGGCCCGCATCTGAATCTTGGAGAAAGGGAATAAGAGAGGAGGTGTGGTGACTGAGAGAAGTGAGGAGTTGCAGTAAGGGGCGCTAGTTGGGAGAGCTGTAGTTGGAGGGAGGCAGCTGAGAAAAAGAGAGAGAGGACATGGCAGGGTGTTGGCTGGGGTTTCGCTGCGATTTTATACGACTGAAAAGTTGGGTTGGGAGCAACCAAATGGGCACCTATTTCAACAGCCGTGGGCCTTCACATGAAGCACTAGTAGAAATTGATTTGTAACAACGGTCCATGAGGTGAACTGTCGCTACAAATCGGACGGACCACTGACGCCATCAAAAACCACGGGTATAAACGAGTGGAGAATTTCAAGCCACAATTCCTAAGCTACAGTGACTTTCAAAACGCAGCTACAGTGTTTTTTCTTTTTTTTGGTACGGAAAACCGACACTATGACCTGGACTTACAGAACATGAGCACAAAAAGGTCCAGTTTAAATTTTGAGATGCACATTTCTTAGTATTATCTTTTGTCGTATACACAACATCAATCCATGGTCTGTTCTTATTGCCTGAGACCATTTCCATTTCCATCCTATTTTGTGCAACACCTAGAAAGAGCATGTGGAGTCTAATGTGGTCAAACCTCTCACACCAGATCCACGGGGGGCACACTAGGGACGGTGATGCAAGATACCCAACGCTGTTACGCTATTACACATAAAACATTTCACGATGATGTAATGCACACTCTGTTTGTACTTCTGAGCTTTTATTACTTACAACATACTTCCAGATTATATACACTTATTACAATGTATTCTGAATGTTTTCTTTTCAAGAAATTATGTCCTGGGTCTTTGTAAAATATATTTATGCGTTGGTATTCTATGGAACCTTCTTTTTAAATTTTCTTCAATGAGAATCCAAATAGATTACGGGAAATTCTGAGGAGGTTCTTTTCTTACTAAGCAGGAGGAATATCTTAGGAAGACGAAATGGTGCCTGTTTCAGAGAACAAAAAATCTATTCAGAACAGCCTACATCTATCCCCGAAGAAGCAGAATCAACTGGAAATAGAACACTTATTGTACATAGCATAGCAGTAGTCCAATTTAATTTGAAAAGGTTTCTTCTCAATATATTATCTTTGTGTGCCACTAACTTATACATGTCTGTTGCTTGGCCTTTAATAGTGTTCATTCTTTTCTCGGAATAACCACGTGAAGTGTTTCTAATGTGCACTGTAGCCCATTAGCATTTTCCTGATCAAGGTTCCTCTGGTTGTATGAAGACCATCACCGATAGAATCGATCAGTAACCTTACTGACGGTCTACTTCAAGATATATTAGGGCCTGTTTGGGTGCTGGAGTTTTTCAAAACCAAAGTATCCAAACAAGGCCTTATCCTTCGTGTGAGCACCGGAGTTGTTAGAAATCCGTAACATGCCCCAAGCCAATCCAAGAACAACAAGAACGAAGGCCCCAGCGCAAGAAACTGCACACACACCTAGGCAGAAGAGCGGATTATATCCAATTACTTTGACACCCAAGTATGCACTACAACCAAAAGTCACGGATGACCTTTGCACCACGTATGTCATCATTGGAGCCAAGTGAGAGCCAGTAGCCATCTATTGTGATGATGGAGTTATTGGTTGTCACTGCACGCATTGGTGGGGGCATGCATTTGCTGTAGACGGCGTAGGACAGCCGGGCGTACTCGTGCGCCTTGTGCCCCGAGACCTTCAGTTGTGAGATGACCTATTTCGGCACATGAAAACACACAAATAGGCCTCCCCAAAGTGCCGTCCACGCCCAAGGAGGGATGTGAAGAATTCAAAGCTGAAACCTGAAGATGGACGCTCAGAATGGCATGCCCCTTTTAACTTTGCTAAAGGGTTAGGGGGCTGCCTCACTATGGACCTACATCCACCGCCATGTGTACCCACCACACATATATGTTCCGTGTGTGTGTGTGTGTGTGTGTGTGTGTGTGTGTGTGTGTGACTGTGTGTGTGTGTGTGTGTGTGTGTGTGTGTGTGTGTGTGTGTGTGTGTGTGTGTGTGTGTGTGTGTGTGTGTGTGTGTGTGTGTGTGTGTGTGACTGTGTGTGTGTGTGTGGCTAACCACTAACTCAAAGCCACAGACATGAACCGACAATGGAGCCTCCTGGATCCCTCCTCCGCCTCTCAAGATTTACACCTCTCACCTTGCTCCGATCTAAGAAGAAAACAAGCAAGATGGGAAAATAATTTGAGCATGGAATGTTTTCTAGAAATGACGAACAAGAACTGGAGATCTGAAATGCAAACAAGAAGACGAAACACCCCTGCCCAGCTAATCCACGAAGTCCAAAACCAATCCAATCCAAGAACAACAAGAACGAATGCCCCGACGCGAGAAACTGCACACACACACCTGTCCGCCATCCCTACGCACCACAAGCAAAAGTGTCACACGCACTATGCACCACAGGTACTCCTCCACCAACTTGAGACCATCAATCTGGGTGAGGTGAGCGGAGGGATGGCGACAGGCGAGGCAGAGGTGGTGGGGGCGACAGAGTGTGCATTACATCATCATGAAAGTTTTATGTGTAATAGCGTTATACTTGTTTGGCTGATAGGAGTGTGCATTACATCATGTCTCTGGTGGGGGCGACAGTGGCTGGTAGTCATTTGCATTTTATGATCGTGAAAAGTATATAATCTGGAAGTATATTATCTTTTTGTGCCACTAACTTATACATTATGTTGGTTAGCCTTTGATAATGTTCATTCTTTTCTCGGAATAACCACATGAAGTGTGTCTAATGTGCACTGTAGCCCATCAGCATTTTCCTGATCAAGGTTCCTCTAGTTGTATGAAGCCCATCACCGATAGAATCAGTAACCTTACTGACGGTCTACTTCAAGAAATATTAGGGCCTTTTTGGGTGCTGGAGTTTTTCAAAACCAAAGTATTAGGAAACTGTTTTAAAAGCCAGTGTCAGGCGAAACCGTGGTTTAGAAAAAAAAGATCATGAGTGGAGTTTTTAAAACTCCAAAATGGTTTCACATTTAGCAATACTGTAGTTTTGAAAACTGCAAAACCAAAGTATTTTGAAAAACCGTAGTATTCTTACAAAACTTCAAAAATACTTTGTATCAAAACAAGGCCTTATCCTTCATGTGAGCACCGGAAGTTGTTGGAAATCCGTAACATGCCTCAACGCTGAATTTGTAGCAATTGCAACTGTCCACATTCGATCGGAAGCCTAGAATCATCAACATCGAGTTCACAAATCGACTTATCTTGTTACCTTTCAGTTGATCGGGCCAAATTTACTCATCCTTCAGCTCCATGAATTGCAAACTGAAGGGGGCGAGGGGTGGTGATACTCTTCACCATAAAGGCTTGATGATCCATGCATCACAACTAGCATGTGAGTAGTACAATTGCACTTAGTGTGTGAGCACTACACATCAGGTTTTGCTTGCATATTTAGCCAACTCCTGAGATAATCATTGGGACTCGTCGGGCTACAAAATCAGCCCACGACCGATATGGTAATTTATTTTCTTTTTTTTCTTTTTTTTTGAGATTACACAGTACAACTCAGACACTCACAACGCACGCACACTCACCCCTATGAACACACGTACGCAAACCCTACCCCTATGAGCATCTTCGAAGACTGAGCCGGCAAATCCAGAGATACGAAGTCACCACTGGCGCCTCGCTGTCGACGGGAGCGTCGCCTACCATTGAAAGCACAAATGCCGTTAAATCCTTAAAAATTCGCTCCCACGGGGAGTCGAACCCAGGACCTGAGAGGTGTTACTCGGATGCCTTAACCACTAGGCCAAGACCCCTTTCACTATGGTAATTTATTTTCTATTCAATTTAAATTAAATTCTATAAATATATGTACTGAAGTAAATGATTCTGTCGCTCTGAAAATTACAAAATAAATCCACAATGTACTTTATGACAAGAGGAATTAAAAAACATATTTATGTCTATGATTAAAAATCATGCAGATATTATGTTATACATTACTTCTCTTTGTTGCTCTGTGAAATTTACTTCCCCTTTTTAGTAAAAAGTGGGACACGCAGACACTACCACCATGCTTCCAACATGAAGCGAAATTGTTTTTCTTTTTTTTATACCATAATAGTAGCCAGCTTGCTCTCTTCTTGCCAATAAATTCATGCCCCTGTAAGCAAAACTAGCACACATATCTTGTTACGCCAGTCTCGATTTTTTTCCCATTCATTTCCCCAACAAAAGGACATTCGGCGTCGCCTCCGCTGCAAAGCCATGGGACACCGCTTGGCTGTCTGCACGCCATACCACTCCCAGCCAGCGTAACCACGTGAGCATGGAGGGTGGTGTAATACGTGAGGATTGGATTAACTGCCACCTGCCTCCAATAACGGCCATATGGGAGATGGCCACCTCGGTGATGGCAGTCCAGCCCACGGCAATATTCAGCCCGTTCGGCAGCCGGTTTTGCAGCCGGCTGCAGCTGCACCTGTTAAGCCGCAACAGGAGAAGCAGCCCAGCCGTTCGGCAGGTTGGAAGAAGCCCGCGGGCTGCGAGGTGCGCGCTAGTCATTCCCGCGGCTTGTTGCCCGCGCGAGTCTTATCCAGTCGCTAGGGTTCTCGCGTTGCCGAAGCCTCCACTCTCCGCTCCTCCTCTCTGCCTTGCCCGACATCGCCGCCCCGCCGCTGTCCGCTCCTCCTCTCCGCCTAGGCCGCCCAGGCCGCTGTCCGCATCGCCCGCGACCGCAGTTCTGCAGTCTAGGTCTGGGTTTTGCCGCCGTCGCCTGGATCCGTGTCGCCGGCGGCCGATTTGGTGCGACGCGTGGACGCCGCAGGCGGCACCGGCTGGATTAACTGTCCCCGCGTCCCCCCCCCCCCCCCCCCTCGAGTCACCGTCGCCGGCACCACCTCGTCGACTCATCGGCTCACCATCGCCTGCCGCGGATCTGCATCGTCGCCGGACCACCTCGTCGACTCATCGTCTTGCCGTCGCCTGCCGCGGATCTGCATCGTCCCCGTCAGCCTCGTCACCGTGGTGAGTAGATCCTGCCGCCTCCACCTTCATTTGGTCCAGTACGAGCCGCTTTATGCAGTGGCGAAGCTAGGGATGTAGACACCCAGGTCCACACCTTGATTCATAGGGTGTGCTTGATGCTGCTGCTTCCCAACAAGTTGTATATTGTTTTCATGTTTTCCGTAACAATGTAGTGTTGGCATGTTACGATAAATCTGGTTGCTGTAGCTTCGAGGTATTGATTTCAAACCCTAAACTTCCTGTGGCTTCATATGCAGCAACCGGATCAAAAAAGGCATCTCTGTTACTTCTCCCATTCGATACGCTAGCACGGTCATCCACCGGATCGTGCTCTCCTACTGAAGCCAGGCATCAGTCTTCCGTGCGTTCAAAACGCCGGCGCCAACGAATCAAGGCAAGTTGTGGTTCTTCTTTACCTCTAGTGTTAATATTCGTTTGTGAAATGAACTGTGGAGAGAGTTATTCCATGCAATGCCACATTGGGCTGTGGGTACAGATGGACCGGAACCGCGCATTTTGGGACTATGAGGCAACCAAATTGTTGATGGAACTTTGCAAGACGGAGAAGACTCTTCGCAACTTCAACGCCGTTGGCCCAACTGGACTAGGCTGGAAACATATTCACCAAGGCCTCAACGCAGCCTTTCCAGGCAGATATGATCATAGGAAAGCAAGCAACAAGCTTGGCAGTATGAAGAAGCGCTACCAAACATGGCTGGGTCTTCAAACGCAAACTGGTCTCGGCCGCGACCGCAACACTGGCGGCGTTTCAGCTGATGACTCCTACTGGGAGGAACATGCAGATGGGGTATGTGCTTCACCCAGAACACTCTTTGCACACATCATGTACCCGTACCTTTGCTTAATCATCTATACACTGCAGGTTGAGGTCACCCCTGTACAAGATCGTGGCAAGCCTCCACCCTTCCTTGAAGACCTGGAATTTATATTTGGGAAGACACCCCAAGACAGGGGCAATTTGCTCTGCGCTGGGGGTGTGAATGAGGGGTCACCATCTTCCCATGTCCCTTCTCCAGTCCCTGCTGACAGTCCTTGCGGCTTTGAACAGGAGTTTTTGGGGGGATCTGCACAGAACACCGTCAAAGAGGACATCTCTTGGAGGGAGCGTTAACAGCCCAACAAAGAAGAGGAGCCGTAGCTCAATGGAAGATGCTGTGCAGGTCATGGCAGAGACCTTTGTTTAGAACAACGCCATGATGGCCAAGAAAGATGAGGAAGACAGGATGTTGGATGTGTTCGAGGCATTGCGCAAAGATGGATTTATGGAGGGAACAGAACACTACTTGAAAGCTCTACATCTTTGCAAGGATCACTTGAATCGTGTTCAGTTCATGCGCCTGAGTAGCCGCGAGTCCCGCATTGCTTGGATCGATTTCAACTAGCAGCTGCTGAAATGAACTGGGACATATTTCCTCTAGTTGTTTTCTAAGTTGTATGGGTGTGCTATGTCATGAACTATGTATAATATGTCATGATTTCGTTGTTTTTCATGGTTTATTTCTGTAATGTGTGACGGAATATTTGTGTCCTGTGTGCTGGATTGTTTGTGTAATGTGTGATGGATTATTATGAACTCTACTGTTTACTTACTTCCTGAATTATAATTTTTGCTTCGTTATAAATCTTAAATTAACTTGCTTGCAACTGATTGTCTTCATTTTCTGTGCAACAGATGACAAGGAAGGAACTTGCTGGATGAAGGTAGGCACCTTGTTCAATTAGAGAAAGGTATTACTACACTTTCCTGCACTGTCCCACAGGTATTACTTGTCCATTGCTTATTTTTGTCACCTGTTGGTTACGTTTTTATTTAATGACATGTAGGATGGCCAGCATCGATGAGGCGGTGTTTTTTGACTGGGCAGCCATTACTGCTGCGTGTGCAGCAGTGGTAATTACAGCCGAAGAGGAGGAGTCTGACGAGGAGGAACCACCACCCCCGTTTCAGTTTCTCACCGGCCGTCAATGGGTTGAACTGACCTTGAGGGACCGGGAAAGCTGCAAACGGAATCTTTCTATCACCTCCATGCCATCTTAGTTCAAGAGTGTGGTCTACAATCTACACAAGAGGTTGAGTCCATTGAGGCATTAGCCATGTTTGTGTGGACTTGTGCGACCGGTCGGTCAACTAGGCAGATCATGGACAAGTTTCATCGTTCCTTGGACACTATACATAGGAAGATGGCTCATGTGGCAGATGTCATGCTAAGATTTGCCCAAAGAGTCATATGTCCCAAAGACCCAACCTCTCGCGACCAACATACGCAGTGCCTTCTACAACCTTGAACTGCCGGCTCTTCCCTTTCCTCTCCATTGTCAGAAACAGAGAGCATGGTGTAGGCTCCTTGATATCATCCACTGGGTACCTCTGAGTATCGGCAGCCATGGAGCCAGCGCTGCTTGGAGCCTTTGGTTCGCTTTGGCTACATGTTGGTGTCGGTGTCTCGATACTCAAAGTGAATTCAGGAACTTGTATTGGTGCCGCTGCAAAAGTGGTCACCGTACTTTGATGGCTGCATTGGTGCTTTAGATGGAACTCACATTCCAGTGAAAGTTAAAAAGGAGTCACGAGAGGACATGCTGAATAGGAAAGGTTGGACAAGCTTTAATGTGTTAGGAATTGTTGATCACGAAATGCGCTTCACATTTGTTGGTGCCGGGAGGTCAGAGGCATGCCATGACATGGCCGTCCTAAGTGATTGTCAAAAGGACGAATGTTTCCCACATCCACCAGCAGGTTAGCCTTCTAATTCATGCATTAAACACTTTTATGTCCTGTTACTATGTATTTTAAAGCATGCGATGAAGGATTTAATTTTATGTATTCATTTTGAACCTTGTTGTATCTCCATCGATGACTAATGTCTATGGCATTACTTTTTGGTAGGAATGTTTTATGCTGTGGATTCTGGATATAAATTGCAACATGGTTATTTGGCACCGTACAAGAATGAAAGGTACCATCTCCAACAGTTTCTGGAAGTACCCCCTACATCTTTGGAGGAGAAGTTTAACCATCACCATGCAAGCATTCGCAATGTGGTTGAAAGGGCATTCGGAGTGCTAAAGAGCAGGTGGCAAATATTGGACGGAATTCCTTTTTATGCCTCCGCCATGCAAGCGAAGATCATCATTGCTTGCTTCGCACTCCACAACTTTCTGGTTGAGATGAAAGCAGCAGAGGAACCGCAGATCCTTGGCCACCCTGTGAACCGTATTTGGATGGATTTACTTGCTGGTGATTCTATTGAGAGTATGCGCGTGTGGATCGCAACCGGAGTGTACCATATTCCAAATTGAGGTATCACAACTTCGTGGTCCTAGCGAACATTTCTTTTCTCAGTTGTGACCAATAGTTGATGTTTATTTAATCAATTGTGGACTACATGGCAGATGGAGGAGGCTTATCAATGAGGCATCATAGGATGAGGGTTGCAGGACGTCGGCAGCCCGTTAGATTGCATTTTGGAAGGTACCATTGGTATGTAGTAGTAGTCGGTTACCTCTAATTGTTGTCCAATGACGCATCAATGGATGAGGCTTTCAGTAGGGCCTCGGTCCCTTTGATACCATTTGGAAGTGACAAGGTGTATGTACTAGTATTAGGTTAATTCTATTAGTTGTACGAAATGTGTGTAATGTAATGGACTGCTATTTCTCTCCATGTGTGACCTACACGTCCTGTGGTATGTATTTGTAGCGCAAATTTGAGTGTTTGTAACCGCAGCCATTTGAATTGCAATGGAGGTAATTTGAATCTACTAAATCTGTTGTGTTGGCGCCAATTTCAAATGAGCCACCTGGTCCTTCAACTTCAAATGCTTCCTGCAGCTTCCTGCAGCTTCCTGCGCAATTTGAAATGGTTCCTGTTGCTGCTGGTGGCACTGTTCTGTCATAAGCAGCTGCAGCTTCAGCGGGCTGGAAAACCGGCTGCCGAACAGCTGCATTGTGGAGCAGTCATCTAGGCCTTCCGCAACCATAAAAAGTTTGGCGCTCTGCCTCCGCTCGCACACCGTTCTTCCTATGCCTCTAGGGTAAACACGAGTCTCCATTTATCGCTATTTATTTCCCCAACAAAAAAATTCCGGCATTGCCCACTGCAAAGCCATGGGATGCTGCTTTTGGTTGTGTGCAACCCGTCCCACTCCAACCCTAGCCTCTATTTTTTTTTTTTTGTTTTTTGAATTTTAGTTTCCCTTTTTAGTATCAAGTGTAACACTCACACAGCACCACCACACTTTCGAGCTGAAGCGGCATTTTTATTTTTTATACCAAAATAGGAGAGCCACTTGGCTCTCTCCTTGCCAATGTATAAATGCATGCCCCTCTAAGAACACTAGCACACCGTTCTTGCTTAGTCTCTGTGGCAAACCCGAGTGTACATTTCTCGCCATTCGAATTCCATGTGTGTGTGTGTGTGTGTGTGTGACGCTAGCAAGAATTCCATGCGCCGCTGGATCTGCACCTGACAATTGCTATGCAACTGCTTAAGTTGCAGTTACGCTAGCAACTGCACAGGAATCAGGTCCGTGATATCTAGGTTGGAGACTCAGGTCATGAAAATGGGAAGATACTATAAATCTGCTCATGATGATTGATTACATAAGTTGAGCCAACTTGAAGTTCACAATTTCCATGGTAATTGTTGGGCTGGCTCTACAACTCACAACTTTGATCTTTGGCAAATATATTTTTTTTCATTTTTAAATATTTGACAAAGCCTCAGTGAACGATAGAATTATTTGTCTAGTCATCTCATGAATTTAGTCAAGATGCATCAAAAGCTAAAGTAAGGGATTATTGCAACCTGATGCAAAGGGAACATCAGGAAACAGAACATATCGAGGGGCTGACAAATTAGCACGCACGGACTACGTCTGCTTCTAAGTATTACGTCTAGGGCATTGATATGGCCGCTAGCATGTGTTATGACTATTGATTGATAGCAAAATAAAATATTTCACGTGATATAAATTGAACAAGATGAAATATTTTAAATATATTAATGTCAAGTTTATGATATAAGTACATACTGATACTTAAACGTTGAACGTTAAATTAAAGTTTCCAAAGTTGGACCAATATAGTTTCTAAAATGATATATATGTGGAATCGAAGAGAGTACCTTGCAGCAATCCTGTCGAAAGACTGCCAAGCAAGAATAGGAAAACTCCTGTAGAGTAATTCCCATCACCCCCTACCTCAAAATCTTTGCAAACATCCTCAATTTTCCTCTTGTTCATTCAACTGAATTTCAACTGAGACAAAAAAAAACAAGTTCCAAGTCAGATAGAATATTATACAAGTCGGAAACAAAATGTTTCGTACTAGGTGGAAATGGTCCTTAATAGGTGGAGATATTCCATTGGATAAAAAAAGTACTATAGCGGTGGGTACTGACTTCCCCCCGCTAACCTTCTAAAGCTACAAATGGATATTTTTTAACAGCGGGCTTCACAAACCGCCGCCTAAAGGGAACTTTACCATCAAGTGGTAACGACGCCCGCCGCTACAAATAAACCGAATTAAAAGGTAAAAAAAAAGTATTCAGCAAGTGCCCGAGCCCACGTACGTAGGTCCCTCCACGCAGCCGAAGAGATTTTGCAGTCGCCATGCCATCGAGCTATGCCGCGTCGCCGTGGTCCGCCGTGCTGCCTTGCAGTCGAGGTCCAGCATAAAGACGAACGAGGAGCTTGGAGGACATTATTGTCATTGTTGTCGTCGTAGGAGGGGAGGAGCTGCGCCACCGGTCGCAGATCCATCGAGGAAGGGTGAGCCGACACAGATCCGCGAAGGGGAAGAAGAGAGGAGCCTCCACCGCGTCATAGTCGTGGTCAAGGAAGCAGCACCATGCCACCACCGCGCTCACCGGGGAGGGCTACGCTTCCACCAGCCACCGGGATGCACCGCGCCTCGCCCGTCGCCAGCCGTGGAAGGCCACTCCTCCACCTCGCCCGCCAAGGGAAGGCCATGCCACGCCTCCACCACGCAGATCCGCAAAGGGTGAGCCGTGGTCCACCGCGTCTATCCGCGCCTGTCGGGGAGGGCCGCGCCTCCATCTGGAGGAGGGAGAGAGGGGTGGCGGCGCGGGAGGAAGGATAGGGGCTGGGCAGGAGAGGTATGGCAGAAAGAAGGGGCAGATTAGGGTTTGAGGGGAGAGGTTAGGGTTTGAGGGTTTTTATTGGAGCGGACGAGAGGACAACCGTCGGATTCGAAATCCGATGGTCATAAGAGAATATGGAATGGGCCAACATGGCCTAAAGTTCATCTGGGCGAGTTTACTAGGCCCAGCCACCCTATTAATGGAGATTTTTCTTTTTTTTCTATTTCAACCAAGTAAGCCAACTTTATGAAGTACTAATGTATAAAAATAAACTATTACTATATACACTTATATATTTTTACACGTAATAAGATACATATATGTTGTTGGATAAGAATTTTACTTTCTGGAATTTATTTGCTATTTTTATAGTTTAAATAATTTTTTGCGTGCTTAAAAATCCTTTTAAATTGGACTATATGTACCTCGAAAATGCATATTGGTTGCTCTCTCACAAGAGGAGATTAACTGGGAACAGCAAACAGAAGAGGATGACGATGCAAGTTAGCAAACAAAACAACAGTAACTACAAACAAAGCAACTTAAAAAAGCTTCTATACGAGACATCAAAGGTAAATAAGCAAACCAAGCAACAATTCCAATATATCAAATTGCTTTTCAATCACCACAGAATAGCACTGGACACTCGTGATGACTCATAATCTGATAGTAGGCATACTAGATGTTACGCTGCAAATACGTAACAGACAAAGTTGGAAACAAATCAGCTTAAGTGTTATCCTCTACGCTATTCCTTCTAGAGAGCTGGAAAAGATGGGTGCATAGAGAAAAAAGATAAGAGAGATAGAGATGTATTGGGAAAAGAGAAAGGTGCACTGTATGTCAATTATTTTAGGAAAACTAAAGTAGGCTAGAATGTCAATTATTCTGAGACAGAGGGAGTACCTATTTCTATTTCCACTTCTCTACTCTCCTTTCCAAGCAGAAGCGCATCACAGATCAAGGCAGGCAGTATTCCTTGATTCAGTTCTTCAGTCATCAGTGTTGGCGGCGCCAGCGCCAGCGGAGTCATTCCCACTGCGCAGACGTGGAGAAGAAGCAGATCGTGGGAGCGGACGAATCAGGAAATTCTCCCCCAACTTCGCTACGCAAGGAGGAGGGACAGACAGGCAGAGAAAGCAAGCGACGGCGGCACTGGAGTCGACGATGATCTCGTTAGATGGAACTGATGGGAGAGAATGAATTGCGGGTTCTCACAGGTCGTCACGGGCTTGCCCACTTGTGTGGCGGGCTTGACAGCCTGGTAACTATTAGGCCACGAAGGAAATGCGGCTCGACAGCATGGGCCACAAAGGCTGATTTTGTGGGGCGGGCATGCGGGTTCCTTTAAATGCCCGTCCTACCTGCAACTTGACAAAGGTCTAATGAAGGAAAAAAGAAAAATAAAAAGAAAAATGGTGTAGTCAAATGACACCACTCATATTGTGGCTGCAGGCTAATCAAGGATATGAAAATATTTCTGTGATACGATGCATGTAGTTGAATTGGCATACATGTGGTCGAAAGTCATAGTAAATCTCTAAAGATCTGCAGCTAATAATCTCCTGTTCTGTAATCTCATACACAGCAGGAACCTATATTTTTAAAGATTTCTTGATGTTAGAACTTGGTATATTTTTCCCTCTGCTACTGGTACCGTTGCTTACAGATTCGTCCGCATTCGATTTTCTTTGAAAGACTTGGACCGTTACATTTTCCAAGTCTAGAGACCAGAGAGTTGGTTTGCTTTTGAACTTTGAGATGCCGATGGCGCCTTTTGGCCTGCAGAACGAGTGTGGATCGAATATGTTGACGAATACGCGACGTACGACTTGCTACCAGAAATGACGATGACCTATCCAAGGAAAAAAATGACGATAACGGAGACCAGAGAGTCTGCTCGCCGCGTGAAGTCGACGGTTGGGCTCCACGTACTGCATGCGTCCATGGCCTACACGGTTATTCTTTCAAACAATGATGATATAAAGAAGCCAATGAAGTGGGGAATGGGGATGTTTTCTTCAGTGCAGAGGGAGAAGAAGAAGCACCCGTTTTCGACGACGGAGCTCCGGTTCTGTTTTACCATTGGTGGTTGCCGACTTGTCGTTCGTCTGCTGATTTACAGGCAAGGTATGTGCCTTCTCGTTAATTAATTCTTTTTCCTGAATTTGAAATCTTATATTCGAAATTAAAAGCTTTTTATTTACTAGTATAAGAAGTCAAAAAAAATTGTGCATTTTGAATCGGGTTCAATGCTGTTACATTCTTCAAAATTTCCATATTTAGAAGCCCCGACACAAATTCTGAGACAGTGAATTCCCTTTACAGATTTATAATCCTTAGTATTTAAAGAAAACATCATGTGTAAACATTTGAGCTTTTACATTACCTACCTCCTTCAACTACCATGTGTTCCTCTGTCGTCGAGCTATCGTGTGGCATATTAAAACCAACCGCGTGAAGCTTGAGAAGCTCCTGAAGAGCAACAGAGGCCGAGACATTGGCAACTTCATTTTCGTTTGGATTACCCATAGAGGAGGAGATCCAGAAAAGGAGGAATCACCATACGAACAAGAATAAAGGAGGAATGTTACTTTGTTTTCATTACATGAGCATGACTTGTACGTTGGAGACAGACCTTGGGCCGAAATCCAGCAGGAGCCATGGGCCGCGGGGGTCAATAAACACAAAATATTTGATTCAACAGTTAAGTTGTTAGTTCCTTAAGAAAACAGTTATTTTATTTTAGTTCAAAACATATTTGGAACTGATTCAACCATTCACATCTAAAATCGTTATCAAAAGTAAATACAGTTTATCTTAAATGTTGAAATAATTTATGAAAATAAAATAAATGTTGAAATATTAAATTTAAATTTTTAAATTTCAGAGGTATAAAAAATAAATACAACATTGTAAAAAATGTTGAAATATTTTATCACAAATAATAAATAGTTTACAAAAAATATTTAAATTTATATTATTACATTAAAAATTACATAATATATTTAATTTTGTTTTGGAACTTATCCAACATTTCGTGTCCAAATGTTGAAATGGCTTATCCAAAATATTGAACCATTTTTTTTTTGCAAGTTGTTGAACTTAAGAAAATAAATAAAATTGTTCACATGGTTCTTATTTAACTAGTTGGTACCCCGCGCGTTGCCGCGGGACTAATTAGAGCCGGCGACATGAAAGAATTTTACAATACTCTACTAAATTTTGATACATGTGATGAAATAAAAGGTCATCACCAATTCAGGGCTTTATAATAGTTCCTTCTACAAAAAAGTTGGTCTCAACCTTACATTTTCATTTATGTATACTGAGAAATAAGAAAAAACATAAATATTTGCAAAATAGATGCTCCTGTTTAGTTATATAATTTTCCATCATGTCTACTTAAGCCTATTAGAAAAGAATACCATAATGAACACATAGCAAAAATTCCTGTACAGACTTTACTTTCCAGCAAAGGAAAAAACCGCACACTCTGCAGATCAGGAAAGAAAAAACTACAACGGTATAACTCTGAACATATCAAGCAATTTTTACAATTTCCTTGTCATCCAGTCCTGCATGGAAATGTGCTAAAAAACTATTAGATGAAAAATGACTTCAGTCCATACAGATAGAGTAGTACAACGCTTTTATTATAGGCAGATGTATTTCCACAGCTTCCAGAGCAACCACTTTGCAATATAGGTGGAAATGAGAAAGTCGGAAACAGAATATCAGATAATGGATCATAAAATTTAGAATCTAACATTGTTGTGCTGGGAAACGAAACACGCAGAAAAGCAGAGGAAGTGATGCTGTAATTCTCAACACTCCAGCCTCAAAATATTTACCCATCATCAAAGCTTTTATCCCCCATACCCTCCAGCCTGCTAACATTTGCCTCCAGACAGCTCATTGTTCAATCTGCAATATCAGTCGCCATTATATGGGACAAAGAGTATGGACATTTGTTAACATCTGAAATGGAGACAGTAAAAAGACATTCCTATGTATAGATGGGGCCAAGAGACAACAATTGTGTCATTTCATTTTAGTGGATCCTATATTGGCCGGCCATATAATAATATCTGTAATAATGTATGCACCTGTACATGTTCCTCTGTTAAGAGAGACTAAGGTTCAGCCATGCTAAATACCCATTTTATGTTTGAAGCAAATTGTCAAATTGTACCTGTGTTCCATCTAATGCATCCATGGCCACTTCCTAGGCGATAGATCAGCAAACTTAACAACAACAATGACATTTTTACATGAGTAATGGGTATTTAAAAAAAGGCATATGTTAGGGTAAAATTTAGTATGCTAATTAAAGGCAAAAAAAGTCTTATCCTAATCCATGATGAAAACAATCATTGACCTGCGAATAAAATTGTATATATAAGATCAGCCAAAATGAATAATGTAATAATGTGCATAGAGTTGCTTTGCATCGATATCACCGTTACACTGGAATAATGGAGGCAACACATAAATTTTCTCCTACCCATTTTTTTCATATTAACTAAAACATGGGGAGAAAAACATAGAAAGAAATAACCTACTATCATTATGCAGAGGATTAGAAAACTTCTACAGCAGCTGATGCTACAAATCCGTGCATGAAAAAGGGAATATATATATCATTACTAAGTGCATCAATCAACATTGCTTCCAAATTATTGGTTCTGATATTGCGTGCAATACCTTGTCTCGTTGTATCTTATAAGAAAAGCCATCGAGGACACAGTAGCAAGGTCCTGATTTCATTGTGTGAGGTTCTGAATTACATCAATAAGAAAATTCAGAATTGCTGAAGAACATAACATTCAGCTGAGCCCAAACAATTAAAATCAATGAAGAAAATAGCAGCATATCGGTGCATATTTTGTACAAAATCCAGGTAACAACTAATGGGAAAGCGCTGAATAACAGGTATGTAGTAGCATCAGTGAACAATATATGGAGTGAACAAAAAAGAATCCGTTCTTGTACGCTAGCCACACAGCATATGTACCCAATAAAATGCCCGCAGAAGAGATATCATTGTGTTAGGGTTTCGTATGTACCCAACAAAAAAAATTCTAAGAGAAGCCATCATTGATATCATTGATGCTGTACCACACTTAAACTTGAATTAACAACAATTAATATTTTTGGGCAACAGCAACAGAAGGTGAATTCATATGTACAATAGTGATAGAAAATTCTAAGAGAAATGGATGGTTACAACTGTGCTTACAACATTTGCTTGCGTACTGACCTTGTCAATTGACCTCTCAGCTTATTAAGCCATTGTTGCGCAAGGAAAGGAAAGGAGATGAGCAAGCACTAATTGGCACGGCGGATGCAATAGCAATAATGTCAGTGGATTAAAGAATCTCAGGCTCGCTCAACACAGTGCCTTAGCTGAATAAGTAACGCATAAAACAGTAGGACACTGGGATATTTTGAAATCTCAATTAATAGTCACATACGGAAGAATCTAAATCGATACAACAAAATGGATCAGAAATTACTGAAGAGGGATGAAGATGAATGAGATGTGAGGAGGGAGGAAGGTTACCATATCTGAAGTAGATGTGAGGAGCTTAGCAGTAGTTGCCACTCGTCCAGCCTTGCTGCAGCGGTCTCCAGCCCTCCTGCACGTAGTCTGTCTGACGGCTGCACCAGCGGAATTTGCTGCCGGAGACGGAGAGCATCCCCTGCACCATGAGCGGCATGATCTGAACCTGATCGTAAACAGACAAGACCAAATCTCAGCCAAATATGACCCAAAACAATCAGATTAGGCCACCGGAGGAGGAGGATTGAAAAATGCGAGCGAGCAAGTGATGGAAGGAAGTAGAGCCTGCCGAGATCCCGGCGAGCGCTCAGGGCCTCCACCACGCCATCACCCCGTGCTGCAGAGAGGAGGCATGGTACAGCGACGCGCCGCCGACCTCCAGCACGCGGAGTCGCTCCAGCCAGGCCCACGCCGGCGCGGTCACCAGCAACAACCCGAAAACCTGGGCTCCTCCAGGTTCGCCACCAGGCAGATGCGGTGGAGGTGGCCGCCGTTCAGTCCTGCCTTGTCGGCGGCGACGTCCATCCGCTGCTGCAGCACCCGCAGCGTGGTGCTCCGCGCGGCGGTGCGCCATGGAGAAGGCGAGCCGGGCGGCGCGGAAGGAAGGGATCAATCAGGCGGCGCGCGGGGCAGCGTTGTGCGAGGCGCGAGGGGCGGCGCCGGGCGGCGTCGGGGAAGGAAAGAAAAATCTCTCGGGTGGCGCTGGGGAGGAATCGGGAACTTTCGGGCGTGGGCAGAAACTATTGAACCGCTGAAAAACGCTCAGATCGTGATCGTACGGCGCAGAGCACTCGTCGCGCTGTAGTTTCTACAGGAAAATGCACACGTGTCAAGACAGGAGACAACCAGCCGGTGCATCTACGAAATTAAAGAAAAGGAAGGATTTGTTGCATCAATCTTAAACAATAATGCCCTTCCTTCTTGAATAAATAGAGGAGGGCACAGTCTTTTGGTGTCCCTTTCAAGAATGTATAGGGAGGAAAATATGGATGAGAGTCTTCTCATATAGAGAAATAAAAGCGTAAAATTGGGCCAAATGTACCATTGGCCCCTCAAGTACAACATTGTCTTTCTTTATGAGAAAACAAGGTTAATGACTAAGAGATCACGACAACGGTGACCGTCCACGTTTCGTTGAACTCTAGGCTAGAGCAAAGACATTAGTATACTGTCTTCTTTCTGTGGTTGCTTCGAATTCTACGCCAGCCTTATTGAAGACATTCAACATCTCTCGCTTCACACCGGCTATCACTGACCTTGTATCAGAAGTTCAAGACCGAAAGGATAGCAATCTAAGGTATCATGAAAGATGCTCAAGACCGACGGCGGAGGAGAGGCTACACAGGCTGCAGAAGCTGCTTCTCCGTGTTCGCATCGTAGTCGAGGAGGCAGAGGAGCGGCGCATCACGAACCAGGCGATGTTGCATCAGCTGAACTTGATGAGAAAGGAGATGTACAGAGGCTACTACACGCTGTACTCCCTCAGGCGCCGTGCCGAGGAGGAAGGAGATGCCACAGACCACCACCAGGTGAGCCAATCGTTTACACGATCCCAGCTAAACTCTGCCAAGCGTGTCCGTCTCTTGGGAAACTGCAGCGGTTCGAATGAACAAGAGCAGCTCCAGCAAGTTGTTGCCTGCCTCGAGACCGCCATTGAAGATGCAAGTGAGATGGTCGTGCTCCTCAGCGGATACCCCCGTCTGTATAAGCAACCGTACAGCATGCATTTGATCATGGACAGGTGCATGTTCGGTCGCCAGGTCGAGATGGGGCACTTGGTCAGGTTCCTGTTGCAGGCAGAAGTCCCAGGTGACAATAACCGTGCCGTTTTGCCAATCATTGGGCCCAGAAAAGTTGGGAAGAGCACCCTTGTCGAGCATGCCTGCAACGATGAGAGTGTGCGTGAACACTTCTCCCAGATTGTGTTCTTGAATGGAGGAAATCTTACAAGTGAAAACGTGGAGGCTTTTGGGATGCTGCAGTGAACACTGCATTCCATGGAGAAAGGGTACTGCTAATTGTTGAACTGGATGGGGATAGGTTTTCACGGAGATTGGATAGCGAGAATATCGATGAGAGATTATGGCAAAGATTATACTCAAGTTACATTCGCCAGATTCCGCGTGGCAGTAAAATCATTGTCACGAGTCGGTCGGACAAGATTGCCGGCTTTGGAACCACATCGCCACTCAGACTACAGTTCACTGACCAAGAGTCCAAGACGCGTTCTGGTACTTCTTCAAGGTGCGCCTGTTTGGAAGCACAGAGGCGGACGAGCACCCGAAGCTGGCTGCCATAGCCATGGACATGGCAATCGAGTTGAGCGGGTGCTTTCTGATGGCAAACATGTACAGTGAACTGCTAAGGTCAAACGTCGATGCCTGATACTGGAGCGCGGCACTTACAATCATGAAACAAGTGAAGCAGAAGAACCTGTTTGGTGGTGCACACCAAGTTGATATTTGGGAGGTAACTGAACCTGTATTGTCCCTAGAGTGAACATATCTGAAGATTTTGTAATTCTTGATGACTACGAAACAAGATCCGCGCTTGATCACAGTACTGCGGTTACTACCATGACGGTGCAAGAGGTACTACTGGGAACTGCTAGGCCTCAAGGGAAATTTGACGTTTTAGCATGGAGATCTCCAATATCACCTCATTTCAGCTACTTTTTTGGCTGCGAGGTACGGAAGAAGCCTCGGCGTATAATCTCCAGGAAGAACAGGATTCAGAAGACTGCTAACTGAACGTATTATGTTTACTCGTAGTCAATGCAGACATGTGCACAAGAAAAAAATATATAGTACCTCGTATTCGTATGATTTTATTAGTGTTTATTTAATTTTGAAATATACTCATGATCTCCTGCTCATCTGTGGACCGTTCGTTAGTTTCAACAAATAAGCAGAGAAGATCCTTTTGTTGAACTGTATTTCAGTTTTCTCTCCCTATCAAGTGCTATATGTATTTTTTTGCGAGTATATCAAGTGCTATGTGTAGAGAGTAGAAACTGTAGAAGGAGATAAATAAACAATGACAATCAGTCGATGTGCAGAGTTTTGGATTTCAAATATTCAATTTGCTCACGTATTGTGCAATGATTTTATTATCTGTCCTCAGAACGTGCGCGCAGTGGTAAGGGTAGCTATATCTAGTACGATGAGATGCTAAAGTATTTTAGATATTAGATTTCACTACTATGAAGTTACCACAAAGAGCAAACCTTAGCATATATTGACGACATTCTAATCTTGATATCTGCCTAGCACCAGTAATGGATGTACGTGATCTTATGAATCATTCACATCTAATCCACTACCTAACACCTGTCGTGTCCAATAGCACGAGCACTAACACAAGACGGTTAAGCATGAACAATAATTGAGGTTTTTTTTTTTGCGAATGAACAATAATTGAGGTTATCAACCTATCGTGACACATGATGGAAAAGCAATCACATATCGTGCGGGAAAAGTAGTAGCACTTTTGTTTAGAGGACACAATCATCTGCTTTCTCATTTTGTCTTACTACCACAAATGGATCTCTCTCTGTTTTTTTAGGGACCAACGGAGAAATATCAGATAGCATCGGGACGAAAATGGCAGACAGACGGGGCCCATGGGCTGCTCAAAGCTTAGATACGTGGGCCACGAAAGTACTTCCAGCTCAGGTCGTGGACAAAAAAGAAAAAGGAAAAAAAATGCAAACATGCTTTTCTTGAATTATGTGACAGCTTCAAAGATCCACTTCATACTATATACGTAGCATATTAATCCTCCATTGTTATATATTTTTCCAATATGTTTAAGAATTCAGATTCACCATTCTTCAGGATCGGCAAAGGCAATATGATGTCCTGCCAAAATAATAAAAAACAAATAGGCAGATGTTCAAAAGTTTGAATTAAAAATGTGGCAATAGAAAGAAGTGGGCGAGTACCAAAGTTTGTTCCAACTCTTTAGAGCTCTATGAAAGATTGCATGCCTTGTGGACAAGAGAGATAGATTGAACGCATATTAACGCATCACCTATGGATCTAGCTAGATTCTACTTCTTTGGAACTTGTAAGGAGACATTAATGATTAGCATTAAAGGATGAGATGTTAAACATCTAGAATTTACTAATTAAATACAATGAAAAAATAAAAAAAATATAAGCTTATAGAGCAGCTCCTTCTCTGACTTATTCCATTACCAAACGCAAATTTTGGAAACAGCTCAGGTCCAAAAGTACAGTACAGAAGCCACGGTTTTTGTGTTTTTCATGGCTTTTCCCCCCTCCCTTAGACCCTCGCGTACCCATTAGATGAGCCAGAGCCAGAGACATTCTGTCATACAATCTTACTACATTCAGCACACTGCGATGGGCTCCTTATGCGATGACCTAGAGCGCAAGATTGGCAACTGATCTGATCAGGTTGGTAACAATTCTCCGTCCAGTTTTTGCTGGAACGGGGAATACGTAGAGATTGTGGATTAAAAAAGGATCAAAGTTAGTTAAGTAGCCAACATGCACAATTCCATTAGGATCATCTACACAAAACATCATGATTGTGTTTGTTTGGGTCGATTACAAGTTGACACAATTTTGTATGCAAAGTTGAGTGACAGCGTCGGCATCGAGTCTATACTAATGCTACTAGATAGCTACCGTAGAAATTGGAAGCCCCATTTTTAAAGCAAGGAAAGTTTAACCAAACCCTCTTGATTCTAGACATGCACGAGCACGATGGATGAAGACCACATGATTGATAATCTGATAGAGACTCTTTGTCTTTGATGGCAAGAGATTAAAAGATAGGTAATTTTTTGAAATTCTTTTTACCTGTATCGCCATTAATTTTCAGAGTAAATCTTAATGTGGCTAGATCATGTGGCTTATGTTGTATTGCAACAATTACTAGCGACAAGTGATGCGAGAGTTGAACTTTGGATAGCACTTAACCACACCATGGTTCCCAAATGTCCTGCGTGTAAATTCGTGATATTATACGGGGGTTCTCCTCCTAGCCATCGATCATAATTTTCGGAGGAATTGGACGACCTTAGAATTATATTATCTTAGATCTTGGGAATAAACCTGTCCTATAATAAGTACTTATAATCCATATATAGACTACCTTTTCATTTGTCACAGTCAAATCCATCCATTCGCAATCATATCAAGTGCCCTTTACACACCATTGCTGCTAACTCCTATCGAGATAATGAAAATTGACAGACTTTGGAGGACCATTTGAACCCAATAATGAATATCAGTCTCAACGATTGAAAAGGACTACGGTTAATGATGAAAATAGCGATGTATTGTAGTGATACAGAAGCTAAATCGGTGATCAATTGCGGGTATCTTAAATGGATGACTAGATGATGGTAGATTTTGTTTTTGTGGCACGTTTGGAAGTCAAGTTTGAAAAGTTAACTAGAATGACACAGTGGAAGAAGTCAAACTGAGGATTTGATGGCGCTTTATTATGAATAATTATCCATAAATATATGTAACTGAACATGATTAGGCACTATTATGAGCAAATAATGGTGTTGGGCACTGATAAAATAACCAGTAGGATCTTAACAGAAAATGGAATGATGCAACAATCAGGTGCTTATGATGAGTGACGTGATCTTTGCCGACGCAGTTAGCAAGAATTCCCTGTAATAAGTGATAGACCCTCAGTATTTTTATTATGGACGTTCAGACAAGAAAACGTTTGTTTTAAGTTCATATGCCCAATCTGAAACGTCAAGGTTTCAAGGTCGGAGGGAGTAATGATAAATTGAACAACACAATCATAGTGCAACTATGATTATGTTCTGCAAAAGAAGCAAGCAAGCAATTCGGAATGATCCAGTTCGTTAGCATTAGCAAAAAAAGCCACAGAAAACAAGTGCTCTCTTTTGACCCCTGGCAGTGGCAAATTGAGCGCACAGATTAAGGCAGTAAGCAAAAAAGGACCGTTCATTTTCCACCAATAATCACAATTAATTAAGTTAAAGAACTCCTCATGTCAACATCGTTACACCCTGAAAAGAAAGATGAAATTACTGGCTGGTGAGCCGAGCCAAAACTTGCTCGGGCGTCCGATGCGTCATGAACGGTCGAACTAAGTACAAAGCTAGAACTTAGAACTCTCTTGGGTCGACGAAGATGGATGCGCCGGGCGGCGCCTTGGTCCAGTCCCCGAGCGCGCCGTCGCCGTACCCTTCGGCGAGCCGCTTGATGCACCAGAGGTCCTCTCCGCCAAGGCGCGGCCAGTGCGGCACGCCGGCGCGAATCGGGTCGCGCGCGGCGACCTCGGCGGCAATCACCCGCGCGCCGGCGCGGCGCGCCATGTCGTGCGCGTGCCGGCACAGCGCGCGCGCCATCCGCGGCGCGGCTGGGCCAGCGCCGCCGAGGCCGTAGACGAGGTGCATCCCGAACGGCGCGAAGAGGTCGGGCACGGACGGGATGCGCAGCCACGGCGCGGCTGCGTCGGCGGCGCGCGTGGCCAGCGCCGCCGCGCGCCACAGCCGCGGCGCGCCGCGCACCTCGAGGCGGAACGCGTCCTTGCAGTTCCACACGCTCGCCACCGCCCACGACTCCGGCGGCGACGTCAAGAACGCCTCGATGCCTTTCCATGCCGGCGCCGATGCCGCCCCGGCGGCAGGAATCGCCAGGAACGTGCCGAGCGACAGGGGGTTGTATAGTACGGCGTCGATATCGCTCGGGAAGAACTCGACGCCAGCGAACCGGCGGCGGTACAGAAGCTCGGCGTCGCGGGGCGAGAGCTCCACGACGCGAGCCCCTCGCCGCGACGGCGAAGACGGCGCGATGTTGTGGCGGAAGACGGGGTGCACGAGCAGCGACGGCGCGCGGAACTTGGCGTAGCCGCAGCGCGCGGTGAAGAGGCGCACCGACGGCTCGTTGCCGGCGTCGGTGGCGACGTAGGCGTACTCGGCGCCCGCCTGCCGGAACCACTCCTCCATCCGCTCCACCAGCCTCCGCGCGACGCCGCGGCGCCGGTGCGCCGGCGAGACGCGGAGGCCCAGGAGGTAGGCCACCTTGACGAAGAGGTTCGCCTTGCCGCACGAGACGGTCTTGACGCACCCGCGCACCACGCCGACGATCCCCGCGCCGGAAGCCTCGGCGACCTGGTGGCATTCAACGATTTGAGTTCAACAATTGAATTACTGGAGAACGATGATTGATCAGCGAAATGGCGGACGGACGTACGAGCATGAGGTAGGCCGGGGAGTGGCGGACGCGGCAGAGCGGGTCGCCGAGGAGGTCGGTGAACAGGCACATCTTCCCGCCGCTGGGGCCCACCTCGCACGCGCTCTCCAGCCCCTCGACGGCGGCGCCGTCGCGATCGCCGTCGAACTCGCGCACAGTCACGTCGGCCTCCCCGCCGTCCGGCACTACGGCCACCATTATCTTAACGGTCACTCTGCTTCGTCTCTTGGGCTGGCTGCTCCTGGCCTTGGATGCTTGATGGTTCGAGATGTCACGAGGTGGCGTATGAGAAGGTGTGTTATATATAGGTGTTGCCTCGGTGCACAGAAGATAAACTGAGAAAGCAGTAGTGGCGGGCAGCTGCCGCGAGGAGGCGATCGATTCAGCTGCTCTTGAGTGGAGAGTGGGAGGAGCAGCAACTGATGATCGGGGGAGGAAGAGGAGAAGACAAGTAAGGAGACGTTGCAATGCTTGATGGAGACGTGGCTACTAGGATAGTGATCAGTGGGGATCGTGCCGAGAGTTTGTAGAGTAGGAAGGGGCCTGGCTAGTGGCGCTCGTGCGCGCGTGGCTGCTACGTGTACCGCTTCTCCTTGCCCATAGATCTTTTAGGTGGGACCAGCAGGGATGGCCACTGGGGCTCACCAGTCTCTTCTATGTTTCTTTTCCTCTGCTATGTCTTGTGTTAAAGAAATGAATTATTTTTTGGAACGAGAATATGTATTATGAATATTCTAGTCTCCGCATCTATTAATTCAAGTAGCTATTCATTATCACACACCAAACTTTAGAGATAGAACCATGAACTCATAGTTCAAAGTCTTCATAATGCAAAGTTCAAGCAAAACCAAATTCTATTACTAAAGCTCTAGTCATTTTTTGCGAAAATGTCCAACGGTGGCTGGAAGCACATGACATCCCCATGAGAGCTGAGGACGGTCTTCCTAAATGATTACCATATGGTAATGTATTTCTCAATTAAAATGGAGCATCTAGTTAGCTTGTATGGTGCTTATTTTTTGTGCACATCCTCTTCACGTGCCTGAAAATCGTGAAACATTGAGTTCATTTAAATCTTCGGGTTTGGAGGGAAGGGGGTCCGGGTGAGGCAGGCATGCCCGACGTAGGAATTAGCAGGTGGCGGGAGATTGCAGGTTGCACCAGCACCAGTTTCTTTATGCATGCATGTAACTGTCCTTCATGGTTATGTGTCATATTTTGCATCCTGCCTTTTTTCTCTTTGTTCTCTTTATTTAGTAGTATTCGTACTATTATATTCTTTCTGGATCATTAACCATGTCATATTTTTATTCTATGGAGCTTATTCTATGTTAACATGATTTTGAGCGTGAGTTGTTGTAATTTTCAGTGGAGTTGTGGATAATATGCCAATTCTCCATATGTCATCGCTAGAAATCTAAGAACCGATAAAGGATGTGTCATCCATATCTAAAGCATCCAATAGAAAATAAAAGGGGTGATTGTAACAAAAAGAGTCTAAAAAGATAGAGCGCATGGGGGCAAAATTCTTTTCTTTACATGGTTCGAGTTGTAGGCTGCATCAAAGGTACCAAGGTAGTGCTAGCATTAGTACGTGGTTGTTAATTATGGTATTGACACATATAAAGGTTCTACGCCATCGAACAACAAACGGTGAAAGGTTGCTTACACGGATCATTCTACCAGATCTTATAAACTGCGGTAACGAATCGGATCCGTCGGACCAACAATACTCAAACTTCAAATCGATTTTCTCTCACACATGGCATACGCACAACTTTTTTTTTTTTTAGCATATGGCATACGCACAACTAACACATCATCTTGTGGTAGCATCGAAGAGTGGGGGCAAAATTCGCTGGTAGGGATAAAGCCCATCGCAACGTAGGCGACGTTTCTGTCCGTAGGCCGTAGCCCTCTCCGTTCCGATCTTCGTCATCTTCTCCGCTTGCAAACACACAACAGGAGACGAAGATCCGTATCCGTAGACGCCAATTGGCGTTACTCCGGTGGGCCCGGCCTTGCTGAGACGTGGCCCACTCGAGACGGCATGCATATGGCGGCTGTGGTGGTGGGCCCGTAAACGACAGCCGCGGGGCCCACGGGAATTAGTGTCGGGCACGCGAGGATGGTGGCGGTTCGCGCGCGTAAAAGCGAAGAGAGAGGAGAGATGGATGAGCGTGACGGGGACTTGAGCGGCGGAGGATGGCGGCGCCGCCGCCGTCAGCGTCCCCCGCCACGTACACGACGGCGAAATGATACGCCCCGGCCGGCTCCGTGCGTCGCAAAACCTCTGGAGCGCATTAAGTTCGAGATGTAACACGACGGCCACATCGAGAGACCGTAATCATCATGATTAGTTATTGATCGCAGCAGCTGACGTCAGATTAATGAAGAGGAGAGAAATGGACGCGCCACCCGAAGGACGCGCCCAATTCCCAGCCGCCATTTGCTGATAATGATGTATTAATTATCTCTAAATTAATTCACTGCAACAGACACATTATCAACGAACCCCACAACATACATACACGTGTCTGACGCGTGTTCTTCTCAGTGATGCATTACTGGTAGTCGTAGCACCTATACTAGCTATTTTCTGGACACATGCATGTACCGCGTAATATACCGGTGCAAGCGTGCACAGCACTCTAACAGGCAATGTCCAGCTGTGTGCAGCTTTTCTTTTTCGGTTCGAATATGCTGATGATTTGGTTCTTATGTGTGCACGTATACGCAAGGTTCTCCTGATGGTCATCACTCATCTTAGAGAAATGGAAGGGTTTCTTGAATCAGTATGCTGGGCCTTTTTTCCCAGTAACAGCAGTCGGCAACTTTGATGTCCCGGCCCAGATAGGTCGCGTGGTCAAGCCCCGGCCCAGATAGGTCCCATCACTCATTTCAGGGTCGTCGTCCTCGTGAAAGGGTGAGTTTTTCTCTCACGCCGTGGTCCTCTCCCGCAGGATGATCTGACTCGTGGTCACTTGCTGATTAGATTTTTTTTTCCTGCAGACATCAGGACTGACTGAGGATACATCAGAATCCCTTTTTTTTAAGGGATCTGGCAGCGCATTCCATTCTGTTCCATTCTTTGCCTCGGCCGTTTTTAAATCAGCAGGCTGCTATACACAACCTCATGCTGATTAAATAAGTATGCTGGGCCTCCTCGCAAAAGAAAAAGTATGCTGGGCCTTTTTCCAGTAACAGTAGCAAGCCAGGACATTAGCAGTCGGCCACTTTGATGTCCCGGCCCAGATAGGTCAAGCCCCGGCCCAGATAGGTCCCATCACTCATTCAGGGTCGGGTGGTCATCGCCCTCCCCCATTTGCTTTCTCGTCGGCTCCCCTCACCGGCTCCAAAAGCACCAGGACGGTGGGTCGTCTCGTCGTCCTCGAGAAAGGGTGAGTTTTTCTCTCACGCACGCAGTGCTCCTCTTCCTCTCCCGAAGGATGATCTGGCTCGTGGTCCCTTGCTGATAGTTAGTACTTCATGTCTGTTTGTCCTTTTTTTTTTTCCTGCAGACATTAGGACTGACTTGAGGATGGCAGCGCATTCCATTCAGTTCCGTTCTTGGACTCTGGAGTTATTAAATCAGGAGGCCATGGATGATACGTCACATTTCATCGATTTCAAAATTGAACGAGATGGAAGTCTCTGAAGATTTCGTTTCTAGGCTGCTAACAGAACGAGGTGTGTGTCATCGCCCAGGTGGGAGTTTTTCTTGTGCTCTCGGCTCTCCTGCTCCTGCATGCCGTTCAGATCCTATGTGGCTGGTGGAGGCGCTGCTCTAGCAATTCATACCTCAAGTACTCCCCTTTGGCCTGGCTTACACGCCACGCACGGCCAAGCCCTCTGTCCCTGTTGTGGTCGGACACGCTTTGGTTTCATCCGCGCATCGTCAAGAGCAGTTTTGTTGTAGTTTTTTGCGAAGTTTCTTCGATGACAGGACCTCATGAAAGGCATGTGCCGCACCGGACAATTTCAGGACATGTGCGACTGTGCGAGCCAAATCCTAGCGTTGGACCTGTTGTTTCTAGGTCACACTGCTCATCTGCCCTTCCCATCTTATCCAAATTAGTGACCGTTCATTAGCCTTTTTTTTCTTTGCCTTCCTTCCGTCTCATCTGCACCATATTTCCTTCTTCCCCTTCTCTTCAAAATAGCGAGCACGCCTTGGTACACGAAAAACAGCTAGCAGCTCCAGTCCTAGTTGCTATCTGAGCCTGTACGTGGACACGCACAACACCAACACCCTACACGACGTCGGAGTGCAAGCTGACGGCGAGCCAGCTGCATTTTGCAGGAGCCGATCGATTCCTGCCTCCGGCCGACCCACACTGGTTCCTTTTTTCCGCCAGTTGGTCTTCGATTTCTAACCAGGATTTCATTTCCTCTGACGACTGACTCTGCTTGGTACAGTTCATGCGGATTTGGAACTCTGCTCCGGAGTGTCCGGTTCCCCAGCAGGGCAGCGTCAGAAGGGCTCCAAGCGTCGACCGCTTGGTGGTCATGCTCAAGCTAGCGCCCTGACTAACCACCGTGCCAGGAATCTCAAGTTCCCTCATTTCATCCAAGGGATGACTAACCATTCGGTATGCCCATATCTCTTACCAGATAAACTTGCTTGCCTCTTGATCACTATAGATAGTTGCTTCAAGGTTTCAAATCTCCGGCTATAGCTGCCACTATAGCCCGCTAAGCTGCGCCGCTAAATTTTGACAATAATGTTTTTTAACATGTTAAGTTTATAAATGTGGAAATGATATCAATGGATTCGTATTGAAATACAGTTTCATAATATTACACTTTAACTATATTTTATAAATATTTTATAGCAAAACTATTAATTAAAGTTATGTTTTAAAGACCGTGGTAATGTCCAAAATGACTTTCTTTAGGGGCGAGGAGGGAGTATACACACAACAAAGCCCACTCAATTTGGGGGGTAGAATACACTGCAGGTTGCTGATCATTGCTTTTGCTGACATTTGCTCCAAGTTGCAGCCACAGGTCCTTCTGAATCTCGGGAACTTCAATTGCACGTCCAAGACCTGGTCACAATGTGCCATTGGCTCTTGGAACAGTTCTACAGGAACAGTGATCCGGATTGAGGTAATGGTAGTACTGGCTGCTGTCAGCATATTATTCATGGCAACTTTTGGGTCCCAGCGTCGCAAAAGACGAAACTTCTTCATCAAAAAATTTGTTTTGGGTGCATACGCTTTGTCCTCCTCCATGGTATCTTACACACTTGGTCTAATGCACTCTTCAACATTGAAGAGCAACATGTTCCCCATTTGGGCCATATCCCTCACTATCCTATTCGTTTGTACCGACTCTCTCACAGCTTATAGTCTCGACGACAACTACCAACATATGAACCTGAAATATCAGTTTGCCCTTGATAGTTTATACTTTTTCATGATACTTTCGTCAGTTCCTGATCCCCCATTCGCAGCTTTTAACCTACATACGATAGTTATTTACAAATTTGTGCAAAGATTGTTAGTGTTTAAACTGGCAACCAAATCATGGTACTTGAATAAAATAGTGGCTGATTATATGTATGAGGAACATATGAAGAGTGGATCATCGTACGATCCTGTCAGGTTGAAAGGTTACCATTATCTAGTTGACTGGCCGCTCCACAAGTCGATATTAGAATCTCGAACATCATACTCAGCACAGTTAACTGCAGAACCAGCTCAAGTCATTGACATAGAGAGGATTTGGTTGTGCAATGGTGGGTCACTAAGCCCAGAGCTAAAGGATGCATGTCTTTCCTTCTCTCTTTTCCATCTGTTGAGAAGACGCTTCTTTGGGTTCGCGTGTGGTGAATCTTCACAACAGAAGACACATGATTTTGTTTTTAAGGGGCTGCTTGCAAAAAAAGAGGACGGAGCCATCGACTACAACAGGATTTTCAAGGTGATAGACATTGAGTTAGCTTTTATGTATGATTTCTTCTTCACGAAGTATGCTTTCCTCTATTATGGATCCAGAGCGTCAATGTTCTTGTCCCTGGCTGTAGGCAGCATAGTACTTGCCACAGCAATTACTGTACCCAAACCCAAATTCTATAATTCAGATGTGGATGTCTTCGTGAACAGCATAATAACTAGTGCTACAAGTGTTATCACAGTACTTATACTAGTTTCCATTGGCCTACTTGAGTTACTACAACTTTTGCTTTATTGGACGACCATCTGGGGCAGAGTAACCTTTGTTTGTCAGTATATCCGAGGACAAGCAGTGAATCCAAGGGCAAGCTGCTGCATTAAAGAGATTCTCACAAAGATTGGTGTGTACGCATCAAACAAACACTATTACGGAGACAAGCTTGGGCAGTACTCGTTAGTTGAGTCAGTGAGGTACAAAGATCCGAGTCCATCTGTAGCTGATGTTGATAACAGACAACGATTTGACATCTGCTGTAAATTCCTAGACTCGTCTCCCTTTCATCATAACATGCACAAGTATGCACGGAGGGTGCGCAAGCGACGGTCCGGGAAACCTATTAAGGTGCCCACAGAGGTAAAACTGGCACTTTTGCAGTCTCTTGAGCGTACTGATGGTATACTAACTAACGGAGAATCATCATTGGTATCTAATGGAGCACACCACGTCGTATGGGCTTGCAAGAATGATGTGCACTCAGTCTTGGGCGCAAGATGCTCCCTGGAAAAGGAGAACCAGGCACACATTATTTTGACTTGGCACATCGCAACATGTTATTGTGAGATGGCAACATTAAAATGTTTGTCCCTTAAAGTGGGGGGACAGCTCAAGTTAAACTTCGATGTCGCCACGAAACTGTCCAAGTACTGTGCATACCTGGTGGTCTCAGCACCAAAGTTGCTTCCTGGGCACCACTACGATACAAGTTGTATGTTCGATGCTGTTGCAGCGGAAGCAGCAAAGCTTTTGCCTGGAGACAAGTACGAGGCCATGACAAGTTTGCCTGAATCAGCAGAGATGACCATCTTCCCCATGGCCATGAAACTGGGGAAGCAACTGCAAGAGATGGAAGAGGGAACTTGCTGGAAACTGCTGGCAGATTTCTGGGCAGAGATGCTGCTGTACCTCGCTCCATCAGATAACGTGAAGGAACACATCGAATGCCTGGCAAAAGGAGGGGAGTTTATCACACATTTGTGGGCCTTGCTCTCACATGCTGGCATTCTGGACAGGGGGCAAAGGAATGTTGTTGACATAGAAACTTCAAGGGCTGACCAGTCTTGTCCTGGAGAAGAATCACATGGCGATGCTTTGAGGTTTCGTCGTGCAAGCTCACACCCCTTGACATGTGCGGAGAGAAGGGCTGCCATTGCCACCTGTGCCCCGAATCAACCAGCAATGAGTAGAAACCATGTGGAATGTAAGTATCTTTGTTTTTCCCTCCTTTGGAACAGGTGAAATTTTCTGAAATATAGCATGTTTATTCTCTGCATATATATAATTTTACAACGTTGGAAATATCTGTGGAAGGTGGAAAAACAGCTAGTGGAAACGAAGAGATCCAAGGCGTGTCAACTTGAACATTCTATAACTTAAGTAGTTCTGTCTGGATTCCTAGTAGGTATTAATGATGTGAAATAATTTTTCCATAAGTTATATTTTCTGAAGCCACATAGATAAGAACTAAACTCTTCCACTTTTCAACCTGCAGAATGTGGCAATTCGGAATATCTTTGTCCTACAAGGGCGACAGCCTTTAGTTTCTAAATTCGTCTACATGATCTCATTTGTTATTGTGCTTGAAAGGCTGCCTGGGTGCTCGATTACCCATATTAATTAAGGCCTTTGGTTACTTGTTTCCTACCATGTACTGGTATCGACTTTACATGTATTGGCATCGACTTCACATCTTCTATTTCTGTAGTAGTGTTGCTTCTTTTCAAGTATTGGCATCGACTTTACATCTTCTATTTATCTACAAAATAAATGATATAAGTGCATGTCTGACTACCGTATTTTATCTGAATTCGAAGCTTAACGATCATTTGCTGGGAAATCAATTGCCATAAGAATCTTGGGGGGAATAAATGGTTTGTAATGGAAATTGTTCAAGGCAGCGTATTCAGCAAGTTCCAGCAAACAGGAACTGATATAAAACCACCTCCCCTTGTTTTTTTTTTAATATTGTGACAACAAAGTTAATTATCATATAAAATTAATATCGTGGCAACAACTTTAGAGCAACTAGCCTGTCAACCCGTGCGTCCGCACGGGCTAGCACTTTTGAGAAGATACTTGAATATTTGAAATTCTCAAAAAAGAAAAGTTTATTACTTTCCCATGTATAGCTTTAGGAGATAGTAGCTACATAAAAAATGTTATAGTTACCAATTTGTATCTTCATCATATAATTTTCTATGTTTTTCAACCATGAATTTGAGAGAAGCGTATGTTAATAGATATAGAACATAGCCGGCATAGTTGCAATACTCGTATAAACCTTATATTGAAAATCTAACAAATAATTCCTCAAAGTTGCATGTTTCAACCCAAAGTTTCTAAAGTAATTTTAAAAAGAAATGGGTTATAGTTCCAACCCCAATGGTTGTACTCACATCTGGCCAGGATGATCTACATGTTTTGTGCCCTGTTGTGTGCTTGTGTTGTTCCTGTTAAGATGCCTTTGTTCTGACGTAAATCCGTCATACCTAAAGTGTTGCTCTTTTCATACACACATAAGATGTGTAAAATAACATCATCATCCTCGCAGGACCCTTCAGCATCAAACAATAATTTGTTTCTGATGCTTTCATATTAGGAAAGGTCTTAAAAATTGCCTTGTCACATATAATGCTGAATTCCAACTGGTATGCCATCATTAAATGAATTTTAATTTCTTTGTGAGACATTATAGGCAAACTGTTTAATATGTAGATCTATTCAGATATGTTGCAACTATACAAAACAATAACCGAGTAACCAACATATAATGCATTTTTATTTGACCTTACCAATCGCCACCATCAAAAGTTAGAATAATCGAGTCACCATCAAAAGTTCGACATATATTTATTTGGTGAACACATATTTCTAGGTGTACATGTGCGTCTGTTGGTATCTAAAATTCTAAATAAAATCGGCTTGATACATTGGTGGCCTTTTGAATATATCACACTACTGCATAACGCTGCTGGCAGCTTATGCATTATTACATACATATATATGACGGGAAAATATTCATGATGACATGCATGATCAATAAAGTTGTTACACTACCAAAAGTTGACATATAACTTACTTCACCAATTTTAGATATGATATATATGTATTGCTCAAAAGATCTACAACGTAGCTACCTACTTTACTCAAGGAAGAGAATATATATAATATGGATTAGTGGGTTTAGTGTTCCATCAAATATATATTTCAATGTGTACAAAAAAAAAAAGACAAAATGTAGTGTTAGAACTCCTGTTACCTTTTATTCAGCGGTTATTGGCTGGGGCTCCTGAAGGGACACATCGAATGCACTATATTAAATTCTTTCTTTGCTTTGTTAAGTTTCCTTTGGCGCCTCACCGGCTGGGCTCTTGTTGGGTGATAATTTTCATACTTCAGATATTCAAACAATCATAGAAAAATGAGGATGGGCTCAAAATATTAAATGATAATCATAGCTATCATTAAAAATCAAACAACTAATGTTTGAAGAGAAGTGACATGATTATCTTAGTCATCTGAAAATTTTGTTTTCCAATGTCCTTTCTTAAGTTTGAGGAGTGCCCCTAGTTTTCTTCTGTTCCCGGTTCTCTGTTCTTGCTACTTGGCATAAAAGCAGCAAGGCTGGATATGTAGAGAAAAGGAGGAGGCGCCTAATCTCATAGCGGGTCGAGACATTTGTTTTACTAAGTCAAGTGGATTGTTTCTTCTTATAACCCTAGTGTACACCAGGATAATTAATAATTTGTTTTCTACTTGATGATTCATATCCTGATTTCCTACGCCACCACCGATCCAAATTGCAATGCAAAACGGGGCATGCATGCACATGTAGACAGTGCCCGCATACACAGCTGCTTCTACAAATTGTCATGGACGCATGCATGCATACTCATCTAGTAGTGGACATATTTGTGTGTGATGCAATACATATAGAATACGGCAAATTGGATTGGATCAATGGATACGTACCTTAGCACGCATCACGCACCTGGAAGCGGCGCTCGTCTCTGGCACCTCGGCTTCGCAATTAATTAGTTACTCGTACGCGTGATCACCTTCCGCTCGATTGTGCTTGCCGACCTTGATAAGTATAATTCCTCACGATTAGTTACTCGCTGTTCGCGGCGGCACAACATAGATGATTGATCTCACGCCTGTTGCTCCACAGCTCCGATCCACATCTTTTTTTCTCGAACGTGCGAGTCTGCGAACCCTAGATACTCAGATATTGCCGTAGATTATTCATGATACTTTACCTTCTTCCGTAATGGTTGTGTTTGGTAACAGATAATAGAGGTATTTTAGCCTATTTTTTTATAATGGCATATGTGGGTAATTTAAATCATGTTAGATCCAAGGGCTATTGTTTATCAAACATTTAGTTCGATGGTCAGATGTTTTGCTTTTTTGTGAAAATTTCTAGGATTTTCCACCGATTAACGTGGAGGCACCGAAAGGAGCCTCCAATTAGTAAATATATAAATATATGTGGGTAATTTAAATCATGTTAGATCCAAGGGCTATTGTTTATCAAACATTTAGTTCGATGGTCAGATGTTTTGCTTTTTTGTGAGAATTTCTAGGATTTTCCACCGATTAACGTGGAGGCACCGAAAGGAGCCTCCAATTAGTAAATATAAGATTGTCAGAAAATTTCAGGCAGAAGAAAATCCTCTCACAGGACAAGTTATTATCATATGCCATGAAAAAAGAGATGGCCATCAGTAGCAGCAACAGCAGGAATCACTGATACCTTACTCTGGATTTTAAGCCTTCACGCTCTATTTTTTCCCCCCAAGAACAGAGATGCTGAGTCAGTCACTCGTCTCTGCATCCATTGGCTGCAATGAAAGCGCGGCTCCAGCCTGCGCATTCACGAGGCGCCAATGCAAATGCCGGGTGCAGACTGCAGAGTAGTCTCAGCTTCCGGCTGGTGCTCTGCTCACCCCTCTGCCCCGGCCCAACCTAAAGCTCCCTCTCAAATTAAAGATCTTTTTATGGTATCTTGAAAAATGTGTTATTCTAACCAAATATAACTTTTTAAACGCAAGTGGAAAGGAAGCGCAAAATGTAGTTTCTGTAATCAAAATGAAACTATACACCACTTTTTTTAAAGTGTCATGTCTCTAGATTCACTTGGCAAATTTTTAACACGGGTCTCCCAAAGCCTAATAGTGTAAGGCATCTTTAAAATGGATGGCTTGGGTCGAGGGGAGTGACAGAAAAGCGTTTAATCCTTGCAGGAGTGGCTGCCATGTTTTGGTCGATATGGTTATGCCGTAATGATATTGTATTTAACAAAAAATCAATGATTTCTTTGTTACAGGTGGTCTTCAGGGGTACATACTGGTATCATTTTGGAGACTTTTGCAAAAAGAATCCTACAGGAGGAGATCGTCAAAGTATGCCACATATGGAAGTGGTGGCCATGGAAGTATTCGCCAAGAACGAGTGGCCGCAACATCATAGAATTTGTGTGACATCCCGGATGGAGAGTTCTTTCGATTCTGAATTTTTATATAATGATGATAATTGTGTGGGCTGTATGCAAACATGCAAAAGGCCGGAATGTTTTTCCATTATCTTAAAAAAAAAATCACTACAGCTGGCAGGGGCGGATCCAGCGGGGGTGCAGGGGGGCTGGAGCCCCCCTACCCTCTGGACCTCCATGGAGAAGAAGAGGGGAGAGAGGGAGAGAAGAAGAGAAAAATGAAGAGGAAGGGGGGCTAGAGGAAGAAGAAGGGTGCTGAGCCTCTCCTTAGGAGTTATCCTAGGTCCGCCACTGACAGTCGGAGGAAGCCTTGTATAGTGGGATGCTTCTGTCATTCCGTGGCATGAACTGGAACTTGACCATTGCGGCCAACTTGCTCGTCGACGGCTGCTTATTAAGAGATGGTCTGCTGGCGAGGGGCCTCTTGTTCACCAGAGACCGCGAGGAGATGGCAGGCAGAGGATCTCGACGAGGCTTTGTAAGAGAACAGCAGGTCGGAGCGGGTCCCCTCTTGCTCATGACGCTCCACGGAAAAGTGTCGGCGCCACCGTCTCGCGACCCGCCGGACAATGCGTTGTCCGTGTCCACAGGTACTCTTTCCGGCAGTCAACCAATGACCGATTCATGAGGTCACGACGACGGTGTCCGTAAATTTATTCCAATCTCTCACGGTACTGTAGGCAAAATAAACTTTCTCTGAAATTTTGGAACTCAAGTATCGCGGCAAGAGGTTCAATTACTGTCCTTAAAATAAATCTATTCCAGACAAGCACTGAACAATGATAATCCTTTAACCGGCAAGCAAGTAGAACAGCAGAGCATGCTAATAAATCAGATTATCGTGGATATATTCTCACGACAATGAACCAAACAGAATAGTATATTGATTTTCCGGGAATCAATCACAGCCAAATCAGATGCAAGGTAACAGGAACAGGTACTTCAAGACAGCAGCAATTCAACTCTGTTTGACTGACGATGACCAGTAAACTCAACGCGGCAACAGATAATTAAATAAAATTTGGCTTACAAGGTAATTGCAATTCAAACTCTAATCTGGATCTTCCACCCGTAGTACCACAAAAGCACCACGATCAGTAGAATGGAAACTCCTATGAATTCTAAATCACATACCCAGGAACAAACTCCTGATCACGCGCTTCTCACCACGATCCTCAATTTGGATAGGCAGCAGTCCTCACGGTAGAGGATATGGCGGCGCCTCCCCTAATTCTGGAGGAAACCTCAACAGGGGAAACACACGATAAAACCTAATCTCTGATACATTGGGCCGCAAAACCACTACATTAAAAAAAAACTCGACCTACCAGGAGAAGCCCTCCGACGGCATTTTTCTAAAAAGAAAATCTTCTCATAGAGGCCGAGAAAATCTCCGAACCCCTCCACCGAGCATACACAGGGATTCAGCTGGCCGTGTGAGTTCTAACGTAAGTCGTTACCTAATGCTTTAACAGGGGAAGGCGATGGGCTGAGTGCGGGATCTGGAGATCGAACCCCAGATCGGTGGGCTGCCAAGCCGGCGCCTCCACCACCAGGCCACACCCCTGTCCGCCAACCACTACATTCCATGGATGACTGCCTACCTTTTCCTGCAATATGTGTCTGGGCGACGGCCGTCGTTCGTAGATATATCGCAGCTTTCTTCGTGGCAGCTCGAATCCTGGATCGGATGATATCTTTTCTGTTGCTTTAGCCGCAAATGAAGGAAATCAAAGTAGTTGGTAACATTTCTTTTTCCGTCCTGTTTTCGGTGAATCTATTTGTTTATTACAGAGTTCCTTTCTCTAACACACGAAGTGGTTGAGGACGCATCTAGCAGTAGATGCATGGCAATTCCTCGAGGGATGTTTTTCCTGGAGGTAGCGGCTTTCTTATTGCCTGCTGACTCTTCAAATGCAGTTGGTACCTATCTCAAGGTTTCAATCTAGAACATCCTTATCTACTCGTAAGATGCCAAGATAAGCAGCATAAAGTCTCGCCGGCAGGGTTACTATCGTCTTGGCATATCCTTGGGTTGACTTGACCTGGATATAATAGCAGCAGCAGGTCGGAATTGTGCGTGCAGTAGGATCTAGGATTAACCGCGTCCTGTTCATAGCAAGAGTACACTCTGAACCATTTATATCATCATGAGTTAGTGCTCTTAAGGAGAGGGAGCAAAGAGACCTCAATACGTCTCAAGGAGGTGGCTAAATGCACGGTATGCAAGTCGTCCCTACGAAAATCAACATTAACTAACTTATGTCTTTCGTAATCAATTCCTTATTTTGCTTGCTCGGCCATCAGATTCTATATATTCCTTTAATGGAAACACTCTGTTTTTTCAATTACCAATGCTTCACGTGCACAACACGGAAACAAAATAAACATGCAACGCACGATAAAAAAAAGTCTAACATGCACTTCACTGATCTCAGTGGAAAACTTGGAAGGACGTGGTTCGCATTCCATAGTTGTAATCCACAAAATGCGAGTCTTTACTCAAAGATGGGGGATTTTACTTCAGGAGTAGCGGGATGTTATCATCTGGATGACTATTGAGTAGATGTTTTTGAAAGCCTAAATAACTCGCTTAGTATTTACTTTACGGACATGACTGGGCAGCGATGCACTTCGTATACACGGGCAATTAACCCTTCTGTCCCTGTGGTGGTCAACACGCTTGGTCTCATGCGCGCATCGTCAAGAGCGGTTTTGTTGTATTTCGCAAATTTCTTCGATCACAGGTCAAGAAAGGGTAAAGGGCCATGCCGGCCGGAGAATCCTAGCGTTGGACCCGCTGTCTCTCGTTCACACTGCTCGTCTGCCGCCCTTCAATAGCTTTTTCTTGAGCATCTTCACGTACGGTCCGAAATACTTGCTACTCCCTCCGTCCCTAAAATAGAGCGTTTGACTTTTGCAGATATTAAGTTTGACTATTCGTTTTATTTAAAAAATTTATGAAAATATAAAAATAATTATGTTATATTTAAAATATATCTACTGATGAAACAAATCATAACAAAATGAATATTATTTTCATTAATTTTTTAAATAAGACGAGTGGTCAAACATGATATCTGAAAGTCAACAACGCCTTATATTTAGGGACGGAGGTAGTAGTATTTTACGAACAATACTAGCTAGTATGATGATCGGACGGTTCACGTTGATTATCCTTCACCTTCTAATACCAGCTTGTATTTTTTTATGAAAAAAGGTAAATTGGGGGGAGAGAGAATGACAAACCAGTCCTTAGGTTTTTTATAAGATCATCATTGACTTGCTATGTTATCTATCTTAGACTGACTCCAACAAGGAGTCCCAAAATTGAGATGCAAAAGGACTTTTGCCACAGCTATACAGTGTTTTTCCTCTTCTTTCTATCCAGCCATCTCCAACAGCATGTGCATCCTCGCAATCCATCTCCGAGCGCCCGCACCACGCCAGCCCGCACCACGCCGTCCGCCCCGCGCCGCCGCCCCGCCCCACGCCGCGCCGCCGCCCCACGCCCTCCACGCCACCGCCCGCACCACGCCCGCACCACACCAGCCCAGTCGGAAAGGGGAGAGCTCGACTCGATCGGCCATGGCGGCGGCGGAGGCGAGCCACCGCCACCCGTCGCGGTACATGGAGCTGAGCAAGGACCAGGACGAGGCGCCGCCCGCCGTGGACGTCCGCCCCGGCGACCTCAACCTGCCCGTCCGCGTCCCGGAGGTCCCGTGCTCTCTCTCCTCTCGCTCGCTCGCCATTTCTGACCCGTTTCTGGTTCGTCCCGTTGGGGGCTCGTGGTCCGGCTTTGGCCTGACGCGCGGGGCTCTCTTGCGGTGCAGCTGGAGGTGACGAAGTGCATCGGGTGCGGGCAGTTGCTGCCGCCGGGCTACCAGGCGCCCGCCGACGAGCCGTGGAGCAATCGCCGCCCCACACCACGCCAGCCCACGCCGCCCACGCCGTCCTTCCCTCTCCCGAGCTCCATCAGCCATGGCCGCTCCTCCCCCAAATTAGCCGCTCCACCTAGTCCCTGAGTCAAATTTCCGCCACAAATGGATGCGCCGTGAACCGAGGATCCGATCCCACCCACCCCTGGCCGCCCTCTTCTCTTCCCCATGCCAAATTTGAGCTTCCTGAGCTCGTCCATGGCAAACAGAGGACGAACTCCTCTATATCGATTCCCATCCGGTTCCTCTGTTGGGCGAGCACGTGGCCTTGCAGATATGCGTTCGAGGAGAGAGGAGAGCTATCTTTGCGCCTTCTCTCTCCTGGATGGCAAATTGCGTGGTCCTCTTGCGTCGCCTGTTGGAGACGGTTGCGTCGTGCACAGTACCGCGCGGGGAGCCATAGATGCGTTTGCCCTCCCTTGTTGGAGTCAGTCTTAGACTGACTCCAACAGGTGCTGCAAAAGACATATGCAAACCCAAAATGCCTCTCTATAGACACTGCACAACCTAGAAAGAGCCTCCAACAGGAGAGGCAAAACATGAGCCATTTTGCCTTTGAGGAGAGAGGAGATGTAAAGATACATCGCCTCTCTCCTCGAAGCGCATCTCGGGCAACGCTCCGCGGGCGTGGACGAGGCGGATTCCATCGCCGAGGAGGCCCGCGCGGAGGCCGTCGCGAGACGCCGCTCCATCTTGCCGTCCGCCTTAGCGACGCCGCGGCCACTGAGATGCTCATGATGACCGACGCCGACTGGAACCTGCAGAACGAGCAGGGCAGGAGCGCTGCAGGATGCCATCTGCGCGCGCGAGGAGGCGCTGGAGATCTCCGGGCAGGGGCGGTGCGCGAGATAGAGGGCAGGTCAGGCTGGCTTCGATCAGATCACGGGAGCAAGCAGTTGGTAAATTTCTTTCCGTGCTGTTTTTGTTGAATCGATTTGTTTATTACAGAGTTCCTTTCTCTAACACATGAAGTGGTTGAGGACACATGTAGCAGTAGACGCAGGGTAATTTCTCGAGGGATGTTTTTCCTGGACCGTCTGTCTTATTCCTTGCTGATTCGTCAAATACAGTTGGTAGTACCTGTCTCAAGGTTTCTATCTAGAACAGTTCAAAAAAAAAAAGGTTGCTATCTAGAACAACCTTATCTACTTATATATAAGACGCAATATATAATAAACAGCGTAAAGTCTCGCCGGGTCACTATCGTTTTGGCATATCCTTAGGTTGACTTGACGGATATAATAGCAGCAGTACTAAGTCCGATTGTGCGTGCAGTAGGATCTAGGATTAACCGCGTCCTGTTCAAAGAAAGAGTACACTCGGAACCATTTGCATCGTCTGGAGTTAGACTGACTCCAATAAGGTGATGCAAACCCATTTTTGCATCTCATCTAACACTGTGCATCACCAAGCCAGTCTCCAACAGGAGATGCAAACAAAGAGGCATTTTACCTTCTGATGAGAGAGACGATCTAAAAATAGATGGCCTCTCTCCTCTGATACATTCTCCACCAGTCCACCACGTGCTCGGCCGTCGACCCCGCGCCGGCCTCCACGGCCGCCCTCCTTTTGCCCGACGCGCCGCCGCCTCCCCAGCCGCCGGCAGGCGCAGCCGACCCTTTTCCTCCGTCCCTAGGGCTCTCTTGCCTCTCCTCTTCCATTCCCCATCGAACCCCGGCCGATTTGGAGTCTTCCCCACCGCCGCCCCGCGAGGTCGTCGTCCCCGACACCGTTTGCCCGCTCAACTCGACATCGTGGTCGTCTTCCCCACCTGCGGCTGCTGCTGGAGGTGCCCGTCTGCCTCCCCGCAGCTCGGCGGCCCCGCCCTGGGGAGCTGCACGCCGCGCCCGCCGTCGATTGGAGCTCGCCGCGGCGAGCCGGCCGCCGAATCGATGCCGCGTCGAGCCTGGACGCCATGGTGCTGCTGCAGACCGGTCGCCGCCTTGCATCGACGGCGTTCCGCCGCGAGAGCGTCTGCTGGTCCGACGACCGCTTCTCGTCGTTCGCCGCCGCCGTAGCGATTGCCTCCGTGCCGTTAGGGAAGACGTCCAAGTTTAGGGTTCGGCGTTCATCATACCGGCCATGGAATCGGAGGCCGCGTCGCAGCTCCCGACGCACGTGAAGCTCCTGCTCCGCCGCCGCGCGGCTGCCATGGCCGCGCTCGACGCGGGCCTCCCGGCGGCGGCGACGCGCGGAGCGAGTGGTGAGCGGCGGCGGGGAGGTGACCCGTAGCCGAGCTCGTGGCGGAGCAGGGACGTCGCCGGGCTCCCGGAGAAGATGGGGCGGCCGAGGAACTTGCCGACAAGCGCGCGTTGGTGGAGGCGGCGGAACGGCTACTGCGGCACGAGCAGGCTCCCACAGCACCGGTGAGCACCGGGCGCGTGACGCGTTCCTGGACCTTGAGAAGGGCAGACGCGTCCTTAGCATCGGCTCCATGGGGCCCTGCTTCGCCTTCGCTCCGCACCCTTGGGCGCCCGCGCACGCGCCGGCGTTCGCGCCACGTTCGGCTGGCATCTCCCTGTAGGAGCATGCCCGAGGGACCGGCTGGCGAGGCGCCCATTCACGACGGTGCGGGCGGCGGAGGCGGCACGGGTGGAGGCGACGGTGCGGGAGTGAAGGAAATGCAATCGCTCTGTTGAGATGGTGCTTTGGGATTGTTAGGCAAACCACTGTAGACGCAAGGCATATGTCCATTTGCCTCTAGAAATTGGATATGCTTGTTGGAGTCAATCTTAGTGCTCTTAGGAGAGGGAACAAGGGACTTCAATTCGTTTCAAGGAGATGCAGTTCGTCCCTACAAAAATTAGCAATAACTAAGTTATGTCTTTGGGCTTTCGCAATCAATATGAGGGAAGACATTTTCTTATTGTGCTTGCTCGGCCATCAGATTCTATATATTCCTTTAATATAAACACACTGTTTTTGAATTACCAAGGCTTCACGCAGGATCGATAACAACTCGCTGAATGTTTACTTGCGGACATGACTGGGCAGCGATGCACTTCCTACACACGGCCAACGCCTTTGTCCCTTTGTTGGTCGACACAGGGTCTCATGCACGCCTCGTCAATAGCGGTTTTGTTGTATTTCGCAAAAAATCTTCGATGACAGGTCATGAAAGGTAAGGGCCGTGCCGGCCGGACAATCCTAGTTTGGACCCACTGTCTCTCGTTCACACTGCTCGTCTGCGGCCCTTCCCATCTTATTCAAATTAAAATGACCGTTTCAATAGCTTTTTTCGTGCGCTAAAAAAATAGCTTTTCCGTCTCGTCCGCAGAATATTTCCTTCTTTCTGTTCCTTCCACTCGAACGCACAGCAAGCAAAAAATACCGAACATGCCTTGGTACCCAAACGGCTAGCAGCTCCTTTCCTAGCTACTACTACTACTCTAGTTTCGATCTGGGCCCGTATACCATCCGTGGACGACGCACAGAACAACACCCTACGCGACGACCACAACGACGTGTCGCGTCGGTCGCGTCGGACAGCAAGCTGCAGTTTGCAGGAGCTGATTCCTGCCACCAATCTTCGATCCTGGCCACCATGGTTCGTTCCTTCCTTTCGCAGTTTGGTCTCCGATTTCTCACAAGGATTTCAGAACGTATTGCGGAACCACCCACCACAGGCTCATCGGCACTATTGTAACGTACTGAGGAAATGTAGCTCTGTATGACTATATAGTCTTAGCTGTTGTATAATTTTGTAATGTAGCCTATCATGCAATTGAAGAGAACATGGCTTCGATTTGACAAGAATCAGGAAGAGGCCGGCGGTGGCGGGAATGGCACCTCCGTGTGGCCTTGGAGCATGAGGATGACGCTGTTCATGGTGGGCCTGGCGTTCGGGTCCGGCTGCGCGCACCACACGGCGACCTTGACGAGCCTCTCGACGTCTGTTTCCTCGACGGCCTCGTCGGTGGCCATGACCCGCTTGACGTCCCCTCTGAGCAGCCACTCGTACGCCAGCTCCATGAGCGTGGACCGTTCCTCCCCGTCCTCCTCCATCTCCATGGTCCGGCGGCACGTGACGATCTCGAGCAGCACGACGCCGTAGCTGTAGACGTCGGCCTTGACGGTGACGGGTCCCCCACGGGCGCCACCGCGGTACCACTCGGGCGCGAGGTACCCGCGGGTGCCGCGGACGCCGGTGAAGGTGCGCGTCTGGTCCGGGAGCAGCAGCTTGGCCAGGCCGAAGTCGGCGATCTTGGCGGTGCCGGAGGCGTCCATGAGGATGTTGTGCGGCTTGACGTCGCAGTGGATCACCCGGCTCTCTAGCTCGTCGTGGAGGTAGTGCAGGCCCCGGGCCACGTCCAGTGCGATGCCCACGCGCTCCACCCAACACAAAGGAGGCGTCTTGTTGTTTTTGTTGAGGAAGAGGAGGTCGGCGAGGGAGCCGTTGCTCATGTAGTCGTAGACCAGAAGGCGGTGGGCGCCCTCCTGGCAGAAGCCCAGCAGCCGGACCAGGTTGCGGTGGCTCGTCCTCCCGATGGCGCGCACCTCCCGCCGGAACTCCACCTCGCCCTCCTCACTCAGCTTCTCCAGCCGCTTCACCGCCACCGCCTTCGAATTCGATAGCGTCCCGCGGAAGACCGTGCCGAACGCGCCGCGGCCCAGCGGGTCGCGGAAGCCGGACGTCGCTCGCTCCAGCTCGTCGTAAGTGAAGGACCGAAGGGGAGCCTCCTCCTCGTCGTCGTCCATGGCGAGCGCCGTGTGAGTCCTCCTCCTCCGGTTGTTCACCCAGAGCAGTCGCGCCGCCGCGACGAGGGCGGCCAACGACACGAGTGTCAGGACCCCGATGCAGGCCAGCGCGATTACAGCCGCGCGCCCCACGCGGTTGCCGCCATGCACCTCCCCTGCTGCTGCTTGGTGGTGGTTCTTGACGAAGAGCGTGTAGCCACCGCCGGCGCGGCCGTAGCGGAGCGGGAGCTGCTGCTTGGTGCACGTGCCGTCGTTGCCGTCCAGCAGCACGGCGAAGCAGAGGCAGTCAGCCACGCACGCCGCCTGGCAGTCTGCCGCGCTCGTGCCAGCGCCCACCACGCCGTAAGGAGTGTCCGCCCACGACATGTTCGCCATCGCCGCCATGCTGCCTGTGGGCAGACCACTTGTACCAAGGAGGCAGTCGCCGGAGTTCTGGGTGGTCTGCGTGCACCCGAGCGCGTGGTTGGCGGCGTCGATGAAGTCGAACCCCGGCGGGCACGCGCACCTCGGCTGCGCGTCCCCGCCGCCGAGGACGCAGTAGCTGTTGAGCCCGCACGCGCCCTTCACGTGGCACAGGTCGCTCGGCCCGATCCGCTGCACCTCCGTCCTCCACGCGCCTTTAGCCACGGCGTGGCGGTACAGCCGCAGCACGCCGTCGGGATCGAGCGTCAGACGGTAGAACACCTCCTCGTCATCACGAGGTAGATGTTGCGTCGTCAGGTTCTTGGTGTACTTGCCATCGTTGCCCACCAGGTAGAGCACGCCGCCGGCGGGGTCGAGGCGCAGCGTCAGCGGGAACCCGATCTCAAACGTGCCGGTGTCCCAGTACGCGGCGGCCGCCAAGTTCTGCGTCTCCACGGGGTACATCACCACGTTGCCGTCGTGCACCTGGTTCGCCAGCCGGTACCTCCCCGTGGCCCGGTTCGTCTCCGACACGCTCGAGAAGAGCTCCGCGCCGGGGACCAGGTCCTGCCCGGCCACCAGCGTGTCCGTCGGCGACGCGAACGTGGACCACACCGCCGTCCCGTTCGCGCCGTACAGCACGAAGCTGCCGTCGTCGCGCATGGCCGCTCCCACGGCCACCTGCGAAGAAGGCACGGCCACGGCCCGGTCCTGCCCGTCCGCGCCCGTCCACAGCAGACGCCCGTCGTAGGTCAGACGGAGCGCGCCGCTCGTCGCCGGCGTGTCGTTGCGGTTCGCCGTCCACGTCACCGTCACGTTCGGCGAAGTCGCCAGCCACACGCCCACGGCCAGGCCGCCGTCCGTCGCGTAGAACCCGAACGCGAAGCGGCCGGACGGCGACGGTCACCCAGCGCCGGCGGAGGCCGGCAGAGAGGCGCCCGAACTGATGTTTGTTTGTTGCGCACGCGAAGTAGTAGTGGTCAGGGGAACAAGTACAATGGTGATGAGCGCCAGCAGCCGCAGCAGATGGTTCGCCGGTTTCGCCATAGCCGAGCTACCTAATTAAGCTGGCTCAGGCTATAACCAAGGGTGTCTGTACCTGAGCTTCTACGTAATATATCTCCGGAAGAATGAACGTGCTATCTGGGATCAACAGGCCACGGTTGACTGCTCTAGTCTAGTAAGCAATGGCAGTCATCATATATCCCTGCAAGACTGTTTCTATTGCTAGCCCAAACATAGTCCAAGCTGATTTGGGTCCTCGGTGGTCTGTTTCATACAAAAAGGATTTTTGTCCATTTCATCTTGACCCGCGATGTCCAGCCAACACGAATGGATGGAGACAGGCCTGCCTGATGGCTACGGGCCAGCCAATACGGTTCTCTCTCTCAAGCTACTAGCTGTAGTGAAGGAGGACCGGATAGACCCGGAAAAGGAGCCGTTTCGTAACATTTTTTCCGGAGAACTGGCCATTCATCGCCCATCGTCTTTGTTTTGTTTCGCCTTTTTTCTAGCGGGCCAGCATCATCAGGTAGTACAAGCAAGTTCCACCTTGGTCTACTCTCCAGATCACCCTTGAAGCTGCGAAATGTCTTCACCTTTGTTATTAAGCACTCCTGCAGTGAAGCGTATTGATGGGGACACTAATATATAGTCTGGACCAATGAAATTGCAGTCAAACAAGGAGATCGGCTGGTTGGTCATAACTCTAAGAAAATATTTTACTAGTGTAATCCAGCAGGTAATCGTCCCATTCGCGATGCTTTATCATCTCTTGGACTTTGTGATACGAGAATGACAATCCAACTGACGTGATGTGCTGCATTCCTTTCCTCTCGCTGCCTACACACCTCACCGCATTTCCATTGAAACTAGTTTAATTTTTGTTTTTATTTTTTTTAGGAGAAAAAAGTAGGCTGCTCTGTTGTTCATAAAAATAGAACAGAAAAAATAAAACAACCTAGGTCGACCAATTTCAGCCCAGCCCAATATCATTGTAGGCCGAACACAGATAGCCACAGTTTTTATGGCCCGTGACAGGTCCGACTTTCCTCTCTTTTTTCCCCTCCAAGGATGACCGGTCCAACCTTGAGCTTTTGATCATTGCTGGGCATAATTCCCATGACCACTAGTACCAATGCACGTGCGCCACGCACGTGTTTAAAATTTGCATCACTTGGCAGAACCATTAGAACTATGACAACTTCACATGAAAGAATCATGTACGACCAACCAGAAGTTTCACCAACCACACTCATATCATTTTCACAGAATAATAGTTTATGTGCAAGACACAACTTCCTAAAATTATACCAAATTTGGTGTTAATATGATTTCAACGACGAGACAATACTTTATTAATAATACTAAAAAAGACTCCATACTCCATAGACGATAAAGGCATGCCAGGCATCTGGACATGCCAAATGATGGAACCAAAGCAACCTTTCCCTCAAGTCTCAACCCACACAGAGAGTTATGAATTGACGAAAATGCATGCAACATGTAACTTAAAGTTCTGAAAAGGAGACATCAATCTTGCACGAAACTACAAGAATTTGTTACATACAGTTGTTGATAACGGTCGTTTACATGCTTTTTCAAGGTCTGACCTAGTTGTATCAAGAAAAGGAACAAAAACATGTATGTATAGGAATATAGAGCCACAATGGAAAGTGCTAAGAACAAAAACTGGAGATCAGCGGCGCTGGAGATCAAGATAGGCAAGCCCTCGCATTGGAGTCAACTTCGGCTTGAGGTTAGTACACTCTTACCACCCCGTGTTCATCTGCCATGCCAATGCCTCCATGCGAGCTGGTTTTCCTCTCTTTTCCCTTTCCTCCGTTGATACTGAAGACTGTGGAAAGCCACCTACATGAAAGACATCTTCTGAAAGAGGATAGTAGACAATGTTGAGGGGATAGTACGCTTAAAATATATATTCGCAAGATATACCCACCACCGCATTGCATGATTGAATTCAGAAAGAGATCTAGAACTGTATTGCTGAATTTTCCATTTTTGGCATTGTTCGAGTTGCATGCGTTCATCTATGAACCTTAGATACATCCATGCTGATTATTGAGTTGGTATGAAATGTATGTGGGTAACATCAAATGCATGTGGGTAGTCTGATCGTTTAACATAAATGGTAATAAACATGAACAAATGAAAAATCTTAGCTCCCAAGCCAAGTTTACACCACATATGCTCATCTTAGGATAGAATCAACTAAAATCAGGACAAGAACTCCTGGTATTGGTTAGAAATCATTCCCTGTAATTTAGCTTGATGGACCCTGCAGAGATCCCAAAATATTATTTCCATAGTTTTAATGTGCAGACAACTAATAGAGAAGCTAAATAGACCGTGTATATAGAGGATTTTTTTTTAAAAAAAAACCTGAATAATGTAGCACCAGACTGCCCAAAAATCTTTGCAGAGGTCACTTCCAAGACAGTGTAGTGATACAGAGCATTGTGTCTCAAAAAATATTCCATGATAAGAGCACCTTACCATCTTTCAAAAGTGGGGAAAAGATGCAGCAGCTGTGAGAGTCCTTAATCGAAATGAAGTGTGTGCTAATAGCATAAATTCGATGATTGTTGTGATAGCGTCTTATTAATAATTACCTGAAAATCAGTAGATCCACAATAGTATTGCTAGATGACATGTAACCACACAACTCGAAACAATTATAAAAGAACAAACCTTACCAAGTTCCAGTTTTGTTTTCTCAGAATTCAGAACACATGACCCAAAAGTGTTGTATTTTTATTTTTTATTTTTTTTAGTGATGGCACAACAAATAAACTTATTCGTAACTGTCTGCACTCCATATGCAGATATCCATCCAGGTTTCCACCTGTCATGGCCCAGATGGCCAAGGGCCGGCTGGGCCTACCAAATGGGCTGGCAGGCCCAATAACCAGGGCGGTACTGTTCACGCGCACTGTAGCAGCCAACAGTATTTGTGGTCCGAGTAACACCTCTCAGGTCCTGGGTTCGACTCCTCGTGGGAGCGAATTTTCAAGGATTTAACGGCATTTGTGCTTTCAGTGGTAGGCGACGCTCCCGTCGACAGCGAGGCGCCAGTGGTGACTTCGTATCTCTAGAATTGCCGGCTCAGCCTTCGAAGATGCTCATAGGGGTAGGGTTTGCGTACGTCTGTTCATAGGTGTGAGTGTGCGTGCGTTGTGAGTGTCTGAGTTGTACTGTGTAATCTCAAAAAAAAAAAAAAGCCAACAGTACCGCCCCCACCCCTTCCATAATAGTAGGTTCCTTAGCCCTTAAGTTACTTGGGTGTCAAGTTGAGTCTCCTCTATGTATAGAGGCCCCATGTAATCAGATGAAGGCAAGCAAGGATAATTGAGGTTCTCCTCACCTTGCCCCAGCTTGGGCGCCGGCCTGTTGGCCGCCGCCTCCCTCTCCACGCACATAGGATGGGCATGCCCTAGGGCAGCCGCCTCTCCTCCTCTCCCTTGCTGCGCCGCCGCTACTACAACGAGCCGTTGGCCTCTCCTAGGCCGCCGGCGATCCTCTATTCTTCCCCCAAATTCCGGTAAATCCATGCACATAACATATTGGTAATCAGAGCCAATCCGGAATTTCTTTCCTCCATGGATTTTTTCGGTGGTCTCGATCCTCAGGAATGGCATGGCAAGATCACAACTCAAGTCCTCTTGGACTACATCAACTGGCTACGGCTTCCACTCGCGGATCGACGGCCTTCTCCGGCAAATTCTACATCAGGCGTGAATAGTGCACGCGGTACTGTTCACCCGATGAACAGTAACCGCGACACTGTTTGCTAGGAGCCCGACTACAGCAACACGGTAACGCCTGCAACCGAACCCTCCAGATCCGATCTCCTTGCTGCAATCAACGGGTTTGGCTCAAAGATGGGTGAATGCTTTGATCGTCTCGAGGCGAGCATCGCGACCTGTGCTCAAAAGATACACATGGTTGCCACCCCTCAAGTGACTAGCGATGTCACTAAAAGTCCAGAAATTTTTTCTGTTGAAGATGATGGTGTTCAGGCGGAACACGCGGCTACAACCTTGGAAGGCGCCATCAACATCAACCTTGAGATATCCGACGCCTCACCGACACCATCGCTCGCGGTTGCCGCGGGTATCACGCCTAGGGCAGGAGGCCCTTTGGCGTCTGATGCCCTCTCTGCTGCCGTGTCCCAACGACGGTCATCTTCGCGTCCTCAGATCACGAGGCCGACGAACATGGATATCACGCTAGGGACAGGAGGTCCCATGGCGCCTGATGTTCTCCACATTATTGATGCTGCAGGACATGGCAACGTTGATCGGCCCATCAGGCCTACGGCCACCTGGGCCGTCTTACCTCTGCGCCCTCCATCTTCACTAGACTTCAACATGGAGGAAGGCGACTCTGTGCTTCGAGAAGGAGGCCGAGGTCCTTTGGAGCCAGATATTGTCCACGCCCATGCGCACATTTCCATCTTCTCCGACACCCGATGTGCTGACATCTACACCGAGCTCTTGGCAACGACCCACCCTCCAGACAGCATCAGCATCGACGACCTCGACGTTCAACCTACGGCTGAAGGCCTTAGCGCTATTGACGCCAAGGACCTCGCCATCGACGATGTTGTCGCCGACCCTGGCTTCACCGCCATCTACTCCAATGAGGGGAGTACCATCATGTCAATCTCCTACAACACTTCAACAAATGCTGGTACTTGCTCCTCTGCAATCCTCGATGGCACTGTGTCAGGCACTGCCCCATCATCAACTCCATGTAATGGGGATGATGTCTCTGGCACCGCCCATGTTCTTGCATCCATTGGCAGCCACACTTCGACATGGGCGATTGATCCTGGTGGAGTACATACTACATCACCATTGGACGGCACCATCATGCTACGGGACGTATTTAACACCACGACTGCTAATAGTTGCATATCCATGACCAGGAGGGTCACTTGTGGTGAATACAACATGGTGCCTCTAGTAGGAAGTGCTAGCACAGTCCCTTCTACAGCTGCAGTTCTTCATGTTAATGGTGACAATCAACAAACGGTCTATGCTAGCACCTTTTTCAACAAGATCTATGGCTGCAAGATTTTACCTCGACAATCGTTGGACAGCCTCATCTCTTTCTTCATCGGGATGCTACTTATCTTCATGACACTATCAACAAAGCAACCTGATGGATGGCCACTTCATTGGGGAAAATATACTGCCCATTACAGCATAGATTGCCCCCAATATTCACTCTCCGGCTATGATGGCTCCAGGAACTCCTATGTTACATTAATTCCGTGTTTTCTCGTGGTATGCGAGCCTAGAGAAGACTATAATGGTTATCCCATTACCATTGAGGGTGAATATCATGATGGCAATTTGAGCATCAATAGCACAGGTCAGAACCGTCAAAATTTCAATATTATATTTTCTGACTATTTGTGCATTATGCTGTTGAAGAAGGGGCCAGTGTTGATCAGATGCAAATATATCCACATCCACAAAGCACTCTCCTTCACAACAAGACAATGGATCCAACCAGCACCTCCATGGCTTCTCTTCGCTGGTCATCGACAGCTCAGGCGACATCGGCGACTACACCAACCTCGACGTGCTCTTCAGCAACATCTTCGTCCACTCTGTTGTTGTCGGGAGTGTCTTCTTCTACAACAGCGTCGTCGAGTTCATCATTGGCTACGCAATCTTCATCAACTCTCTACGGTACCACCTCGCCGACTCGTGGAGCAGAGCAGCCCCCCTTCATCGACTTGGGGCTTCCTCGGACTTCAACCGTGGCCACCCCCTACGAGCATTACAACCATCCCTGCGTTGACTTGGCGTCACAATGCGGGAGATCTTCATCACAATAAGGCGCAAGATGTACCCCAGCTCGAGGACGAGCTGGATCTTGAAGGGGTAGGAGATGTCATGGCCCAGATGGCCAAGGGCCGGCTGGGCCTACCAAATGGGCTGGCAGGCCCAATAACCAGGTCGGTACTGTTCACGCGCACTGTAGCAGCCAACCGTACCGCCCCCACCTCTTCCATATTATTAGGTTCCTTAGCCCTTAGGTTACTTGGGTGTCAAGTTGAGTCTCCTCTATATATAGAGGCCCCATGTAATCAGATGAAGGCAAGCAAGGATAATTGAGGTTCTCCTCACCTTGCCCCAGCTTGGGCGCCGGCCCGTTGGCCGCCGCCTCCCTCTCCAAGCACATAGGGCGGGCATGCCCTAGGGCAGCCGCCTCTCCTCCTCTCCCTTGCTGCGCCGCCGCTACTACAACGAGCCGTTGGCCTCTCCTAGGCCGCCGGCGATCCTCTATTCTTCCCCCAATTCCGGTAAATCCATGCACATAACACCACCCCAGTCACTTTCTTTGAAAAAAAGGAAACTTATGCATCAGATTGTTAAATAAGAAAAACAAATATACACGAAGATCATACAACCATACTCTAATGCAACAGAAATGTCTTGATCGAATGTAACGAAGCATTTTTGCAATGAAGAAGCATCTGTTACCTATTACCGATCTGATACCTTTTAGAACACATACGGTTCCATCTGTCTCTATGTGGAAGCAAATGCTGAGATGAGGTAATCTAATCTGTTGCATCTAACACTTGCCATGAAAAATAAAAAAATAAGGTGAAATTTTCTGATGACATGAAATTTGTCCATAAAACCGTACAAACACATTCTAAAGAGCATATCACTGGTGTTTATAAACTACATGTACCATAGCCTGGCGCAGTTCAGTAGAAAGCTGCTCCTGCATGCATAATGATCCCAAAGAAAAAGGAAAAAAAAAATCAATTCAGAGGTACTCCTATATGTTATAGAAGATTCACATTGCAGACGACAATCACACTACCTTGAAAAACACCAAGAACGCAAGCAGGGTACCTTTGGGGGGGGGGGGGGGGGGGGGGGTGTGCGCAGTTTCAGAAAGAAACAGGAATCATACGCTAAATTGCAATAGGGTATATTGCAACTTGGCCGGTAGGTAATCAGTGGAACTCTGTAATTGTAGAGATTGCAACAGGTTTTTCTCAATAGGGTCTCGCATGCTTGGAATAATTTAAGGATGTTTGTGTCAATCACAAGGGGGGTTGTCGAACAATAAAATTTTCTGCAGCACCACTTTTTTCAGAATTATTTCAGCAATGCACAGAAATGCGAACTTTTAATCAAAACGCCTAGCGAACCGAAATTGGTAATATTCATTGCAGTTCCTATATGTGTCTTCTCCTGAAACATATAACAGTTCTTATTTATCAAAAGAACAAAAATAGTTCGGTTGCTTCTACAAATAGATTGAAAGCATGCTTCTCAGGGGATCCATTCAAGACTTTAAAGTAATATGCTGCTTTGATTGAATTGAAGAGTCAAATCACAATTTCAATCTATCTATTTAACAGGCACATACATCACATCGTTTGAATTTTATCCATGGAAGAAGCATAACATCTAGTTAAACCAATGCTAAATAGATTGACGTACTGAAGAACGAGCATGATGTTCCATCCAGCTAAGATACTGTTGTGATTCAAGTACTGAAAAACTCTATACTGCAACCAAGGTTCTGCTTGTCACTCACCTCAATTTTGACGGAGACCTGCCTGATGCCATGATTTGTAGTACGGGCATGAGCATCGTCACTTTTCTCCCATCTGGTCGCCTTGCTTTTCTCCCCTTCCCGACTGGCACGCCGTGGTGGACAGGGGGCATCGCCGTAGAAGGGAGTAATCTGCACTTGAAAGCCTACTTCTTTTGCATGCGTGCTATGCATTATTCCCTGAAGAAAACCAAAGTCTGGAATCAAGCTTTCTGCAGTAGTTGCGTGACAAAATTCACAACCAATTAGCAGCTGAACCTATAAGAAAACCTAGGTGACTCTAAGCACCAACACACAAGACCAGTGGCTCTTGATAAGTACAGTGGAACCAAAGCTTATTGGTTTTTCTATACACACCAGTAGATATATCCCAAATAAAGCAAATATTGTTCAGACAGATGCACTGGTACCTATTTTAGCACAAGTCGAGTATCAAATGACAGTGATTTCCTCAAAGGCATGGCTCCAGAATTGTTGTGGCAGGGGTGAAATCTTGACGTGATATCATAAAGAACAATACTATATATTAGGATCTCAAATGTCTGCTTGCACAAATGAAACAGGGTAATCATTCATTATCGATTCCTTATGTCACAAACACTAACATATTAATGCACTGCAATAATTTCTTTTGCCTTTTTTTTGTCAGACATTGATATGAAATTGTCAAAAAGTGATGGCGCGCAGCACTCATGCAATCGATTTCCCCTCTCGTTTCCCGTCTCCATTTTCAATCAACTACCAGGCACGGCAAAATCATTCATTTATTTAGAATTAGAGTGAAGGATCACCTGAGATTGAAACTAACGACGGTCTCCTCCAACTGTTGTGGGGATCGTTGGCAAATCCACCTCCGATAGTCTGATGTCTTCCTCTCACCGCGGATCGCCGGCAGCCCACAAGTTGCACCCGCCACTGCACGGAGGAATGATCCCCATCTCGTCGCAGCGCCGCAGCAGGTCGACCCCCTTCCGGATCCCTTCCTGCCCAGCACAAACCACAAGCAAATCACGTCAGCGCTCGCCCAATCTTTTGGCGATCAGGAGGGGGAGGACGGCGAGATCCGGAACCGAACCTGGTAGAGCGAGGAGCTGAAGGTGAGAGATTGGAGCCGGGACGCATTGTCCAATAGCGCCGTGAGGGGGAGGTCGTCGTCCTCTTCCGCGGCGTCGAGGCAAATCTGCGATTGCATCACGTTCCCCGCCGTATGCCAAATATGTCGCTCTCCTTCCCCTACGGCGCGTACGCCCTCCACGCGACCATCGCCGCCGCACGTCCTTGGCGGCCCGCCGCCTCGCCCAGGTCCCTCTCCTCTCCCTCTCTCCGTTCTGGTTGGGCTTCTCGCTTCTCTCTCGGTCTCGTCTGGAACAATCGATCCAAGAAAAGAAGAATGGAAGTTAATCGAGTTGAAGAAGAATGGGAGGAATCGAGGAAGAGAAATGGAAGGCGACGAACGAAATTGAAGGAAGTGTCGAGGAATTTCCGCGAGGGAACGCGGCCGGGTAGAAAACAACTCACGGTAGGAAAAGTTTTATTTATGTCAGGTTTTTTGAACGTGGAATGACGTTCACGCTCGCGTTACGGCCCCACAGCTACAAAATCCCCACGGCAAGATCTAATGGTATTTTAGATGGGGTTGATTTTGATCAATGGTTGATATACAGGTAGGGTAGAATCTGGCAGGTCAAAACTATTTTTCTCCTAACTGATTCTTTATTGGTTTAGATTAGACTAGAAACAGACCGCGACATTACCGCGCTAGGCCTGATTGTCAGTACTCTTTTAATTTTGCCCTGTGGCTAGACCAGCAAGTAGGAGCCTAAAATCTTATTGATCCAATGCTTGTTACATAGGAAAAAGCTACATGGGCTTATGCATAGCTCATAGTTAGGATGGACATTATTGTTTTGACACAGAACATAAGCTTTCATCAAACGTGGGTTAGGCATATATGCTCGATCCTTCCGTACCATTAAGGTGTAGTATAGGAATATTGATATGATTGAGGCGTCTCAAAACCGCACCACGTACAAAGTTTAGAAAAACTATATGCCACGTTGTTACACACTGTAGGGCAAAGATATAAAGAAACGTAACATTGGTTCATTGAATAATATGAGAGAACATGAAGTTAATTTTCTCTGTTGAAATATGGCACCAGGCACTATCAGGGTTTCCATGCATGGTTTTCGAAGTGAGTGTCATTCCAATGTTGCTGCATCTGGCTGCGAAATAATTAATCCGTGTCTTGTTCAAGCATGCTTCTCTATCGAAGCTTGGAAGAACTGCTATTGCTTCAGCATTTACTTTATAGCAATCAGCCGGTGGTGCCTTTCATTTTGCACATGGGTTGCGAACTGCAGGTCAACTAGGAGAGTCGAGCTTATCAAAAATCAAATAAATGATAGGTAACAGAATTGCAAATTTCAGCTCCATTCGACATTCTTTCTTACTTGTAGCAGCTGTAACTTACATTTTTCTTTGGTTGTCAAGCCGGACCAGCAAGCCGGATCCCCTTTGCAAGACAGTAACCATAAGCATTTTTCCCATCCCTTTTTATGATCTTAAATTTAACTATGTACGATTTCCGCACATGTAAATCATTTGCAGTTACAAAGCTTTAAGGATCAGAGCTGGTTTTTGTTCGTGTAGACGTATCGATTTGCGAACTGCAAGAACACGGCCACCAACATAGCGGCTAGCCCTGCCAGGAGCCAATAGAAGTAGTCGAGACGCGCTTGGTTGAGGTTGTCGGAGAACCAGCTCTTCCCGCCACTCCTTGTCACCCAGTCGTCGCCGACACGAGCATGCTGCTGGCGTAGCTGCCCGCTCCCATGGCGCTGAGGGACAGCGCGAGCCCGAAGCTGCGGAGCCCGTCGGGCAACTGATCGTAGAAGAACTCCTCCAGCCCAATGGTTCCCAGAATATTTGACAGGCCGATGAGAATGTACTGCGGCACTACCCACCACAGGCTCATTGCCACTGGCACCTCTGGCCGGTCTATCAGGCCCGCGTCCATGGCCACACGGAGCCGCTTGGTTTCCACGAGCGCCGCGACGACCATGGCGAAGCAGGACATGGCGATGCCCGCGCCGATGCGCTGGAGAGCCGTGATGCCCGCATGGTGCCCCGTGATGCTCCTTGCGAAAGGCACGAAGGCGCGGTCGTAGACTGGGAGCATGGTGATAAAGGTGAAGCTGACTACGCACAGGAGCGCCGGCGGCGGCACGAGGACGCCGCCGAGACGCCGGTCCATTGTGCTGGCCTGCTTGGTAAACAGAGTGAAGTCTTGCGAAACGACGGCTGTGAAGACCATTCCACTCAGCCATACTGATAGCAGCTTCACGGCGAGTCCTGTGCCATCGCCAGGTTCTTATCGAACTATAAGCCTGCGCAAATCAAGGAAGATTACGACGCATAAAGGTAGGCACACGAGTTAGCAGAAGTTCGCGCGTGCTCACCGTTCCGTGGCATCAGCGGCGTCCTTGCGACGGAAGACCCTCGCGGCCCACGCGCGCACGGCTTCAAGAAACGGGATGCCTTCGACGGGTTGCTCGGTACGATACGTCCGCGTGCCAAGCAAGAAGACGGCAAGGCACAGCACCATCGTGGCCCAGCACACGCCGAACCCAACAGTCCAGCCGACGTTGTCCTCAATGTAGCTCAGCACCGTCGTGGAGATGAAGTAGCCCCAGGATATGAAGAAGTGGAACCAGTTGAAGTAGGAGCTCCGGGACGCGCGCGCGCCGGGGTCGCCGTCGCTCGGCGCGAACTGGTCGGCGCCGAGGGCTTCCGTGCACGGCCTGTGGAAGCCTTGCGCCAGCGCCAGTAGGTACAGCGCGACGTAGAAGAAGGAGAGCCTGGCAGTGCTCGCGGGCTGAGTTTGCGGAGTTTGCAGCGTGGATGAGACCGTCAGCATTCCCAGGCTCTGACATCATTGCAGTTTGGTAACGTGAGATTGTTGCCATGGATATCTTCGCGAAGAGCGGGTGGAAATTTAATAATAGACTTTGTCTTTAATTTGTTTTCCTTTGAGATCAGCCAGGGAGCTGAAAGTTTTGTAATAAGATACACTGAACGCTGTGTGTGGAAACGCAGAGGCGGGAAACAATTTCCATTTTCTAAAAAAAAAAATGAACATCCATCAATAAGAAATTAGGCGTGCGCTCTGATGCTCTTTTTTTTTTTCCGAGGGAGAGAATTCATTGATCACATAAGAGGAATACAGTCCCTAGTGATCATGTGCTGGACACATTGGGGAGCCTGCGCACGCCACTAGTTGTGCGTTTCGCCAAGTGTGCGAGCTCATGTGCTACTTCATTCTGTTCTCTCCTAACAGCCAGAAACTTAACCTCTGGCAATCTATTACAAGACTCCCTAACATCGGCTAGGATGAAGCTCAAAGAGCAGCGCGAGTCCTTTTTATTCTGGAGTGCTGCGACAACATTAGCGCAGTCAGACTCCAACACCACTGGCTCCTGTACCCACTCAGCAGCCAAGTTCATCCCTTCCCGACATGCCAGTGCTTCAACCTCCTCAGCAGATTGTCCATCAAAAATCACCCGCCACGATGTTAGCACCACCTTGCCCTGCTTGTCACGAATCACCACGCCAATGCCGGCCTTGCCCGTTTCAGAGGAGAAAGCACCATCCACATTCACTTTCACCCAACCATCAGGAGGCGGATCCCACCTTGCCCTTGTTCGTTCTGTTCTGCATTTCGGCGCTCCCACTGACTGCACCTGCTGCTTCCCTTTCCTGTCTACTGCCGGTTGTCGGATTGACAACAATAACTCTGAATAATTCCTGAGGAAACCCACTGATGCAGCGATCGAGATGAGCTTCGTTTTGTGGACGATGTCATTCCTGACATGCCATGTGCGCCACAGCAACAATGCAAAATGTGATGCCTCCTCCAAGTGCATACCGTCCAGGAGCAATAGCAACCACTCTTCGCTTCCGAATTTCAGTTTCTCCTCATCCGGCAACAACCACAACTCGCGCATTGCTGCGCGCAGCATCCTCGCATGGGGGCACACCACGAGAGCATGGTGTTCAGTCTCCGGTTCAACACCGCACACCTGACATGTATTCGTGACTTCCAGCCGACGTCTCCATTTGTTGTACTTGGTTGCCAGGCCCTGGCATATTACCCGCCAAACAAAAATACGCACTTTCTGTGGCACATCAAGCTTCCAGACGTTCTTCCATAGTTCTCTCCCACCTAGTGGTCTAGAGCTAGACGTTGGCTCATGGTGCTCCAGGAGCTGCAGTTGTGCCGCCAGCCTGTAAGCACTTCTTACTGTGAAAATCCCCGACTTCTCATAGTGCCACGCCACGAAATCATTCCTGGGAACATCAGGGATCTTGATAGTTCTTATCATATCAGCATCTTGAGGGAGAAGATACTTATCTAGGAGCCTGTCATCCCATCGCCTGCCATCCTGCGACATTAGCTGAGAAGCCCACTTCAGCCTGCATGGTCGCCTACATCCTGACACAGCCAGATCAACAGCTCTCGGCACCCAATTGTGGCGCCAGATTTTGATCTTTTTTCCATCACCAACTCTCCAGATCAGGCCCTTTTTCGGTAGTTGCAACTCGTGCTCAATTGCGTGCCACGTCGGGGATGCATTCTGCGAGAAAACAGTATCTAATATATCACCGTTGGGATAGTATTTGGCCTTCAGAATCCTAGCACAAAAACTATCCGGAAATTCCACCAATCTCCAGGCTTGTCGGGCCAATAGCGACTGGTTGAACATCTTCAGGTCTTTGAACCCCATTCCCCCGTCAGCCTTAGACTTGAGCATTCTTTCCCAAGCAATCCAGTGCGTCTTCCGCTTTCCATTCTTCGATCCCCACCAATATCTTCTGATCATCTGTTCCAATTCATTACACAGCCCATCCTGTAAGCGAAACACACTCATGCACACTCATCTGTTTCATTCCGTTTTGAAACTGCCTGGGGCGTCTGGTTCCAAGCGTCCAGCGCAGGCACTGACGGACTGATCTCCACCGTGGCAGGAATTTTAAGTTTCCTCATTTCATCCAAGGGATGACTAACCATTTGGTATGCACATATCTATGACCAGTTAAACGTGCTTGTATCTCAAATATTTAGGATACAAATGGTATTTCTCCCGCATCATTCTATCCGTTGTCATATCTATTTTTTCACAAATATGTAGGATATAAAGGGTACTTGTCCGCATCACTCTAAGACAAATATATCACACAACAAAGCACCAATCAATTTAGGTTGCTGATTTTTTGCTTCTGCTGAACTTTGCTTCATGTTGAATCCACAGAGCCATCTTAATCTCGGGGACTTCAAGACCTGGTTTAAATGGTTCATGGACTTTTTGAACAGCCCTAAGGGAACAGTAATCTGGATTGAGCTAACGGTATTACTGACTGCTGTCAACATTTTATTCATGGCCGCCTTTGGGTCCCAGCGTCGCCAAAGCAGAAACTTCTTCATCCAAAATGGTGTCTTGGTTGCATACGCTTTGTCCTCCTCCATGGTATCATACACACTTGGTTTAATGCAGTCTTCAACAGTGAAGAGCAACATGTTCCCCATTTGGGCCATATCCCTATCTATCCTATTCGTTTGTATCGACTCTATCACAGCTTATAGTTTCGATGACAACTACCAACACACGAGACTGAACTATCAGTTAGCCCTTGACAGTGCATACCTTTTGATGATAGTCCAATCAATTCCTGATTCCTCTGTCACAATTTCTTACCTGTGTACAATAGTTGCTTACAAATTCACTCATAGATTGTTAGTGTTTAAACTCGTAACCAAATCATGGAATTTGAATAAAATGGTAGCTGATTACATGTATGAGGAACATATGAGGAGCGGATCATCGTAGCGGGGGGTATGGCATCCCCCCCCCCCCCCCCCCCAAAGCTTGTTCTTGCTCATGGGTGGCGTCGGGGATCGAACCCCGTGTGGCGAAAGTAAGCCAAAAGATGGACGCTCGCCACAGCCGCGTCCTCCTCTGTGATATGCGCACGTGGATTTTGAGGTCTGGGATCCATTCATGAACAAGCGAACGGCACTACAAAGGCCACCATTCCCCTTGTCGTGGTGCAAGATTTGGTATGCGGCGGTGTGCCGCTAACAACTGCAACCACCTCGATTGCCGTGGTGGACCTATCTTTGTTTTCTTCGTGGTGAGCACAGAGCTTGACCTCAAATTCAACCAGTATTTTGTTTGCATCTTACTCCTCAGAGGATAGCTCATGGAGTGAGCCGATTTATTATGCTGTTCACCCTCCATACCATAGCGATATTGTGGCCAGTGCCTTTGAGGGGAAGGAATTGTACTATGCATTCCCGCTCTCCAAAAGCATCTTCAAGTACGACTTGGACACTCAACAAATGTATGAGATTCGCTGACCACGTTTAGCCGCATATAGATGTGTTTCTCTCATGACAACAGGAGACGTATGACCTTGAATAAGATAATCCTCGGTGATAAGAGAGCGGGGTGTATCAATATATGAGCATCATGCAAAGCACCAACACCCGCAGTAATACGTGAAATTAACGAGGTGCACTCAATTGGTCCAGTCATTCTAAAATTTTCTAACCACTGAGCAATCATGAAAACAACAGGAGCAATCTCTTTTCTCTCAACCATAGCATAAAGAATTTTTAAATCATCCTCGCGCATAATCCTAATATCACTTCTAGGAAACAAGGTAATACCAAGCCATATGTGCAAAAAGCGCAATGTAGGATGATGAATATGATTAGTTCGGGGTTTCTCACAAGTAGGAGATGCAGAAATTCTTTGCCAAAAAGCTAACTTTGAGTAACCCGGAATCGAAGTATCAATATCAATGGTGCAGCGAGTATTAAAGCCGAGGCATTGACTAAGATTTTTCCATGTCAAATGATATTCCTCTTATTTTCTCAACCATAGCATAAAGAATTTTCAGATCATCCTCGCGCACAATCCTAATATCACTTCTAGGAAACAAGGTAATGCCAAGCCACATGTGCAACAAGCGCAAGGTAGGATGGTGAATATGATTAGTTCGGGGTTTCTCACAAGTAGGAGATGCAGAACTTCTTTGCCAAAAAGCTAACTTTGAGTAATCCGGAATCGAACTATCAACATCAATGGTGCAGCGAGAATTAAAGCCGAGGCATTGACTAAGGATTTTCCACGTCAAATGATATTCCTCCCAGAAAAATCGAAAGGTAATACCGTCATCTACCACGCGTAGGGTGCATAAAAACTGTAGTGTAAGTAAGCGGGAACCCTGCTCATCTACACATGCAAACTTATCCCACCCTATTACTTTAAATACTCAAGAAAATTCAGCATCCATACCAATCTTACGATCCCGTCGGATTGAAAGGTTATCATTACCTAGTTGACTGGCCCCTCCAAAAGTCGATCGATATTAGAAGCACGAACATCATATTCAACACAGTTAACTGCGGAACCTGCTCAAGTCATTGACATAGAGAGGATTTGGTTGTGCAATGGTGGGTCACTAAGCCCAGAGCTTAAGGATGCATGTCTTTCCTTCTCTCTTTTCCATCTGTTGAGAAGGCGCTTCTTTGGGTTCACGTGTGGTGAATCTTCACAACTAAAGACACATGATTTTGTTTTTAAGGGTCTTCTTGCCAAAAGCGAGGATGGAACCATTGACTACAACAGGGTTTTCAGGGTGATAGACGTTGAGTTAGCTTTTATGTATGATTTCTTCTTCACGAAGTATGCTCTCCTTTATTATGGATCCAAAGCATCAACATCCTTGTCCCTAGCTGTAGCCAGCTTAGTATTTGCAACAGCTTATACGGTACCCAAACCAAAATTCTATACTAATCGAGGAGTGGATTTTGTCGAGAACAGCACGATAACTCGTGCTACAATTGTTGTCACAGTAGTGATACTAGGTTCCATTGGCCTGCTTGAGCTGCTACAACTTTTGCTTTACTGGATGACCATCTGGGGCAGAGTAACCTTTGTTTGTCAATATATCCGAGAACAAGCAGTGAAGTCAAGGAGAAGCTGCTGCATGAGGTTTAAAGAGATTCTAACCAAGATTGGTGTGTCTTTTGCATCAAACAAATACTACTATCTAGACAAGCTTGGGCAGTACTCGTTAGTTGATTCAGTGACATATGATCCGAATCCATCCATGGCAGGTGTTGACGTCCCAGTCAGACGTAAATATAACAGGTTTTGTCATCTCCTAGCTCTTCCACTTTTCACCATAACATGCACCAGTATGCACGGAGGGTCCGCAATCGACGGCCTGGGAAACCCATCAAGGTTCCCACAGAGGTAAAACAGGCACTTGTGCAGTCACTTGAGCGTACTGATGGTACACTAACTAACGGGGAATCATCATTGGTGTCTAATGGAGCACACACCTCGTCTGGGCTTGCGGGCATGACGTGCACTCAGTCTTGGGAAGAAGATGCTCCCTGGAAAAGGAAAATCAGACTCACATTATTTTGACTTGGCACATTGCAACATCTTACTGCGAGATGGGAACGTTGAAACGTATGTCACCTAGAGTGGGGGGACAACTCAAATTCAACTTCGACGTCGCCACAAAGTGTCCAAGTACTGTGCGTACCTGGTGGTCTCAGCACCAAAGTTGCTTCCTGGCCACCACTACGATACAAGCTGCTTGTTTGATGCTCTTATTGCAGAAGCAGCGCAGCTTCTTGCAGGAGACAAGTACGAGGCCATGAGACGTTTGCATGAATCAGCAGAGATGACCATCTTCCCGATGGGCGTGAAGCTGGGGAAGCAGCTGGAGGAGATGGAAGAGGGCACTTGCTGGAAACTTCTGGCAGATTTCTGGCCAGAGATGCTGCTGTACGTTGCTCCATCAGATAATGTGAAGGAACACATCGAATGCCTGGCAAAAGGAGGGAGTTTATCACACATTTGTGGGCCTTGCTCTCACATGCTGGCATTCTGGACAGGGGACAAACGAATGTTGTTGACATAGAAACTGCAAGGGCGGACCAATCTTGTCCGGGAGAAGAATCACATGGCGATGCTTTGAGATTTCGTCGTGCAAGCTCACACCCCTTGACATGTGCGGAGAAAAGGGCTGCCATTGCTACCTGTGCCCCGAATCAACCAGCAATGAGTAGAAACCATGTGGAATGTAAGTATCTCTGTTTTTTCCCTCCTTCGGAACAGGTGAAATTTTTTGAAATGTAGCATGTTTATTCTCTGCATATATATATTTTACAACGTTGGAAATATCTGTGGAAGGTGTAAGAACAGCAACAAGTGGACAAGGCAGTGGAAATGAAGAGGTCCAAGGCGTGGCAACTGAACATTCTAAAACTAGAGAAGTTCTGCCTGGATTCCAAGGATAGGTACCAATGATTTGAAATAATTGTTCCATAAGTTCTGTTTTATTAAGTCACAGATATAAGAACTAATCTCTTCTACTTTTGAACCTGCAGAATGTGGAAATTCGGAATATCTTTGTCCAACAAGGGCAACAGCCTTTAGTTTGTAAATTCGTCTACATGATCTCATCTCATTTGTTACTGCAAGTTTGTGCTTGAAAGACCACCTGGGTGCTCGACTGGTCATATTAACCTTTGGTTACTTGTTTCGTACCATGTACTCAGATTGTTCCTTGTTCTGTAATAGTGTTGCTTCTTTCCATTTATTGCCATCTACTTTACATCTTCTGTTTCTCTACAAAATAAATTACATGATATAAATGCATGTCTGAGTACATTACTTTATCTGAATTTGAAGCTTAGCGATCATTTGCTGGGAAATCAACTGCCATAAGAATCTTGGGGAAGTAAATGGTTGGTAAGGGAAATTGTTCAAGCCAACTTATTCAGCAAGTTCCAGCTATTACTTTGTAATGTGAACCATCACGTCACTTCAAGCCCCGATATGTGGAGGAAACTTACATCTTCCTTTAAGAGCATTCCAGCAGCAGTCAACTTAAAAAAAAAAGGCTCTATGATATGTTTCAGGTGGCGGCCATCTAAAAATATTACTCAATTTTGAAGATTAACAACTCCGTTACATATGCCCAAGTTCACAGCTAGTAGCTAACTCCCATAGAAGCTAAACAAGAAAAAGACTAGTAGACAAAAGCCAAAAGAAGTCAGGACCTGCCTGAATATAAGTATGTGTACCTCAACAAAGCAGCGCAGACACCAATCTTTCCTACAGCTCTCAATCCTACCCTATTCTAAACAGGTCTTGTTTCTGCGCTGTTCTTTCCTAGACCGCTCCTCCTCTCACATTGTTTCTTGGTCTCCCGCCCTTCTTTTACACTTGCAAAACAATGTAATCCCCGCTAACAGCTCCACCAATCTAATTAGCCAGGACGTCTTTCTGACAGGCATTGCATTCTACATCCCAACTGTAAACCATAATCTAAAGATAACAAACCAAGTATATGAGATGCAAAGGCACAAGCAACATCCCTGAGCATGCATAGTTCCCGTGCCACCATAGCATTCCAAGCTGAAACTTCTAATCCAAGCATATCCTAACCCATAATGACCAGTTACATAAATTACTTAGGATAATTTTTCTACCAGTCTCCACAAATTAGTAGATCCAACAAAACAAATACAAAGTAATAAAAGTCTTAGCAAACATGTACTAAAACATTGATCTGGCCAATGAACATGCTCACATTTCGAATAGCTACTACCAACAACGTACTCATAGCGACCAGGTCCACACAAGCCAGATTACTTGCATATCCAGGGTTCCCTTACCCAGGCTCCAATCTGACTCGCCTGCTGTTTACCACCTGTTTTAAGCCAAATTCCTCATAAGTCCATATACCCGAGACAAGATAGAATCAACTGGCAGATAAACAAAGAGTTTCTTCATAAAGTTAACTATTCTTTATTTCATACTGCCCATAAAATAGAACACAATGAAATCTCCTGAAGAACCACAAAAGAGTAACACTAATTTTTTTTTGCGAAGGTTTGACCCAACAAAATTATTCCTAACAGCTTTCATGGCTAGTTAGATGAAGATCTAAAGTACTTCCACAAATTGCAGTAAATTGAATTCTAAGAGGACAGTTCCCCACCTTGCAGTAACTCCCATAGAGGCTAAACAAGATAAAGACTAGTAGACAAAAGCCAAAAGAAGTCAGGACCTGCCCGAATATCAAGTATGCGTACCTGAACAAAGCAGCGCAGACACCAAAATCTAATAATGGGTTTTCCATTCCCCAATTGGAAGCATGAAAAGGCAAGAATTTCTTTTATAGAATAAATTACTCCTCTCCCAAACTCAGAATCAATGCGTCCACATGAAAAATGTTGGCATCTTTTGAAGTATACTAATATTTCCACAACTGTACCGATGGTCATTCACGTCCAGGATTCTGAATTTTACCAGCCAAATGCCAAAAGAGCCAGGTTGACACTTGACAACAACACAAAACTAATGTCTCTCCACACAATGATCAAGCACATGTAAGTGTACGGTGCTTGGCACGCATATGTCAATGCACAAAATACTAAATTTGTCTTAACCATTCAAATTGAATTAAACATGAAACCACCATCTCATTCTATCAAGCAGAGCGAACAAACACCAGAGAATAGGTAGCTTACCAAAACAATCTTTGCATCGGCTCACTTGATCTCTGCAGGCACCTTGGGAGCACTAGTTAGCTGATCACCGTCTAGCAGCGGGTGTTTCAGATCCGAGGAATTGACGACCTCAGGGTACACGTCCATGGCCAGTTGCCTCATGTCCATCAGTCCCTTCACATATCTTGTGTGCTCCATGCTGATGAGCTTGTGCTGACAGTCAATCTTGACGGCACGCAGCTCGTCTTTCACCTGCTGAAGCTCCTTGGAAAGTCTGCCAAGCTCAACTGAATGCGCCGTGTTTGCCTTCACGAGTGCTTCCTTTGCCAGCCGAAGCTCTTCACGGAGTTGGGCGGGACCGTCTCTTGCCACCTGAAGCTCCAGCTTCAGTTGGGTGATCTCCTCCTTGCTCTCCTGGAGCTTCTTCTCCTTTCCGGCAAGCTCATCCACGGCCATCTTCACCTGCTTGAACATCCCTGCCATGCTATCCACCAAACCTTGCGTGGCGGCGGAGTGCTCACTGCCGGAGACGTTGGGTAGTCCCGCTCCCGCATGAGCAGAACCCAGTGGCGTTGACGTCTCAACACCGCTCTGGCTATGCTGTGGCAGAGGCGTGGAAGATTCCGGCGACTTGCGCTTCTTTGACTGCTCCATTGTTCCGGTAATGACGGTGGCTTCCTCTTTCACTGCCGAGAGATGATGCTGCGGGGTGAGAATGACATGGTGGCCGACAGGCAGAGTGCGCTCGGAGACGAACCGCATCACATCAATCCCCTCTTTCCCCAGGGAAGCGACCTTGTCGAGCAGCTTTTGCATGGCAGTTTTCTCAGGAGTCGTTAACATCGGCTTGCAGATGGCCGCTTTGCTCGGCTTACCCCACTTCACTGGGCATGGCCATGGCGTGGTCGCTCGGAGGAAGAAGAACCTGGACTTCCAACCGTGCCGGGACAGGGGCATCCCGCTACGAAAGAGCGGGGGATGGTTGTTCTGAAAGTGAGGCCTGAAGTGATGCAACTCGCCCTTGTGGGTCAATATCGTGAAGCTCCGGAAGACCTGAAGCATTGGCTCGACGCCGGCATCCGCGCAGATCAGCACGAAGGCGGCCATGTAGCTCCACGCATTGGGTGCGAGCTGGCTCGGTGCAAAGCCGTAGTGCCTCAGAACCTCGGCATAGAAATCGTGAAGCGGTAGCCGCATGCCGGCGTCAAACGCGTCGGCGTAGATGCTAATGGCTTTATCTTCCACCGTGCAGGCCGGCTTCTCCCCCGCGCTGTACGGAGTATACACGTCTGGAACGTTGTACCTTAGGCACAGGGCCTTAAGCTCCGCCTGGGTCAACGTCGACGTGATCTTCTCCGCCACACGCCAGGAGAGCGCGGCGCCACCGGCAAACGTCGAGGACTCGGTATCGCTCTCTGTTGCCATGTCGAGTTCCTCGACGGAGGACGACGACGAGGCTGCCATTGCCTGGTGTCGAGCAGGCGAACAGAGGGTGCTCGGTACAGAGGTAAACTCTTACTCGAACTGGAGACAGGAGATCCTGGGGGCCGAGGACAAGAAAATGAGCTTCAAGAACAGGGCCCCAACTCGAACAGTAGCAGCCCCCAGAATACTCCTCCGAGCCCCTTCTCCCGTGGACCCGTAGAGAGGCCCGTACACGGTTGTTGGTCCCCGTGCCCGATCGGATCCGGCCGCAGCCGCTTCGCTTCGCCTGTGCGTTGGAGCACCCCCAATGTGCGCTCGCCCTCCGCCCAGCCGTCAAGCCCCACACGACACCGCGCCGCCTCGAGCCCCCGCGCCGCTCATCGAGAGATCAGTCGCCGGGTCCGGCCACCCCCGCCTCAGATCCGCCGGATCCGGCAGCCCCAAGCGCGGCCAGGCGAGGCCGGCACAGCGCGGACGGCGAGCAGGGCAATGTGGGGCGCGGCGGGCGCGGGCGGCCAAGATGCGAGCCGCGCGGGGCGCAGGCGGCAGATGTGCTTGTCTCGGGCAGGGGGGGCGACGAGCGAGAGGGAGTGGTAGTGTCGCCCGTGCTGGTGAAGAGGAAACACGGTAGGGGATAAAAACAGGGGGAAAAGAAAAAAGAATACGAGACAATGACGAATGAGTCCCACATTACAAGAAATAAGAATACGAGAGAACGACGAATGAGTCTGCTGGGGAGGATGGGAAAGAGAGGCCTTTTTCTTGTTCGAGCTCTACCTGCTTGCCAGTGTATAGTTAATGGTTCTAGTTCTTTCTCTTTTTTTTTTTTTTTTGAGTTTGTATGGTTCTAGTTCTACTGGTAGCAGGAGCATAAGTCAATAAAATAGTAAAAGATTTTTTTAGTACTATAGCTCCACGTGACTGGTAAAAAATTTATAATTCGATGCGAGCTTTTCTTTTCTTTTTTTTTGAGATCATAATTCGATGCGAACTGGGTCGGTTTTGTAGGTTTATAAACACCGAAATAACCGTCAACCCATCCTGCCTGGCAGCTCATACAAAAAAGGCCCAATAGCCCAGATCCTCAGCCCATCTGGCTCATATATAAAAGCCCAATTCTTAATTGGCAACCCATGCGTATCTCCATTCCCTCGGCGACATCACAGGGGCGGGGGTCGACACGCACAAAAGTAAAGATGAAAACGATCAGAAATGATCGGGAAATATCCTATATCAGTTTTGCTCGTATAGTTTTCTTCCGAAATCGGAGTCGGAAACGGTAATGTTGGAAATGGTAACGGCATCGGAGATAACGGTAACATCGAAAACGATATCATTTGAACGGACAAATGTTGATATCGATCGGATAACGATAGTTCACATCGGAAACACCGATACATGAAAACTTATAGTAATTATATGTATTAAAATCTTAGTATCACTTGTATCCATATAAATAATAACAATATGTCACCGTCAATAAATTAAGATTATGCAAGGAAAATAAGATAGGAGAGGAAACGCAGATGGCTGTTGTGAGCGAGATGCAGAATGGAGAGGAAACGCTGATCGATGGTAGGAACAGGGGCTGAACGAACGTTAAAATGGAATAGTTTTATATCGATGGAAACATCAGCCATGGAATCCATGTTTCTAATCGACTCAAATCACGCCGGCACTTGCATCATGGAATGTTCACTAGTACAAAAAAGGCATTTAGTGGCGGGTTTTTTGGCTAGTAGTGGCGGGCAAAGCGTGCGGCACTACGCTTCCGCCACTGCTAGCCTCAAAGAGCGGTGGCGGACAAACCGTCCGCCACTGCTATAGACGATCAGTGGCTGACGCTGACGTCACTTCGTCCGCCACCGCCACCGTCACAGCAGTGGCGGACGGTGTGATGTCAGCGCGTGCGCCACTGTAGACGAGACGATAAGTGGCGGGCACAGTCACGTCATGCCCGCCCGCCACTACAGACGTGTTTTCAGAATTAAAAAAAAATGCCCTCCGCTGCCTTTGCGCTCCACTATCCTTGCGTTTCACAAGCAGCAGAGAGTAGAAGAGACAACAGGCTCAAACATCTACAGGTTTGTTAGAATCAAAGATATAGGCTCAAACATCTGCAGATACATTTTGAATCAAAGTTACAGTCTCAAACACTTTGCTGCCTTTTGTGTTGCTACACCGTATCAAGCATCAAACTGATTACAGGCACTGAACATTTTGAGTTACAGGCACTGAACCAATGCAACGAAGAAACAGGGAGCGAAATTCGCATCGTCTTGCGCGCGAACATTTGCAGGTCGGTGGTGAGGTCGTTCACACGCTTCACGTCCCCCACCTAATGAATCAATCGATCCATACTTTCTAATCAGAGAAGGCCCAAAACCAAACGAAACGAAACGATGGGGCATGCATAGCAGGACGGAAGGAATGGATCGAGAAAGGAACTATGGACCTCGACGCTGTACTTGGTGCCGACGCCGGCGAGGGTGTCGAACCTGCAGCGCTGTCGCGTCGCGTTGGCCTCGCCGCTCCCGCCCGCCGTCGCTGCCGCCCGCAGCCTCGCCATCGTTGCCGCACCGAGGACACCGCCAAGCCACAGATCCCGCCGCTCCGCCACGCCCCGCCGTAGATCCTGCCGCGCCGCGACTCCCCGCCACACATCGCGCCGCTCTGGGGTCGAGGAGGCGTCGGGGAAGGAGAGGGAGGCCGCCGCGCCGGGGTCGAGGAGGCGTTGGGGAAGGGGAGGGAGGCTGCCGCGCCGGGGTCGAGGACGCTTCGGAGGAGAGGAAGGAGGACGCCCTGCCGCAGATCCTTGCCCGCGCAGAAGTCGGGGAGGCGTGGGGGAAGAAGAGGGAGGCCGCCCCGCCGCGGACCCTCGCCTTTGCCGCCGGGGTCATCGTGCGCGTAGCCGCTAAATCTTTGCCGTGCAACCGTGGTCGCCGCACCGAGGGAGCCGCTGCTCCCTGCTCCGTCATGGCTGCCGCTCCCTGATTCGCCGTGGAGGGGGCTTCTCCACGCTCGTTGTGTGAGGAGGATCGTGGGAGAAGAAAAGGGAGGTGGCGGGGGAGGGGAGAAGAGATGGGAGGCGGCGGCTGTTGTGTGAGGAGAGTGGAGAAGAATAAGGAAAACCTTAAGAGTCGTGTTTATATAGCAACTCGGCTGGCTGGACTGATATTGGCCGAATTGGGCTCGATTTGGGCCAAAGGGTATGCAGTGGCGGGCAGCTGACGTCAGTGCCCGCCACTAGTGTTTTCTTTTGGAACGACGGACGGCGATGACGTCACTTTGTCCGCCACTGGTGTTTTTTTTCCAGTGACAGACTGCGATGACGTCACTTTGTGCGCCACTAATGTTTCTTTTCCAGTGACGGACGGCGATGACGTCACTTTGTCCGCCACTGATACGTGCTTCAAATCCTATAGCTGCGCTGATGTCATCGTGTCCGTCACTGCTAGCTGCTACAGTACCTCGGGTCGAGCTAGCAGTGACGGATGGAAGAGTGTCCGCCATTGCTATAAAAAATCATGTGTCATATTAGGCCCTTTTTGTACTACTGGTTTGTAATCAACATTAACTCACGCCAGGATTCATGATTGTTATCGGAACAAATATGGAAATTCCGAATATGATTTCCGATTAAACATGGTAATCCGGCAAAACGGTCGAAAAATGCTCAAACTATTTTCGAACCATATTTTGAATACCTCATCCGAATTCCGTCCAATTTCCATAAATTTCCGAACAAAACGAAAATGATGGGGAAACAATAAAAACGGCGTTGGTTGTTTCGGAAAATTACCGTCCAGTTTTCATCCCTACACAAAAGCGTCAATAAGGTGGGCGGCACTGCACGTAAAAGCGACCTCAACACCCGCGAGCTGCGCTGCATTGGTACGACGGGAAAATTGTTAAACTATTTTTATAAGAAATGATGTGTAAACGTTTTATACGATGGGTACTATAAATGTTGAATGCAAACAAAAATATAAATCGAAAAACCTAACCAATGTATTTGAGTCGTTGCATTTTTTACCTGCAAGCTAAGGAGGCGGCGTCTACGGCGGCAGCTCCACGAAGGTGGGGTCTTTCCTCCTTCTCCCCTTGTTCCAGGGCTTTGCAGGTTGAACTAGGTGAATGCCCGTGCGTTGCTACGGGAGCTTAAGATTTCAAAATGCAAGAGATAGTATGTCTAACATTGTCCATAATCATATCAACCGGTTAGGTAAATAGATAATGACACGTAATTGTATCAATAACCGTATGGTAGTGACCATGGGGTAACAAAATTTACAAATGCATATTAGTTTTTACTCAAGCACATGGTTCCTTCCATTAGGGACTTACTCATGTTCAAAACATGGACCTGAAGACATGATGTTACCAAAAATTCCAGGGTCAAATGGATAATCAGAACATCACCTTCTAAATTTGAAAATATAACACCCTTTTACTTTCTTATATTAAGTGGAAATATTGTCAAAAGTGAAGAATCAGAGTGAAAAAATCATCTCCATGAATAAGCAGTCCTACGCAGCTTTTTCAATCTAAATTCATTCTCATGGGCGGTCTAAAAATTCATTTTCATATAATACAGTCATATCAAAGGACAAGGAAAAGCCACCACGGTTTGTGCCGGCAGAAATTGCATCTATATGTTGACCCAAAGGGGGATCTAATATGCAATAATTAGGACAGAAGTTATCAATCCAACAGGATGATTCTATAAGGAATTGCATTTTGACTGTAAAGAGAAAGAAAGCCAAAGAATAATGGTTGCTACGATAGACGTCAAACCTTTCATATCAGATCAAATGAAAGCTACATATTCATGGATCATGCAAGTTTACTGTCAGTGCCAACGCTACGGTGACATTCATCATGCAAATCAAGCAACCAAAAATTAATATATACTTTAACAGTTATAAACATTCATTCAGATTATTAGACCGTTCCTTGTGAGCAAAGCCACGAGCATCTCATTTCAAATATCATGTATTTCGTCATGAAACAAGAATCATGTTTTAATCATGTCTATTAGAAAAAATGCAACTCTGTTCATGTTGCCTGCATCAGCATGCTTAGCGTCTCGTTGTCTTCATGTCTGCTTGAGATGCTGCAGCGTCTGATCACCCTTTAGATAGCAAGAAATTGGAGGTTTTAATCAGTGGTTTGAGATGCCAACAACGATAAACAATCCTATCAGCATCGTAGAAGATGAGAGAGTTTTCTTGCCTAAAACAATTTCATGGAAGTTGAAGTAATAAATAAATAAAATGTAGAATGAATTCCTAAAAGTGGTAAAAGAATAGCATAATTGGAAATATGTGATAAAAACATTCCTAAGGAAAACATTACCCTCTATAGTCTATAACATAGTATAATGCCCGCCTGTGTGTACATTACAGTAACATTTGATTGTACAAAAAATGTAACTCCCCCAGCTGGCCAGCATCTTTGCGATAGTGATCTTGTTGAAGCTCAGGTCCAGCACTGCATGCTTCAGCAGCCATTGCTGAGAATCCACATCGCTGAATAAATTTTTAGCTAAATTCCGTTAAACACAAAATCATTCACAAACTCGCAATACTGCAAATTGATACAACAAGTAACAAACTTATTTTTATCAATTTTCACTACAAGTGTTATGCAACAGAGGCCTGAAACCTGAAAAATTGAAATTTGGATGGCAGATACAGTACAAAATATGCTTACCATGCCCGACACGCAAAATGTGATGGTAGCTTTTTGCCTACTTGTTCCTCGACAGATGGAGGCCGGCCAGGCTCTTCAGCAGCGATTCCTGGGAGATCTGAACTGCAGGATTGAATGTCAATTTAGCACTTAATCAGCAATAGGGTTCTGTCTATCCACATAGTGTGTGCCAAATCTAATGATTTCCACCTAGCAGATTTATTGGTATATAATGTAGACCAAAGTACAGTGATTTCCTCCGTGACTTAACACATGTATATTAGACCCTTGTGGCCCTGCTCCTACCCTCTCTCGTGCATGACCAAATTAAACATGTGTATTAAGGGGAAAAAATTCAGATGGTTATTTTCAGATTATAATAAAAAATAAAATAAAAACTGCAGCATTTTTCAATTGCCAAGAGCACCACATAATCTCTGCATTTTTCAAAATCAACTGAAACAAAAAAAAAAGGTGGGTAGAGACCAAAGAAAGACATGAAAATAAAAATAAAAAATCAACTACAGAGTGCCCATAAATGTTTGTTCAAAATTGTTGCCGACTGATATTCAACTAATCAACTACAACACTGCTAGGAAATCCTTTTATTCCAGAGTTCACTCCCTGGCCTCCTTGGATAACACTTTAAAGAACAATCCCTGCTGCTTGAAGGAAATTATCTAAGGGTATGGCTAAAGCATATGTCTGCAGTGTCAACTTTTATAATGGCCTACTTGCGCAACATTTTAAAATAGTAGCAAGCATTTCCAGGTCATGAAAATTTTCTTCAACGAAAGCAGCATAGTGAGTTAGTCGAGTTCTTTTATTGAACAATCTTGAAACTTTGTTCCATATATCAATTTATATACTGGAAACTGATAAAGATAATATGAGCTTGAACACAAAAATATGTTCTAGTAGACTTACAAAATGAAATAACTAAAGGAGGATGCATATGGTTTTCTGTTGGGGACAGCAGCCTTAGATCATCAATAAGAAGAACAATCAGAAAGTTGCTTCCATTTTTGGTAAAGAAACAAAGAACAAATTTATCACTAAACTGGGAAGGGCACCCTCAGTGCATCAATCAAAATAACAAATTCATGAAAAAATTGGTCCTACCATCCTCTGAGCTAAATGGTACAGCACCACTTTATTTGTGGTAATGCTCATTTTACCCTCTGGCCGACATGCAGAATGCTTTAAACTACAATCTCTACTATTTAAAGGAAATGGTCAAAGGACACGCCTAAAGCACATGACTGCAGGTCTGCAGCGTCAAGTTCCTTTATTCAGTTTTATTAAACCGCCTTGTTGTAAAAGGAACAGACAACAAAGGAATTCATTGCACTCTCTATATTGAGCGAACAATGCAGTGCTTCAGGTATCCTTTTAGCTGAACCCTTAAGCTTCGTCAACCCTGATTCCTAGCTAAATGGTAGTGGAACTGGACCAAGAAAAAAAAGGAACCATCGAGCGGATAGAAATCAGGCTAGTCGGGCATTACAGAAAGAAGACCAGACAAAAATCATGCTATTTGGGCATTGAAAACATGAGTTCTTGTCCCACTCCACAACTATTCAAGGGTCAAGCATCATCTGTGGGTCAGATCGAAACAAAAGTAAAAGGGAGTGGATCACCGAACCTTCAATTCTGGGGTGGAAGATTCAATTCGTACATGACAGGGTTGCTGCTGGTGCTGGTAGTTGGGAGCGTAAGCGCCGTCAGTGAACAGGGAGCAATCCCCATCACTGCTCCTCCAAATCGAGATACAGCTCATCAGTATCAACTCATTTGTCGCCAAATTGAGATGCTGAATCGATGCGACACAGGAAGAAACAAAGAAACAGAGGGGAAATCAAGAGCCTTACTGCGGCGGCGGTTGGATCCCGTTGAGCCCCGCCCCACCTCAAGTCGGCTGTCAAGCTCCTCCCGCAGCGGCCGAAGTTGATCTCCGCCCCGCATTGGATCCGCCAGTGTTGCCGCGGAGCGGGGGCGTTGCGCTGGGCAGTTGGGCGAGCTGCGCAGAATGGGGGAGGCTGGGCAGGGAGTTGGCGGCGTGGTGGGGGAGCAGGGAGCGCGGATTTCGAATAGCAGGAGCGCGCGTGTGGTGTGGGTGGAGCGTGATTTTGGATCGCGGGCGAGCGCGCGCGTCGCAGGGGGCGGAATACGGAATTTGCGGGAACGGAATAAGGATGGGCGGACCATCTCCTTCCGGTTCATGAGCTGTAAAGATAGAGATTTATATTTTTTTGTCCTACAACTATTGACATGACGAGGATTTTTTGTGTTTAGTAAATAAATATGGTTCACCTCTTTATCGTGTGCGCATTTGCAAAAAAGATTTCGAAAAGGGAATTCCATTGATATTAAAGCATATTAGATTCCCCGATTATAAAAACACCTGAAACAACTCCAACTCCACTGATGGAGACAAAAAACCTTGAAAGAGTCATAAATTTCACTATATAGGATCACTATTTTAGATGGATATGCCACAGAAGAGAACTCCGATCTGAACAAACATGACCACTGCCATCCGCCACCGCCATCCTCATCTCTGACGGGGAAAACTGAAATCCATCTCTTTCAAAAAAGGATAGACTGCTAACCTTTCACAATGTAAATACGATGAATTTGTCGCTGTCGAGCCCGTCGTTGAACTCATCATCGCCTTTTCATCAGACTCGCCGTGCGAAAACACAAATCTAAAAACATCCAGAAGGATGTCACTGGAAACCAAAATCTCACTAGCCCACAGCCATGGTCGAAAAGAACCACAGCAAAAGAGAGAGACCGGAGTACCTTATTCTCCATCAATGATGTCGCTTTCGCCTCGCCACCACCGTTGAGACATCTCATTCCCCGTTGCTCCATGCCGATGAATTTGCTGACGTCGCACACCGCCGCCGTCTCTCTGGACCAGACCATTGGAGGAACCCTAACCCTAACAACCATCACGGCCGCTGCCAAAAGCAACTACCTCGAGATGGTTGTTAGGACGCCTTGATGCCGGGCCTCCCTCCTCCGTCGAGGGCAAAACCGCCGGAGGCGAGAGGGCTGGCCAAAAAGCCTTCGGGGAGGAGTCGCCGCGCCGCCCCTTTTTTCTTTCTTGCATTTGCAATTCCACTTGTTAAAGATCAGGAACTAACTACAGGAAATTAGTATTGTTTGTCGCTTTAATTTTGTACTCCTTCTGTCCCAAAAAGCTTGATGCTTTTGACTTTTAGATATCATGTTTGACCGTTCGTCTTATTCAAACTGTTCATGCAAATATTATTTATCGTTTTATAATGTATCATTGAAGATAATTAAATCATGACATATTTGTTTTGATATTTTGCGTAAATTTTTTGAACAAGACGAACGTTGAAATGTAGTGTCTAAAATTTAAAAGCGTCAATCTTTCTGGGACAGAGGTTGTATTTGGTTTTGTCCCGGTAGAGCATGCAGGTAGGTGTCTATCTTAGTAAAAATACATGATAGAGTCCGTTCCTGATTCTTTTGTTTTCGGGTCATTGTACGCTGTTGTAGTTCGCCTGCTTCAGCAGCATTGAAATGGGCATGCAGCCACAAAAATCACAGCTTAACCCTTTACTTTTGAAGATGCATATTTGGGAAAGCTCTGGTGTCTTTGTCCTAGAAAGGGCAGCATTCTTCTCATTGTAAATTACTGTGCATAGTCCTATTCTTCGCTTTTTAAACGCCAGAATTGCCCGGGTCTTTCAAAAAACAATTAAGCTGTGCTATGTATTCTTGACCAAAAGCTCAGGCGCTCTGTTTACTGAATTGCCTGTTCAGTAGTCATTTGCTTGGGAGATGAAGCAACATGCATCTGAATGTTCTGTCCAGATATATTTCGGACAACAATCCATTGCTTAAAATGATGTCATTCAGCATCAGATGTCCTTAAAAATATCCAGCATCAGAACTCCTGCAAAAGATTCTTCACTGTGGTCTATGCTGACGTCTTCACAAGATTTTGACTTGCTGAATTTTTTGTAAGAGTTTGAAAACTGCTGATAGTACGTAAGGTTTAAATGTGTCATTTTTGGTTTAGAGTTTAGACTCGCCTGTAGTCATGTAAGTATTCTGTATAAGTTTCAGCTCCTCGGCCCAGAAAAAAGAAAAGAAATCGTAGACAGTTCACCCAGACCACCAATACGGCAATACGTGATTCATCTTGTATTCCTAACTTGTCTACAAAGCTAGCAAACTGGCATCTTCACCAACAGCATCCACATGCATTCTTCTGTTGGGAAATGGTGAAGGGGAAGACTACTGAAAACGCCCAAGCCTTCTCTGGTTCTGTTGTATCCTCTGCCCTTGAAGACTGCAGTGCTTCACCTGTTTAGAAACGTTGAATTCACGACGGTTAAAAGCTACAATGCCGAAAAAACAGAGCTGCATCTGATGAGGCTTAACTACTACTTACGTGCAATGAAGCTACTGTGGACAGCAACTCTCTGCACCGTGCGATCAGAACAAGTTCTTGAATGACAACTCTGGAGAGCTGGGACACCAAGACATTTGCCCGTGCTAACTGAAGAGCATGGCAGACGGTTTCAGACGAGTAAACTTATTCAGATGTATTATTATATCATTCAGATGTCAAGAAAATCCTATTTATTAGAGATAAGGCACCTTTGATAGTTGAATACTTGTCGAGTTTCCTATTCTCTGTATGACATCGATTGCAGAGCCAACAGCATTTTTCAAAGCTTGAATATCTGCCTGTGAAATACAAAGTTGTAATGAGCTTCGACTGGGAAGTAACCAGGAGGAACAATTTAGGTAGTTTTGTTATGTTTCAAACCATCGCTCCATCAATGACTGGAAGGCGCAGAACTGTAGCATTCAGAGCTAATGCTGTTCCTGACAAAGACTTTGCATAAACTCTCTCCAATGAAAACCATTCCTCCAGGTATATCATCTGCATATTGTAATATTACAGTCAGACATGTGTACATCAAAAATTAATTGAGGATCATACGCCACTAACTAGTTACTCATGCAGGCCAGAGAGGAAAAGATAAGCAACATCAATGTACTAGATTCAGTGTTTTAAGCTAGCATCATAAGTTCATAACTAATCAGAGCATCTATTCTGGGCCAAATTATGACTATTAAATTCTGCAAGCAGTACATCTCAATAAATAAGTCCAGGCCACGACATTAGTAATGATCTTATAAGCAGATATCTTTTTCCACTTTCCACCTAGGCCGAATAAAGATGCACTGGATGATCATTTGGACAGTGAGGAAATTTGTATCCAAGTGGCCTGGTGTCCTACTGACAGTCCTATAACTTCTTGAAATCCTATAGTATCATGGCTAATCAAAGACTTGACCTGAGAATGGTGGAAACAGAATTCTCTTACCTGTCCCCTAAGAGTTGCCATGAGTTTGCAGTTGTTTTGAAGCAACTGCAGCCGCAACTTTGTAACGGCAACTGATTTGCGCACTCGCAGGATTGCGATCCATGCACCAATCAAAGTTTTTCTGCCATGATAAGAAAAAAGAGGTATCAGCAGTGTTTCTGAAGAGCAGCAGCAACATCATTCCAGAGGAAGTCGGTGAAACAGCATGCAGTTGCCTTGCTCTGAATGCTCAATACACCACATTCATATCTCGAGTTCAATTGTCCAAGAACAGAGACGAGTCACTCACCTCTGCAGCTTTCCTCTGTGTTGAGCGCGCAGCAGCAGCCTTCGCATTGGCGTGCCGCCACTGCAAGTGCCGGGTGTAAAGAAGTTTCAGCTGGTGTTCCTCCTCGGCCTTGTTCTGTGTCACCTTCATGTCGTCATTATCCAAACTGCAAGCCTTGCCCTGCAGCAGCTTCCCGGCAAGGCGGGGCAGGTCCATGGGACGCCGCGGCCGCGACGGGCTCTCCGTCGTCCTGAACGCGCTTTTGCTCGGCGACTGCTGCTTCTTAAGAGGCAGCCTGCTGAAGGGCGAGGACGACAGCAAGCCGTTGAACAGCGACCGCTTCTTCACCGGCGACGGCGAGGCGACGCCGGCGGAGGCTGGGTAGGCGGCGAACCGGTCGGAGCGTGTCCCCGTGGCCGACGAGCGCAGGACGCTCCTCGGAGACGGGCGTGGTCCGGGCGCCGGCGGCATGTCGGCGCCCAAGCCGTCTCCCCCTGACCCACCGGAGGAGGCGCTGTCAGTGTCGGAGGACAGAAGCGCCCGCAGGCACTTGTTCGCGCCGCCGTCCACAGACGCGCGCCGCGGCGTCTCTTCGAACGCCCTCGGCCGCGCGCCGGCGGTCCGCTTGTAGTTAGAAGCAGAGTGCTCCGCGCTCGCGGCGTCGTGGCCGGACGGCGCCGACGCTGGCCACCGGTACTTGTTCTGGCCTCCTTCCGACACCTTGCTTCTGGCGGATGTATCCGCAGTACTTGACCACCTCTTCTCCGGCGAGAACGCCGCTGCCGGCGACACGGACCTCGCCCGGTTGGTGTCCAGGCAGTACGCCGGGCTCTGGAACGCGACCGAGAACGTTCGAGCCGGAGACGCCGAGCGGCAGGAGGCGGCGGCGGTAGCCACGGACGCCTTTGCGGGAGAGGTCGCCGGCTTGGAGGTGGAAGTGGATTTTGAGATGGGGGAGAGGTAGCGAGAAGCGACGGTCTTGACCTTGGGCTTCGGCGCGCCGGCGCCGGCGCCGGCGCCGGCATTGGCGTTGGAGTTGGAGAGCGCGGCGGAGCGGGGGCGGCGGCTGGTCGGTTGTTTCAGCGGAGGGGCGGCGGCGGTGTCCACCATTGCTGAGGATATGCTTTTGTCAACTTGCACCGGTGAGCCGGCGACGATGTGATGACTGATGAATGGTATGCTCGCGCGTCGTCAGGAAGTGAACCAATAGAAACTACACTGCGCCAACGCCTGTCGATCTTAGCTTCCTTCTCCTATTTATCACGGGCTGCGCTTTCAATATCCGTACCTCTTAATCTTTCGCTGCTCCAGTGTGTGTACACAATACATATGCTATTACTTTTTCTTTTCAATACCTTTTTTTGAAATAAATGGTTTATCTTTTTCTTATCTTGGATTTTCACCCCTTGTATTGCCAACAATCTTGCTGCACTGGTACGAAGCCGCGGATGCACGTGTATGACACGCCATTGGTAGTGTCATGATTACCATTTTTGTTAAAAAAAATGTACTACATCTATTTTAAAACTTGAGAAAGGTCTAAATTTTGTTTACAAAAAAAAAAGAAATCATGATAAGAAAATTTTCGCGGTGACAAGGAGAGTTGCAGGTTGACACTGAGGACAAACAAACAAACAACATGTTTCATGGTCAATGTATGTGTGGTACTGCTTAATTAGGCAATTGACATCCCAATCGCACAAAGATTAGCATTAGCATAAAGCTATAGAGCATGGTAGGTAGTTCGTGCCTTTCCCGTGAACAACGGACGGCTCCTATAGTACGTACGGTCCACAATCGTGTACGGTGTACCTCTACAAGTCCCATGCAAAATTACTGGATGGCATAAATGTTACCGGTCAAGCGTACAGCGTATTTATCTATCTAGTATGATCTATCCACTCCGTAGGTACGTGCGTACCCGTGGATACCGGCCATACCCTACGACACGTACGTACGCTGTCTCAAGGACCCCATACATGCCATGAAGGCATGAAAGGTACGGAATGTACTACGAGTATGTGGATGTGTTGTACTGATTTGATAAAGTAGCTCATTTTTAAATAATCCTTGAAGGCAAGGCCGTCCCGATTTCATTGTGCACGGCCTCTGGACGGTGATGCACGACACGATGTGCATGCATTTGTTATGCGTGACGTACCCATCAATTTTTTCCTGTATATAGCTGTCGTAGAAAAACTGTTTGAGCTGAACCTCACTTATTCCTTTGATATTTATAATCCCTGAGAAATGGTAAAATCCAACGAAGTGTAGGTTGCATGCATTTGTTATTGCCGTACTTTCGAAACGATAAATCCGTGGAAGAGATATATAAGATTTTCCTGTAGCAAACCTCATATATTCCACAGATCTTTAACCCATATTAAAAACGGAAACTAGCAAAAAAATTAAAAACGAAAATCTGACGAAGAGTGTGCTATGTATGTATTCGAGCAGATGATTCAGAATTCATCATTCCAATACCGCAACACACGCACCGGTCGGGCTTGGAGCGGGAACGAGCCGTGGCTGGCATCTTCCGGAAAGGAACAGCCCAACAACACAATCGCCCAGCCCGTTCCGTCGTCTACAATCCACTAAAAGGCCCATTGTGTCCGCGCACTCGATTTCGGATCATCCATCGGGCAGGGCTGGGCCAGAACTGGGCTCCGCTTTCTCCTCTATCTCGGATCATACGAGTTGGGCCCCCTCTTTAATTTGACGAAATTATATCGGGCCCAGACAGGATGTGAAACTTCGAGGAGAAAAGTCTAATTTGCCTCCCTCAACTATTGGGGGTCGAATTTTCACCTCCAACTATAAAACCAGGTATCCACAGTCCCTCAATTATATGGGTGGGTGCAAATCGACTCCCTGGGCGGTTTTGAGAGCGGTTTTGTCCTACGTGACATAGTGGGTCCCATCGGTCAGCTGACACGTCATCTTCTCCTTTTCTTTCTCTCTTCGGCTGAATACCAAACTTTCAGAACATTTCGTCCAACACTGCGCAGGCAGCGGCGGTAGCGTTCTCGCCGGCGTCGCCGCGCTCCTCACCCATGCGCAGCCACAGGCCCCGCCTCTCCATCCCTTCCTCTCCAAGCTCCTCGACGCCGCCCTCATGGGGCCGCAGAACACTAGCTAGAATCAAACACTCCCTCTCCCCACCATGGACGCTCGTGTTGAGCCAACGAAGTCCCCAGCCTTGTCAGAACTCCTCTGTTTCTTCCCTAAAGTCAGCCGCCATCATCAAACTCATTCTCATGAGCTACTCCTCGCAGTCCCTAATCCCTTCTCTCTCTCGTTTCATGCCTGCGCAGTGTGGCAGCGAGCCACGAGCCATGCCAATCCGTTCCCCTGTTGCAGGCCGCTTCCCATTTGCCCCCAAACTAAGAAGGTGCCGCGGACGAGTTCCCCGTGGCATGCGCATCCAATTCCTCCGCTTCCCAGCCGTTGCATCGGCGCGGTCGTTCGCGCTCAAGAGGTGCGGGAGTCGGAAAAATGGTGGCCGCCATCACCAGCCTTGCCGCCCGACCGCCGCCATCACCAGCCCCTACGCATTAGTCTTGAGCTAGTCGAGGCGCTCGATGGTGAGGAGAGGACACACACAATGCTCGCCAACACGTTCGCCGCCTGGAGCCCGAGACGGGCGCGGCGGCACTGCCGGGGCCGCGGCGGCGACGCGGGGCCCCATTGGGCGGCGGCGCGAGGCACCGCGCAGGCGCGGGGTCTGGGGTCTGGCGGCACAGCGAGGCTGGCCGCGGCGTACGGGGCTGCGTTCGGTGGGGCGGGCGCGTCGCGCGCAGGGCCCCGTCGGGCGCGGTGCGGGTGCGCGCGAGAGGCGTGTCGACGGGAGAAAGAGAAGAAGAGAGAAAAAGAAAGAAGAAAAAGAAAAATGACGTGGCACCTGACATGTGGGCCTCACTATGCCACGTAGGACAAAACCGCTCTTAAAACCGCTCAGGGAGTCGATTTGCACCCACCTATATAATTGAGGGACTGTGGATACCCGGTTTTATAGTTGGGGATGAAAATTGCGCGACCCCCAATAGTTGTGGGAGGCAAATTAGACTTTTCTCAACTTCGAGATCTCTACACCAAGCAAGTGATTACCACTGGCTTGAGCACGGATCACTCGTGCTCACGTCTCGATCCTAATCTAATCACGCCTTTGCATCAATGGCATGCAATCGAAATCATCCAGTGAATCTAGGCACCAATTGGAGTTGTGACTGCAATGGTGCCGACGGCACACGGCGTCTATGGTTTGTCTCTCAGCGATTATGTGGTCTGTGATCTTTGTTCTTTTCATCGGCATTTTCAGTCAGAACGCTGAAGTTGCAGAAGCTGTTTTTGCCTCTGCAGTTCGTCAACGCTAGGAGTACTTTTTTCGGCAGATGCACTGTCCCGTATACGGGTCATGTCACAGAACAGCAATATTCACACCACTCCGTTCAGCTAAAAAACGCCGACAAAATCTGCTCAGCTAAGCTCCGTGATGTAACCGATGTAACAGGTCGTTTGCTATGTACTGTTTATTCCTGCGGATAGCTTGGCTCGGTCAGAAAAAACTTGGTTAGCAGATTGTTCACGTAAATGTACTAGTCAATTCGATCAGATATCATCGTAAGACAACAAACAGGTAGGCGATGTACTGGGCACCGTTCTGTCGCTGTCGCGCATCACTGTTGAAATTTGCACTGTCGGCAGGCAATCGGGTCGATCCGCGGCGTCGAGCACCAACAGATGCTCCTTTCAACGGTGGCGTCAGAAAACCTGCTCCGGTTTTTGACCGGCCGTAGCGGACGCGGATGACACGAGCATCTATCTGTATTGACGGATATTCTTATTCCTGAATGAAGATGTATGCGCAGAGAGCTGGACTAATTATATATTTTTTTTTTCAAGACTAGGTTCAGCGTGATATATAACATCAGAAATCGCCTCCCAATCCGTGTTTGTCAGAATAACACCGGTTTGAACTTGTGATGTGACACTGATGCATTTTCTTTTGGCCTGCTGACGGCCAGCACGATCTAGAGTTCTCCATGGACACGAAAAATGAAATCCCAGCCGGCCGCCCTGTCAACAGCTTGAGGTTTTTAGCAGCAACACACCCCGCACGTCGTTCTCTGAATTTTGAGCTCAGTCAAAGGGCCCGATGACTCAGTTCATTTCTAGACTAAATCTCTGTAACTCATCGTTTATTCTTACACAAAAATGAAGCCGGTCCACAAGAACATGCAGAAACCTGGAGGAATGACACCAAGGAGCTGATGGGATGGGTCGAGCAAGGAGCTCGGCTGGTTTGTAGCTCCGGCTGGGAGTGCAGCCACCCAGGTTCGATTCTCAGGAACGAACCTTGGGCCTTTATTGCCTCCAAAGAAGGCAGGGGATTAAATTAAATCCCTACATTTAAAAAAGGAGCTGATGGGATCACATCTCGATTTGACGAACAAGTGAACAGCAAAAGACACAAAACAAAATTGCTGCACATACTTGTAACAACTAACAAGCATGGACCAACATCACAGCAGCCGGTATGTACACTACACAACTCTGAAACCGATGATACACACGCATATCCCCTTCAACACCCTTTCAGAATCGGAACCCCGGAATCATCAGTTCTTTGACTCGAACTATTCCGTGCGAGATCCCCTGTTCCGAACAGGCTAGCTTCCTGCACTAATACCAGCGCTTGGTTGATTGATTGATCCTCTGTTCTACTAGTCAAGAACGCAGAGAAAAGATGGTTTGAACTCTGAACCCGCAAAGCTCTGAAGATTCTGAACTCTGAAATCCGCGGAGCAGCCGTCCCCTGCTCTGGCTCCGGCTCAGAACGCGCAGCAGTGGGCGACCAGCCGGCTCCACGCCGCGGGCTTCCTCCCCTTCCTCGTCCGCCTCGCCGTCGCCGGCGCGCCCTTCTTCCCGGTGGCGGCGCCGTCGTCGGCCATGGCGCTCCGGCACGAGGTGCTGCCGCCGTTGTTGCCGAGCATCTCCCACATGACGTGGACGTCGTGGTACTCGCACGTGCGCACCTCCTTCCGCAGCCGGCCCAGCCCTGCAGCCAGCACGCCGAAATCCATGTCGTCGTCAGCCTCGTGGTGGTCGTGGTCTGGGCTCACCGGCACGTAGGTGGACAGCTTACCGGTGGCCCGCCGGCGGCGGAGGCGCGCGCTCAGGCCGCGCCAGACGCGCTTCACCGGCACCGCCGCGCGGCCCAGGCACGACGACATGCTCTGCTCTGCTCTGCTGCTGGATAGTAGTAGTACCGGAGCTTTCTGCTTCTCTCTTTTTCTCCCCTGCTCGATCTGATCGACCTCACCGGAGATAGCTCTGCCTTGACTCCGTGCCTCTCTCCTCCCCGGTGTTCTGCCTTGACTACGAGGAGAGGGAGAGAGAGAGAGGACTCAGCGAAGGCAGTTCTTGTGTGTGCTGTGCCTGTCTACCGGACCTGGCGCCATTGAATTTCGTTTATTTATAGGCGAACAAACAGGAATGGCTTGAGGAGAGAGAGGAAAAGATGCGGGTGTGAGAGGGGAGAGAGAGAGGGGGGGAAGCCGACGGCGGCCGTTGCCCGCCCGTGCTGCCGATGTGGACGCGGCGAGAGCCGACGAGCGCGCACGTGGATGGTCACGGCGTCACGACGTCGCGCTCTGCCTTCCTCGCGCCTTCGGTTCCGCCGCACGCCCGTCACCTCACCCTTCCACCAGCCCCCACCCACAGTGGACAAACACTGGCAGGAGCCTCTTCCCGCGTTTGATTCGACGGTTCAATTAATCTGCGAGCCTTTTAATCTCGAAAAAAATCTTGTTATTATTATTTTTCCAAAACATTATATTAGCATTCATATGAACAAAGCGCACGTAAACCAAAAAAATTAAGATTTATCTGCAAAAAATAATTAGTTGTAAATGCATTACCATGCCAAGTCAGAGACTCAGGTGCGGATGGTCTCTTTACCTGTCCTTTCCAAGTTTCTTTTGATTTGTGACTAATTTTATCTTTTTCCATGTGATGATCAATTATTACTGTTTTATTCCTTGTGTTTAGTTTGACTCTGGTGTCAAGGTGAACAGGTGAAGTTTGTTTCTTCTATTTCCGCCTGTCATTATTTGCACCAAAGGGTGGCAGGCACATCACTCGTTAATAAAACAATTATTATTTGGTTTATTTGTGCCGCCTATTTGAACCATGAAAATGATGATAAAGGAGGTCGGGTAGAGAGTGTGTTCAGTCAAGGATTTGGCCGGTTTGATAAACCGGTAAGTTAGGGAAGATTTGCACACTACAGTTATATATCGAATCGGTCATTAATAGCCCTAATAGAGACCATCAACATGGAATTTTTTTCTAAAAGAATGATACTTGTGCGATCTGGAAAAAAATTCAGAGGGAAACCTACATTGGTAATGTATGTTTATTTCATTATTTGCCACTTGATACTTCACTACCATCAAGCTGCTTGTGTCAATAACTTTGTACACGTTCCTGACTCCAAACAACCATTGTAGCATTTTTACACACTTTCTCAATATCATAGGTATGTGTACCGCAATCATTTTTATGAGCGCTTTACGCAATCGTGTTACTACTGTAGATACATACACAGAAAAGAAGTCAATTTTACTACCTTCAAGTATCTTTTTTGTTCATTTACACCGAAACTAAAATTATGGGGGTTAAATGAAACCCATGGATGCTGGGGCAGTAAATTGACTTCTTCAGTACATATATTGTTCTCTTTTCTTAACAATCTCTATGTAAGCTGGTAAGAAATCCGATTGTCTTACAGACATGTGGGTTCAATACAGTTAGAAAATCATGAAATCCCTTTTTTTAATGAACTAGGTGTTCATGCAGGCACATAGCTATCTAAAGGCCGTGATACCAGTTGTAATGGTAATTAAATTTAGAGCATTGTCTGATGTGGACTTCTAATTGTACTATAGATTTATAAAAACAAGCACAAAATGATGCAGACAATTTTCATCCAAAAAAAACTAGTTTTTTTTCCGATAATCTTCAGTGAAAAAAACATAACAACCATCGGCTGCAAAATTTAGAACAGCCTTTACCACACTGGTCGTTATCCGAAGATCTTAAGTTGACCCAAAGCGGTACTAGATGTTTACCCCTTGATTTTATTTAACTGCCAGGAAAAAAAAAAGAAATTCGTCACTTTCGCCATCAGTCCAAACCAGCTGAAGCCTGAAGCGCTAGTACCCAGCTGTAGCAAGTCACTTCCATGAGGCACCGTGCGGATGATTAAAATATTCAGCTGCGACCGCCAGCCAAGGAGCAGGATTAACGCGTACTAGTGATCTGTCAAGAGTAGCTGTGATGATCCATCTAGGACACAGAGCTCCTAACACGATGCAGCACGTTTGACACGCTCATTTCTTTTCTCCTTCGTGGCATTTTCCCTTTGTTTATTTACTAATATATAGTACTGAACACGCAGAGATAGTACCTTTTTTGGAGGGCGTATTAAACTTGTATTCTGCTCAATAATAAGATCCTAGTGTATCAGTTTGGTTCATGGTGTCTGTCGTCGTGTCGCAGAGGACGGATGGTTGGACCAGACTCTGTGCAGACAAATCTGTCGGGGATTGCTTCATGATCATTGATCGCAATCTACGTTACCACACCACACACGTACAAATCTCAATGATTAGCAAGGCACACGTGACGAAACAAATAAAAAATCCGAAACAATTCGTGCGTCACATGCTCGTTACCTCGATCATCGTCCTGAATTGATCACGCAGCAACAGTAAAATCGATGATATCCTGCACAAGTGGTACAAACTGTAAGCTATTACAGCGTTCTCGAGGCTGCTATAGTTTCTGGTACTACTTACCCTGAGCTGAATTGAGCTGCCAAGATTATTCATTCGGAATTACCCTGAGCTCTCAATCTATCCTCGCAGCTCGTACAAGATAAGAACAATTTCTCATTCTTGCTCTTTCAAAAAAGTTAAAAAGAGAGGTTGAATGAGCACAGTCACTCATTCTTATTCTTTCTTTGGCCCGAAAACTCACTCATTCTAATTCTCGCATGCGTTTTGTTGGCAGCATTCCATTTGGCCATAGCATCTCTCTCGGTCCCGCTCAATTGGTCACACTCACAATGTGAACATGCTGCCAGCCTTTTTCTTTCCTTTTCTCCTAAAGAGAATGTGCATGTCAACTTCGATCGAATTTGGCTGTTGCTGAATCTGAAATTGTCGCATCATTCTCCACTGACTGACCCGTCATCTTGTTTACTGAAATTAGGTGCTCAAATCAGCTACATGTTCCGCAGTCACACCCCACTGAACGGTGCAAAGGAAGAAGCAAGCTGTTTCGATCAGGTGATCTCTGTTTCTTTATATTTGTTCTTTCCCAGTTTGCCTAATCATGTTTAAATATGCAGTTAACTTTTGCTCAGGATCCAATGGTCACTGAAAATACTTGGCTGCCATTTTTTCACCCTTTAAAATAAGCAGCAGACCGGCTCACTCACACCCCACTCTCAACTTTCAACTTTATATGGAACGAGTACTTGAATTCTAGGCCACTAATTGAGCCCCTTGATCAGGCTCCATGACAAGATACGTTAGGTCAGTGAGATCAGTGTTGCAGGAGGCAAGTTTAGCGGTTGACACCTGTTAACCAGAGTAGGTTTATAGTTGATGATGACTCTTGGTCTCGACTCGAGCATATGAGAAGTTATTGGAGGGCTTTTCAGATTGCCGAAAGGACGGTAATGGGATCACCAGCAGCTGACGACGTTAATGACATTCTTTGCGGCCTGGAAAGAGAAAAAGTGGCTAGCATTATTCGATCTAGGTTTTTGCTTTACTGACTAAGACTGACATTCATTTGCTCATGCATGCAAGTTTTTTCAAAATTATTCTGGCGTCTTGTCAGTGCTTGTCTAATGTGCACTTCTTTCTAAAAAACAAAAAAAAAACTTTTCAAAATTAAAGCTATGTGCTACTACATAGTTGTGCATCCAACAATCTGCTTCTCTTTGACCATTAATATATGGTAGGGGAAGCAGTCTTTGAGTTTGTTTGTGGCTCTTTTTGCATGTCCGGATTCAGTATGAACGTCACTATCCCTGTACCAGAACAAATTAAATGAACTTGATCGACCTGCAATACGCATCATCTAGCTGACAGTATTTCTATTTGTTTCTGGTGTCCTTCTCACAATCCAGACTCACTGCTGTGCACGACAACTACCTCACCCTGAAAATCTGTAGACCACACCACGTTCCGCTTATGGAATTTTTTTTTTCGACATCTAATTAAAAACCCATGCATATATATCACAGCCCTGTTTCCAGCTAATGTATGTACTCCTATGTAGGTTGGGAAAGCAACAATTGCATTTTTCACTAATTACGGTTTCTCTTTGTGAGAGTAGAAGTACAATCATCAGTTACAGTTGGAATTTCAAATAGCTTTTTCGTTTTTTTCCTCATGTTCGTACGGATGCTACAATGAAGAAATCAGCATGGCGATATATATACACATATGAAAGACGAGATAAGGACAGTGGCATTCTGGATCAATTGAACAGGGACCTCTTGTGGCGTGACAATAAAGAAATCAGCATGACAATGAAGAAATCACTAATCCCGTGCTATGCCGTAGAAGGCCTGCTAGTGTATTTGGCCCGAGCGTGCCTTCAGGCCTGCCTTCGTTTACATTTTTTCATCACGAACAAGCTGGAAGAGTTTGGGCTCCATTTCGATTTTTCCTTGATGCGCGGGCTGCAAGAGTACGGGCTTCATTTCTATATCTCGCGGCCCACTAGCACAGCATGCTACAAACGATAACTCTATTGCGCAGCCAGACGCGCTCCGCGCGCGTCCGCGCAAGGCCTGGTGGCGCTGGTGCGGTGCAAGAGCAGCCCGCGGGATCGCACGTGGTCTGGTCGGCCCGGCTTCAACATGTGGGCTATCGCACGAGGTGGGCTACGGGAGAAAGGTGCACGTGTCATGGGTTGCAGGGGGCAAGTTCACGTGCGCTGTTCATTTGCGATAATGCTGGAAGATGCACCTGGGCTGCTAGCTATAGTACAAGGCTGACTGAGCAAGAAGCAACCGTGCTTTTTTCTTTTCCGATTAATTTTGCGACAATTTCTTTACCATTATATGATCTATTAAATTTCATGTCTATTTGGCAATGAACATAATGAAATAAGATCCATGTTGCATGTATTTTTTAAGAACTTTATGTGCAACGTGTAGTACTTTAACATATTTTATGAAAGACAGAGGCAGGCGGCGGCGGCGGCTCCTGAAGAAAAACTTGCCGGCCCCCTCGCCTCCGGCGGCCTCGCCGTCGGCGGAGGAGGGAGGCCCGGCATCCGGCGTCCACTTTGTTCGCTCTTAAGTTTAGATAGAGTTAGGTCTTCCGTGGTGGTTGCTTTTGGCGGCGGCCACGGTGGTTGTTAGGGTTAGGGTTTCTCTAGTGGTTCGGTCCAAGAAGGTGGCGGCGGTTGTGCGGCGTCATCAACTTCGTCGGCATGGAGCACTGGAGGACAAGGCGTCTCCGCGGTGGTGGCGAGTCGAAGGCGCCATCATCGATGAAGAATAAGGTACTCCGGCTCCTCTTTTGTCTTGTCATGGTTCTTCTTGGCCATGGCTGTGGGCTAGTGAGACTTCGATTTCCGGTGATATCCATCTGGATGTCGCTCGGATTTGTGTTTTCCTATGACGGATATGGTGGAGGAGGCGACGATGAGCTCGGCTACGGGCTTGACGGCGGCAAGTTCATCGTATTTGCATGTGGAATATCGGTCTACCCCTCTTTTGCGAAAGGGTTGGGTTTCAGTTTTCCCCCGTCGGAGATGAGGATGACGGTGGTGGATGGTGAGATGGCCATGTTCGTTCAGATCGGAGTTCTCTTCCGTGGCATATCTGTCTGGGATGGTGATTCTAGATGGTGGAATTTTCGGCTCTTTCAAGGTTTTGTCTCCCATCAATGGAGTTGGCTTTGATTGGGATGCTCTGTAATCTGGGGATGTAATTTGCTTCAATATTAATGAAATCCCCTTTTCGCAAAAAAAAAACTTTATATGCATCGTGTAGTAAAATATATCATAATTTTATTATAACAAATTTATGTGCACCACATATAATAATTTAGTATATTTTGTGGTAATAGCTTTATGTGTGCAATATGTAAAATTTTTAACATATTAATGATAACACTTTTATATGCACCATGTAGTAACTTCAGTATGTTTTATTATAGTAAATTTATGGCACAACATATATTTTGTGGTAGTAACTTTATTTTTGCACCATGTAGTAATTTTAACATATTTTATGATAACAACTTTATGTGCGCTGAGTAGTAACTTAATATATTTTTATTATAACAAATTTATGTGCACATCATACAATAATTTGTGTATATTTTGTGATATTAACTTTATGTGTGCCTCATGTAATAATTTTAACATATTCTGTGATAACAACTTTATGTGCACTGTTTAGTCACTTTAGTATATTTTATTATAGCAAATTTGTGAGCACAACAATATAATTTCAGTATATTTTGTGATAGTTACTTTAGTATATTTTATTATAGCAAATTTATGTGTGCAACATATAATAATTTTAATTTATTTTATGATAGTAACTTTACGTATACACCATATTTATTATATTTGTGATAGCAACTGAATGTGAACAACTTCTACTAGTTAGCAATTTTGACAGTACTATGTATTTACTAACACATTGTTGACGCTTTCAGACGAAAAAATAATTATTACAAAAGCTAATAGCAGTACGTAGTTAAACTCTAATAGCTCTCAATTTACAGAAGTGCTATGGGAGCTGAGCCCACAAGGAAAATGAAGCAAATGGGGGAAAAAATCCTTCACGCCTCTATTGTTTTTAAGTTTTAACCTGCAGGTTCGATGCTTTTTTCTGCGCCTCCCATGGTGGTCCGGTGCCCTCCAATCAAGAGCAGCCTTCATAGCCATTGCTCAAATTATATAATAAAATCATCTGCCACCCCATGCCGCGGAGTCCAGATCCTCCTGATTTCTTCTCTTCGTTTGAGTGCATTGCCGCCTGCTGCCCCTTTGTCACTGCAGTTCTGCTTGCAGGACATCGATTTTGAGCATCGCCCCACCGAACGGCAAGGAAGCGTTTTCTACTCCGCCAGTAGCCCAGCCCCCAGCAGCGCACACCGCCTGAGCCCAGGGCGTCGACCCTCCTCAGCGTGCGGCGCGCTCAGGTCAGGGAACCGTCGTTGCGGAGCTGCCCCACCAGGCGACCGCCGCCGCCGCCACCCGCAATGTCACGAGCAGGCTCAGAATAGAAGAGGGGCAGGGGGCACAGGGGACGAGGCCGCCGGCGCAGAGGAGGCCGCCGCCGCAGCGTCCGGGGACGGGGGGAGGAGGCCGCCACGACGCGCTGGGGATGTGGCAGACGTGGGCCGCCGCAGCGCTCGGAGGACAGAACGGAGGCAGCGCGCCGGGATTGGGGTGGGCTGCGCCGGCAGGAGCGATGGGCTGTCCGAACAAGGACACATGGCTGGCGGGGGAGAAGGACGCGCGCTCCTGGATCGCGCGTATGGACGCGCGGTAATCGCGTCCTGCTACAAACCATTGAGACGCTACTTCCCCTCAAAGAGTTGCTCAAAAAAAAAAAACCCTACTTCCCCTCAAAAAAGAAAAAAAAAAAAAAAGGCATTGAGACACTACTATACTACAGTGCCAGCAGCCAGCTCGTTCGTCTGTGTCTGGCCAAGCCGTGTGCTCCCCGGACACGAGAACAGCCACTTTCTGCCGTGAGCTATTTGCTGAGTGCAACACTCGGCAAAGAGGTTACCGAGTGCATGGGGTTTTTGCCGAGTGCCCCTAGCACTCGGCAAATATGGGGTCTCCCGTAGTGTGTGTATATGTCACTGCTACAAAATATATTTAGAGTAACACACACATGTAACACAAGTAAGAATATATATGTTACAAATATATTTATAGTTGTGTTACTGAGTTTGCTTGTAACACATATGCTTGTTTTGTAGAAACGTGTTACAAAGAACTATTCTAGTAACACAAAGTTAGTGTTACGAGCGTATGCCGGTCTGATACGTGCTGATGTCGCTAGCTCCGATCCAATGGCCCCGACCACCACGCAAACCGCTCGATATGCAACCACCTGGTTCCTTCCCTTCCTTGATTCACTAATGGCGAAAGGCCGATCTAGTCTACCCTGACGCCGCCCATAGATGAGGGCACTGCAAGGTTGGGCTAGTGCCACTAAATTTGTCGCGATTTTCGTTGCAACACATAGGGGTCATTGCGATGCTAGTTGATTCTGGTTGCAAAACATAAGGGGTGCCACCTTCTCTTGGCCCCTGGTTCATTCCCTGTGCAAGGCGTTCAACGTCCCCAATGGGTATAAACCGTACTGTGTGAGGAAGATGCCGCCATGCATGGAGGTGCCTGAGCGCTACAACGCCATCAGCATCTACACTGACGCATTCGTTGCAGGCATGCGGCTTCCGCTGCACGAATTCAATGCCACCGTGCTGCTGCAGTTTGATCTCGCACTGATCGGATTTGTGCTTCTCTGAACGGATGCCAACGTTGAGCCATTGCTCTCGGTCTTCCAGAGCATCTTCCAATTAATTATGCGCTGGCAAGGGAAACTCCGCATGATGGCATCACTTCAGGCTGGGTACCAAGAGCCTCTTCGCCGGCAACCTACCCTATATAAGGGATGGAAAGCCAAGTTCTTCCTCCGGTCGCCGTCGACGACACCCTCCATGCTCGCTCAAGTGGGGAAAGTGGATCAGGGCGGGCGTCCGCAAGCCAACGTTAACGACTGTCAAAAAGAAGGCCATGCACAAGCTGCTGAACAGAGCCACGTCGGCTGCCACAACCCTCTCACCATGCAGCTACTGGCGATGAAACAGGACACCAAGAAGTGCAAGGTGACCGAGGCTGCCACACCTCCGACTCCAACTTCGCCGCTAGAATCTTCCACCCCTATGCCACAGCAGAGCGTCATCGAGATGTCTACACTGTTGGATTATGCTTATGGGGGACAATTAAACGTGTTCGGCGGTGAGCGCTCTGCCGCCATGCGGGGTTTAGACCATCATAGGGCGTTCGAGTAGGCGGAGATAGCCATTGTTGAGCTTGACGGAAAGGAAAAGAGCTCAGAGCGACCAAGGAAGAGGTTGTCCAACACAAGCAGCTGGGGTGAAACGTAAGTGCGGGCGGGCCATGTTGCCCGACTCAAAATGAAAGCACACGCGAAGCAGTTTGAGATGGAGAACACAGCGCATTGGGTGAAGGTTGCCCGAGTCACTGAGGAGCTGCAGCAGGCGAAAGCCGAGCACGTGGCTGAGATGCAGGCCGTTAAAGTTGAGTACCACCGGGAGATCATTAGCATGGAAGGTTCAAGATACGCAAAGGGCTTGAGGGACATGAACATGAGGAACCCGGCTGTTCACATGTACCCTAACGTTGTCCCACCGTTGAAGTTGAACCACCTGGTGCAGTCCGAAGATTCAGATTAGAGGTCCGATGGCCCTCAAAATCCGCTCCTCAGGCGCGCGCAAAGCGTCAGTGACTCGAAGATCATTTTGGTAAGCTACCTGCTATTCTATGTACTTGTTTACTCCCCTCGATTGAATTAGATGGTTTCATGTTCATTTCAGTTTGATTGGTTATGAGATATTGCAAGTTGTTTTGTACTGTGGCTTATGCATTAAGAAATATTAGAAACTTAATTACATGTGATTCATTCTTTGTTGGCTGTACACACTGTTGGTCGTTTGTACGCACCTAACTTATATACCGTAAGTGGACGGTGTACAGTTGTAGCACTTTCCCTTAGAGTATTCCAAGGTTTAATATCGAATCCACAGAGAACAAGCGGGACTTAAACTATTATTGAAACTACTAAATTCATAGAGCGAAGGTGTGTGTGAAAAGAATGATTAACAACTAAAGGTGAAAGAGCATGCGGTTGTAACAAGGTTATAAAAAGGATTCTCTCCTATGGTTTGGGACGCTGGCATGCAACTCGGATAATTGTTTAATTGATAGGTTTAGTATTCTACAAGACATGGTAGTTTCGTTCGCTCCGATCCTGTCACGACAAGGGTTAATAGCTACCCACTGGTTTCTTGCACTATGTGATAATCGATAGCATAGCTGTGGCCTCAACTACACTAATGAAATCATGTATTGATCAGATACGGAATAAGCGCATCACATAGACTGAACGCATCAAAAGAGTATCGTAAGTGTGAGAGTTACATAACCAGATTTCCCTCGCCACGGAGAGAATATGAGATCTACTCACGCATCATACTGCAACACATGAACATGGCTACAATAGAACACGAGGACTCAGCGTGGACGCACCTTCTAACAGCTCCATCTTCACAATATCGGTATAAATAAGGATCATCCCATATGAATTTCCTCATTTCACTGACAATCCTCTTTCTTGAATTCTTGCTACAATCATTCAGCTTCCCTGTGAATCCATTTATGATATCTTGCATCAATGATTCTCGATAATCCTTAACTCGAAATAGCTGCTCTTGCGCCATGGCATCACCAATGCATCCTTCCTTGTCCTCAATCATCAAACGAGATAGATGATCTTTCTCAATCCCTTTCTTATCTCTAATCTCCAAATCAAATTCTTGCAACATAAAAACCCAACGAAGCAATCTAGGTTTCGACTCCTTTTAGAGACAAGATATCTAATAGCAACATGATCTGCGTAAACAATGACCTTAGAGTTGAAGATGTAGGATCTAAATTTCTCAAATGCAAATATGACAGCTAGCATCTCTTTCTCTGTTGTTGTATAGCTAATCTGGGCTTCATTAAGAGTTTTACTAGCATAGTAGATAGCATGCACTTTACCTTCTTTTCGCTGTCCAAGAACCGCTCCTACTGCATAATCACTTGCATCGTACATAATCTCAAAAAGGTAAATTCCAAACCGGAGGTTGCATAATAGGTGCGGAGCATAAGGCTTCTTTCAACTTCCGGAAAGCGTGTAAGCTTCATGACCATTGGAGTTCGGAAACCCCAAACGTACGAATGTTTTGGTGATTGGGTGACCATATTGATGTGACTAACATTTCCTTGTAGGATATTCAAATGGTCATGTCAATGAAGCGTCGTCTCACATACTCTATCTATCGACGATTTGGTGATTGGTTGCCTCGACGGTTCGGATCGAGAACTTGATGGAGTCAAGGTTGAAGATGGATCAAGGCTAAGGACATGATAGACTAAGCAAGTGTTGGCTTGGTAGATGTTAGCTTGAGTCCATAGGAAAAACCGGACTATCAAGAGGGATCGAATTGGTTCTCTTAGCACACACTAGGTTAGAGATCATATGGATGCATAGTGAGTCTCTCGAGGGCTAGGGTGGCTGAAGAGAAGAAGAGGAACCAAGAATGAAGAAGTTGGAAGCAAGGATCAAGAGTGGATCAAGTTTTCAGCTTATCCGGTAGAGACCGGACAGTACGGTCCTAGGGACCGTATGGTACGGTCTTCATTGAAGATCCAGACAGAGAAGTGAAGTCTCGGGATGCTGAGAAAATGAAGACCGGACAATGGGACCGTATGGTACGGTCAAGGAGACCGGACAGTACGGTCATCAGGGGATTTCCAGACAGAGAAGTTGAAGTTTCTGGAAGTGGAAGAAATGAAGACCGGACAATCGACCGGATGGTACGGTCCTAGGGACCGGACAGTACGGTCTTCATTGGAGATGAAGAAGAAGATGGAGATGCGCCTGGAAATAGAGACCGGACAGTACGGTCTGGAAGAGACCGGACAGTACGGTCCTATTGTACGGTCTCTAGTTTCGCAGGGCACTTTTGGGCAACGGCTAGTTTTGGGTTGGTAGCCTATATATAGTTGGTTGCCCGCCCTTGAGTGGTCTCTTGGCCATTGTTGGAGTGCAGGAAACTCAGAGGAAGCCAAGAGCAAGAGAGAGAAGCACTTGTGAAGGATTTGGAGTGATCCTAGTGCTTGAGAGAGTAGCAATTGCATCCACTTGATCTCTAGGCTAGTGTGAGCTTGAGAGAGTCACTTCGGTTTGTTACTCTTGGTCTATGGCAAGGCCTAGACCGGTTAGGCGTCGGTGTTGAGCTGTCCAAGGAGATTGTGGAAGCTAACACAAGTTTGTACACGGTCTTGGAGCTTCCCGTGCGAAAGAAGCATCACTAGTGGAGCGCCCTTTGGCACGCATCACGTGCGGAGCCTTATCTCCGGAAGAGTACCCGGGATCGAGCCCGGCGGGACGTGCCCGCGACTTCACTCGGAGGGTGAAGTGTGCTCTAGGAGGGATCGCCATCGAGCAGAGGGACGGGGTCGAGACTCCGGCGAGAGTGACCCAACGTGGAGTAGGGGAAGGCGCCATCCTTCTGAGACCACGGGAAAAATCATGAGCATTCCTATCCTTATCTCCTTTACTTACTAGCATTTACATTTCCGCATTTACCTTATGTGCTAGTAGAATTGCATAATAGGTTGTCTCTTTACTACTTGGTAGAATTGCTTGTTAGGGTGTTGCTAGTTGCATAGACTAGATTGTGTGCGCGCATCGCTTGCTTTTGTTATCACCATATCTAGTCTTGCTAGCTTCACGCCTAAAGTACGTTTGGGAGAAATTGTTGACACACCGATTCACCCCCCCATCTCGGTGCCCTTGATCCTTTCAAGTGGTATCAGAGCCTCGTCGCTCAAATAGGGCTTAACCGCCTTGAGTAAGGATGCCGAGAGATCATGGACCGCCCCCGTTCGATGGGACCGACTATGCCTATTGGAAAGCTCGTATGCAGGCTTACCTCGAGGCTCTCGACCCTATCGCATGGGAGGTGACAAGTTCCGGTGTCTCTCTAAGAACTCCCATTGGTACTCTTGATGTGAATCTCGCAAAGGCAAATGCTAAAGCTAAAAATGCCTTGTTTGAAGCTATCACTAAAGAGGTCTTTGCTCGAGTCAAGTCCGCGGGTACCGCTCATGAAGTATGGACACAAATTCAACAAATTCATGAGGGTTCCACGGACGTGAAAGAGGAAAGATACTATGTGCTAAAGAACAAATATGATGATTTTGCCATGTCTTCAAATGAGCTAATCAATGACACTTACTCTCGCTTGAATGTGCTTGTAGAGGATATCAACTCTCTCGGTGTGAAGGACAAGATTGATGATGGTGACCTTGTGCGGAAGATCATGAGGATTCTCCCAAGGGAGAAATATGGAGCACTCATCACATGCCTCTTCAACACCGACATGCGAGACCTCACCACCCACAAGCTACTTGGGAAGATCACCGCCTTCGAGAGCTACAACCTCGACAAGAAGCTTGATGAGAAGCCCTCCAAGAATCTTGCTTTTGCATCCGAGGGGTCAAGCAAGAAGATGAAGAAGGTGGTGACTCAAGATTCAAGTGATGAAGAGCTTGAAGAAGACGTTGAAGACTTGTTGCAACTTCATCCTAATGATCTAGCACTCCTCATGAAGAGAAGCAACTTCTTCAAGAGAAGATTCATCAACAAGAAAGATGCCGAGTGCTACAATTGTGGGGAGAAGGGTCACTTTGCCAAGGAATGCCCAAAGCCAATCAAGAAGAGCAAGAAGAAGACTCAAGAGTCAAGCGATGATGAAGAAGAAGACCCTAGAAGCAAGTACAAGACAAGGAAGAGGTTTGTCAAGAAGGAAAGCTCTAGAGGCAAAGACAAGAGAAGATCATCTCGCAAGGGACTCTTTGTTGGAGAGTGGGTCACGGATAATGATAGTGAAGAAGAAGAAAGTGATGACTCATCCTCCAAGGGAAAGAAGATGGCCGGCATTGCTCTCACAAACATGTCCGAGACTCTACCTCCACCACCTACTTGCTTGATGGCCAAAGATGATGATAGTAGTGAAGATGAGAAGAGCGAGTCCGATGAAGAGTTTGGTGAGGAGGATAAGCCCACATATGAGGAACTCTTAGATAGCATTCTCCTAACCGGCAAGATATCAAGAAGAGGGACAAGACCATTGCTCGGTTGGAGAAGGAACATGAAGTGGCCGCTTTCCGAGTTCGTCAACTTGAGGGTGAACTTAGGGACTTATCCATCTCTCACAAGGCTCTTGATGAAGACTATGACAAGCTTGAGGAAGACCACATGAAGCTCAAGGAGAAGTCCAAGTTACTAGAGGATGAGCTCAAACACCTTTCCACCTTCTCATAACCTTGGATGAGAGCTATGACAAGCTCAAGGTTGATCACAAGAGGCTCAACGACAAGTTCAAGGTTCTTGAGGAGGAACATCAATCCATCCTCGAAAAGAGTAACACTTCTTCTTCTAGTTCATCAATTTCCGATTCTTCATATATTACTTGTGATGGACTAACTCCCTCTCTTGAGAGCATCTCTCTTGATGAGAAAATCTTGAAGGAATATCATCAACTCAAGGAGGAGAGAGCTTCGGTGATGGACGGCTTCGAGAGGCTCACAAGGGAAAGGACCATCCATAAGGAGATACTTGGTCGGAACCTTGTGAACAACCCCGGGCACAAGGGACTCGGCTCCTACCCCGCCGCCATCAACCTCATCGGCAAGGACGAGGACATTCCACCTTGGGTAGTTCCCCTCATGGCGGACGACTACTATTGTGAGAAGTGTTGCCGTGACGGGCACACTAGCAAAAATTGTCCCAAGGTGAGAAGTTCCAAAGTTTTGCCCAACGCTAACTTGTTCCATGAGAATACACACTACAAGCTCTTTAGGGACAAGAAAGGAAGGGTGAAGGCAAAGGCTCTTGGATCACCCGACAAGAGGAGGATGATGAGGAAGATTTGGGTGTCCAAATGCATAGTTGACCTTGAGAGGCCAACCAAGTGCGAGTGGGCTCTCAAGAACAAGACCTAGAAGGGTGATGGTGGTGGACCGTGCGCCGCAACGTCAACTCATGAACGTCCACCACAAGCTTCGAGTGCTCCATCGACAAATCTACTCTTCAAGGAGGTAACTTGTATCATAGTAGTTTCTTTTCTTGCATTGCTTGCATGGTAGCTAGGTGCTCCTTTGTGAACTAGTATGTTTGCATTCATGCATATGTTAATAACTAAAAAGAAAAGAACGAAAAAAATTAGTTCAAGGTCTAACTTTCTCAAGATAGCTATGAGCATGGGGGATGCTTGAGTTGGTGGACCGATGGACTCAAGGCAAGGTTTGGCTCATAGTGAGTAAGCTTGAGAGAGGCTCAAACTTGACCTTGAGTAGGTTTCCTTTATACGTTGTCTTAACTTTGCTTGCATATCACATGGCATGTTTAGTTTCCCCTTGCATTTGTATGATATGATTGTCTCATGCATTGCATATAGGAAATCACAAAGGAGTGGTCACACTATGAGAAAGTGCTTCATTCGCAATATGAACTCACATATCAAAGAAGTGTGACGAAAGAAAAGAATTGTGCTTCATGCCCATTGAGTCTTGCTAAATGATCCTCAAGGTTAAATCTACTTGCACGGATCATAGGCAAAGGGCTCATACATACCCCTCCTTTGGTTTTATCTCTTTTGGTTCTTATTGGATGCTTCTTATTTGCCGATTGAAAAATTACTATAAGCCTATGCGCAACCTATATTGGTTTATTTTCAAAGGAGTGTTTGAGAGTTCCCCTTCTAGTTCATGTTTGGTGTTTATTTGGTTCTTGTGCGAGAAACTTAGACTTAGAAGGAAATTCCTTGAAAATCAGCTTTTCTGGACTGGACCGTACAATACGGTCATAGGGACCGTACAATACGGTGTGCTTTTGCACGAGATCCTTAAACCTGAGGCAGAATGGAGATCGTACAATACGGTCATGATGACCGTACAATACGGTCTCTATAGAGTAACTGTCAGGGTTAAAGGAGACCATACAATACGATCCTTAGGACCGTACAATACGGTCTGATTAACTTCATCGGGAGAATGATTTAAATCCAATCCGTTGATTCCGTTTTGGATCAATCCTGACCGTCCATTCGAATTAAAGCAATTCCTAACGGGATTTCCGGCGTGTTACTGTGCTTCCTCACCAAATCACCGCCGCCGTTTCGCCATCCGTGCTCACGCTCCCACCTCGCCGCTTCCCGCGCGTGCCGCCCCGCCGTACGCCTCGCCACCGCCGTCGCGCTCGCCGCCGACGAGCTCCACCGCGCGCCGCCTCGCTCCACCGCGCCCTCGCACTAGCTCGCGCCCTACTGCAAACCCTAGTAGCAGCGCCGCGCCGCACCTCCAAGCCGAGCCGCCGCCGCCTCACCTGCGCGCGCCGCCTGCCGGAGCTGGAGACGAGGACGAGGACCTCGCTGAGCTCTGCACCGAGGAGCACCTCCATTCCCGTGCGACATCGAGTTCTTCTTCCGCGCGGATTGCTCCCTCTCCACGGCACATCACCAGACTCGAGCTCCTTCACCAACGATCGCCGCCGATCAGTTGAGGTCCGGTGAGCTTCTGGACTCTTGGATTGCACAGTAGCCGCGTTTCCAATACCTATCTAGGGTTTGAGCCATTCAATTCCTTCATCGATGAAAATCCCTAGAAAAATCGAACCTTTTTGCGATTTGGCATGCATTGCTATCTATTGCCTCGCATTTAGGTCAATTGGTATACCATTGTCATAGTGTTCGAGTATTGCACTTCATCTATCTATGACATGTTGGTAGTTGATCGCTTTGTGTCGATTTTCGATTCCATACACTAGCTCGACACTTAGAACATTCCTCGATTAGTGGTACATTGAGTCTATTGCATATGATCTATGTAAACTAGTTGATCTCCACTCATAATCGACAATGCCGTAGTTCCCCTTTGCATATTTGCCGGCATTGTGTCCTTTACCTCTGCGCTAGGACTTCATCTAGATTTATGCGCTTACCTACGATTCTTGCTTGTAGATTATAGTAGGTTATTCTATACTCATATACCCTGTCTATTCCTATCGTGCAGTGGCAGTTGTCAGCAGGCAGTGGGCAGTTGACAGCAGAGCAGAGATAGTGGACGGATTGAGGGCCAAGCCCTTAGTCCTATCTTTGGCAGTCAGCCGTCAGTGGACGGGTTGGTGAGCCAAGCTCACTCGCCCTATCTTGTCTGCAGCCCAGTCAGCAGCTATGGCAGGTTCTGGCAGAGGCAGAGGCAGGGGCTGAGGTGACCGTGATAAGGGCAAGGCCAAGGCTCTAGATCCACAGCCTAAGAGGAAGAAGCAGAGGACTGGTGATCCAGAGTGGGATCGGGCCATCAGAGCAGCTGAGGTTGACCTACCCACCGGCAGAGACACAGGGTTCCGGATCAGGGACTCACCTGCTGGAGGACAGAGGGAGACTCCGAGGAGGTCTTCCAGAGCTAGAGCTACAGTGCAGCGGACTCCGTCCACCCGCGGGGTTGGTACGTCGAGGACCGCGCAGGAGCAGCAGGCTCAGTCAGAGGAGGAGGAGAGCTCTTCCAGCTCCCGTGACGAGGTCACAGAGGGTGACAGGCAGAGGATGGCTGCCAAGTTCTGTGCACTCGACAGGACTGCTTCACTCAGGGACGTGCTTGCTGAGGACGCTCTCAGGCTGCCAGGCCCCGTTCTCAAGAAGTTCAGGAGAGTCAGTGAGGAGGTTTGGGTACCTGCTAGGAGAGACCCACAGGCAGGAGGTCGGTTCTGGACTTTGCTTCAGCAGAGGATTGCAGCTGGACTGAGGAGCAGACTGCGTACTGGTGGAGCTGATAAGCTCTTTGTCACTCACCAGCACTGCAGCATACAGGCTGCTAGCAGAGGTGCCGGGACAGACTTCACACAGCACTTGTCCTATATCCCGGGCCTCGAGGAGATCATCACCACACAGATGAAATGGGACTACGATATAGTGATGGACTTCTACGCTTCCTTGTGGATTGCTCAGGATCGCTCAGCGATATGGTTCATGCTCAGAGGGCAGCCCCACAGAGTGACGAGGGAGGACCTCGTAGCGGCCCTTGAGACTATTCAGCACGAGACCAGGGTGTTCCCTCTTGCTCACCCAGGGATGGAGCCTCCCCGCAGACCTCTTGGGGGACACTTACCTTCAGACGAGGATATGAGTATTGCTTTCCCTCCACCTCACCCGGAGAACTTCAGCCGAGCTCACACCAGACTGACACATGAGGGCAGAGTTCTCAGGAGCATTCTTAGCAAGACCATTGTGCCGAGGAGTGGATACAGGGATCAGTTTTCTATACTCTCACAGTGGGTCGTCATGCTGATACTGAGGCACAGAGGTTTTGACTTGGTGGATTTGATACTTAGCCAGATGGAGGACGTCATTGCAGAGAGCATAGCTGCTAGACACTTAGCCTTCGCTCCACTGATTTGCTATATTCTGAGGAGGCTACAGTTGTTGTCTCAGGAGGACTACGATGAGTTGCCCAAGAAGACTACAGCGTACACTCCCTTACCTGCCTCCGACAGACGGGTTGCTACCCGGGAGTCAGCTTCACAGGAGAGTTCCTCACAGGGCCTAGGAGACACGGCTACCGAGACCGAGCAGCATATTCACACTGGTAGCCAGATGGAGTCCATTCCTGAGGACGTGACTCCAGACTCTAGAGCAGGACCTTCAGGCTCAGCTACAGCTCCAGCTCAGACAGACTCAGTACTACGTGCAGAGCTTGCAGCTATCCGTAGAGAGCTCCAGAGTCAGAGAGAGGATAGGGAGAGGGATCGATAAATGTTGGACAGTGTCGTACTCACTCAGAGGGAGATGGCTTCTGGCATGTCTTCGTTGTTCACAGGCTTTGAGGCGATTGCACAGACTCTTCGTCTCTTTGGACAGGCACTGTCAGGTCTCCCGTCGTTCCCTCCTATCACTTTCCCAGGTGTGCTGCCACCAGATACAGTACAGTTTCAGCAGCTACAGCAGCAGCAGCACCAGTTTGCCCAGGCACAGGCAGGACAGTCAGCCAGCCAGGGACAGTACTTCAGTTCCTTACTCACGGCTCCCATCTCACCTTCTGGTGCACCTACGGTGGGGCCGTCGTCGTCCACGTTTGCTGGTTTGGCAGGAGAGGCAGGACCTTCACACCAGTACCGTTCTTCACCAGGCCTCTCCATGACACCGTCAGCGCTTCTTGCTTCTACAGCTCCGAGCTTCTCACCGCTTCAGCTGACGAGTCCTTTCTTCGTGTCACCACTGCCAGCTCGTACCCTCGACTTTGACACAGTAGCACAGACCACCTCAGTACAGACAGACTCAGTACTTACAGCTTCACAGGCAGAGGTCGTGACTACTACACCTGAGACAGCAGCAGTGGATCTTACAGACTTCGGGTACACCCGTGAGGAGGTAGATGAGGCTCTTGCTATAGGACAGGATCCACCATCCAGAGCAGCCTCACCTACTGGCAGTTTCACTTGGACCCCCAGTCGCTCACCCTCTCCTTCAGTCCACTCAGCTTCAGACTCAGAGGCAGTCCAGTACGCAGGGCAACTTGAGCAGACACTCCTTCAGACAGACTCTCCTGGGTTAGCTCACAGGCAGCTTGTGCTTTACACACCACTCTTTCAGCCTCAGGAGACTTTGGGGATGCCGCGGACTTGGACTTGGACACCTCCAGTGCCACCTTCTCAGCAGCAGCAGGACAGTGCTCAGCCTTCTACCAGTTCTACAGCACCTGCTGCCACTGCACCTCCTCCAGCTTCCGACGCGTAGGACAGCTGTTTTTCTCTTTTCCTTCTTTCTCCTTTTTTGGTCATTGATGCCAAAGGGGGAGTGAGTTAGAGAGATCTTGTATAGGTCTAGGGGGAGTAGCAGAGTAATCTTGTGTCCAGGGGGAGTGTAAGACAGTTTTTGTCCAGGGGGAGACCATTTGTGACTTCATTTGTATATTCTTTTGGTACTTCGTGGTTCTTGTTGAGCTTGATTTGCTTTTGCTGGTGTTTAGCTCATCAAGAATGCACTTGGTTTCGTTTCATACACTTGCTCGTTATCTATATATCTTGTATATTGCTCTGAGTTTGTGTATGCTATCCTGGATGTGCTTATTTATATCTATCTTGCCAGGTTTCCTCTCTTTGTGATGATATGTGTACTCACTTGCTTTTGCAGGATTATCTTATAAACTTATCATCACAAGTGTTGTGGTCATAGCTCTTGTTTTATTCCTATATATCACCCATGTGCTCTAACTCTATTTTGCAGGTGATACCTTTTGAGCTATGACTACCTTGTTCTCCGTTTTACTTGTTCTTCATGCTTATCTAATCTTCTCGATCAGTCTTACGCATTCCATTCTTTATCTTTTGATATGTGTTGTCACCAATCACCAAAAAGGGGGAGATTGTAAGCTTCATGACCATTGGAGTTCGGAAACCCCAAAGGTATGAATGTTTTGGTGATTGGGTGACCATATTGATGTGACTAACATTTCCTTGTAGGATATTCAAATGGTCATGTCAATGAAGCGTCGTCTCACATACTCTATCTATCGACGATTTGGTGATTGGTTGCCTCGACGGTTCGGATCGAGAACTTGATGGAGTCAAGGTTGAAGATGGATCAAGGCTAAGGACATGATAGACTAAGCAAGTGTTGGCTTGGTAGATGTTAGCTTGAGTCCATAGGAAAAACCGGACTATCAAGAGGGATCGAATTGGTTCTCTTAGCACACATTAGGTTAGAGATCATATGGATGCATAGTGAGTCTCTCGAGGGCTAGGGTGGCTGAAGAGAAGAAGAGGAACCAAGAATGAAGAAGTTGGAAGCAAGGATCAAGAGTGGATCAAGTTTTCAGCTTATCCGGTAGAGACCGGACAGTACGGTCCTAGGGACCGTATGGTACGGTCTTCATTGAAGATCCAGACAGAGAAGTGAAGTCTCGGGGTGCTGAGAAAATGAAGACCGGACAATGGGACCGTATGGTACGGTCAAGGAGACCGGACAGTACGGTCATCAGGGATTTCCAGACAGAGAAGTTGAAGTTTCTGGAAGTGGAAGAAATGAAGACCGGACAATCGACCGGATGGTACGGTCCTAGGGACCGGACAGTACGGTCTTCATTGGAGATGAAGAAGAAGATGGAGATGCGCCTGGAAATAGAGACCGGACAGTACGGTCTGGAAGAGACCGGACAGTACGGTCATATTGTACGGTCTCTAGTTTCGCAGGGCACTTTTGGGCAACGGCTAGTTTTGGGTTGGTAGCCTATATATAGTTGGTTGCCCGCCCCTTGAGGGGTCTCTTGGCCATTGTTGGAGTGCAGGAAACTCAGAGGAAGCCAAGAGCAAGAGAGAGAAGCACTTGTGAAGGATTTGGAGTGATCCTAGTGCTTGAGAGAGTAGCAATTGCATCCACTTGATCTCTAGGCTAGTGTGAGCTTGAGAGAGTCACTTCGGTTTGTTACTCTTGGTCTATGGCAAGGTCTAGACCGGTTAGGCGTCGGTGTTGAGCTGTCCAAAGAGTTTGTGGAAGCTAACACAAGTTTGTACACGGTCTTGGAGCTTCCCGTGCGAAAGAAGCATCACTAGTGGAGCGCCCTTTGGCACGCATCACGTGCGGAGCCTTACCTCCGGAAGAGTACCCGGGATCGAGCCCGGCGGGACGTGCCCGCGACTTCACTCGGAGGGTGAAGTGTGCTCTAGGAGGGATCGCCATCGAGCGGAGGGACGGGGTCGAGACTCCGACGGGAGTGACCCAACGTGGAGTAGGGGAAGGCGCCATCCTTCCGAGACCACGGGAAAAATCATGAGCATTCCTATCCTTATCTCCTTTACTTACTAGCATTTACATTTCCGCATTTACCTTATGTGCTAGTAGAATTGCATGATAGGTTGTCTCTTTACTACTTGGTAGAATTGCTTGTTAGGGTGTTGCTAGTTGCATAGACTAGATTGTGTGCGCGCATCGCTTGCTTTTGTTATCACCATATCTAGTCTTGCTAGCTTCACGCCTAAAGTACGTTTGGGAGAAATTGTTGACACACCGATTCACCCCCCCCTCTCGGTGCCCTTGATCCTTTCAAAGCGGTAAGTCTTTCATCATTCATCTCAAATTCAATGTCCTTTTGCAACAATTCCGTCAACGGCTTAGCAATCTTTGAATAATCCTTGACAAATCTGTGATAAAAATTTGCATGTCCAAGAAAACTTCGCAGAGTCTTAAGATCAGTGGGTGGTGGCAACCTTTCAACTGTGGATATTTTAGCTTTGTCTATTTCAATGCCTCGGTTAGAAATAACATGCCCCAAGACAATCCCTTCGGTTACCATGAAGTGACATTTCTCCCAATTAAGAACTAAATCAACTTCTACCACCTCTTTAGTACTTTCTCTAAATTTGCCAAGCAATGATCAAAATCAGTACCATGAACAGAGAAATCATCCATAAATACCTCCATAATGTCTTCAATGAATTCAGCAATATAGCATTCATGTATCTCTGAAATGTAGCTGGTGCCTTGCAAAGACCGAATGGCATTCGTCGATAAGCATAAGTTCCATAAGGACAAGTGAAAGTGGTCTTATGCTGATCTTCAGGTCGAACAGGAATTTGAAAGAAACCACTATAACCGTCGAGGTAGCAAAAATAAGAGTTCTTTGCTAACCTTTCAAGCATCTCATCAATGAGTGGTAGTGGATAAGGGTCTTTCTTTGTAGCGGTATTCAGTTTCCTGTAATCAATGCACATTCGTCATCCTGTAATTAATCGTTGAGGGATCAACTCATTATTCTCATTAGGCACAACTGTCGGTCCTTCTTTCTTTGGTACGCAATGCACTGGACTCACCCATTCACTATCAGCAACAGGATAAATCATTCCTGCATTAAGAAGTATCAGCACTTCTTTCTTTACAACTTCCTTCATGCATTCCTTCAATCGTCGCATGCCTTCAACAACTGGCTTGGCTGATTCTTCAAGATTGATCTTATGTGTGCAAAAAGCCAGGCTTATTCCTTTGATATCATCAATACTATATCCGATGGCTTTCTTGTATTTCCTCAGAACAGCAAGCAATCGTTCTATCTCTTCTTTATTCAAAGCACTGTTGACGATGACGGGATAAGTTTTATCTTTGCCTAAGTATTCGTACCTTAGACCGTCAGGAAGTGGCTTCAGTTCTACTTCTGGTGCTGCACCAGGATCCAGATTACCCAAATGCTTGAATTGAGGCTTTTCGCTGCTGTGCCGGTCGGCACCGTCACTGTGCCTATCGGCACACTCTGTGTGCCGGTCGAACCTGGTTTGAATTTCCACTTCTTCCCTGTCTGATTCTTCAAACAGTTTATTCAACGGATCTGAATATCCTGTACTGATTTCTTCATCTTTTTCTGAAAAGAATTCTTGAAGAGAAGGTGGGTCTTCACTTTCTTGAATGACGGGTGGGTCTTTGAATTCAAAGAGGACTTCCTCTCCGCCCAGAGTCAATTTGAGATGACCTTTTCCAGCATCAATAACAGCTTGTACAAGCTTCAAGAAGGGTCTTCCCAAGATAATATCCTCAACTCCAACTTCACCTTTATCAAGAACAAAAATATCCACTGGTATAGCATTCTTTTTTACCTCAATGTTCATATCCTTGATAACTCCTAGTGGTTTAGTTCTCCTTCCATCCGTCATGATTAGTTCAAGCTCGGTTCCTAGCAATCTTCCTTTTATGTCATAAGGCATATCCATGAATGCTTCGTATGTCATCAAACTGACGCGGGAGCCAAAATCACATAGTGCTTTAGGAAAGTTTCGATGCCCGATTTTGCATGGTATGTAAGGATCAATTTCTGTTCCTTCTGTAAGGCCAACTGCATATACCCCGCATAATCCTTCATATGGCGACGGGACAAAACAACTATCAAAGAGCTTCTTTGCTTGTTCAACCTCCATCTGATCAATTTTCATATCATCCTTATACAATTTCCCCAATACTTCACCAATGATAACATTGTCTAGGATTTCTGAAGTTTTAGTGTATTTAGGGAAGTTATACCGAACTCCTGTAGTAGAGGCATACCTTGGGTCATATGTTCTCCTCATATTTAGCAGATTTGAGCTGAAAGCTATAGGAATCCAATCCAACGGTTCAAACTCGTCCAATGGTTTAGCATTGCTCAAGGTTGGATCTCCTATTGGTCTTGGAAATTTATCCACAAAACTGTTTTCATGCTCTTCTAATATTGCAGCTTCAGTTTTGGAAATCCCCTTAACAGAAGGCCTCGTGCTGGTCGGCACAAGATTTGTGCCGGTCGGCACCTCCTCAAATCTTGGTCTTTTCAGATCACCTTGTACTGGTTCTTCTGTCCTTACCGTTAATTCAACTTCAGACACTGTACAGCTTTCCGCTTCAGCTTTGAATCCCAAAGAATCGTTAACTGGCTTCGATCTTTCAAGGGGAATTGGGTCTTCTTGAAATTCTTCCCAATGTCTATGCATAGCTTCAGTCTTTGATATCTTAATGAAAAGATCCATACCTGCAGTAGCAGTCAAGTAGAGGAAACTCCCTCCAGCCGAACTATCCAGATGCATCATGGAGGTTCCTTCGAGAGACATGTAGAATGTCTATGCAATTAAGTTATCATCGGTGCCCAAATCGGGCCCTTGCTTCTATAAATATTGGAAGCGCAACCATGCTTGCGTGAGGGTTTCTTCTTTCATTTGCTCAAAGTTAACCACTTCTCTTCTCAATCTCTGCACCTTAGGAAGCGGGAAGAAATGCAAACAGAAATTTCCTACAAGCTTATCTCAGTTTCCTTTAGCTTCATGGGCTGCAGATTTATACCAATCCTTGGCTATTCCATCCAGAGAAAATGAAAATAGCAACCATATCTACCAATTCTGAGGCACTCCTTCATGCTTAAACGTCTGACAGAGAACTTCTAAATCTTGTAGATATGTGTACGGGTTCTCGTCCTTCGTCCTAGAGAATTTGCTGTTCTCGACAATACTGATGATGGTCGGGTTGAGAACGTATGACGAAGCAGGGATTTTCTCATCAGAGGTTTGTGGAATCAGCAATCCTGGAGACGGTAGTGAATGCTCCCTAACCGTACGAGTCGGTTCAGAAGTACCCATCCTGAAAACACAGAAAGAAAACACAAAAACAAACTAGAAAAGAGAGGAGGTTAGTAGAATAAATAAATAGTAAAAGAACTGGCTTATTCCCGGGCAACGGCGCCAGAAAGAGCTTGTTGGTCGTTTGTACGCATCTAACTTATATACCGCAAGTGGACGGTGTACAGTTGTAGCACTTTCCCTTAGAGTATTCCAAGGTTTAATATCGAATCCACAGAGAACAAGCGGGACTTAAACTATTATTTAAACTACTAAATTAATATAGCGAAGGTGTGTGTGAAAAGAATGATTAACAACTAGAGGTGAAAGGGCCTGAGGTTGTAACAAGGTTATAAAAAGGATTCTCTCCTATGGTTTGGGACGCTGGCATGCAACTCGGATTATTGTTCAATTGATAGGTTTAGTATTCTACAAGACATGGTGGTTTCGTTCGCCCCGATCCTGTCACGACAAGGGTTAATAGCTCCCCACTGGTTTCTTGCACTATAGCATAGCTGTGGCCTCAATTACACTAATGAAATCGTGTATTGATCAGATACGGAATAAGCGCATCACATAGACTGAACGCATCAAAAGAGTATCGTAAGTGTGAGAGTTACATAACCAGATTTCCCTCGCCACGGAGAGAATATGAGATCTACTCACGCATCATACTGCAACACATGAACATGGCTACAATAGAACACGAGGACTCAGCGTGGACGCTCTGGTGCCGATCTTCGCGGCAGTGTGCCGGTCGGCACGATCCTTCCTTTTGGTGGTGATGATCGATAGGTGCCGTCTTCGCCGCCACAACCTTCAACCTAGATCAAAAACTTCTTTCTGTTCGCTCTCCCCCCTCCTTTTTATAGCTTCCGTCGGTCACGGGCTTCTTTCCACCGACTCTGACTCCGATATCGCTTCTGGGCTTCATCCCTTCCGAGTATTTGTGTCCGGCTAAACCTTGATGGTGCCGGTCGGCACGGCCTCCAAACTCTTCTTTCTTCGGGCCTCCGGTAGCTCTTTATCCGTAGTCTCTCTATTTTCACCTGTTTTCTGCAAATCCTTCCAAATACACAGAAACTACGCATATATATATAATAATAGGGTTAATTGTTAACAGTAATGACATAATAAGGTATTAAAAACACCAAATTTGTCATATAAAATGGGTACATAGAACGCACCAACACACACTAACGGAGTATGCTGGTTGTGTTAAATGCACATGGTAATAATCCTGCAAGTTTAGAGGATTTTATGAATTTTATTGTTAGTCTTGGTGTTACAGAAGATTTGATGGCCCTTCTATTTTATGGGCCCTATGAAATGGAGAAATAGTTACAGGAGTAGTTCTAGCAAACAGAACAGCACCACTGCCTCTAGGCTTCCACTCTGCCACCATTAGTCCCCCTCCTCCCTCCCCTCAGGTGACCTCACTGGTTGTGCGGACTGGGGAGGAGTGGGATCCATCCTCCTTTTAGTTGAGTAGTATAGTTAGGGTTTAGCCCTCAAAAAGGTTTTCCCCATGCCGATCTTTGTGGTGTCGGGTCATGTCTTCCTCCATGTAAGATTTGTCATTGAGCACGGGTGGATCCGGTATCCTCATGGCGGAATTGGCTTTGACATTGTCGACGATTTCTTCGTTGAGGTGACCTGGAGGTTAGTTGTATCTCCTTTGGTGGATTTTGTGCCCGAGGCATCGGGCAATGCTGATGGCGTGAGCAAATGTGTTCTGTGGATGGTTCCTATTGGATCTTGATTGGGACTATGCCGGAATCCTCTTTACCTACTAGCGTAGAGATGGTCGATTCTCTTTCAATCGAAGTTGTTCTTTGTGGCAAATCCATCTTGGACGGAGTTTCGAAATGGTGGATCTTGCGGCCTTTTCAATGTTTGAAGTTTCTTGTCGGTGGAGAAGAAGAACCAATCTGTGGATCAATCGTGTTACAACGCATTCACAAAGGAAGAAGAAGACGAACATGAGCTTGGAGAATTTGATTTTATTTTTTTTCCATGGTGTATTTTGTAATTTGAAGTTGTACCGTGCTTTTTATTTAATATAATCACCCCTGTCGCAAAAAAAGTAACATCTTCGAGAGAAAAATAACTATATGTGGAATTTGATTTGTCCGAAACATATGACAGAGAAATGAACGTAATCCACCCGTTCTACACCGCCGTGATGCTGCAGTTTGGCACGCCGGGCCAGCTCGCGCCGAACGCGTGGCGCTACATGGCGGCCTTCGTGCCGATCTGCGCGGACTCCGGCATCGAGCCGCTGCTCTCGGTCTTCCAGAGCGTCTTCCAGTTATGCGCTGAGAAGGGCAACTCCGCGGGGAGGCATCACTTCAGGCCCCGCACCGGCAGCGTCTTCTCCGGCTGGGTGCCCTGGTATCAGGGCTGGAAGGCCAGGTTCTTCTTCCTCCAGTCGCCGCCCCCGACGCCCTAGCCATGCCCGCTCAAGTGGGGAGAGCCCATGAGGGCGGCCGTCCGCAAGCCGATGTTGACGACTGCCGAGAAGGAAGCCATGCGGAAGCTGCTGGACAGGGCCGCCGCCATCGCCGGGAACGCGGGCATCGATGTGGTGCAGTTCCTCTCCCATCGCCCTCTGCCCATCGGCAGCTGCCACATCCCTCTCTCCATATATGCAGCTAGTGGCGGTGAAGCAGGAGGTGGTGGAGCACACCTGGAAGCGCAAGGCGACGGACGATGGCACCCCTCTGATTTCGGTCCGCCACCGAAGTCTTCCACCCCTACGCCACAGCAGATCCAGATTCAAACTTGCATAGAGACATCTACGCCACTTGGGTTCTGCTTATTAGGGACAATCACATGTCTCCGGCGGTAAGAGATCTGCCGCCATGCGGGGTTTAGTGGACAGCATGGCAGGGGCACTCTAGCAGGCGAAAATGGCCGCTGCTGAGCTTGACGGAAAGGAACAAGAGCTCAAAGCGACCAAGGACGAGGTTCTCCAACTCAAGCTAGAGTTGCAGGTGGCGAGAGACGTGCGTGTGGGCGATGTCGCCCGACTCAGCAAGGAGCTTCGGCTGACGAAAGCACACGCGAAGAAGATTGAGATGGCGAACGTGGCGCATTCGCCGGAGGTTGCCTGACTCACCAAGGAGCTTCAGCAGGTGAAAGCCGAGCACGTGGCTGAGATGCAGGCCGTCAAGGTTGAACACCAAGGCGAGATTATCACCTTGGACCGTTCAAGATATGCAAAGGGCTTGAGGGACATGAGGAACCTGGCTATCCACATGTACCCTAACGTTGTCGACCCGTTGAAGTTGAACCACCCGGTGCTATATATCCAAGGATCCGGAACAGAGGGCTGGTGGCCCTCGAGGACCTGCTCCTCAGGCGCCGGCAAAGTGTCCTTGAACCAAATATCATTTTGGTGAGGTACTGGCAATTCTATGAACTTGTTTACTCCCCTCGATCGATCGTGTTCATTTCAGTTAGATTGGTTATATGTGAGATATTATTGCTAGTACTTTTCTACTGTGGCATATGCGCATAAGAATACTAGATACTTTTCATTGTTTGTGGAGAGACATTAGTTTTGCATCGTTTGTAGCCTTTAATCTATCCGCTCTTCTTTGCAAAGTTTGGGTCCTAAACTTCAGAACATCGTAGGTGAAGAATCGTAAGTTGATTTGTTGGAAAACAAGTACGTCATCAACATTTTCCGTGCCCCCGTATAAAACATTTCGACCTTTTCTGTGGATAGGATCAAAATCTTTCTGTGATCCTTTATAACAGAGAAACGATAACTATAGAACTAAATAGAACAGTTGCTAAAATAATGTTGTTAAGGTGAGCAGCAATGCAGTTTTGCGACTGGTGAAATATAGATCACTACTGTTTTTGGTGTGTCCTTTGCATGTACACTAACGAACTATGTTGGTGAAGTTAAATGTACATGGTAAGATTCCTGCAAGTTTAGAGGATTTATGAATTTTAATGGGAGTCTTGGTGTTACAGGAAATTAGATGGTTCTTCTGTTTTAATGGAGCAACAATTACTTTTATGAATAAACTCTTTGTTAATCTCTTAACCAGTGTATTTTATCTTGTATCGGGTATGTGGACTTACGGGGAGTTTTGCTTAATACAGGTAACGACCAGAAGGCGACTCAGATTTGAGCCTGGGCATGGGACTACCTGGATGTGCAAAAGCAAGATGGCTTGGGTTGACCAACTCGCAATGAATAATCAACTATATTCAGAATCAGAGCCAAGATCAACGCAGTTCAGGATGTTTGAGTCTTTTGCTATAGTATGGGTTTCTTGTAAGACATTTGTGACACTGTTATTTCTCATGGATCTGAAATCATGTGGCAATTGGTAGAAAAACTATCCTATAAGTATGTAATTGGCCGGTCATGTTGGCGTTAATATGCTCGAATTAAAGTGTCAGCTTCGAACGCTATAGCTTGCAAACATTGCATGTTCTGGGAATGCTGGGGCGTTTGCATCTCATGTATATATGGTTCGTTATCTTTGGATTACGTTTTATAGTTTTGTTAGTAGTCTATAGCAGAAAATATTCTATCTAAGTGGATTAGGTGGAGAGATTACTATAAAGTTAATTTATTGCCATTGCATGTTTTTAAAAGAAGTGTGGGAGGCCAAGAAAGATGATAAGAGAGGGAACGGTTTACGAGAAGATCAGTGGTGAAATGTTTGTTTATATTACAAGATATTTCGGGTAGTGTAGAGTATTGTAGGAGGCGTATGTAAGTTAGAATAGAGATCGAGTTCCTTTGCTTGGTTCACGCTTGCTATTCAGGCCCAGACTTCTTTTGGTTTGTGTCTGGTCCTTTGTCAATTGTTGTTTAGCCTCTATGGTAATAGTAGAGTTGGAGAAATTGTCAATCTTCGGTGAGATCCGCTTGTCAAGGAGAACGTCCTGTGTACGAAACCCCGGTGGATGGACCATTGGCAGGGGCTAGCATCAAGATCACAAGTGCTCATAGATGGGTTGCTCTTGTAAATGGGCTGCATTGGCAAGCTGGTAACTCTTAGACGAATGCATCTGATGCATCTGTATTTGCCACCAAACAACAATCAATCCATGTTCAGTGCAGTTTTGTGAAGGTGAAATAAATTGCTAACATAAGGTTGGGAAGGTGAGAAGTAGTGCGGTTTTGTGACTAGTGAAATATAGATCACTGTTCTTTGTGTGTCCTTTGGCTATACACTAACAGAGTATGCTGGTGAAGTTAAAGGCACATGTTAATATATATTCCTGCTAGTTTAGAGGATTTTATGAATTTTAATGTGAGTCTTGGTGTTACCAGAAATTTGATGGTCCTTCTGTTTTATGGGCCCTATGAAATGGAGAAACAGTTACTTTTATGAATAAACTACTCTTTGTATATCTTAACCAGTGTATTCTATCTTGTCTTGGGTATGTGGAGTTATGGGGAGTTTTGCTTAATACTGGTAACAAACAGAAGGCGAGTCAGATTGGAGCCTGGGTATGGGAGTACCTGAATGTGTGGAAGCGAGATGGCTTGAGTCGACCAACTTGCAATGAGTAATCAGTAGTAGCTATTCAGAATTAAAGCCAAGATCAATGAAGTACATGATGTTCTGAGTCTTTTGCTTTAGTATGTGTTTCTTGTAAGACTTTGTGACACTGTGTTGGTTCTCATGGATCTTAAATCATGCGGAGATTGGCAAAAAAATTATCCTAAACGTATGTAAGTGGTCATGTTTGAGCTAGAATATGCTCGAATTAAAAGTGTCACCTTGGAATGCTAGTTTAGAGGATTTTATGAATTTTAATGCGAGTCTTGTTTTTACAGGAAATTTGATGGCAAACAAGGGGCCTTTGGCGAGTGCCTAGGCCCACGGCACTCGTCAAAGGTGGGATTGACGGCGGCCGGCCGTTAGCCAGCTTTTTTTTGCCGAGATCCAGGTGGGGCACTCGGCAAATTCTTTGTCGGCCACTTTCTGCCGTGAGCTCTTTGCTTAGTGCAACATTGGGCAAAGAGGTTGCCGAGTGCATGGGGGCTTTTGCTGAGTGCCCCTAGCACTCGGCAAATATGGGGTCTCCCGTAGTGTGTGTATATGTCACTGCTACAAAATATATTTAGAGTAACACACACATGTAACACAAGTAAGAATATGTTACAAACATATTTCATAGTTGTGTTTCTGAGCACATATGCTTGTTTTGTAGAAACGTGTTACAAAGAACTTTTCTAGTAACACAAAATTACTGTTACGAGTGTATGCCTGTCTGATCTCTCAGTGCAACGTGCTGATGTCGCTAGCTCTGATCCAATGGCCGTACTGTGTGAGGAAGATGCCACCGTGCACGGAGGTGCCCGAGCGCTACAACGCCATCAACATCTACACCGACGCATTCTCGTTGCAGGCATGCGGCTTCCGCTGCACGAATTCTATATGCATGCCGCGGTGCTGCTACAGTTTGGTCTCGCACTGATCGGATTTGTGCTTCTCTGCACGGATGCCAGCATTGAGCCGTTGCTCTCGGTCTTCCAGAGCATGTTCCAACTATGCGCTGGCAAGGGCAACTCCGCATGGTGGCATCACTTGAGGCTGGGCACCAAGAGCCTCTTCGCCAGTAATTGTTTGAGGACTACAATCTCTTTTGCTAATTGCTCCTGCTCAATGCAATTTCTGGATAGTTCTGTGCAGGCTGGGCGAACATTTCATTAAGGTCAGTCTCAATGCAGTCTTTTATTTGCATTAAATTCTGTCACATATGCATTTTTTGCTGATTTGGCAAGTTAATTATGGTGAGAGAGAAGGAAAACTTTCATACTTTATGAAAGGCCTTAAAGGAAGCTGGCTCTCTTTTCTAAAACTAGTCTTGGAAAGAGTGCAATGAAATGGTGCATTGTGACTGTCCTAAGCTCTTAAATAGCAACATACTACACTTTGTGGAGGGAAAAAACGATGCGGTAATCCAGACGTCAACTGATAGGCAAACCTCAGTACCCTACGTATATTCTGCAAGGCGTGTTTTCATTTGACACGGTCTTCAGAGTGATATACCACGGTCAGCATCTTGCCAATTCCCTATGTGCAAAAGGTGTGTTCCATACTGCGTACGTAGTACTTTTTTGAACAATGCGAAAGGAATCTTCTCCCAAACCTCGTCACGTTTCCACCATGGCGGTCAAGCATGCAACCGCTTCGTTCATTGCCTTGCGAATAAGTCCCTCCAGTTCCAATGCAAATTAATTACACTAGAAAACAGCTATCTAACGCGGTACCGATAGAGACGAGTACCCATACCTCCCTTTACTATGGCTGCTCGCGCATTTGCACGGCTAGACTTACTATATTATTAAAGTATTTTTATATTATTATAAAAGTTTAAGATAGTTTACTATTATTATTATTATTATTATTATTATTATTTTTTTATACTTTTATTTATAAAATAATAGAATATATTGGAAATTTCTCACCATCTTTCAATTTGGGGGCAATTGCATATCAACCACACTTTTGGAGTCTAATTGTGAAACAACCATCAATTTTTGATTTTGCGATTTTACCATAGATTTTCAAAAAGCCATGGTGATCTTGGAAATATAATTGCCATGTTACCATAGATTTTCGAAAAATCTTTGTGATCTTGCAAAATCTGAAAGCACCTATGGTGTTATTGCAAAATCTGAAAATTGATGATTGTTCACAATTGGAGTTCAAAATTGTGGTCAAAACGCTATTGTCCCTTCAATTTGAGTGTGAGATGTGTTATCATGTATCTTGGATTGTGTGTACTACAAATAAATCTTTCGAAGAAAACATGTCATGTTAAAAATAAGAGAATGTGCCATTCTACTTAGACATATAGCAGTGTATTATTAGAAATAGGAATTAAGTGTATTTTGAATTATCTTATTATTCCAAAATTTAGTTATTTGGACTCATAATGGTATGTGGGTAAATAAGAATTACAGATATTTTAGCTATTTTTTAGTTTTTTTTGGACTTTCAGTGGCATGGCGGGTAATTTAGAAATAGGTATTTTTTGTTATTTTTATTATTTCGAATTTAGCTATTTTTAACTCATAATGGCATTGGGAGTAATTTAGAAATAGGTTCGTGGGGGTATTTTTGGCTAGTTTTTATTATTTTGAATTTAGCTATTTTATAAATATTTATAGGGGATTTTTTGACTAATTTTTTCATAATGGCAGTGGTGGGTAATTTTGTTTTCTTATTTTCTTTGTTTAACGTGAGAATTTCTAGGCCCTGAGAGCGAATATGATGGCTCCGTTTCGTCGTCAAATGTATATATAATAGATTACCAAGCGTCGCCGCCTACACACAGCAGTAGCACCGTGCCATGGCCGCCTCGTCGTCTTCCTCCGACGTCGATGCTGGACATGGCAACTGAGGGCGACTCTGAGTCGACCTCGGCGTTGCAGGAGGATGGAGACGGCGTCGCCCTCTCTTGAAGCGGGGCGGAGAAGTTGCTATTTCAGTCGGTGTTCCTCACAATGCACCAGCAATATGGGACTAAACCAGCAAGCACTTGCTCTTTGAAATTCTCCTGAATGAGTCACATAAAATGGGCCAAAGTCCAACACTATGTGTACATTGTTTCTTATTAGTATCCATATGTACAGGAAAAACATACATCCAATTTATTGCAGGTCCATTATAATATAAAAATGTTTCAATTTCCAAGGGGGGGAAAGTTATTCAGAAGGTGATGATACAACTAAACTTTCAAATTTAGCAAAAGGAAGTTTCATTTTCGAGAGAGAGAAAATATATGTGACATTTGTTTTGTTGTGAAAATATGTCAGAGAATGACGTAATATTTCATTAACTGTTTGAGAACCACAGGCAAATCAATTTTCCTAATTGCTCCTGCTCAGTGAAATTTCTGGATTGTTCTGTGCAGGCCGAGCGAGCAGAGAAATGTTCAAGCACTCGGGTGCTAGCTCGTGGAATAGCAACAGGCACTTTATGGGGGAAAAAACGAGGCGACACTACAGACGTCAACTGCTGGCAAACCTGACTACCCTCTACATGGCATGTTTATATATTTGAAATGGTCTTCAGAGTCATGCTACGCGATCAGCACCTTGCCGATTCCCTATGTGCCAAAAAAAAAAAGGTGTGTTCCATAGGCCAGGAAATTACTGCGCACTTGTTGAGCAAATTAAATGTGAAAGGAGTCTTCTACCAAACCTCGTCACGTTCCCACGAAAGAAAAAAAATCTGCGCATGGGCGGTCAGGCATGCAATTAACCGCTTCGTTTCGTTGCCTTCAAGTCCCTCCATTTCCAATGCAAATTAATTGATAGAAACAAGCTGTACATGACGAGTACGCGCCGTGCCATGGCGGCCTCGTCGTCGTCCTCCGACGTCGAGGTGCTGGACTTGGCAAAGGAGGGCGACTCCGACCTCGGCTTTCTCTGCCGATGGCGACGCCGCCGTCCTCTCCTGGAGCGGGGCGGAGAAGATCACGTCGACGCTGACCGGAACGCGGAAGGAGCTGCGTGCCCTGTGCAGCAAGTTCGGCTTCCCCGACGCCTACACGCCCTACTACGAGAGGGAGAAGCCGGCGTGCGCGGCGGCTGAGGACAACGCCATCAGCGTGCACGTCGACGCCTTCGACGCCGGCCTGCGGCTCCCGCTCCACGGCTTCTACGGCGAGATCCTGCGGCACTACGGCCTGGCGCCGAGCCAGCTCCTGCCGAACGCGTGGCGCTACATGGCGGCCTTCGTGCTGCTCTGCGCGGACGCCGGCGTCGAGCCGCTGCTCCCGGTGTTCCGGAGTTTCTTCACGGTGATCACCCACACGGGCGAGTCCAGCGGGTTCCACCACTTCAGGCCGTACTTCACTGGCAGCCGCCCCCCGCTCTTCAGCCGCGGGATCCCCGCTTACCCGTCGTGTTGGAAGTCCAGGTTCTTCTTCCTCCGGTCGCCGGCGACGACGCCCTGGCCGTGCCCGCTCAAGTGGGGGAAACCTAGCGCGGCCGCCATCCGCATGCCGAAGTTGTCGACAACTGCGGAGAAGACGGCTGAGCAGAAGCTGCTGGACAGGGCCACCGCCATCGCCGGGAAAGATGGCATTGATGTGATGCCGTTCATATCCCTGCGCACTCTGCCCGTCGGCTGCCACGTCCCTCTCGAGCCGCCGCAGGTAGCTTCAGTGAAAGAGGAAGGAACCGCCAACAACAACGCCGTCAATGACGCGGAGCCGTTCATCTCCCGGTGCACTCACGCGCCGCAGCTCTCGGCAGTGAAACAGGAAGCCACCGCCATCGCCGCCGGAACAATGGAGCAGTCGAGGAAGCGCAAGTCGCCGGAATCTTCCACCCCTCTGCCGCAGCAGAGCCAGAGCGGAGTCGAAACGACCTCAACGCCGATGGGTTCTGCTCGTGCCGGACCATCCAATTCCTTCTCCGTCGGTGATCGTTCCGCCCCCACTTGGGGTTTGGTGGATAGCATGGCCGGGGTGTTGAGCAGGCGAAGATGGCCATTGCAGAGCTTGCCGGAAAGGAGCAGGAGCTCCGCGCGAGCAAGGAGGAGATCGCTCAACTGAAGCTGGAGCTGCAGGTGGCGAGAGACGGTCCCGCCCGACTCAATCAGGAGCTCCGGCTGGCGAAGGAAGCACTCGACAAGGCGAACGCTGCACATTCCGCCGAGGTTGGCCGACTCGCGGAGGAGCTTCAGCGGGCAGCAGCAAAGCACGCGGCCGAGATGCAGGCCGTCAAAGTCGAGTGCCGGCGCGAGTTTATCATCTTGGACCGTTCGAGATACGCAAAGGGCTTGAGGGACATGAGGAAACTGGCTCTCGACATGTACCCTGGCATCGTCGATCCGTTGAAGTTGAACCACCAGGTGCTAGCTGAGGATGGCGATGATCAGGTGTCCGGCATTGCTCTAGGAGGACCTGCTCCTCAGGCTCCTGCAAGAGATCAGTGACCCAATTAAAGATCATTTTGGTAAGCTACCAGCTGCTATTCTCTGTAGTTGTTCACCCCCTCGATCGGGTTAGATGGTTCATGTTCACTTGGTTATGATAAATTACAACTAACGTGGTGGCATATATAAGCATAGCAAACACTAGATACTTACATGTGATTCATTGCTTCTAGAGAGACATTAGTTTTGTGTCGTTGGCAGCCTTTCATCTGTTGTTGGCAAGTTGGCTTCTAAAATTCAGAAAGCAATAGGTGAAGAACCATAACTTGATTTGTTGAAAAACATGTACGTCATCAATATATTCTTGCCTCTCATATATAGAAGGTTTCAACCTTTCCTGTATAGGATCAACATCTTTCTATGGATCCTTGATAACAGAGAAACAATATAGCCACAGAACAGTTGCAAAAATAAGATTGGAAGGTGACAAGCAGTGCAGTTTCCTGACTGGTGAACATAGTATATATGATTGTTCTTTTGTGTTTCCTTTAGCTGTATGTACACTAGCGGAGTATGTTAGTGGAGTTCAATTTATATGGTAATACTCCTGCAAATTAATAGAATTTTATGAATTTTAATGTGAGTCTTGGTGGTGTTACAGGAAATTTAATGGTCCTTCTGTTTTATGGGCCCTATGAAACGGAGAAACAGTTTTACTTTTATGAATAAACTCTTTATTGGTTTGATTCTATCTTGTTTTGGGCATGTGGACTTATTATAGGGAGTTTTTGCTTAAAACAGGTGACAAACAGAAGGCGAGTCAGGTTGGAGCTTTGGGTACCAGGATGTGCAGAAGTAAGATGGCTTGTGTCGACCAACTCGCAATGAGTAATCAGTATTCTGATTCATAGCGTGTTCCCTAGGATGTTTTGAATCTTTTGCTTTTGTATGGTTCGCATCGATCTGAAAACATGTGCGAGTTCAGTTGAAAATTATCCTAAATGTACGCAAGTGGTCATGTCTGCGTTAAATTATGCTCGAATTAAAAGTGTCAGCTTGCAATGCTATGCTTCCAAGGAAATACTCCCTCCGTTCGTGATTTACCAGCGCGTTTAGCCTAGCGAAAAATTCCCTTTCTACAAGCGCATTTGGCCGGCCACCTCGTTTCTCGCCCCCCCACAGCTGTTCCATTGCCTCTGATTAATTATGCGGCGCCTCTTCCGTTTTCTTCTTTCTATATCAGCGCATGACTCACCTGTTACCACAGGCTGATGTGTGGCCCTGCTCGGCTAGATTAAATAACCACCGGGTAATTAGGAGACTATACATACTGCAGAGCCGTTTCGTTGTGGCAATTACTGCGTGAGTTGGTCTTTGTGCCTCACCCAAACGCGCTGGTAAATCACGAACGGAGGGAGTATTGCATGTTCCGGGGATGCAGTGCCCTTTGCATCTCATATATGGTTCGTTATATTTGTATTATGGTAACAGTTGGGAAGTAGAATGAAATATATGGAAGAAGATGTTATGTCTAGATAATTGGATTAGGTGGAGCGATTACAATGGAGTTTATTGTTATTGCAAGTTGATAAAAGAAGTGTGGGAGGCCAAAACAAATGATGAGAGAGGGAACGGTTGAGGAGAGGATCACCGGAGCGGAGGCGTTTTTTTTTTTTAGGATATTGCGGCCAAATGTAGAGTTTCGTAGGGGGTGTATGGAAGTGAGTTTAGAAAGTTCCTTTGTTTCGTTCACACTTGCTATTCAGATCCAAACTTCTTTTGGTTTGTGTCTAGTCCTTTTCTGTGAATTGTTGTTTAGCCTCTATGGTAGTAGTGAGTTCGAGCATATGTAATAAAATGTTGATCTTCGGAATTGTGTTTATATAACATGCATCAGTTTATTTTCAGGTTTCACTGTGCATTGTTTTCTGGAGCATCAACTAGTGCATGAAAAACCTATTTCACTAAATCATGATTTGCGAAATATCTTGCACAAAATATAGGACAACCAAGGCCTTGTATTGATTTGTCTAATGCAGAATTAGCTGTCCAAAAGCGATGTTGAACAAACTTTTCCTCGATTGGTGCCACCCCTAATCTTTTACATATGTCGTCATTCCGGACTCGATCCTTTCTTGTGTGGCCACATATCCATCTCAACGTACGCATCTCCACTACACTTAGTTGCTGAATGTGCCGTCTTTTAGTTGGCCAACATTCTGCTCCATATAGCATAGCAGGTCGGATCGCTGTCCTGTAGAATTTGCCTTTTAGCTTTTGTGGCACCTTAGTGTCGCAAAGGACACCTGAAGCTTGACGCCACTTCAACTATCCATCTTTAATTCTGTGGCTGACATCTTCATCGATATCTCTATCCTTATGTTCATCGATCCCAAGTAACAAAAAGTGTCAACTAGTTGATAAGGAAAAGATGATAACACGATTTAGATGTCTTATCCCAGCCGCGTAATATCGGTTGTTGTGTAATGTTTGCTGACCTGGTAAATAATTTTTGTTATTGGGTATGTGACGCCGCAAACTTCGTTTTCAACTAGCCATGGATTGTGTACTCCAGCCTAGGGTTGTACCCTGATCAAGTTTCAATGCTCCGGTGACCCTGCTTGGGTGACCATGCCACCATGTTCTTAAATTGTTATTGTTGTTGATTTTTTAAGTTACGTTTGATCATTCATCTTATTTAAAAATATTTTTAAACATATATTTTATTTTGAATTGTTTCATCTCTAAAGAAAACTAAAACATAATTTATAAGTTTGCATATTAGAGACGAACAGTCAAACATAACTCAAAAACTCAAAAAGTCAATGGCAACAACAATTTAAGTAAAGAGATCATAACCATTACTTGTTTTCAAAGGAGAATCAGACCTTATTCAACATGGTATGTCGAAATCACTTTCTTAACAGTTATTAATTTGACCTTAAAATATGGTATCTGAGTACGGATTGCTATGTATTCTCGTGAGCACAGACCATATAGCACCATAAACAACCGTAACTTTCCCAATATACCTTTCATGCAAGAAAAACAAAAATGATCATGTATGCTTCATGCAGCAAGTAAAGTAATACTCTGTGATATCAGTTTTCTTCACAGGAGGCATATCTATTGCATTTATTGAAATAGATATATATATATATAGACTGCTCATAGGCAATAATAAGTGAGTACAGATATACAGCCTTGTATGAAAGGAAAAAACGAAGGTAGAATATGCTGCCATGTGCTTCCACTGATAATTTTAGCAGAACAATTGCAATATCTAAACAAATGCAGACAGTAGTACAAGTCCCACTATACATCTCCTTGACGAAGAACCTATCAATCTCCAAACTCTTCATTTGGTCGAACTGGATAGGATTTTTTGCCATGTTAATTGCTGCAACATTGTCACATTAATTGTATCACATTGAATTAGACAGATATACCTTTCTATGTGAAAAAGAACTAAAGAAAAGCAGGCACTAGTACAAAAAGAGCCCGCAGTGATGCATAGCGTATTTCGGTGGTGGCGGGCATCCAAAATCCGCCACTATAGACAACAGTAGTGGTGGCACTGTTGACGCCATCGGAGATACTGCTAGTACTGGCGAGCAATGCTGACATCAGCACGGTACGCCAAAGGTATTTGCATTGTTTACCAGTGGCGGGCTTGCTGATGTAGTGGCGCTCATGTCAGTTTTGGCCCAAATCATGTGTTGCTATAATGAAAACGGCTGAACCCTAGGATGCTCGTCTCTCTCACTTATGCCTCCCGCCGCTGCCCCACTTTCCCGATCCCTGTCTCCCCACTCTCTCCTGCAAAGGCGACATATATCCCCGTCTCCCCATACTCTCCCTACCGCCGCCTAAATTATCCCCGCCTCCACATCCTCTTCTCCAGAGGATAAGGATGGCTCGGCGGCCTCCCTCCCGCAATCGGCGTGACATCCTTCCCACGGCCGAGTAGGCGGCGTGGCAGCCTCCCTCCCTCCACGAGCTCCTCAAGGACATGCTCCTCAAGCGCGGGCAAAGCGTCGGTGACCCCAAGATCTTGGTAAACAGCCTGCTATTTTATGTGTTTAGTCCCCTCGATCGAATTAGACAGCTTCATGTTCATTTCAGTTCAATTGTTTATGAGATATTGCTAGCTAGTAGTTTTTGTACTGTGCATATGCTTAAGAAACATTAGATACTTTACATGTGATTCATTGCTTGTGGAGGGACATTAGTTTTGCGTTGTTTGTAGCCTTTATTTTGTTGGCTGTTCTTTGCAAAGTTTGGGTCCCAAAATTCAGAACATTGTAGGTGAAGAATCGTAAGTTGATTTGTTGGAAAACAAGTACGTCATTGACATTTTCGTGCCCCGTGTATAAGATTTCAACCTTTTTCTGTGGATAGGATCAAAATCTTTCTGTCATCCTTTATAACAGAGAAACGGTAACTATAGAACTAGATAGAACAGTTGCTAAATAGTGATGTTAAGGTGAGAAGCAGAGCAGTTTTGTGACTGGTGAAATAGATCACTGTTTCTCATGTGTCCTTGGCTGTACACTAACGAAGTATGTTGGTGAAGTTTTTTGTTTATTGAGGTGAGTATGCTGGTGAAGTTAAATGTACATGGTAAGATTCCTGCAAGTTTAGAGGATTTTATCAATTTTAATGTGAGTCTTGGTGCTACAGGAAATTAGATGGTTCTTCTGTTTTAACAGAGAAACAGCTACTTTTATGAATAAACTCTTTGTTAATCTCTTAATCGGTGTGTTCTATCTTGTATCTGGTATGTGAACTTATGGCGAGTTTTGCTCGATACAGGTAACAACAAGAAGGCGACTCAGATTGGAGCCTGGGCATGGGACTACCTGGATGAGCAGAAGCAAGATGGCTTGCGTCGACCAACTCACAATGAGTAATCAGTAGTTCAGGATGTTTAAGTCTTTTGCTTCGGTTTGGGTTGCTTGTAATACTTTTGCGACACTGTGTTATTTCTCATGGATCTGAAATCATGTGGCAACTGGTAGAAAATTATGCTAAACGTTTGTAAGTGGTCATGTCTGTGGTAGTGTCAGCTTGGAATGCTATATGCTTGCAAACATTGCATGTTCTGGGGTTGCTGGTCCCTTTGCATCTCATATATGGTTCGTATCTTTGGATTATGGTTTACAGTTTGGGATGTAGAATGCAGTGTATGAGAAAATCTTCTATCTAATTGGATTTGGTGGAGTGATTACTATGGAGTTTATTGCTATTGCAAGTTGATAAAAGATGTGTGGGAGGCCAAGAAAGATGATGAGAGGGAACGGCTCAGGAGAATATCGAAATTTATATATTTAAGAAATGGAGTAAAGTGAGATTAGAGAGTTGCTTCGCTTGGTTCACACTTGCTATTCAGGTCCAGCCTTCTTTTGGTTTGTGTCTAGTCCTTCTTTGTCAATTGTTGTTTAGCCTCTAGGGTACTAGTGAGGTTGGAGCATCTGTTATGAAATCGTTGATCTTCGGAGATATCCGCTTGTCAAGGAGAACACCCTATGTACGAACGCCGGTGGATGGATTGTTAGTAGAGGCTAGCATCCAAGATCTCAAGTGCTCGTAGGTTGCTCCTGTAAATGCACTGCACGGCAGGCAGGTAACTCATAGACGAATGCATCTGTTTTTGCCTCAGAACAACATGCAATCAATCCATATATTTATGTACGCATACTGAGTCTATATGGTTTTGTATAATATTGGTCTTAATACATGTGTGTGATTTTGTGCACGGATGCAAGAATTATAAGGAATCATTCATGCATGACATTTTTGTATACATGCAACTATGTATTGCCACCACGTCCACTCATATATCCTCGGAGATGTGACAGGTTAGATCGTTTAAGCATATCACTTCGACATCACCTGCATTTCATCAGCACATGGTATGGTTGAGGTACACGAGAGAACACGCGACGAAGATTAAGACGGCGAACGCGGCGCATTCAGAGGAGGTTCCCCGACTCGCCAAGGAGCTTCAGCAGGCGAAAGCCGAGCACGCGAGATTATTAGCTTGGACCGTTCGAGATACACAAAGGGCTTGAGGGGCGTGATGAACCTGGGTGTCCACATGTACCCTAATGTTGTCGACCCGTTGAAGTTGAACCACCCGATCCTATCTGAGGATTCGGAACAGAGGCCAGTGGCCCTCAAGGACCTGCTCCTGCGCCGGCAAAGCGTCCTTGAACCGAACATCATTATGAAAAGGCACTTGCTATTCTATGTACTTGTTTACTCCCCTCGATCGATCGTGTTCATTTCAGTTAGATCGGTTATATATGAGATATCATTGCTAGTACTTTTCTACCGTACGGCATATGCATAAGGAACACTAGATTCTTTTCATTGTCTGTGGAGAGACATTAGTTTGCGTTGTTTGTAGCCTTAATCTGTCCGCTCTTCTTTGCAAAGTTTGTGTCCTAAAATTCAGAACATCATAGGTGAAGAATCGTTAGTTGTGATTTGTTGGAAAACAAGTACGTCATCGACATTTTCGTGCCCTGTGTATAAGATTTCAACCTTTTTCTGTGGATAGGATCAAAATCTTCTGTGATCCTTTGTAACAGAGAAACGATAACTGTAGAACTAGATAGAACAGTTGCTAAAATAATGTTGTTAAGTTGAGAAGCAGTGCAGTTTTGTGACTGGTGAAATATAGATCACTGTTTTCCGTGTATCCTTTGGCTGTACACTAACAAAGTATGTTGGTGGTTTTTTTTTTCTTTTTTGAGTTGAGTATGCTGGTGAAGTTAAATGTACATGGTAAGATTCCTGCAAGTTAGATTTTATGAATTTTAATGTGAGTCTTGGTGCTACTGGAACTTAGATGGTTCTTCTGTTTTAATGGAGAAACAGTTACTTCTATGAATAAACTCTTTGTATATCTCTTAAACAGTGTATTCTATCTTGTCTCGGGTATGTGGATTTATGGGGAATTTTGCTTAATACTGGTAACAAACAGAAGGCAAGTCAGATTGGAGCCTGGGTATGGGACCACCTGAATGTGCGGAAGCAAGATGGCTTGAGTTGGCCAACTCGCAATGAGTAATCAGCTATTCAGAATCAGAGCCAAGATCAATGCAGTTCAGGATGTTTGAGTCTTTTGCTTTACTATGGGTTTCTTGTAAGACATATGTGACACTGTGTTATTTCTCTTGGATCTGAAATCATGTGGCAATTGGTTGAAAAATTATCCTAAAAGAACTGGTCATATCTGCGTTAATATGCTCGAATTAAAGTGTCAGCTTTGAATGCTATGCTTGCAAACATTGCATGTTCTGGGGATGCTGGGGCGTTTGCATCTCATATATGGTTTGTTATCTTTGGATTACGTTTTACAGTTTTGTTAGTAGTCTATAGCAGAAAATATTCTATATTAAGTGGATTAGGTGGAGCGATTACTGTGGAGTTAATTTATTGCTATTGCAAGTTGAAAAAAGAGGGAGGCCAAGAAATATGATAAGAGAGGGAACGATTGACTAGAAGGTCAGTGGTGAAATGTTTGTTTATATTACAAGATATTGCGGGTAGTGAAGAGTATTGTAGGAGGCGTCTGTAGTTAGAATAGAGATCGAGTTCCTTTGCTCGGTTCACGCTTGCTATTCAGGCCCAGACTTCTTTTGGTTTGCGTCTAGTCCTTTGTCAATTGTTGTTTAGCCTCTATGGTAGTAGTGGAGTTGGAGCATATGTAATGAAATTGTCAATCTTCGGAGTATCTGCTTGTCAAGGAGAACGTCCTATGTACGAAACGCCGGTGGATGGATCGTTGGCACGGGCTAGAATGCAAGATCACAAGTGCTCGTAGACGGGTTGCTGTTGTAAATGTGCTGCATGGCAAGCAGGTAATTCATAGAGGAATGCATCTAATGCATCTGTATTTGCCACCAAACAATATGCAATCATTCCATGTTCAGTGCAGTTTTGTGAAGGTGAAATAAATTGCTAGCATAAGGCTGGGAAGGTGAGAAGTAGTGCAGTTTTGTGACTGGTGAAATATAGAGATCGCTGTTCTTTGTGTGCCCTTTGGCTATACACTAACGGAGTATGCTGGTGATATATATATTTTTTTTAAATGAGTATGCTGGTGAAGTTAAAGGCACATGGTAATATTCCTGTTAGTTTAGAGGATTTTATGAATTTTAATGCGAGTCTTGGTGTTCCCGGAAATTTGATGGTCCTTCTGTTTTATGTGCCCTATGAAATGGAGAAACAGTTACTTCTATGAATAAACTCTTTGTATATCTCTTAACCAGTGTATTCTATCTTGTCTCAGGTATGTGGATTTATGGGGAATTTTGCTTAATACTGGTAACAAACAGAAGGCGAGTCAGATTGGAGCCTGGGTATGGGACCACCTGAATGTGCGGAAGCAAGACGGCTTGAGTCGACCAACTCGCAATGAGTAATCATTAGTAGCTATTCAGAATCAGAGCTAAGATCGATCAATGCTATTCCGGATGTTTTGAGTCTTTTGCTTTAGCATGTGTTTCTTGTAAGTTTTTTGTGAAACTGTGTTGGTTCTCATGGATCTTAAATCATGTGGAGATTGGTAGAAAAATTATCCTAAACATATGTAAGTGGTCATGTTTGCGCTAGAATATGCTCGAATTAAAAGTGTCAGCTTGAAATGCTATGCTTGCTAGCATTGCATGTTCCGGGCCTTCCGGCGATGCTGGGCCCTTTGCATCTCATATATGGTTCGTTATCCTTGGATTATGGTTTACAGTTTGGGAAGCAGAAAATATTATATCTAATTGGATTAGGTGGAGCGATTACTGTGGAGTTTATTGCTACTGCAAGTTGATTAAAAAAAGTGTGGGGAGGCCAAGAAAGATGATGAGAAAGGGAACGGTTGAGGAGAGGATCAGTTGAGAAATTGTTTTTTATATAAGATATTTCGGGTAGTGTAGAGTATTGTAGGAGGCGTAGGTATGAAGTGATATTAGAGACTTCCTTTGCTTGGTTCAGACTTGCTATTCAGGTCCAGACTTCTTTTGGATTGTGTCTATGCCTTCTTTGTCAATTGTTGTTTAGCCTCTATGGTAGTAGTGAAGTTGGAGCATATGTAATGAAATTGTTAATGGAGAACGTCCAATGTACGAAACGCCGGTGGCAGATGGATCGCTGGCAGGGGCTAGCATGCGAGATCTCAAGTTCTCGTAGAAGGGTTGCTCTAGTAAAAGCCCCTGCAAGGCGGCCAGGTAACTCATATATAGACAAATGCATCTGATGTATCTGTATTTGCCTCGAAACAACATGCAATCAATCCATGTGCATGCAAGGCATGCATGGATGCAACACAATTCCAAATTGCAAAACAATCAGGTTCTGCCACGCATCAAGTGGATTAAAAGGAGGCTTATGTGCCACTCTATATGGACATCACTATACATCCTCATGTGCTGGAGCATTTGGAAGGAAAGGAATAATTAGTTATTTCAAGGAATTGATCCAACAGTAGCAAACTGTCATGCGAGGTTCTTTAGTGAGCTTCATATGGTTGTCCATAGATCTCGAAATGGACAGGCTGAACCTTTGAAATTATGGATTCAGTCGGCCATCTGATTGTATCTTTTCTTTTTTTCTTTTTTTATTCATGTATTCTTAATCTTATTACTTAAATATATTAATCTGTAGGGGCTTGCCCCTCAAGTGTCTTCAAAAAAAAAAAGAATTGCAAAACAATGCCGCGCTGTATGCCTGAACTAATATGCTTGTGCGGAACTCAATCTTGGTGCCAGGATGGTCAGTGAAAACAAAATAAATCTTGGTGCGGAACACTGCATGTGCGTATATTTGTATATAGGCATGCATAGCACTCCATCTGTATATGCACAGTACATATACTTTTTTTTGTGGTGGAAAAAAAGTATTTGTACTGTGCATATGCAGATGGAGTCCTATATACTTATGCACGCATACTTACCCTATATGGTTTTACATAATATTTTATCCCAATACGTGTGCATGAGTTTGTGCAGGCCGATGCAAGAATTATAAGGACGCGCATAATAAACTAATTAAAGAATGAAACTTAAGATGTAACAATTGGAATGCAAATATATATAACCTTAGGGAAAGTTTTCAAAAATGCAAACATTACTGAATTACTAAGCCAGAAAGGAAAAGTAGAGTACTCCATATATATGAAATGAAATTGAACAAACAATTTTAAAAATGTTTATTACAGTTGCAAAACTTAATCATATCAGACGTTAGTCTGGTTAAGAACAATTCCTGAGTCTTACTCAAATCTATCCATGCATTTGCGTGGGTAATCTGTCAAGTTAGATGATACGGCCATGGTATCAAATACCAAAATGAAAATTAAGCGTTGAATGGATTGTTTCATTTTTCATTTTAAAACACTATTTTTTTCGTGGGGATCATTGAAAAAACACTATGATTGAATGGCGTTCTTGTAACAACTAAATTAAGCTCTTCGTCGCATTGAGGCTTTTATATGAAAACGTTTAATTGACATATATCTCAAAGCGGTCAGCACATGCCGATTCCCTAAGTGAATTCCTTAGGTCACGAAATTAACAACGAGTGCTTGTTGAGCAAATGTGAAAGGAGTCTTCCCCAATCTCGTCATGTTTCCACCAAAGAACGGTCAAGCATGCAACCACTTCGTTTCATTGTCTTGAAGTCCCCCCAGTTCAAATGCGAGTTAATTACTAGAAAACAGCTGTATTCCTCTTATGTATCTCATGAATCATTTCATTTCATTTCATGAATCATTTCATGTAGAGTTACTACTCTCGATCCATAATATTTCTACCAGGTAAAAAAGTAGCTTGTGAAGATCTTATTACTTGATGAGCTATCTGAGCAGTTTCACTGTGCATTATTTTTAGGGCATAAACTAGTGCAAGAACAAACTATATCACCAAATAATGATTTTATCAAATATCTTGCACAAAATATAGGTCAACCGATGCTTTTGTTTTGATTTATCGAATGCAGAATTAGCTGTCCAGAAACACAGAATGATATCGTGTGCGTTACATGAATGAACGTAAATGGAAGGCATGGTTAGAATTAATTGAGACGTTCGATATGATACAGGACCGGGACATCTCTCGTGCACTGGAATCTAGTGTAGACTACCCTACTCACCTCAAGCAGCAGGGAAGCGGGGAGCATAGCACTCTCCCTTCTTCAGCAACCAACATCCGTTAGGAGGAGTAGAACAAAGGTCCCAGTTCTGAAGCCGCCATTTCGGAAATAAAATCAGAAGATCCCAAATGGAAATTGGAGGCTTCAGCCCTAACTCATTGGAAAGAGGTCTACCTGGCTGCAACGACCCTTAGTTGTTGTCAAATTGAAATGCCAAATTATTTAGTTGTTAACGATGTAATAGAGAGATATAAATTTTTTTATTTTTTTTGCAAGGGATACAAATTATTAGTTCACTAGTAATGAGTAACAAATCTCTTTTTCTAATTGCTTCTGCTTAATGCAAGTTTTATGATGGTGCCGCCGACTAGGTAACTTCTTGAATCATCTCAAGATTAGCCGGCCCATTCTTTCGGAGGCGCTCGTAGGGGTAGGGATTGCGTGCGTGTGTTCATTGGGATAAATATTCGTGCGTGTTTATTAGTGTTTGCGTCTGTATTGTGTTTCACAAGAAAAAAAGGATAACATTTCAAGCACTGGTGCTAGCTATAATTTTGCATACCAACAGGCAGTCCGTGGGGGAAAAAATGGAGTGCAGGGTTTACGAGAGTTGAAATGATCATAAAAAGTCCAGTACACTTTCTTTCTCTAATGCATTCATTCATACCCTATAAATCAAAATTGACAAACTGTCATGTTCGATTAAACATCAAACTTTTTATGTTCTCCAATGCATTCAAATTGACAAACTCTATATTCGGTACCCAAACCTAGATGGTGGGACGCTAAGGCTACTCCTAATTGGTGTTTCTTTCTCACTAAATAGGGTGTCATGTTAATATTTTCAGTCATGTGACAAGAAAATTCATAAGGTGAGAGATGAAACTGTGTGTGCATTATTTCTTATTTATATCCATTTACAGCAAAAATGTACACTATCTATTATATATATATATATATACTCAACAAGAAAAGAAGACTCCACGTCCGCTCTCAAGGTCTAAAAATTCCCACGTTAATCCAAGAAAATAAGAAGAAAAAATTACCCACCACTGCCATTATGAAAATTTTAGTCCAAAATACCCTCAAATCTATTTAAACTACCCACCATGCTATTAGGAGTAAAAAAATAGCTAAGTTCGGAATAAAACAGTATATCCAAAAAATACTCCCCACATCTATTTCTAAATTAATTACCCACCATGCCATTATAGTCAAAAATTAAGGAATAATAGAAATAGTCAAAAAGTATTTTGATTCCTATTTCTAATTTAGCCACCATACCATTATGAGTCCAAAATAGCTAAACTTGGAATAATAAAATAGTCAAAAATACATTTAATTCCTATTTCTAGATTACTCAGTTTTCTATTTGAATTAATTAATAAATTATTTTATATTTGAAACACTAATAAGTGAAATGAAATATAATTTCTCTTTAAATTGTTGGGAAATACACCATAGAAAAGCACATGAAAAATATAAACTATAATAAGTCAAATTCATATCCTTAACTAAAACTTAACATGCAACACAGCTCTCATTACGGTCCAACTTCTTCCTTAGCTCAGATATAATTTAGTAATGCATTGTTTTCTAAATGTGTAATGCTTTAATTGTTAAAAGCAAACAACATTTATTTTCTATAAGTAAATAGGTAACAAACATGTATATGCGTGTCCATCAAATAAGAAAACAAAGCAAAATAATTGACAAAGTGTAAAAAGCACTTTTAACGTTACAATATTATGAAACTTTAAGACCATACACTCATAACTTTTAGAAATAATCTCTGTGTATAAACATATATGATGGTTAAATTTTAAATAGTCTAATATTGTGTTAACTAGATATACATGCGTAGATATAATTGCACGTAACACAGAACCAAATACTCATTAGTTTTTGATCTCCATATATAAACATATGATGGTTAAAGTTTGGGTAGTCTAATATTGTGTTTAACTACTAAGTATACATATGTGATTGGAAAACTATAAAAAATGTTATCCATGTGTGACGGTCCAAAAGATACCCTTTTCTTATAGACCGGTCACAAGTATACTATAAATAAGAATAAGGTGTCAAATTTATGTACCATACATATATCAACAAATGTCTGTTATATCCTGTGATGACCTTGAGAAACCAGAATGATTGAACTCCGAGGATGCTCACGTGAACATGATCCATCTACATACATGGGACCGCAATAATCGTTGGTAGCGCTAAGTACACCTCTTAGTGCAAGGCCATGGATCTACTAGAAGCACATATAGTTCAATCTTCAAAGGATCCTAGGTACGCGTAACCGCAAGTCACATGGAAGCTGGCATCATCAGAACTGAGCCCTTGAGCCATGGCTATCTGCTATACAGATATGTTATGATTGACATAATTTGATTCAGTAGAGTAACAAGAAAATAATACATTTTAAATACCATGAGTTCACATATCATATATATTATTTTATATTTTTTTCGTGATTCATCTTTTATTCTAGCTTTACACCATACTTACATGTTCTAGCTAGCTCTATTTCGACCATGTATCTTTGTCGCCAATTGCCACAATTATGATTTTTACATGGTACTTCTAAAAATTGGTAATTTTAATTATGACATTCAGGTAAATGATGACTCATCAAACACTCAAATTAACAGACACGGTGAGAAATTTCTCCAATCAATTTTAGCTATGTTAGAAATGTATTACTATAAAAATAACAATAATAAACTATGCTTAAACTCCTGCAATAATATGAAAACAATTTAAATAGCGTAACAGGTCTAGCCGCGCAAATGTGGCGGCAGCCATACTAGTTCATTATTAATACCCATCTATAGCAAAAAAGGAGCTATTATATATATATAATTGACAACGGAACGGAGCTACCACGTTCGCTCTAAAATGCTAAAAATTCCCACGTTAATCCGAGAAAATAAGAAGAGAAAATTACCCACCACTACTATTATGAAAAAATTATTCACAAAACCCCCTATAAATAATTATAAAATAGCTAAATTTGAATAATAAAAAATAGCCAAAAATACCCCTTAAACCTATTTCTAAATTACCCATCATGCCATTATTAGTCAAAAAATTGCTAAATTTGAAATAGTAAAAAATAACCTAAAATACACTTCAACCTATTCTAAATTACCCGTCATTACATTATAAGTTTAAAAATAAACTAAATTCGGGTTGTAAAAGATAGCTAAACATATCCCTAATTCTTATTCTAATTTTCCCACCATACCTTTCCCACCATACCATTATAGGTCTAAAATAGCTAAATTATGATGTGATGAGTTGGCCAGCTGAAAAACAAGCTATGACGATGACAGAGTAAGGATGAGTGGGAGAACCAAAAAACAAGTTAGAAAGGAGGACGGGAAGAGCATTGAAGGAGAGGGCAATGAGCAGACAATCTGAACAACAAGGCGAGAGGGGAAGGTGACGCGTGAAGGTAGTCGCCCTTGCCGGAGTGGACGACAAGTAGGTGGGACGGATAATGAGTTGGCAGAAGTGTACTAGAGAAACAAGTGAACTAGACAACAAGCCAAGGCGACAACTAGCTGAGAATCATTATGAGCAGGCGAGGGATGCGACCGTGGGAGAGAGCATATAAAAGTTTATTACAAAATATCATGAAATACCTACATACAAGTTTATAAATTTATACTATTATCGTTGTGATACTATTATTGTTGTGAAAACAATCAACTCTAGCTGCGCAAATGCGCGAGCAGCCATACTTTCACTTTCAAGCGGAAAAAGTAAACGAAAGTTTCATCTTTGTGAGAGAAAATATGACAGCGAAATGGCATCACTACGGGAGACCCCCCCTTTGCCGTGTGCCTAGGGCACACGGCAAACCCTTTGCCGAGTGTTGCACTCGGCAAAGGGCACACGGCAAAAATGTGCCGGCAAACAGTACTTTGCCGAGCGTCATTTATCGGGCACACGGCAAAGAGTTTGCCGAATGCCCCACGTGGCGCTCGGCAAAAAAAAGGTGTTGACGGCCGTCAGCCGTCCACCCACACTTTGCCGAGTGCCGTGGGCCCAGGCACTCGGCAAAGTTTAACAGTTTGCCGAGTGCCGTGGGCCCAGGCACTCGGCAAACCCTTGCCTCTTTGCCGAGTGCCACGCTGACACATACGGCAAAGAATGGCATCTTTGCCGAGTGTCTAAGACACGGCACTCGGCAAAGAGGGTATACACTCGGCAAAATATAGTTCCAGATTGCAATAAACGTTTTACATCGACTACAACCTGGATCACAATCACAAAAAAACATCATATATCACATATATCAGCCAAAACATCATCACATATCACATATTTGAGCCCACATCATCACAAACTCAACATATCACATAGATGAGCTCCACCATCATCACAAACTCAACATATCACATAAAAAGCTCCACAATCATCACAAACACATCACATAGAGGTCCACGATCATCATAAACACATAGTCCACCAACCGTCATCACAAACTCCCACACGATCACGACACATAGTTATAGAAGTTGAAATACAATTACAAGTTTATTGACGAGGTGGCCACGGCGACCAAGCATTCGGCGGGGAGATCGGATTGTTGGATCCCGCCGATTGATTCTGCACGAGCAAAGTAATACAAGTATTTAAGTTGTAGGTTAGAAGCATATAAGCTAAAATGTAATAGAAGTATTTAAGTTGTAATAATAGAGGTTCATAGTAATAAAACTTATAAGACAAAATGTAGGTTACAAGCTAGCATAGCTAAACCCTTCAATTACTTCACTATATCATACTTGAAGGTAAGAAATTAAAGTACAAAAGATTTGAAGTGACTCACCGGAGTGCATGCAGAAGGAGTGCCGGTAGGAGAAGTACCATCGAAGGGAGGAGGACCGCCGAAGGGAGGAAGACCGCCAAAGGGAGGAGGACCGCCGAAGGGAGGAGGACCGCCGTAAGGAGGTAGTGGTAGAAGAGGGAGTTGCCCTGGCTGTGGCACCGTACCATGAGTCTGCATGTAAGCGAACATCTGCGCCATTCGCTGGTCATTCCTCTGCCGCTCTGCCTCCAGCTTCGCATTCATCTCGGCCTGCATCCTCTGCCGCTCTTGCTCCAACTTCGCATCCATCTGGGCCTACAATATGGCATCGATCCTAATGTTACAATGCAAGGCAATTCCATGTACAAATCAATGAACAACCAATTAAACTAAAATTACCTGGATTTGCTCAATCTGGATCTGTGTACCGCTAGGCCGTTGGCGTATAGGCGGGGCTGAGCCCTTGCTCCTTGCTCGGATCTGGGAGAGGGTGGGAGTAGAGGCCGTGTCGATTGTGTTGTCAACATGACAGTTTCATAACTTCACGAGATCTACGACTTTTATTTTTAGTATTTCTCCATCCGAAATTGTTTTTAAAATTCTAATTTTCAAATTTGAGAAATTCAAACTATTTTTTCGCTGACAAATTGAATTCAAATAAAAAGTGACCAACCGCAAAGTTGTTTAACTTATGCAGATCTACAACTTTTATTTTGGTCTTTTTTTCCAAAAATAATTGTAGCCACGTTGTCCACATATTCTAAATATGCCTCTTCGTGTTTCGGGAAACTATCCGGGAGCTTTAGGATTTATGAACAAATTACTAGCGCTTTGTGAATGAAAAAATACCAAAATAAGAAGTGTAGATGTTGTCAAAATATACAACTTTACAGTTCAAAATTTTTTATTTGAATTAATTTAGAAGCCCAAAATATTCATTGAAATATTCTTTGCCGAGTGTAACTGCGTAAACACTCGGCAAAGGAGAGTCTTTGCCGTGTGCTGGTGCCGCTTTGCCGAGTGCCTCGGTGGCGCACTCGGCAAAAAATAAAAATTTTGCCGTGTGTTCGATTTTGCCGAGTACCCGGGCCCACCTCCTTCAACGGCCGTCAAAAAATTCTAACGGGCGCCAAAGTTTGCCGAGCGTATTTTTTGCCGAGTGCTTGACGCCAGGTTTGCCGTGAGTCGGCCACGTGGCACACGGCAAAGTGTGATCTTTGCCGTGTGCCGGCCACGTGGCACTCGGCAAACTATTGTCTACCGGGTGCCAATCGTTTGCCGAGTGCGGCACTCGGCAAAGATACTTTTTGCCGTGTGCCCGACTTATAACTCTCGTCAAACTAGTAAGCGCTCGGCAAAAACAGGTTTTCCCGTAGTGCATGATTCAATTAACTTCTTGAGAAGTACAAGCAAATCTCTTTTTCTAACCGCTCCTGCTCAATGCAATTTCCGGGCGAGCAGAGAAAAACCGTTTCATCAAGCACTCGGGTGTGCTAGCTGTAGGAATCGCAACAGGTACTGTATGGGGAAAAAACGAGGCGGCACTCCAGACATCAACTGCATGCAAACCTCATCTACAAGGCGTGTTTATATTTGACACCGTACGCGATCAGCATTTGCCAATCTATATATCTTATATAGATGCAACCCATTAAAGGTCATTTACTACTATAAAGCTGAACTCTCATGAGGCCACATCATCTGAATTGTTTCAACCGTTGGATCCCGGCCAGCAGCAGATCCCCTCCGTTGATTCCTGCTCTATCTTCGTGCTCTGTTCTCCCTTCCGCGTCCTTCTTTCCTCCTCTATCATCTCCCCACTTCCCTCTTCCCTCCAAGCATTACACCTCCAAATAATGGCTTCACAAGTAGAGTCTGCACATTTAGTAGCTCTAATGGCATTAATCCTGCATCAATTGCGTAAATACCAGTCCAAGCATCACATCCCCTCCCGTCCCTGCCGTCTACGTGCTCTTTCCTGCCTCCCATTGCCATTCGTTTCTTGCTGTTGCCATGCGCTCCACCTTGCCGTTGCTATTGCTTTCGGTGTCGGCCTCAATTCAGACAGGTTCTAAAAATCAATCCATTCAATTTTGCATTCACCATGTTTAAGATTTTGGTCATTGTTGTCTCAGATTCTTTCCATTTTTCTCTGCACACCAACTGTTCGATGCAATGTCCCTTACAATATCCTCCATGAATCATCTCTGCAGTTGTTCTGCTCATGTGAATGGATACCCACTGCAGCATGTGTGTTTGATTCTGCCCAGAAGTCATATCCAGCCGATGCAAGCATTGCTGATTGACCAGTGCTAGATCAAGACATGCATCCTCTATGTCATCCAAACTTCGTCAGGCGAGTCAGTCACACCTTATCCTTACGATCAGCTTGCTTGCTCCCTGTTCTGCATAAGATTACTGGATTGTGTTTTTTCTTTTCTGCACCTCTATTCTCTATTTCGGTTTAATCCGCTTGTGCTTCCCAGGATTAGAGTCAGGTACATCAAGCCCTTCGTATTACCAAGTGCATTGTTTCGCACCATAATTAGTTCAACAGAGAGATTTGTCTTGCTCATTTGCCTACCTTCGAGTGGTCTGATAAATTATGGCTATGAATCAGTGAGAATTCAGCTATTATGCATTATAAAGTGATATACGACGCATATGGATCAGCCTACATGAAGCAACTCTTCTACCCTTTAACCGAGTCACACCTATCTCCTCCCTTCACAGATCATGTGCTATGCTACAAAGGTGAGCTCAGAAATTTTATTTTCATTTGATTAGCAGTACCCTTCACGTGATGTGAAGAAATTACATATTTTATTTGCCAAAATAAAATTTTCATTGGGAAAATTTCCCACTGTACTCGATAGCATTGTTTTTTGTGAATACATAAGAAGTTCTTTGCGTGGCTTTGTTTCCATGTTTGACAATATAGTTAATCTCCATATTATAGTAGTTTCCTATTGATACCTTCAGTAAGCTTACATATGAAATTTCCAGTCGAGATATACGTTTTGCCATATGTTCTACATCAAGAACTATTTCACGATTGTGCTACAAATTAAATAAACCTTCCTTACCTAATTATACATAGTCCGGTCTTCTCGCAAATCAAAACAGGAGACAATCCTCCAGTGCACAGCATTCATACTTTGGTTCAAGATCACCCAATCAATTTCTATGCACTTCCTACTTTAAATTTCAATGATACCGATAGTATTTTCACATGTTGTAGATGCACACATAGCTAAATTATATTGGTTAGCCAGAAATGCAGTAGCATGTATGCGAGTACGATACAATGAAAAATATGACGGTGAATGTCAGCTGAATTGTTCCATATATGGCTGTCATAATTGATCCAGTTTATTATTTTCTCTATTTTTCATCCTTATATTTTTTATGTTTTTCATATGTATTTCAAAATGAAAGCAAGAATATAGTCATAATCATAATGCTTACTCTATTTTTTACTCTTTCACGTGATCAATATATTAACTTTTTTTTAGATGTGTTGCTATATGTACTCTCAAAGTTTAGACTTCAAATTATTATCAACCATCCTTTAATTATATGATGTTTGAAATTTCCGCAGCAACGCGCGGGGTATCAAACTAGTTCCCCTATGGGCAAAGGCTGCGTTCCATGGGCCACCAAAATTACTGCGTACTACTCACTACTTCTGGTTAACCGGAGAAAAAAAATGTGCGCATGGGCAGAGCAGTCATGCATGAAACCGCTTCGTTTGCTTGTCTTTATTAAGTCGCTTCGTTTGCTTTGTCTTTATTAAGTCGCCCCAGTTCCAATGCAAATTGACCGCTAGAAAACAGCTGTACTATACAATGAGTACGCGGTGCCGCCGATCGAGCCGACTACCCACACCTCCCTTTCCCTCAGTTTACCAAGCGCCACCGCCTTTCCCAGCAGCTGGTACGACCGTGCCATGGCAGCCTCGTCGTCCTCGTCCTCCGACATCGAGGTGCTCGAGATGGCAACGGAGGGCGACTCCGAGACCTCGGCGTTCTTCTCTGCGGACGGCGACGCCGCCGCACTCTCCTGGCCCGGCGCGGAGAAGATCACGTCGACGTTGACCGGCACACGGAAGGAGCTGCGGGCCCTGTGCAGCAAGTTCGACGTCCCCGACGTGTACACGCCGTACTACGCGAGGGAAAGGCCGGCCTGCACGGCGGCGGCTGAGGAGGACAACGCCATCAGCGTCCACGTCGACGCGTTCGACGCCGGCCTGCGGCTTCCGCTCCACCAGTTCTATGTGGATGTACTGCTGCACTACGGCCTGGCGCCGAGCCAGCTCGTGCCGAACGCGTGGCGCTACATGGCCGCCTTCGTGCTGCTCTGCGTGGACGCCGGCGTCGAGCCGCTGCTCCGTGTGTTCCGGCACGTGTTCACGGTGTCGTGCCACAAGGATGAGTCCAGAGGGTGGCACCACTTCAGGCCCTACTCCCCCAAGGCCCAGCCCTCGGTCTTCAGTACCGGGATATCCCCGTACCCGCCCTGGAAGACCCGGTTCTTCTTTCTCCGGTCGCCGCCGACGACGCCGTGGCCACGTCCAGTCAAGTGGGGAAAGCTGAGAAAGGCGGCGATTCCGACGCTGACGACTGCGGAGAAAACGGCCTTACAGAAGCTCCTGGACACGGCCACCGCCATCGCAGGGAAGGAGGGCATCAGTGTGGTGCCGTTCCTCTCCGAGCGCACTCTGCCGGTCGGATGCCACGCCCCTCTGCCGCTGCAGCTCGCAGCGGTGAAACAGGAAGCCACCGCCATCGCCGGAACAACAATCGAGCTGTGGAGGAAGCCGAAGTCGCCGGAATCTGCCACACCTCCGCCGCAGCAGAGCCAGAGCGGCGTCGGGACGTCAACGCCGTTGGGTTCTGCTCACGCGGGACCATCCAATGTCTCCGTCGGAGATCGCTCCGCCTCCACGCGGAGTTTGAAAGATCGCGTTGTAGGGGCGCTCGAGCAGGCGAAGATGGCCATGGCGGAGCTTGACGAAAATGAGCAGGAGCTCCAAGCGAGCAAGGACGACGAGATCGCCCAACTGAAGCTGGAGCTGCAGGTCACGAGAGACGGCCCCGCCAGATTCAGCGAGGAGCTTCGGCTGGCCAAGGAAGCACTCGAGAAGGCAAACGCTGCGCGTTCAGCGGAGGTTGGCCGACTCCTCACGGAGCTTCAGCAGGCGAAAGCCGAGGTGCGGTCCGTCAAGATTGATTGTCAGCGCAAGCTCATCAGCTTGGAGTTGGACCAATCCAAGTACATTAAAGGCTTGAGGGATATGAGGCAACTGGCCATCGACATATACCCTCAGGTGGTCAAATCCTCCGAGCTGAAGCACCCGCTGCTATATATCCGACGACGGTGATCAGCTTCCTGCACAGAATCAGTGATGCGAATATCGTTTTGGTAAGCTCCCTGGTATTTTATGGTATATACTTGTTCGTTCCGCTCAATCGAATAGGATTATTTAATGTTTAAATTAGTTTGATTGGTTGTGAAAAATCACTACTATATATGTTGAGTACTGGCATATGCGTAAGAAACAATATATATTCGCATGTGCTTCATTGTTCTGTGGAGAGAGATAAGTTTTGTGTTGTTGGCAGCCTTTCATTTGGCTCGATCTTCTTAGAAAATGTCGTTATAGATTTCAGAATGTTTTGTGGTGATTATAGGTTTTGGAGAAGATCTTTGTTTTCATGTTTTTAATTGAGGAGCATAAAAACCATTATACCTGGTTACTACCGTTGGAAGGGATTAGGAATAATTTTTGTTTTAGATTTCAATTTCCTGAGATTTCTTCATTTGCTTTAGATCCTCACCTATGTTAATGAAAGCTATTAGGAATAATTTTTGTCAGGTCAAAGCATTATGCCCTCAAAGAATGAGGTAAATTCATCAAGTTTTTCGTGGCTCACTGAAAAAGATGTTCTCAAATGGAGTGGGAAATGGGATTTATTCCACCACTGAGGGTTTATGAGATAGGGCCAGAATGGGTGATAATAATTTATAGGAAAGTAAAAGATATATAACAATGACCTATTCCTAGCTTGTAGGATCAAAATTTCTTTGAACGAGGTCAAAACAAGAAGAAGAAAAAAATCTTTCTGTGAATCCGTTGTAACAGATCATAACTAGAGAACAATTGTTAAAATGTTGTTTGACATGGTGACAAACAGTGGAGTTTTTGTGCCAGGTTAAATATAGATCATTGTTCTTTGTGTGTCCTGTGACTGTACATAGGTAGAGTATGCTTGTGGAGGTTAACGTATATGATTATATTCTTGCATGTTTGGAGGATTTTACAAATTAAAACGTGATAATTGGTGGTGTTACATTTGATTGCGCTTCTTTTTAATGGGCTGTATCAAAAGGAGAATTAGTTTCTTTTGTTACTAAACTCTTTAATTATCTGAACCAGTTGATTCTATATATCTTGTCTCGGATACCGGCTTACAGGAAATTTCGCTTAATACAGGTTACAAACGGCAGGTCAGTCAGATTGGAACCTGGATAAGGGACTGTCTGGATGTGCAAGGAAGATTCGCTTGTGTCGATCATGTCGTAGTGTGTAGTCAGTAGTAGCTAGTGAGAATCAGATCATGTTCCATTGGCCAGCTGGATGCCGTTCAGGATGTGTGAGGTCCTTTCTTTTTGCTTTAGAATGGTCTCTCATAAGACATAGGTTACTCTATCAGTTTTTATGGATCATGAAACATGTGGAGATTGGTGGGACAATTATCCTAAATGCATGTAATCGTGTCTGGGTTAGAATATGCTCGAATTAAAAGTTTCATCGAATAAGGCAGCATTGCAAGTTCAGGGGATGCCGTGCCGTTTGCGTCACATGTCTGGTTTGTCATCTTTGGATTATTGTTTACTGTTGGGCAGTACAAAGCGATGTCTTTTAGAAAAAAAATGTTCTTGATTATTGGATTAAAATGGAGCTATTTGCACGGATTTTATTGTTTGCAAATAAATAAAAGAAGTGTGGGAGGCTAAGGAATAAATGTTCAGTGCTGCTGCTGTGCTGATTTCAGGGGCGCAAGGAGAAGGGATTAGGAAGAAGGAGAAGGGAGAAGGGGGAAATTCGTGGAATTGATCAATTTCCTTGCAAATTGGAGTTCCTTGCCTCAAGGTTTAATCCTAAGTAATCCCTCGCTGTTCAACGATGAGCTTATTTGATCAGATTCGTCGTCACAAGTGGCATGATTTCTGACTGTTGGATTAAATCTGGTATTAACGGGTTTGGATTTTGGTAATCGACCAATAACAGAAGTCGTAGATAATGGTTTTATCTTTCCAATGGCGTTGGTCTCACTCGATTCCGATAAGTGGTTAAGGAGAAAACGTAATTTTAGTACTTCTGTCTCAGGATTTCTTAGTCTGTCCAGTTTTCTATTTAATTACTTTCGGGCTAGTTGGAGGATTATTTAGCAAATCTCGCTGTTACGAAAGTTGTGTATTTTCACTTGGATAAGGGAATCGTTTTATTATTTCGAAAATAGGTTTGTATGTGCAGCGAAATAGCTTCAAAGAGTAGTTTTTACTTTTAAAAGGTCTTGAGAGCTCCGGTGTTCAGGACGTACCAGTAAATGCAATGTCTTCAAGTGTTGTCCGTTTAAGACAGAAACTTCTATTTCAAGAGAAGTTCAGTTTTCCTTTGTTTTTTGCATTTCACCAGATTCTATCCATTCTTCAAGATCTAATTGTAGTTGCTGAGTGTTTTTACTCACTCTTGTGTTTCATTTGGTTTTTAGGAACTCGTTGACTCAGAGCATGCATTGCAGGGGGAGTAGTACTTCACTTTTGAGCACACATACAACTTCACCTCTGCTTAGGTATAATTAATCTTTTAGACTTGTCAGTGTCGTGTGGTTGTTGAGGAAGGTCATGAAGATGATATGGTCGTTTTAACGGTCTATTTATCGTGTGTGATGGTCGATTGTTGCTTTATTATGCTTGTTTTATCTCTTATTGTGACCTGTTGCCCGCGGATGGTACAATTTATAGTGGACACTCTACCAGATTTTCAAATAATTTTTATACTTAGTGAGGTTATGGTGAGATTTAGGTAGCCTCCAGGTTGGTGAACGTCTGGGGTGTTACACTTGGCTCGGAAAACGGTCATGCTTTCCCCACATAAAAAGGTTCAGCACTCTTATTTAGTCTTATAATTTGTAGCCTCAGTTTTATTAGTGATACAGATATTAGAGATCGTTGTTGACCATGCTATCTTCACCTGAAAAACTCGTAAACAATGGTGACCACCAGATTTTTAAGGCTCGCTGATTATGCTCGAAGGGATGTTTGAAACTGAACCGATTAGGCAAGGAATTGAGCAGATGAAACATTCAATGTAGTACCGTAGTCCTTTTTTTTTTTTTTTTAACCTCCGTGATGAGATCATGGTTTTTTACCACAATAGTCTTGTTTTGATTTTTTTTCTTTTTTGCGAAGGCTATAGTAAATACAGATTGAAGTATTATTCTTTCATGTTGACATAGAGATTTGCACAGAATGCGAAATTAACAAAACAGTTAGTTCTTCGAACCAAGGGCTGCAGCGGCTCCGCCTCAATTCAGCCCTGCACAGTTTCGACGGATGTTCCCCTGGGCCCCCGTTTTGACCCCGACCCGGCCCAGCTTAGCCATGGCCGTCACAAAGGCCCGATTGAAGGCGACATTGCTCCGGGCCCAGCATCTACGGTGGGCCTGGACCTTGGGTCAGAGTAGAGGACCTGGTCCGAGGCGAGCAGGCCCTTCCCGCTCAGCAGGTTCTTAAAGTACTGGTTGTCAAAAGTCACCGGTGTCACCGGGTCCATGTAACACGGCAATCCTTGGGTCCACATTAGCCGGGCACTGCGACCGTAGTTGCGCCGCGTAGCTCTGGTTCATTGTTGGGTGGCGATGGCCCGCTGATCCGGCCGGCGAAGGTGCGGCAGTGCGCCAACCCCACCGTGTGCCCAGCTGCACGATTGTAACATAATAAATTGTCAGTTATATGCTAATAATACAAAAAGCTGCTAGGGACAGGAGATGGGCTTCGCTTGGAAGTGATCGGATGTTTGGTACACTAGTAGCACTAGACTCCAAAACAGGAACGAGAGCTGCATACGTTTTCCTCAAATTTAGCGCAACTGAAGGTAGTGGCCATGGTTGCTTCTACAATTGGTTTTGCCCAAGTGGGTTTTGCCCAATTGCCAAGTAGAAGCAACCCTTCTTCTAGTGGAACCTTCTCATGTTGTTGTCCTTAATTATGTGCACAAGTGCTGCATTTCTCAGAGACCACTGTGGCACTGAGTGGCGCGCATTTGCTAGTTGCCTTGCCTTCCACGATCGGGAACGGCTGATCGAGCCAGGAAGCACATGGGGATGATGGTATCTGGTAAAGCAATGCGTGCCGCGAGAGACTTTTTCTTTTTGGAGAAATGCCAAGAGAGACTTACCGGAAAGGGCGATCATGTCGGCCTGCGAGAGCCCGTTGGCGGCGAAGATCGCCGTGAGCTGGTCGAGGTTGAGGAACGGCGCCGGCAGCTTGCCGTTGACGCTGCTGGCCGTCGAGCTCAGCCCATCGAGCCTCCCCAGCTCCACCGCGTACGACGGACTGCGCAAGCAGAGGTTGAGGAACTTGGTTGCTCGCAGGCAGAGACAGAGCAACAAGCATCACTTGCAAGATTAATTCAATTGCGCGCACGTACCAGAGCGATGACGTCTCTGGTGGCCATGGTGAGGATGTCGGCGCAGGACACCTTGTTCCGGCACTGCGGCACGGCCTCCACCGCCGCCTTCGCCTTGATGACGCCGTCGAAGCCGTTGCCGGCCAGGGACAGGTTGTTGGGGTGGTCCTTCTCTGCCGTGTTGTTCGCCGTCGACGCCACGATCACCGACGCGTCGCACCCCTGCACGCACGCATGATCGCCGTCGTTGGTTATGAACATATGTTCAGACCAGGAATGTTCAGAAGAACAGTTCGACGGCCAGGCACTCAACAAATGCGTGCGTACCTCGACGAAGCAGTCGTGGAAGAAGAGCCGCACGGTGGCGCCGACGGTCGTCAACGTCTGCTGCACCTTCCTAGCGACGGCGCCGCGGACGATGGCCTCCACGTTGGGGCACACGCCGGCGTAGTAGTTTCGCCGGAGCTGCGCCTCGCACACGGTGGCGCTGCCCGCCGCGGTGACAACCAGCACCAGAAGCGCCGCCCGCGAGCCTCACGCTGCCGACGCCCATTGTCCTTCAGTGCGTGCCCGTCTTTTGCGTTGCCAACGTATAGCGTCTGACGAGAGTGGGTTCGTTCTATAGAAACTTTTAATGATGTTGCCAAAATTACACTTTGAGTTCCAAAGAGTATCGTGAATTGTTGCAGGCTTAGCTAAAAATAAATTGTGATGTAGCACGGCTAGGATACGGGCAGGGATTGCGACTGGTGTGACGCAAGTGGTCAAGTGATGACCACTAGGTGGGCACGCGCGCTCCGCCGCGCCCACACGGTATTATCAAACACTTAAAATTAGTTATAGTATTAGTTTTGTTTGAACAACTCATAACTAAAATATAATCTTTTAGGCTACTCCCAATGCAAAGTTTCATTTTGTTGTTTCAAAACGTGTCACATAAGCAACATATCAATTATTTGATGAATGAAACACCTCATACAATGCATTGTTTCATTTTTGTTGTTTCCAAGAAATACATGCAAGAGACAAATGGTGTTGGAAATAGTGCATACATAGTTTCATCTAGATGAAACTCTTCTCATCTCTCTCATCATTAATTCCTTGCCACATCACCAAAATTGTTGACATGGCACCATATTTATTGAAAATGAAACTCCCATTGGAGTAGCCTTATAAGCATTTCTATGCAAGTGCTTCAAGAATAGTACATAAGCAGCAGGTTGTTTGCTTCTTTTTAAAAAAAAAAAAATTGAGTCCTACACTGCTTTGGAAAGTGAGACATACACAATCCTCTTTTTTAGTTGCCACTCGCACAACAAAAATGTCAGTAAGTATATGTCACGAAATTCGGTGGTTGAAAAATATTTAGGGGTGACACAAATGATTTTGGCCCGTTTGCCTTGCTATTGTTATTCTCAATCAACAATGTAAAATAGTCTTTGGTGGGCCAGCAAGTCAATGAAGTAACCTTTATCACTGGGTACATGTAGCCAAAAATCAGTTTTTATGTGTGCAAGTAGCCATTTTCATCTGGGCAGCAGAACATGAAATGAGCGTCGCTTTGAAAAGCTGCGAGTGCTGCCTGCAGCCTGCTCTCTTTCTTTTCTGTTTTTCTCTCTTCTCCGCTGGTACACGCGCAACAGCTAAGAGGCCACGCGGCCGTGCCTCTTGCCACGTGCTGCTGGGTGCTGGGCCTGCTGGCCATCCAAACCCTGTACGTGCCCCGTCTTCCTCGATAAAGTTCAGCAGCAGCCGGCCAGCTGATGCCTCCATTATTTTTCATGCTCTTCACTCTTCAATCTCTCTCCTCACCCAATTTTCTCATCTCACAAAAGTGCTGCAGCACCAACACAAAGCAAGCATATACACTGACGCATCGTCTGCGTCCCCGAGCTCTTGACGTCGCCTCACCGTCGCAGCTCGCCCAAAGTCGTGCGACGGCCCAGCTCAGCCTGCGCACGGCGACCGCGCTCGCTTTGTGCCACACAACGCATGAAAGAGCCATCCTGGCAGGCGCGTGAGCACGCGCTGCATGCGGCAATGGCCTGTACGTCTACCCGACTTGGGTCTCGGCGAGGCCGTGCAGGAGCCGGCAGCCCACACCTCGAGCCGCCATGCATCGACAACTTTGCCGGTTTGTTCGTTCCTCTCAAGCTTTGTTCGCTCCTCTCATGCTGACGAAGGGCCGGACAACAAAGTGATGCCTAGACACCGGCAGGTAATGGAGGCCGAGGGCGTCACGAGCCTCTATGGGCTTGCCCCAGCTGGAATGGGCCACGACGCGGCGGAATCATGGCGTAGGAAAATGATGGCTGGGCACCGCCGAGGACGCACGGGTTTGAGCGGGCCACGCAGGCCCATCTCAAGGCAACGGACAGTCAAAGGCGGCGGACGTCGCTCGCATGTGCGCTGGCCTGCAAAAAACCGGCGTTGACCTGTAAGAAACGTGCAAACGTCGTACAGAAGGACGGGGCACGTAAGCAAAAACGCTGGGAAAGGAGATAGTCCTCCTGCTTTCAGCATATAGATATGATACCACCGTCTAGAGTAGCGTAGTGGTAAAGGGATAAGATAAGGTTCTGAATGGTGACACATGTATATACGCGGTGGTGTGTCCGCTAATCCTCAAGATTGTTTGAAGACACATCAATACATCACGTAAATTGTTCCAGTTTATTTTTGACAGAAAACATTTCAGTTTTTTGTCCGTATTATAAAACCGCATAAAATTGAAAATTGTTTGATTGTTGGTGTTTTGTGATGATGTGAGCAGCAGAGGTGCAAATTCTACAAGTGGATAGAGAGTTGCATTGTATACTGAATACTGACCGGCATGGTGCTTATTGACACGAGCGGGCGGGAATACTTAGTTTGACTTTCCATTTTGAGTTATCTTTCCTTTCCTCTTTACAAACAAGTTTGTGAGAAGCAGAGAGTAACGAATTAATATGGCGTTTCAGTTGAGCAGAATGGCTGCAACACATTAGCTCAGTTCTATTCTATTCTTGAGGGCGTCAGCTCAATTGAACACTGCACAGTTGCGTCGGATGTTCCCTTGGGCCCCCGTCTTGACCCCTATCCGGCCCATCTTGGTGATGACTTCCACGAAGGCCTTGTTGAACGCTGTGCTGCTCTGGGCCCATGCATCAACCGTGGGCCTGGACCTCGGGTCGGAGTGGAGGACCTGGTCGGACGCGAGGAGGCCCATCCCGTTCTGCAGGTTCTTATAGTACTGGTTGTCAAAGGCTCGTGGCGTCACCACATCCATGGTCACGGCAATCCTCAGGTCAACATTTGGCGGGCACCAAGCCCGCAGCTGAGCAGCAAAGCTCGAGTTCAGCGTTGGGTCCGGTGTCGGCCCACGGATCCGGCCCGTGAAGGTGTTGCAGTGCGCAAAGCCCACTGTGTGACCCGCTGCACCAAGAAAAACATCCGGGTTAATCACTTGACTACCAGTTTATTTTTTTTTTCAGTTTTGAAAGGACAAAAAAGTATTCCATTTGGTCCTAAGCTAAAGTAGTGACGAGAAATGTCTTTATGCAACGAATCCGACATTTTGGCCGGCACAGAGACAGAGCTTTGTCTTTTCATATTTGGAATGCCTATTCCCTCAACTGGTATGTTTATCTTAGATATGGTCAGACAATTTGTACAGTTGTTCATCAGATTCCAAAAAGGTACAGGGTATCAACTGTGGATTACAAGCTTGAATGCAACGAAGTAATGTTTGCAGCACTAGTTATGGTTGCCCTGGCTTGCAAGACTGGTGGTAAAGAAGCAGGAAAAATTGAGCAAGCTCTAAAAGATTCAGCAGGTGGAACGATCGGCGAGGAAGACTTACCGGAGAGGGCGATCATATCTGTCTGCGAGAGACCATTGGTGGCGAACAGCGCGGTGAGCTGGTCAAGGTTGAAGGACGGCGGCGCCAGTTTGCCGTTGACGCTGCTCGCCGTCGAGCTCAGCCCGTCCAGCCTCCCCAGCTCCACCGCGTACGACGGGCCGCCGGCCTGCAGGTGCGAGCCAAGTTAAGTTCACGGGCAGTATGGTATGCAACTGCTTACTAATTTCGTACCAGCGTACCAGGATGATGATGTCTCTGGTGGCCATGGCGAGGATGTCGGCGCAAGACACCCTGTTCCGGCACTGCGGCACGGCATCCACGGCGGCCTTGGCCCTGATGACGGTGTCGAAGCCGTCGCCGGCGAGCGACAGGTTGACGGTGATACGGGGTGCCCGACCTTCTCGATGTAGAATCTGGATACTTCGTGAAACCCGACGAACTAGATGAACAACACGCTGCCCGTGCAACACGCCTGTCACCTTGAATTCGCAGAACCACACGCTATGAAGAACGATCCACTTGACCACGCAGAAGTGGATCTATTGCTCCCTCACTTCCCAACGGAAAGAGCAAGAACAATCTATGGCAGAAACTCCCAATTCCCAATCTAGTTTCTGGTTTGCAAGAGGCTAAACCCTAGATGAGAACAAGAGTAATAAGCTGCGAGTTTTTCTGTAGAATAAACGTGGTCTGACCTGGAAGGTCGTGTACATGAGTATATATGGCCCATAAGACAAGTGGGACCAACATAGACTAGGATACAATAAAAAACAGAAAACGTAGATTACAAACAACGGAATGTTTTGATGACTGGGCCTGCCTCGCGTCGAATCTGATGATGAGGTTGGAACCACTGGAAAGGTTATGAAATAAGCTTTCCAACGAGTATTTGAACAGCCCAAACCGACTCCGAACATGGGAGTTATGCTATTTTTCCTTCGAGCCTGTCGGGCTGTACCGAACCGAGTCCGAATTGAACTCAAGACGTCCTATCTTTTCTCTCTCTGTTTGGATGAACGTGTGGTCGTCTTGGACACGAAAATAAAGTCTCCCACGCCCTTGCAAAGTCCTGGAACAGCTGGAACCGGCCTCCCTCTCCTCCCTCATGATTCCATCATCATGTTCTTGTGCAGTTAAGCACAGATTCAAACCAGCAACTTTATCGTCTCCTTCCTCACCTTCCATTGATTTTAAACCTTCATAACTGAGCACAAGCAAAGTACATCCATTAGGCAGTAAATTATTCTCATTTATTTCATAATTCAAAGTACTAAGGAACAGATTCACCTTGTTTTGAACTTCCCGTGAACGTGCTCGCGTTAGTGGTCCTTTGTATGCAATCGATATGCTTTCAGCTTGCACACTAGGATCAGCAGCTTTTGTAGAAGATTGTGAGGAGCTTGTGAGATCCTCATCATCCTCCCCCTCTTGAGAAGGATTCGTCCTCGAATATGTAGCTTCCCGACCATAGAAAGGTGATAAATCAGCTACATTAAAAGTGTTACTAACCTGATAATCTGCACTCAGAAGCTCTATTTTGTAAGCATTATCATTAATCTTCTCAAGCACTCTAAATGGACCATCACCACGTGGCATAAGCTTGGACTTGCGCCGATCTGGAAAACGATCCTTCCGAAGGTGCACCCAAACTAAGTCACCTAGTTCAAATAACATCTTCTTCCTATTTCGATTCGCCTTTTCAGCATTGTAACGTGCCTTCTTCTCAATTTCTTCCTTCGTCTTCTCATGTAATTTCTTCACAAAATCTGCACGCTTTGATACTTCCATGTTGGCACGTTCTTGATATGGCAGCGGCAACAAGTCAAGTGGTGTTATTGGGTTAAATCCATACACCACCTCAAACGGACTGAGCTGAGTGGTAGAATGCACCACCCTATTATACGCAAATTCCACATGTGGCAAACAGTCTTCCCATTCTTTTAAATTCTTCTTAATCATCGATCGCAGCAGCATAGATAGTGTTCTATTCACCACCTCCGTTTGTCCATCAGTTTGTGGGTGACAAGTTGTCGAAAATAACAACTTAGTTCCAAGCTTTCCCCACAAAGTCTTCCAAAAATAGCTCATAAACTTGACATCACGATCTGAAACAATAGTGCGTGGCACTCAATGTAGACGTACAATTTCCCTGAAAAACAAGTCAGCTACATGCGACGCGTCGTCGCTCTTGTGACAGGGAATGAAATGTGCCATTTTAGAGAACCTATCAACAACAACAAATACTGAATCCCTACCCCTCTTTGTCCTAGGCAATCCTAAAACAAAATCCATGCTAATATCTTCCCATGGTGCACTAGGAACAGGTAAAGGAGTGTACAAACCATGAGGGTTCAGTTTTGATTTTGCATTATGACAAGTTATGCACCTTTGCACATACCTCTCAACATCATGCCTCGTCTTAGGTCAATAAAAATTCTCGGACAGCAGCATGTAGGCCTTTTCTCTCCCAAAATGTCCTATCAAACCACCGGCATGTGATTCCTGTAACAACAGCAAGCGCACGGACGATTCGGGAACACATAATTTGTTAGCTCTAAACAAAAACCCATCATGTATATGATATTTTTGAAAGCCTTTTCCATCTTTACACTTCGAATATGGTTCTAAAAATTCACGATCAGCAGCATATAGTTCTTTCAAACTCTCTAAACCTGAAACTTTAACTTCCAGTTGAGATAAAAGATGCACTTTCTAGATAAAGCATCGGCAACCACATTCTCTTTTCCCTTTTTATAGCGCACAATATATGGAAACGATTCAATAAACTCAACCCACTTAGCATGTCTACGGTTCATATTTGCTTGGCCTCGCAAATATTTTAAAGCTTCATGATCAGAATGTATAACAAATTCTTTAGGCCAAAGATAATGTTGTCAGGTTTCCAAAACACGCATAAGAGCATAAAGTTCTTTATCATACACATGATAATTCAATTGAGCACCTCCAAGTTTTTCACTAAAATATGCAACAGGCTTACCTTCTTGCATCAAAACACCACCAATACCAATTCCACTAGCATCACATTCAATCTCAAAAGCTTTAGTGAAATCAGGTAAAACAAGCAATGGTGCTTCAGTTAACCTTTTTTTCAGCTCATTAAAAGAATCCTCTTGTGCCTTGCCCCAAACAAAAGACACGCCCTTCTTTGTCAATTCATTCAGCGGGGCTGCAATAGTGCTAAAGTCTTTCACAAAGCGTCTATAAAAACCAGCAAGACCATGAAATTTCGCACTTGACTTACATTAACCGGTGTAGGCCAATTTTTTATAGTTTCAACTTTTGATTCATCTACTTCCACACCCTGACTAGAAACAACATATCCTAGAAACACCACTTTATCTTTGCAAAAAGTGCACTTTTCAAGATTAGCAAATAAACGTTCAGATCTGAGCACATCTAGCACTTGCCTAATGTGATTTAGGTGTTCCTCCATTGTTCGGCTATAAATCAGAATATCATCAAAATATACCACAACGAATTTTCCAATGAAAGCCCTCAAAATATGATTCATTAAACGCATGAATGTACTAGGTGCATTGGTTAAACCAAAAGGCATCACTAACCACTCATATAATCGAAATTTTGTTTTAAAGGCTGTTTTCCACTCATCTCCTTCTTTCATGCGAATCTGATGGTAACCACTACGCAAATCAATTTTACAGAAACTAATAGCACCACATAGCTCATCTAACATGTCATCAAGTCGAGGAATAGGATGACGACATCTAATAGTGATGTTATTAATCGCTCTACAATCTACACACATGCGCCATGTACCATCTTTCTTTGGAACAAGAATAACTGGGACAGCACAAGGGCTTAGGCTTTCACCTACATACCCCTTGGTTAGTAGCTCTTGTACTTGTCGCTGAATTTCTTTCGTTTCTTCAGGATTTGTGCGATATGGTGGACGGTTTGGCAAGGAAGCTCCTGGAATCAAATCAATTTGGTGCTCTATCCCACGAAATGGTGGCAAACCAGCGGGTACTTCATCCGGAAAAACGTCCTTGTAATCCTGCAAAACATCATGAACAGCACTAGGAAGATTTGTTAAGTCGTTAGTCAATAATGATGCATCTCTGTACAGCAATACAAAGTAAATCAGATTTGGATCATCTCTCATCTCTCTCAGTTCAGATTTTGTGGCTAACATCACTAGCTTATCTCCCTCATTTTTCCTTTTACCGCTCAGTTTTAGGTTGTGGCCATTACTCACTGATTTTGTTGCCTCGCTCTTTTTCTCCCTCTCTTTCTCACTCTCTACTCGAACTTCAATCTTCTGGCTGCTCTCATTTACAATCTGAGAAGGAGTCATAGGGCGCAGCACGATCTCTCTATTATTCCACTTCAGCTTGTACTGATTTGAACGACCAAGGTGTTGAACATCACGATCAAATTGCCAAGGTCTTCCCAACAGCAAGTGACATACCGTCATTGGCACCACATCACATTCTACGGTGTCACAGTAATCTCCAATCTGAAATTGCACTTGCACCATAAATTGGATCTTCACTTCCCCACAATCACTCAACCATTGCACATGGTATGGATGCGGGTGTCGTATGTATTTCAGACCAAGTTTCTCACACATCTCTTTGCTGGCCAAATTATGACAGCTACCGCCATCAATTATAACCTTGCAAATCTTGCCATCAACTTTAGCTTTGGTTTGGAAAAGATTGCAGCGCTGTTGTGGATCTAACTTGTACTGAACACTCAAAACTTTTGGAGTGACAACAAGTGTAGGGCCCTGCTCAAAATCACAATAAACAGTCCTATGTTCCTCTTCATCGTCTTGTTCATCATTTATTTGATGTTAAACCTTCATAACTGAGCACAAGCAAAGTACATCCATTAGGCAGTAAATTATTCTCATTTATTTCATAATTCAAAGTACTAAGGAACAGATTCACCTTGTTTTGAAGTTCCCGTGAACGTGCTCGCGTTAGTGGTCCTTTGTATGCAATCGATATGCTTTCAGCTTGCACACCAGCAGCTTTTGTAGAAGATTATGAGGAGCTTGTGAGATCCTCAGAATTGGTGATGTCCCGAGATCACAATGAATTAAATCAAAATTCTGAGTAGCACGGGATGTAGACCGAGCAAAAGGTAGATGAGTATGACAGCTAAGTTGGCAAGCATGACACAAAGACTCTAGTTCATCTTTATTACAAGAGAATTTAAAATTCAAGCTAAGCGAGATAGCGCCTCTAAACCGAGATGACCAAGGCGGCGATGCCAAAGGGTGGCGGAGCTTGTAGCGGCCGTGAGTGCATGAGGAGGTGATGGATTGAAGGAGTAGAGTTCTCCGGTACTATTGGACCTGACGATCACGTTCCTGGTTATGAGATCCTTCACAGAGAAACCAAATGGATCAAATTCAACGGAAACATTATTGTCAGTGGTGAAACCACGTACCGAAATAAGTTTTTAATAATATTGGGAGATATAACAAGATAATACTTGTAACCAGTGGTGAATCGAGTATAACAAGATAATACTTGTAACCAGAAACACTCAACGGTACTATTGCACCTGACGATCACGTTCCTGGTTATGAGATCCTTCACAGAGAAACCAAATGGATCAAATTCAACGGAAACATTATTGTCAGTGATGAATCAAGTATAACAAGATAATACTTGTAACCAGAAACACTCAGAATTGGTGATGTCCAGAGATCACAATGAATTAAATCAAAATTCTGAGTAGCACGGGATGTAGACCGAGCAAAAGGTAGACGAGTATGACGGCCAAGTTGGCAAGCATGACACAAAGACTCTAGTTCATCTTTATTACAAGAGAATTTAAAATTCGAAGCTAAGCGAGATAGCGCCTCTAAACCGAGATGACCAAGGCGGCGATGCCAAAGGGTGGCGGAGCTTGTAGCGGCCGTGAGTGCATGAGGAGGTGACGGATTGAAGGAGTAGAGTTCTCCGGTACTATTGCACCTGACGACGTTCCTGGTTATGAGATCCTTCACAGAGAAACCAAATGGATCAAATTCAACGGAAACATTATTGTCAGTGGTGAAACGACGTACCGAAATAAGATTTTTAATAATATTGGGAGATATGAGAACTGAATAAAGATGTAGGGGACGTGATGAGCAAGAAAAAGATGTGTGACCAGTGGAAGTAACAGGTAGAAGAGAGCCATTGCCAACAATTATCGATGAAGGAGTGCAAGAAGAGAGGGGTTGGAGGGAAGAAAGTATACCAGACGATGAGGCCATATGAGAGGAGGCTCCGGAATCCATGGTCCACTCATGGTTCGGAGGCGGGGTGAGTTGCATGGTGCTGAAACTCTGCGCCAAGCCGTTCTGGTCCCAGTAGAAAGCAGTCGCCGGTGCAGGTTGGCTCGGGAAGTAGTAGCTGCCAGCAGGAACGAAACCCGGCGGCCCATACGTGGCCGCGCCGGGCTGCACATAGGGGACCGTGGGCTGATGCGCGCCAGTGGTGGCCGTCATGGCCTGCTGAGGGCGGGGAGCAGTCGCCTGGGTGGGCTGGGAGCCCAGCACGCCGGAGCCGCGAGGCGGAGGAGGAGTCGGGCCAGCCCACATGGTGAAGGTGCCGGTGTACGGGTTCCAGGCCTGGTGGGGCTGAAGGCCGTTGGTGGGCCTGTGCTGCTGCTGCGATTGCCGTCGACGATTGAAGTTGCGGCCTGCATTCCCACGCCCGTAGCCGGTGGAGTGGGCTGGGTTTGCAGGTGGCCCACCAGAGCGAGGCGCAGGGGTCGGAGTGCTGGATGGCTGAGCAGTAGTAGCAGCAAGCGCCATGGAGGCGGTTTTCTTGGCCATCATGGACTCTTCAACTTGAAGATCAGCCCGGACGTCGGAGAAGCATGGAAAAGGCCGTTGGCGCTGGATGATGGCGCCCATGTGAGAGTACTTGTCGTTCAAGCCCCGCAGGACGTTGATGACAAGTGTACGATCGTGGACAGGCTCGCCAAGATCTGCAAGTGCATCAGCCATGTTCTTCATCCTGCGGCAGTACTCCGTGACGGTGAGGTCGCCTTGAACAAGGGTATGGAACTCGGCGTTGAGGAGGATTGCTCGGGTCTCCTTGTTGCCGATGAATTGAGTTTCCAAGTACTAAGGAACAGATTCACCTTGTTTTGAAGTTCCCGTGAACGTGCTCGCGTTAGTGGTCCTTTGTATGCAATCGATATGCTTTCAGCTTGCACACTAGGATCAGCAGCTTTTGTAGAAGATTGTGAGGAGCTTGTAATGATGTCTCTGGTGGCCATGGCGAGGATGTCGGCGCAAGACACCCTGTTCCTGCACTGTGGCACGGCGTCGACGGCGGCCTTGGCCCTGATGACGGTGTCGAAGCCGTCGCCGGCGAGCGACAGGTTGACGGGGTTGTCCTTCTCGGCGGTGTTGTTGGCCGTGGACGCCACGACGACGGAGGCGTCGCAGCCCTCGACGAAGCAGTCGTGGAAGAAGAGGTGCACCGTCGCGCCCACGGTGATGAACGTCTGCTGGAACTTTTTCGTGACGGCGTCGCGGACGATGGACTCCACGTTTGGGCACACGCCGGCGTAGTAGTTGCGCCGGAGCTGCGCCGCGCAGGCTGTCGCCGTGGCCAGCACCAGGAGCGCCGCCGCCGCGAGCCGCATGCTGCTGCCGGCGGCCATTTTTACTTTGTTGTTGTTCTTCAGCTATTGTACGAACAGATCGTGTATATATACAGATGAGTGCGAGTCCAGCCGGCCAGGATGCGCAGAGGTTGCATTGCAGCTGGTGTTACGCGAGTGGTGAAGTGACGACGACGATATATTCCACCGGCGCGGCCGGCTGGAGTGGCGTAGCGGTATATATGCATCGTGCATAAACGTGTATGCCGCGCTACATCTGCTCTGCCTCCATTGCGATTGAGGTGGCTGCTGCTAAGTGCATGGTGAGGAAGAGATGGAGACACAAGTGTCTCCCACTGACGTGCCCATGCTGTACCAAACTTTTGTGCACTGATACGTTCAAGTTCAGCACTAAAGGGGTGCACCAGCTGAACTTGTTTGTGTGTTTCGAGGACCAGCACTAACTGAACTTGTTTGCACGCCATGCCTCCACTTCCGCAAGTGCCTTTGGTGCCAACCTAGAAAAGGATCACACCAAATTACAAAGTGCCTTGCCTAGAACTCCCGATACAGATGTGGTGGATTTTGATGATGGATTACGTGAGATCAATATGTGGTACCCATTAGTTTCAGTTCAGTGGCTTTGCCACTCTTCCAAGTAGCTCTTGCTAGCCTCTAGGCAATTTTTCATCTCATCTGTTGCTTGTTGCTTGGATTACGTGTTTAACTAGGGTGACATATTCTTTCGTGAACCTTTTTCTTTGGTTATCTGCTAACTTACCCCCAAAAATTAGATAGCAAATTTCAAATACGGCTACATTGAGACATGATATGAGAGCAAGAACTCTAAAATATGTAATTTGGTTATTAAATTGACACAAAATTTGTATTTTGTGAAGTTGTCTTAATCAGTAGATATGCGATAGTTTTGTGTTTAAAATCTGTAGTTCTGCACAATTTACTCATTTTTTTATTCCTTTCCGATTGTAGGAGCACTTTTTTTGGCTTCGTCCGGCACCGAGAGTGTGGTCGCTTCATTACACCTGGCACGGGACACAAAGGACTTCTTTTTTTTTCTAACACGATACAGATGCAAACGCTTATATACACGGATGCATACTCACCCTTATGAATGCACATGTGCACACCCCACCCCTCTAAATGCAGACACCCATGTCAAGTCTAGGACTTGAGCCTGAATGAATTGATTCCACCACAAGGGTCCTTTCCAGCTGAGCTACACTGAGTTTGTGGGATGCATAGAACTTTTTGACGGTAGGCTGATGCCAATCAGGGCTTAGCACCAGCATCTGTCCAAAATGGATGGATCTGAATGAGGCGCAGCATCCAAGCTAATAATTTTTATTGCACTTGGACACAAGATGCAAGAATGAGATGACGAAAGGTCCTGTGCATGTACATTCTTAACCATCTTATCTTATATTTACTAATTTGAAGCTACTTTTGAGGTCTTCATGTTAATCGGAAGAAAATCCAAGAAAACCTAACAGAAAAACAAAACATCTGGCCATCGAATTATATGCTTGATGAACAATAACCATTAGATCTAACATGATCTAAATTACCCACCACTTTCATTCTAAAAAAGAAGGTCCAGAGTATCCTTAATAATAATTTCAAAATTATGCACCATTGCCACTATTAATGAGAGTAGTAATTTACCTTTTTGGAAAAGAAATATAGTAATTTAATTTGCGTAGGGCCATCATGCTCTCTATCTATTTCCGAATGTATTCACAGACATCTTTTATAACAAAAGATTTTTTTATACTGAAAAATTATAAGTATTAATGGAGTTTGAATAGGATACGAAGGAGAAATTCATGGAGGGACATTGTCGTCCCTTGTGAGCACCTGGAAAATAGAGAGAGAGAGAGAGAGAGAGAGAGAGAGAGAGAGAGAGAGAGAGAGAGAGAGAGAGAGAGAGAGAGAGAGAGAGAGGATGGATCCTATCCCCTATACCGAACACTCATTCCTATCTATCGATAGAAAGATCTTCATCACGAACTTTGTATTAGACTGACAACAAAGCCAAGATAAGAGGTAGGCTGAATGGAAAAACAGAAGAGACAAGCGCGGTGGTCACTTGGCGCGAAGGCTGCTGGTTCGGACGGTACTAAAGGTCCCCGGACTTCTAGGCGGTTTTTCTTTTGGGGTGTTGTGAACCCTTGGATCTTGCCAATGCAGCCTCCTCTGGTTTTCGTTACAGAGATATATTTTATTTTTTTCCTAGGGATTTTTGGGTAATCAGCTCCCATGCCTTCTAATGAACTGTAGATTCATTTCGAAACAAAAAAGAGAAATAAGGATTGGGTTTTGAATATGATAAGAAGGAGAAAATTGAGCATTTGTAGTGCCCATGACCGAACAGGACGCATGCATCTAATGAACTGGATTAACATTAAGTAATGTCACATATTATGATCTGCACTTTTGGTGAACAGAAGGCAAAGAGCGAAACGTACTTGATCAAATATCTACATTTTAGTGTAGGTTAATTAAATTCATAGGTCAATTTGAAATAATAAAAATTTAAATTTCTAATTGATATGATATAACATTTAAATTAGTTAAATTATATTAATTATTTTAACAAGCCATAACCATCGGATTCGTCATGTCATGCTATAGAGTTGGCGGTCCTCCAAGTTCAATCTGAACTATTTTTTTTTTTTTTGAAAAAAAATGTATGTATGGACATTCACCCATATCACACATACCCACTCCTATGAATAATTATGACAGATTGAGTTAACATTTCATCAGATTAACAAAGGCAGTAAAAAACTTTTGTTTGTCAATAGACACGACAGATAGCATTAAAAGAATACATAAGTGGAGTGAATGGAGAGAAACACATCCCTAACTATGGCAAATTGGGACAACAATTCATTATATTGACAAAGTCAATGCCGAAGTTGTGTCAATAAAAAGAGCACCTATATCACACATACCCACTCCTATGAATAACTCTATTCTCTTCATCTAATGAATAAAAATTAATTTCATATCATCCAAGGTTTTACTTGTTTCATGATACATTGACGTCAAATATTGTTTAGATATGTTGTGTACTTCATCAACCTCGCATGCACGACAAGGTCAGATGAGAACATATTGTTACTATTTTTCCATGTATTGATGTTGTGTTGTGCTTTTTAAGCACCAGATCAATCAGTGGGCACAATGTATGATGCCCTTCATGTGACACGTATCTAAGTGTTGTGTTTGCATGTAAGAGTTTTGAGCTACTTCACATAGCTCTGTGACAATTTGAATTTAAATTCAAGCCAACTGCAAACAATGCTCCAAATTTAAAGGGACGTGGTGCACATAATGGTTTTTTTATGCTCACGAAAATATCAAGCTCAAAAATTTTGGGTGTGACAGGTGTGAAATTGAGGACGAGTAGCCTCTTTGCTTATTGAAATGGAAATGGTACTGGAGCAGTTCAGCATCAGCACAGATAGCGACGTGCCTAAAATAGTTTCCATCGATGCTTGCTTATTTACGTCGACATGTTTGAAGCGAAAGTGCTCGCCGGACACCATCGAGCACATCGAACAGGATGTTGTGTACGATCCATGAGTTACCATATGTAGGAGTGACCATTTCCAATCTCGACAGCCGCCAGCCCCGTCGATACAAGACGGCTACTTCTCACTGGGATGTCCCGCAAACGCAAGATCGAGGCAGTGGGGGAGCACATCGCGTCGGCGGCGATGGGCGACTTCGTCAGCCGCACCATATCCGCAGCGGTGGGAAAGCTCGACAAGCACGCGGACGCGGAGAGCCAGGTGGAGCGGTTGGACGCGCTGGTGACGAAGGTCCGCAGCGCGGTGGAGGCGGCGGAGGGCGTGCACATCCGCAACTGGTGGCTGCGCCGGTGGCTCTGGAAGCTCCGCGAGGCGGCCTGCGAGGGCGCGGACGCCGTGCGCTCGTTCCGGCGGCGCGCCGCGGAGAAGGCCGGCCGCGGCGACGCGCCGGCGGCCGGGCCCTGGTGGGCGCGGCTTGTTAGGACGGCCAAGAGTTTCTTCCTCCGTGACGGCGGCTCGGCCGTGGTTATAAGGTGCGCGGTGGAGCGGCTGGAGGAGGCGGCCTCCGGCCTGAGCGATTTCCTCAAGCTGCTGGACATGGAGATCAGGAGCGTGCCACAGCATCCGCCGCCGCAGCTGCCAGGGAAACCGGTTCGCGTCCGACCGGATCCCAATTTTGTGAAACGGTATCCGGAGAGAGCTTCGCGGTACAGGGGATTTATCCGTTATGAGCGAGGCCCTACGAGCGAGACCGAGAGCCCAGCTGCAAGCGGGAGCAAAGAGCCAGACAAGGTCATGGAGGAGGGGCGCATCACGGGTGCGATCAGGTTCGCAGTTGGCGCCGGTGTGATCTGGTTTGCGTTCCAGGTCGGGAGTAAAATGTTCAGACGACGGGGAGCTCGCTAGGCAAGGCAAGCTCCAGAGGATGGCTTGCATGCACTGCAGAGAAACTTGCATACGACATCAGTGACAAATTAATTGGCCTCGATTCCATCTCGCTGGTTGCGTACAAAATACTAGATTGCATCGACAGAGTCAGCAGTATAAATATGTACATCACTTCATGTCTTTTCAAGAAAGAAAAAAAAATGAGTCGTCACGAACAAGGTGCCAGGCTGATTTTTGGGAGGCATAATGTGTGGGCTCCTCCCGACAAAGGCCTGCGGCATCACCGTACGTCCACTATTGCATCACTGTTGTTTCACTATAACAAAAACGGGCTGTAGCGGCGCAACCCATTTTATTGTAGAGGCAGGAGGATTAAAAGCCAGCCGCCGCTACAGATAGGCCGTCATTTGTAGCGGCGGATCACTTTGGACCGTCATCTGTAGCTGAGGACGACTTATTGGGCTGCCGCTACAAAAATCCAACTGCCGCTACTGGCTCCCTTCTACCATGTTGGCCCATGAGCCCACATCAGCCCACACAAACCTATATATTGGCAGCTTACTCAAGGGTCACAAGCTACTCCCCCACCCAGCCGCCTCCCGATGCCCTCTCCTGGCGCCTCTCCCTTCTCCCTCCACATCTCCCTCCCACCAGCGCGTCAATCCACTATCCCGATCCCCCACCGGCCCCGGCGAGCACGCGCAGCCCCGGCCCCAGCGAGGCGACTCCTAGTGTGGGAGGTGGAGCCTTGAGGAGGCCGGCCAAACACGGCCTTAGTCAGCGAAGAGCTTGCTGCTTCCGAGCGGCAACGACGATGTGGATCGCTTGAGCAGCACGACGGTGGTGAGGCAGGAAATGGTAATCAGCAAATTCAGCAACCTACTGAACTTAGAAATTAGAAGGTCACAGCACAGCCGGAGTTGAGAGTTAAGTGCCCGTCAAATGAGAAAAAGCGGTGCCAAGAAATTATGCGCCGCCAGAGCAGGTCCCTATGGTCAGAGAAGGTGGAACAGAAGCAGGAATGGCAAGCCGCCTAGCTACAATACTCGTGGGAGCACATTTCAATCATGTTTTTTCTACGATTCACGTGTTTTAGTGCATTGCCAGGAGCTAGCATGAAAACTTAGTTGTAACGTTCTGGTTTTAATCTATTGTTTATACTACCATTTTGTTGCTCTTGTTCTGCCACAGATAGCTTACTCCTTGATACCATATAACTTTGGCCCCGAAATAAAGAACTGCACAATCAAATATTTGCTTGACAGATGTATTTAGAACGAGGAACTTTTATTTATTAATTTTGAAATATTATTTAAAATAAATCTTCCATATATTTGTTGTAATACACCTCATTGTATTAGTATTTTGAGTGTTTTTTTTTTCATAAAACTTGCAGGCTTCACGGGGAAGAGCAAGATAACATGGAAGAATCCTATCGATACATGTTAGCGCTACCCCGTCTGCCTCACTACACCAAAAAAACGCTTGTAGCGGCGGCAGCAAATGCCTTAGCGGCGGGCATGAAAGAAGACCGCCGCTACAGACCCATCGGAGGTGTCCGGAAAGCCAACCGCCGCTACAGGGCTTTTGTAGCGGCGGCGCAAAATATCAACCTCCGCTACAGGCCCTTTTGTAGCGGCGGCCCATAATCACAACCGCCGCTACAGATATTGCAGGCTGTAGCGGCAGCCCACGTCATCAACCGCCGCTACAAAAGCCCAGCCCAATAAAAATACCTAACCCTAAGGGCAACAGCTTCCCACTCCCTGTTTCCTCCGAGCCGCCGCCCCTCCACTTCTCCCGTGCTTCCTTCGCTCTCTCCCCACCTCTCCCTCCACCTCTCGCTCTCTCCCGGACCTCTCCCCACGTCGGCTCTGCTCGTCCCCGAAGGCAATGGCCGAGATCCTCGCGCTGAGATCCTTCCCTCGCCAGATCTAGCCCCGGGGGCGGCAGGGTGCGGGGGCGGGCGTCGGCGGCGGCTGGCCCGGCACGGCGCACCTTCTCTCTTCTGACTGCTGCTGGTCCTCTCCCTCATATCTTCTGGGGCGCGAGGGTGCGGCCTCCGGCGAGGGCGCGGTTCCGGCGAGCCGCGGCCCCGGCAAGCCCCGGCGTCCACCACTACGACGACTTGCTCCTTTTTTCTATTCTCCCTTGTTCCCTCTTTCTATTCTCCCTTGTTTCTACTAGATCTACATGATGCTTATGTGTGTGCGCGACCTACTAGCAGGAGCGACGAGATCCATGGAGCCTCAAGCAGATCCGACGGCGACGCAGTCCACGGCGGTGAGGCAGCAGCGGCCGTGAGCAGACCTAGTTTCGACGGCGACTTCCACGGTGACGATGACTTCCCCGGAAACCACGACGCCCTTCAGCGGCGGATCCGGCCTCCACGAGGGGGGCGGCGGCGGCTCCGAGCAGATCCGACGGCAACTTGGACTCCCGCGGTGTGGATTGGATCTGCAGCGGTGCAACAACTGTGGACGGTAGGCATGGGCGCACCAATTTTTTTTTGGATCTACGGTAGAGGCGGGTGACATCCGGTAGAGGCGGGTGAAGATGTCACCCGCCGCTACTAGTCGTTCTGTTGCGGTGGTTCTGGCCGCCCGCCGCTACAGCCCCTGATCTGTAGCTACGGGAGCTTAGTGGCGGGATAGTAAAACCGCCGCTACAAGGGTTTTTTGTCCGCCTCTACAAGGTCTTTTTAGTGTAGTGCCTCTTTCTTGCGATAAATGCACTAGGAAGCATCAAGTTCATCTTCTTACTCACCGGCCACCTGAGAATTATTGTTTTCTCTAACGCTTTCTCGCTGTCTCTACTGCGTAGAGTCTCTTGGCACAAACAAGCTCAACAAGTTAGTTTTTTTTGTCATACTTGGTCGTGGATGGACTAAATATCAGACTGATAAAAGAAACTCACCCATTTGTTAAAGTGGCAAACTCTATTCTCTTCATATAATCAATTAAAATTAATTGCATATCTTCTAGGAAAAATTGCAAAAACCCACTTGCAATTTAGGGAGGTTTTCATATACCCACCTACAAGAAATTTTGCTTCAGTCGCCCCCCTGCAAATGTCTTCGTGTTTTCATATTACCCCCTCATAGCTTTGACCGGACAACATGGCTCTTATATGTTCTCCAATACGGGCTCGAATGGTCTATCTTACATTGCTACTATTTGATGTTGTTTAAATAATGTCAATGTGTTGGAATATATAAGTTTACTTTTCTTTATTTTATTCATAGTGGTGTGTCTAAGTTTTATCCTCATTTGTGATAGTATGACACACTTTTGCTTGTGTAACATCCCATTAGATGATAACTACGATATAGTGCAACATCAGATCAGTAATCCTATAGGCCAGAGAACACCCACGTCGTCTGGTCAAAACTATTAGGGGGGAATATGAAAACACATGGATACTTATAGGGGGGAGACTGAAATAAAATTTCTTATAGGTGGGTATATGAAAACCCCCTTGACATGCAAGTGGGTTTTCGCAATTTTCCCTGTCTTCCAAGGTGTTACTTCTTTCAATATACATTGGCATCAAATGTTTAAACTTCTTGCGTATTTCACCAACCTAACATTGCATGCATGGCAAGGTCTGATCAGAATTTTAGGTTATTAGTTCTCCATGTCTTGGTGCAGTGTTGTGCGTTTTAAGCATCGGTCCATCAGTGGGCACAATATATAATGTCTTTCCTAAGAGATGAGCGGAGTGATGGGAAAGGTGCATTGTATATGCTAACGCTAGTCTCAATGTGGTTTCATTTTCATTATTGATGTGCCACATAAGCAAAACAAATTTAATGACATGGTATGAGAGTTATGAAGAGAGAGGAGAAATGAGTTTCATTTAGATGAAACTCTGTGCACACACTTATCTAGACTTGAAACACCATGAAACTAGCATTGGAGGAGACAATTTTTTTTGAAAGACCTGGAGGAGAGAAATTTCATTTCATACTATGGATAACCAACCAATGAAACAAAAAAGATTTAAGTGGTATGAAACACCAAATGAAACAAGTATTGGAAGGGTGGTTTCATATATAGTTTCAAAACAATTTAGGTGACAAGGCAGTCTTGGAAACACCAAAAAAAAAAAAACTCCCTATTGAGACTAGCCTTATAAAGCAAAAGGCGCCTCGGCTTATCCGGCGCAACCTTTTTAATCATGGTCGTTATATACGTTCCATCTAGCTTGGCTAGTGTGCACACGTCTGGCAGAAAAAACAAGCTAGGGGAGGACAAACTAGGGAGTACTTCGTTGTTGCTTCCCGGTGGGCTTTGGCCCCTGCTACCAGAAGCTTCGACTTGAGTAAGTGTGTTGACTAGGAAGCTCCTTTCCACCTAACGTCACTCACGGTTGCTTCCCTGTGGGCTTCGCACCAGATTTCCTGGCTGCTCTGTCACAAATAAAATAAGCTAAAGAAAACAAATAAAAAAATTACAATCACAACTTCATTGGGAGCGTTCATAATCCATTGATGCTCGGCTCGCTGCCTATATAATCCACCAGGGGAAACTAAGATGAGGCAGAAGGAGAGCAATGGAAGAGGCTAGGGTACCTATCAAATTCACCGAGCATGCTGTCCACGGCAAGCTGATCCCAGCAAGAGCTGACTCAGACTTTACCTGCTACGCTTGCAAGGTCCGCGGGAAGGAAGGCAAGAAGATTTTCCAGTGCCCCAATGCTTCATGCAAGAAGAAGATACACGACCTGTGTGGACGCATGGGTGACACACAAAAGGCTGATCATATCCAGCACAAGCACACACTGCACCGCGATTCGACCGACCCCGCCACTCTAAACCCGAAGCCGTTCTGCATCGTGTGCAGGTTCCCGATTGAGGGGCTTCGGTACTGGTGCAAGAAGAAAGACTGCCGCATCATAGTGCACCCACTATGCTCACGGTACATGCCGGTCGACCTTAAGGACTATGTGCCGGGGACTGCAGCTCCTAAAGATAAGCAAGTTTTCCACAGCTTCCACGATCCCACCCATGGCCCTCTAACCCGCAAGAAAGCCTCCAAAGATTTCACCTGCGGAGCATGCAAGGTCAAAGGGCATGACGGGGAGTTCAAGTTTCAGTGCGCAGCATGTGGCTTCATGATGCATGAGATATGTGCGACGCTGCGCTTGAAGACGGTAAAGAACACGAAGCTGCACAGGCACGACCTGAAGCAAATTCTTGAGATGCCCAGCAAAGACAGAAGCCTGGGGATCTGCAAAGGGTGCCAAACAAGCGTCAAGGGGATTAGGTACGCGTGCCCGGAAGCTGGCTGCTCCATCGTAGTGCACCCATTGTGTATCAAGAAAGGGAACACCACCTACTAAGTGATAATAATATCGGGACAGCCCATCCGGATCCTGGGGTCACAGCTTCCACCGTGTGTCGTCGAATTTTTTTTTCTTTCTATTGTGGTGTGTCGACGAGCTGCCAATATTATGTGTCCAACTATCGGTGTTCTGTGAAATAAATAATTTATATGTTTTTGTCAGGTCCTGTGGTTGTCTAGTATCTTTCAGTGTAAGGTGGCACAATGTCGTCAATGTGATTGTGTGTTCTCCGTCTTTCATGTTTATGCATTCTTATATCATTTAAAAACAAATATGATATAAAAACATGTATATAAAGCTCTTGAACGATATGTGTTTGCTAAATTAATAAACTGATCAAAGCATAAACTTGATTGCGATACTAGTTTTCAGGTCAGAGAGAGGCCTGGCCCGTAAGCTGGTCCCTTTTAAAAGATGTCATTTGTTTTGAACCTTTTTTGGTTAAATCAAACTAGAGCAAGTGGCCCGCACGATTGTACATGTAATATTGGTGGTCTATTTGGTTTTGAGTCGAGTGATAATAATGTACAAATTAGAATTGCACGATTGCGCCAACTGATAATGTACTATGATCTATATATAAATTACATGTGCCGGTCTCTTTAAGTCATTCACAACTCTACGATTTCTTTTGAGGATCCTCAATTGTAAAACTTTTGCTCTTTGCTGGCTGTATTTTTCGGTGTTAGGATCTCTAGAAGTAGTGCTAGTAGTTTGAGTTTTAGGTTTATAGTTTGAATCTATCCATGTCGTATTTTTCGGTGTTGGGACCGTTAAAATATGGTTATAGAATTCGGAATGTTGGAGGTGAATTATTCATCAAAAAATTAATAGATGTCAACTTTTTTCATGTCCCTTGTATAAGTGGTGATTATAGGGTTTGGAGAAGAGTGATTGATTCAATTAAAAGATATGCTTTGTTTTCATGTTTTTAATCGAGGAGCATAAAAACCATTATACTTGGTTACTACAGTTGAAAGGGAACTGCATCTTAGTTAGATTTCAATTTCCTGAGATTTCTTCAATTGCTTTAGATCCTCACCTATGTTAATGAACGCTGTTAGGAATAATTTTGTCAGGTCGAAGCATTATGCCCTCGAAGTATGAGGTAAATTCATCAAGTTTTTGGTGGCTCACTGAAAAAGATGTTCATAAATGGAGTGGGAAATGGGATTTATTCCACCACTGAGGGTTTATGAGATTGGGCCAGAATGGCTGATAATAATTTCTAGAACAGTAAAAGATATAGAACAATGACCTATTCCTAGCTTGTAGGATCAAAATTTCTTTGAATGAGGTCAAAAAAAGAAGAAGAAAAAAATGTTTCTGTGAATCCGTTGTAATAGATCATAACTAGAGAACAATTGTTAAAATGTTGTTTGAGATGGTGGCAAACAGTGGAGTTTTTGTGCCAGGTTAAATATAGATCATTGTTCTTTGGGTGTCCTGTGACTAAACATAGGTAGAGTATGCTTGTGGAGGTTAACGTATATGATTATATTCTTGCATGTTTGGAGGATTTTACAAATAAAAACGTGATAATTGGTGGTGTTACATTTGATGCGCTTATTTTTAATGGGCTGTATGAAATGGAGAATTAGTTTCTTTTGTTACTAAACTCTTTAATTATTTGAACCAGTTGATTCTATATATCTTGTCTCGGATATGCCGGCTTACAGGAAATTTCACTTAATACAGGTTACAAACAGCAGGTCAGTCAGATTGGAACCTGGATAATTAAGGGACTGTCTGGATGTGCACAAGGAAGATTTGCTTGTGTGTCAACCATGTCGTAGTGTGTAGTCAGTAGTAGCTAGTGAGAATCAGATCATGTTCCATTGGCCAGCTGGATGCCGTTCAGGATGTGTGAGTTCCTTTCTTTTTGCTTTAGAATGGTCTCTCATAAGACATGGGTTACTCTATCGGTTTTTATGGATCATGAAACATGTGGAGATTGGTGGGACAATTATATATTCTAAATGCATGTAATCGTGTCTGTGTTAGAATATGCTCGAATTAAAAGCTTCATCGAATAAGGCAGCATTGCAAGTTCAGGGGATGCCATTAGGGCCATGCCGTTTGCGTCACATGTCTGGTTTGTCATCTTTGGATTATTGTTTACTGTTGAGCAGTACAAAGCGATGTCTTTCAGAAAAATGTTCTTGCTTATTGGATTAAAATGGAGCCATTAGCACGGATTTTATTGTTTGCAAATCAATAAAAGAAGTGTGGGAGGCCAAGGAATAAATGTTCAGTGCTGCTGCTGTGCTGATTTCAGGGGGCGCAAGGAGAAGGGATTAGGAAGAAGAAGGAGAAGGAAGAGGGGGAAATTCGTGGAATTGATCAATTTCCTTGCAAATTGGAGTTCCTTGCCTCAAGATTTAATCCTACGTAGTCCCTAGCTGTTCATAGATGAGCTTATTTGATCAGATTCGTCGGCACAAGTCGTATGATTGTTGGATTAATCCTATATCTGGTATATATTAACGGGTTCGGATTTTGATAATCGGCCAATAACAAAAGTCATAGATAATGTTTTTATGTTTCCAACAATGTTGGTCTCACTCAGATTCCGATAAGTGTGGTTAAGGAGAAAACGTAATTTTAGTACTTCTGTCTCAGGATTTCTTAGTCTGTTCAGTTCTCTATATTTAATTACTTTTGGGCTAGTTGGGGGATTATTTAGCAAATTTCTCTGTTACAAAAGTTGTAGGAAATTGTCTGTATATGTCCATAATGTATTCATTTGGTTCAGAAAATTAAAAGTTATGGTCAGAATAGTAAAAAGTTCAGAAACTTCGGATGAATTTGGGATAACGAGTGAATTAGTGTATTTTCGCTTGGATAAGGGAATCGTTTTAATATTTTGAAAATAGGTTTGTATGTGCAGCTCGGTGTTAAGGACGTACCGTCAACATCTCGCTAAGGTTAAGGCCAGTGCATATCGATCGAGCTTGTGTGATGATATTTGCCTTGTTGAATGTGTTCACTAATCTTCTTGCATTGTTCATTCAATTTGAGTTGTCTTTCATTTGGAAGTCTCATGATTACGTTCCATCACATTTCAAGTTTTTTATTTACATATCATTTTTGTTCCGGTTGATCGGATGTGCAAATTGATTCTTATATTCATTTTCCTATGAGTAAGCGCCACTTGCTCGGCTTTACCAGTAAATGCAATGACTTCAATTGTTGTCTGTTTCAGATGGAAACTACTATTTCAATGGATGTGATCATTTCAAGAGAAGTTCAGTTTTCCTTTGTTTTTGTATTTCATCATATTGTATCCATTCTTCCAGCTCCAATTGTACTTGCTGAGTGTTTTGAGTCATTCTTGTGTTTCATTTGATTTTTAGGTACCCGTTGACTCAGAGCATGCATTGGAGGGGGAGTAGTACTTCACTTTTGAGCACACATACAACTTCACCTCTGCTTGGGTATAATTAATCTTTTAGACTTGTCATTGTCGTGTGGTCGTTGAGGAAGGTCATGAGGATGATATGTCATTTTAACGGTCTATTTGTCGTGTGTGATGGTCGATTGTTGCTTTATTATGCTTGTTTTATCTCTTATTGTGACCTGTTGCCCGCGGATGGTACAATTTATAGGGGAGACTCTACCAGATTTTCAAATAATTTTTATACTTAGTGAGGTTATGGTGAGATTTAGGTAGCCTCCAGGTTGGTGAATGTGTGGGGTGTTACACCTGGCCTGGAAAACGGTCATGCTTTCCCCATAAAAAAAGGTTCAGCACTCTAATTTAGTCTTATAATTTGTAGCCTCAGCTTTATTATTGATACAGATATTAGAGATCGTTGTTGACCATGCTATCTTCACCTGAAAAACTCGTAAACAATGGTGACCACCAGATTTTTATGGCACGCTGATTATGCTCGAAGGGATGTTTAAAACTGAACCGCTTAGGCAAGGAATTGAGCAGATCAAACATTCAATGTAGTACCATAGTGGCGTAGTCTTTCTTTTTTTTACCCTCCGTGATGAGATCATGGTTTCTTTACCACAATAGTCTTGTTTTGATTTTTTTTTTCTTTTTTGCGAAGGCTATAGCGCTATAGTATGTAAAGATTGAAGTATAATTCTTTCATGTTGACATAGAGATTTGCACAGAATGCGAAATTAACAAAACAGTTAGTTCTTCGAACCAAGGGCTAAGCTGCAGCGGCTCTGCCTCAATTCAGCACTGCACAGTTGCGGCGGATGTTCCCCTGGGCCCCCGTTTTGACCCCGACCCGGCCCAGCTTAGCCATGGCCGTCACGAAGGCCCGATTGAAGGCGACACTGCTCCGGGCCCACGCATCTACGGTGGGCCTGGACCTTGGGTCAGAGTAGAGGACCTGGTCAGAGGCGAGCAGGCCCTTCCCGCTCTGCAGGTTCTTGAAGTACTGGTTGTCAAAAGTCACTGGCGTCACCGGGTCCATGGATACGGCAATCCGTGGGTCCACGTTAGCTGGACACTGCGATCGTAGCTGCGCCGCGTAGCCCGGGTTCATGGTCGGGTCCGGCGATGGCCCGGTGATCCGGCCGGCGAAGGTGCGGCAGTGCGCCAACCCCACCGTGTGCCCAGCTACACGATATTGTAACATAATAAATTGTCAGTTATATGCTAATAATATACACACCGTCGTATGAAAAAGACGCGAAACCAAAAGCTGCTAGCGACAGGAGATGATGGGCTTCGCTTGGAAGTAAGTGATAGGATGTTTCGTACACTAGTAGTAGCTCTAGACTCCAAAACAGGAATGAGATCGAGCTGCATACGTTTTCCTCAAAATTTTAGCGCAACTGAAGGTGGTGGCCACGGTTGCTTTTACAGTTGGTTTTGCCCAATTGCCAAGTAGAAGCAAACCCTTGTAGTGGAACCTTGTCATGTTGTTATCCTTATGCACAAGCTAAGTGCTGCATTTCTCAGAGTCCACTGTGGCACTGAGTGGCGCGCACTTGCTAGTTAACTTGCCTTCCACGATCAGGAACAACAGATCGAGCTAGGAAGAAGCACATGGGGTTGACGGCGACAGGTCAAGGAATGCGTGCCACGATAGACTTACCGGAAAGGGCGATCATGTCAGCCTGGGAGAGGCCGTTGACGGCGAAGATCGCCGTGAGCTGGTCGAGGTTGAGGAACGGCGCCGGCAGCTTGCCGTTGACGCTGCTCGCCGTCGAGCTCAGCCCGTCGAGCCTCCCCAGCTCCACCGCGTACGACGGACCGCCGGCCTGCGCAAGCAGAGTCGTAACATTCAGAAACTTGGGTTGCTTGCAGTGATGAAGCAGACAGATAGTGCGAGAGCTTCAATTGAAAATTACGCACCAGAGCGATCACGTCTCTGGTGGCCATGGTGAGGATGTCGGCGCAGGACACCTTGTTCCGGCACTGCGGCACGGCGTCCACCGCCGCCTTCGCCTTGATGACGGCGTCGAAGCCGTCGCCGGCCAGGGACAGGTTGTTGGGGTGGTCCTTCTCCGCCGTGTTGTTCGCCGTCGACGCCACGATCACGGACGCGTCGCAACCCTGCACGCATGATGATCGCCGTCGTTGGTACGACCACACAACAGAGTGATATGTTCAGAACAGTTGTATGGCCAGGCACTCATCAGATGCGTACGTACCTCGACGAAGCAGTCGTGGAAGAAGAGCCGCACGGTGGCGCCGACGGTCGTCAACGTCTGCTGCACCTTCCTAGCGACGGCGCCGCGGACGATGGCCTCCACGTTGGGGCACACGCCGGCGTAGTAGTTTCGCCGGAGCTGCGCCTCGCATACGGTGGCGCTGCCCGCCGCAGTGACCACCAGCACCAGGAGCGCCGCCGCGAGCCTCACGCTGCCGATGCCCATTGTCCTTCAGTGCGTGCCCGTCTTTTGCGTTGCCAACGTATAACGTCTGACGAGAGTGGGTTTATATACGGCCCTTTTCGTTCTATAGAAACTTTTAATTATGTTGCCAAAATTACACATTTGAGTTCCAAAGAGTATCATGATTTGTTGCAGGCTTAGCTAAAAAATAAATTATGATGTAGCATGGCTGGGATACGGGCAGGGATTCGACTGGTGTGACGCAAGTGGTCAAATGATGACCATGATACCACCGTCTAGAGTGGCGTAGTGGTAAAGGGATAAGATAAGGTTCTGAATGGTGACACATGTATATACGCGGTGGTGTGTCCGCTACATCCTCAAGATTGTTTGAAGACACATCAATACTTCACGTAAATCATCTCCAAAAAAAAAAAAATCACGTAAATTATTCCAGTTTATTTTTAACAGAAAACATTTCATTTTTTTTGTCTGTATTATAAAACCGCATAAAATTCAAGATTGTTTGATTGTTGGTGTTTTGTGATGATGTGAGCAGCAGAGGTGCAAATTCTACAAGTGGATAGAGAGTTGCATTGTATACTGAATAGTTTTTTTTAAGGGAATTGTATACTGAATATTTTTTTTTTGAGCAACTGCAAATTGTATACTTTAGTGTGACCGGCATGGTTTTGCAGCGACCTCCTATACATAGGGCGTCCTACAGGATTCAACTTGTAGGTCAGCCCAATAGCCCACCAAATTCGGCCATTTAAGGCAACTTAGCCTATCAAGTAACTGTCAACATTTTCAAACACCAGTTTCAACATTTTCGTAAGCCTATATCAACATTTTCAAACAACTGAGTCAATATTTTCGCTAAAAATGTTGACATAACACATCTAAAATGTTGACGCAGTGCAAAAAAAAAATATTGACAAAATTTAAAAATTAAAAAATTCAAAAAATATTCAAATTGGATCTCATTTGGTAGAATTAATTGTAACAAACACGTAGGTTCAAACGGATTCGAAAACGGACTTATGGTTTAAGAGAAAAATGCGTTTAAAGTTTACAAATCGTTTCTTTTCTGCCACTTCCCACCCGCTCCAATCAGGATGCGCCACGTGTCGTCCATCTGTGCTCTCCCTCTCAACCAGCAGCGTACGTGAGCCGTTCGATGTCCGTTTGCACGAATCTCAAAGCGTTCTATCAAAAATATTTTGTACGGTGGGCTACGTATAGGATTGGCGGGTTTTGCAGGCCCGTAGCTCATGCGTATGGGCTTTCAGTCGTCTGATCGAGCAATCGACGGCCAGTGTCGGACCCACGTATTGGGTCACATGGGCCTCGACATGCCCTAAAATTCCGGCCCAAGCACAATTTTAACACTATAGCATAGCTACAGTAACCGATTTTTTTTTCTTATGGCCTTTTTCTCTTGTCGGCCCACTCTAATGGGCCGAGCTGGGTCCGCCAGTGTCGACAGCATGGATCAACTGTAGGACTAACCCCTCAAAAAAAACTGTAGGACTATTTTATTTTTTTTAAAAAATATGCATTAATATTCTCGCCTTCGTATCAATCGAACATGTAGCTATTCATTATTACAAGTTTATAACCAAGGTCCATGATGAAGAAAAGATAAAACACAAAAGTTCATGATAACCATGACTTGCATCATCATTATTCAACTAGTGAATTAACAACTAATGAATAGGACTATGAACAACCAGGATTTATTTTCTAGTTCTACGAAAACCTTTCCTTCTTACTTCTTATACAAGCTACGCGCGCGCATACACGCGCGCGCATACCATGCATGCTGAGATGCTGACGCCTACTTTGCACATCTACTTGACAAATGACAATGCCGTACCACACGCACTAGTGCTAATTGACGCGAGCGGGAACACTTAGTTTGAGTTTCCATTTTGAGTTATCTTTCCTTTCCTCTTTACAAACAAGTTTGTCAGAAGAGAGTAACGAATTAATATAGCGTGAGCAGAATGGCCGCAACACATTAGCTCAGTTCTATTCTATTCTTTGAGGGGCATCAGCTCAATTAATTGAACACTGCACAGTTGCGTCGGATGTTCCCTTGGGCCCCCGTCTTGACCCCTATCCGGCCCATCTTGGTGATGGCCTCCACAAAGGCCTTGTTGAATGCTGTGCTGCTCTGAGCCCATGCATCAACCGTGGGCCTGGACCTCGGGTCGGAGTGGAGGACTTGGTCGGACGCAAGGAGGCCCATCCCGTTCTGCAAGTTCTTATAGTACTGGTTGTCGAAGGCGCGTGGCGTCACCACATCCATGGTCACGGCGATCCTTGGGTCAACATTGGGCGGGCACCAAGACCGCAACTGAGCAGCAAAGCTTGAGTTCAGCGTCGGGTCCGGTGTCGGCCCACGGATCCGGCCCGTGAAGGTGTTGCAGTGCGCAAAGCCCACTGTGTGACCCGCTGCACCAAAAAAAAAAAACGTCCGGGTTAATCACTTGATTACCAGTTTAGCATTAAATAGATTCAGTTTTGAAAGGACAAAAATACTATTCCAATTGGTCCGAAGCTAAAGTAGTGACGAGAAATGTCGTTATCGAACAAATCCGTCATTTGGCCGGCAGAGACAGGTTTGTCTTTTCATATTTTGGATCAACTAGTGGTAGGTTTTTGTTACACATGATCAGACGATTTGTACAGTTATACAGCAGGTTCCAAACAGGCGCAGGGTATCAACAGTGGAATTCCAAACGAAGAAGTAATGTTTGCAGCACTAGTTGTGGTTGCCTTGGGTTGCAAGACTGGTGGTGAAAAAACCGTAAAGATTGATCAAGCTCTATAAGAGTCAGCACGTGGAACAACCGGAGAGAAAGACTTACCAGAGAGCGCGATCATGTCTGTCTGCGACAGACCGTTGGTGGCGAAGAGTGCCGTGAGCTGGTCAAGGTTGAACGACGGCGGCGCCAGCTTGCCGTTGACGCTGCTCGCCGTCGAGCTCAGGCCGTCCAGCCTCCCCAGCTCCACCGCGTACGACGGGCCGCCGGCCTGCAGGTGCAAGCCAAGATCAGTTCATTAAGGCAGGGTGCTCTGCAACTGCAACTGCCTACCTACCAGAGCGATGACGTCCCTGGTGGCCATGGCGAGGATGTCGGCGCATGACACCCTGTTCCGGCACTGCGGCACGGCGTCGACGGCGGCCTTGGCCCGGATGACGGTGTCGAAGCCGTCGCCGGCGAGGGACAGGTTGACGGGGTTGTCCTTCTCGGCGGTGTTGTTGGCCGTGGACGCCACGATGACGGAGGCGTCGCAGCCCTCGACGAAGCAGTCGTGGAAGAAGAGGTGCACGGTGGCGCCCACGGTGATGAACGTCTGCTGGAACTTCCTCGTGACGGCGTCGCGGACGATGGACTCCACGTTCGGGCACACGCCGGCGTAGTAGTTGCGACGGAGCTGCGCCGCGCACGCCGTCGCCGTGGCCAGCACCAGGAGTGCCGCCGCCGCGAGCCGCACGATGCTGCAGGCGGCCATTTCTGATTTGCTGTTCTTCACCTAGCTAGTGTCCGATAAGATTGTGCAGAGAACATTATATATACAGCTGTGATCGTGGTTGCATTGCAGATGGTGTTACGCGAGTGGTGAAGTGATGGCGACGATAATACCACCGGCGCGGCCGGCTAGAGTGGCGTAGTGGTATATATGCACGGAGGACAAGATATGGCCATGATCCACAATTAGTGACGGCACACGTACGCCGTGGTATATCTGCTGTGCTTCCTTTTGCGATCGAGGTGGCTGCTGAGTGCATGGTCATCGAGGAAGAAGATAGAGACCGTGCGTGCCTAGCAACTACAGCTGAAAATGATACACCGGGAGAAGCAACTGATGAAGCTTCTCCCTGCTGGACCAAACTTTTTTTTACACTTTTTGGGCCCAATTTCAACACTAACTGGACGTCGACTCTGGACGAGGTGCGAGCCGTGCGACGGGCACTAGCTGAACTTTTTGTATGTGTGTTTGAGGACCAGCACTAAGTGAACTTGTTTGCACTCCAAACCTCCACTTTGGTAAGTGCCTTTGGTGCCAACCTAGTAAAAAGGGTCACGCCATATTACAAGTGCCTTCTCCATAACTCTGATTCGAGAGATGTGTATTTGGGTGATGGATTACGTTCAGATGAATACACGATGCCCATTATTAGTTCAGTTAAGTGGTTTTGCCACTCTTCCAAGCCCTAGCCCCAAGTAAATAATCATCCCATTTGTTCCTAGTTGCATAGATTTACAAGCTTAGTTAGGAAAACATCTTTCCTGAATCTTCTCTTTTTTTTAGTTTCCACCTAACTTAACATCTTTTGGGTGAAGGGAGATTGTATTGAAGTTTCAAGTCAAAGAGACCCAAGTTTCAAACGTTGATGTAATTGTTTGAGACAGTAAATTGAGTCATGATTTTGCACCGATCGTAATTGTTTGGGGAGTACATTCAATAATGTTTTTTTTAGGACGATCGGACAAATAATTTGATCGGGGGAGCCAAATGGATTTTTTTTTCCAATCCAAAACCAGCAGGATAGGAGTACGTACAAGGGGAAGGGAATGGGGATGCTCGGATTGTTTTTTTACACTTTACAGACGGGTTCTAGTGGTCCGTACATTGCCTTCGACAAATCCAATAGGTTGAAACCAATCGGCACTCGACACTAGAGTGTTTTTTCCCCACAAAAAAGAATAAGAATCAGGACGAGACGCCAAGGCTAATAATACTCTGTTTTGTTCATATCCATGGATGTTCATGTCCAGTCACCTAAAAGAGAACAAGAGGACGGCAGGTCCGGTGCATGCATGTACATCCATAATAATACACCCAAACAAGGCGAATGAATGTCGTTAAATCCTACGCAGTGCAGGTTGTTCTCTGTCCAGCTGCTGCATGCTGATCACAAAGCAAGCAAAGCTGGTGACTTTCTTAGTCTCATGCATGATCCAGATAGTATCGCCGATAGCACGTAGCACTCGTCAGCCAGTTTAGCCACGATGTCTCGGCGGAAGCGAAGGGTCGATGAGATAGGTGAGCAGGCGCTCTCGGCCGCAGTCGGTGACGTTGTCGACGCGCGCGCGAGCGTCGAGGAGCGGCTGTGGCGCCTGGAAACTCTGGTCATTCCGCAGCTGGTGGCTTCGCCGGTGGCTCTGGAGGCTCCGGGAGACCGCTCTCGAAGGTGACGACGTGCTAAGGTCGTTCAGGCAGCGGCGTGCAGCTGAGGCAGCCGCCAACGCCGCCGCCGGTGGAGTGCCCGGTAACAATCTTTGGAACGCTGTGAAGGGCGCTTTTCAGTCAGCGAAGAGCTTGCTTTTCCCCAGGAGCGACGAGGACGATGTGGATCGAGTGGAGAGGCTGGAGATGGTCTGTACTGGAATCAGTGACTTCAGCAAGCTGCTCGAATTAGAAATTAAAAAGTCACAGCAGCCAGAGCCGGAGTTAGTTGTCCATCGCATGATAAGAAGAGGTGCATCGGCCGCAAAGAGCAGGGCCCTAAGGATAGAAAAGAAGATGGGAACAGAAGCAGGAATGGCAAGCCGCCGCCTGCAGATTGGTTCAGCACAATACTCGACGGAGCAGATTTTGATCATGAAGTTTTTTTACATTTCACGTGCGGAGTATATTGCCAGCATATGAAAGGAATCGGCCTGCTGATGGTGACATCCGGCGAGTCATTTTCAAGCTCATAGCTCTGGCGGCAATGCCCGTCTCACACCTCCCAAAGCTGGAACCGAGCACGGATAGACGGTGTGCCCTAGTGATTGATGCACGTGGAGCTGTTCAGACCAGTCGCAGGAAAGTCGACTACGGCCAGCGGTGGCTGGCTGAATGGCACCAAGAGCGGCCGGCTGTGGCAGATAAAGCCAACCGTGCCGGGTGTGCTACCGCCTTGCTTTTCGGAGCTGAATCTGTAAAGATTATTGAACCATAAGTGAATTGTCAACTCTTTCCATCATATTAAGTTGATGGGTGCAACTGCTCAGTGCATAATAGCTTTACAAAGATGAGGCTAATGTATTTAGTTGAGGAGAGCGCTGCAAACTGTTTATGCATGCTTGATCCACCTGTGTCACCGCTAGTGACAATTATTCATTTGCGTTTGCTCAGCTGTAAGTCCAACAATGTTTTTCCGCAACTCTTGTTTTTTAGTCATACTGGAAATTGCTTTAAGGCCAGCGGTTTTTATCCATTCATAGATTGGGAAGCGAAGGTTCTCTTTTTCTTTTTCCTGTCTTAGAATGTTTTGTCTAGTTGTCGGTCTTTGTGACTGCTTTTTAATGACTACATGCATGTAACCCGTGTTGCAGAGGTCAGAATAAATTTTTCCTATTAAAAAAATGGACTCCATGAAGCATGTTCTCACCTACATGAAACTGATGGGATGGCCTGAATGTGCAACAAGTATCAAAACTTAGTTGTTGCATTCCGGTTTCATCATTAGTTGTCTATACCATTTCACTGCTCTTCTCCTCCAATCCAACAGGTAGCCTACTCCTCGATACCATAAAACTTTGGCTTCATGCTGTGGCACGTTAGGGCCAGAAGGGGCCCCATCCCCCTTGGTCAAGTAAATTTTCACATGATTGAGAGCATTATCTCAAAAAACAAAACATGACCGAGAGCCAAATCTGTTGATTAGCTAGTCAAGTTGGTCGGTAAAAGCTGGACGGTGATGTGTTTTGTTGAGAAGTTAGCTCTCAGATCCGTTTTAGAAGTCTGTACATGGCTTTGCTACTGTAGTGGCCCCTCCTACCATCGATAGCTGGATACGCCAGTGGCCTCATGGATGATGGAGCATTAAAATCTAGAATTAAACAATCAAATATTTGTATGAAAGATGTATTTAAAAAGAGGAACATGCACTTTTCAAAGTTTGAAAAGTTATTTAAAATCAATGTTGAACTATATTTGTTGTAATACACACTACATTTGTATTATTTGCAATGTCAACATATATATAAAACACATTAATCGCAAAGTTTCTCATTTCATGAAACCAGTAGGCTGCAGTGGGAATAATAAGAGCGTGAAATAACAGTAGCCCATCGGTACATGTTGATGCTACCTGTCCGACTCTCTTTTGGCTGCCTTAATAAAAGCAATGCTGAAGCATAAACTACATCATTTTTATTTCCCACCCTCTAACCGAGTACTTGCGTTTTTTAGCAAATTGGGTCTTAGATTCTTCATCATGCTTGGCGGTTAACAGATTAGAGATTAGATTCCTTGAGAAATTGGCCTATTCGTTAATGTGACAAACTCTATTCTCTTCCTCTAATCAATAAAAATTGATTTCATATCTTCCAAAATATTATTTTTTTCATTTTACATTGACATCAAATGTTTATATTTGCTTTGTATATCATCAAGCAAGGTCAGAGACTTATTTTTATATTTCTCCATGTCTTGATATTGTGTTCTTTTTAAGCACCATTCTATCAGTGGGCACAATATATAACTTTCCAATCAATAGTAGATTCCTCTATAACTTCATTGTGGCTAATGGGATATATCTAGGAGAAAAAGAGATATCTGTCATACACGGACAATGTAACTTGGATGGATATGATGGACAAATCTGATGCAACACACACTTTATGTGTGTATCCGTAGTATGATATAAGTTGCCAAGCTACTGTCACAACATTGGAAGATTCACAGCTACCATCTGTTATAGTCGTTTCCTTTGAGAAATATCTTATTCTTGTAATCATCAGTTATCTTACACTTGAGTGTTAAAAGAAGCCTACATGTTTGCTCTTGAGGCTAAGAATTCTGACAATTGTAAGGTACTATTACTCTATTTCCGGACAGTTCATATATATCTGGTACTATTACAAACAGTCCCAGCAAACAAAACAAAATTAGCTTGTTTCCATGTTATACGTGAAAAAAAAACTTAAACCTTTCTTTGTGTGAAAATTGTTGAAATAAAAAGATAGAGAGACAGTTTTGGCGTCATTTGTCCAGGGCATTCGAGATGGCACCAAACCTCATTGCCTTGTTCATTCTGTGTGTCGCCGCCACTGCTCAGCAATCATGTAGTATTTGGATGGCCACTAAAATCTAATCATTTCCTAGCTTCCTGTCATAATTTTGTGCTCTGACAAAACTGCCGATAAAGCAATGATTTTACCCGCCGCAGTGTCGCAGATCCTTCTCGGAACCAGCAAACCCCACGGCTTCACAATTTTCGTACTGGACTTTTACAACAAAAGGTTTTTTGGTTTGCAAAAATAAATTCATTCCACTTAGCTATTGTTTACGCTTGAATGAATTTTTAAGTGGTAAATAAGTAATATGAAAATTCAGACAAACTACCATAATTCCTTATCTGCTAAACGAAGTGATTTTTAAATTTGTTACATGGACATATTTGCATATAAGAACTTATGAGTTACTTCACACAGCACTATTAAAATTTGAACGACAATCTGTAGATCAATAAAATAATTACCAGATGTAAACCCTCATTCGCATGTCTACTTTGCTGACAGCCAAACTAGTGAGGCCAAGGCGGACGTGCCTAAAGTAGCTTCCATCGGTTCCTGCTTATTTGTGTCGGTACGTTGAAGAAAGTTCTTGCCGCGCATCATCGAGCATATCGAACAGGATGTGTGTATGATCCTTCACACTTCCAAGCTCGATCGTCAGTCCTGTCGATACAAGAGAGCTACATCTCACAAGTCACAACAAGAATGTCCCGAAAACGCAAGATTGAGGAGCTGTGCGAGCACATCGTGTCGACGGCGGTGGGGGAGCACATCGTGTCGGCTGCGGTCGGCGACATGGTCACCCGCACCATATCCGCTGCGGTGGGATTCAGTGTTCAGGTTATCGGTATTAAAAAAATTTCGGAACCCAGCGATAGGAACGAAATTCACGAATTTCGGCGATTTTCGGGAATTTCGGACCGAAATTTTTCAAACGAATGTTTGAATTCGATCAAAATTTGTCCGAAATTTGGTCCGAAAAAATCCGAAAATTGTGAACGAATTTCGTCGAATTTCAATGAAATTCCGGAGACAGGATGAAAGCAACGTCAAAACCTTTCACGTTGGCTGTAGAAAGTGACAAGAGCATTCGTCATCGATGTTTCCTGAACAAGTAGCGGCCTCCAATTTTTTTCCCTGCCCTCATCACCGTTTTAACATCGATCCCCTACTTGAGCACAAGCAGCGATCGGAGTATAAAGGAAGCCTTGTGTTGCGGGCGCAGCCGCACTCGTCAAGTGCTGCGGGGATCTTCTCCGCTCTGATGATGAGGTCGTGCCCCGACCCTCGATCAGTGAAAAAAATTTCGGCCGAAAATCACCGAAATTCGCCGAAATTTCGGTTTACCGGCCTTGAGCGATAAACTGACGTACCGGCCCAAATATTTCGGCCCAGTTTGAATTTTTCTTCGGTCCAGCAAAGCCCAGATGGCCCATATATTCTTCTCCATGTGGTTAAAACTGCAGATGAAACCCTAGCCGCCGTCAATTTCATTTCTCTCTCTTCTTCAACCTCCAGTTCACTTTCGTGAGTCCCTCCCTCTCCTCTTCACGTCCCCACGCAGATCCGCCCTCCACCTAGCGTCCCCACGGAAATCCGTCCACGGATCATGCAAATTGGCTGGCAGCATCCCGGACGTTCGCGTCGTCGTCGCTGAGCCGGCCCACGACCAGCAGCGCTAGCTCGTCGGCGCGGCGTCGTATCGCGTCCCCTCCAGCGATAGCGCATCGAGGGTCGGGGCACGACCTCATCATCAGAGCGGAGAAGATCCCCGCAGCACTTGACGAGTGCGGCTACGCCCGCAACACAAGGCTTCCTTTATACTCCGATCGCTGCTTGTGCTCAAGTAGGGGATCGATGTTAAAACGGTGATGAGGGCAGGGAAAAAAATTGGAGGCCGCTACTTGTTCAGGAAACATCGATGACGAATGCTCTTGTCACTTTCTACAGCCAACGTGAAAGGTTTTGACGTTGCTTTCATCCTGTCTCCGGAATTTCATTGAAATTCGACGAAATTCGTTCACAATTTTCGGATTTTTTCGGACCAAATTTCGGACAAATTTTGATCGAATTCAAACATTCGTTTGAAAAATTTCGGTCCGAAATTCCCGAAAATCGCCGAAATTCGTGAATTTCGTTCCTATCGCTGGGTTCCGAAATTTTTTTAATACCGATAACCTGAACACTGCCCTCGATGCGCTATCGCTGGAGGGGACGCGATACGACGCCGCGCCGACGAGCTAGCGCTGCTGGTCGTGGGCCGGCTCAGCGACGACGACGCGAACGTCCGGGATGCTGCCAGCCAATTTGCATGATCCGTGGACGGATTTCCGTGGGGACGCTAGGTGGAGGGCGGATCTGCGTGGGGACGTGAAGAGGAGAGGGAGGGACTCACGAAAGTGAACTGGAGGTTGAAGAAGAGAGAGAAATGAAATTGACGGCGGCTAGGGTTTCATCTGCAGTTTTAACCACATGGAGAAGAATATATGGGCCATCTGGGCTTTGCTGGACCGAAGAAAAATTCAAACTGGGCCGAAATATTTGGGCCGGTACGTCAGTTTATCGCTCAAGGCCGGTAAACCGAAATTTCGGCGAATTTCGGTGATTTTCGGCCGAAATTTTTTTCACTGGGTGGGAAAGCTGGAGGAGCGGGAGGACCTGGAGAGGCAGGTGAAGCGCCTGGACACGCTTGTGACGAGGGTCCACAGCGCGGTGGCGGCGGCGGAGGGCGTGCACATCCGCAACTGGTGGCTTCGCCGGTGGCTCTGGAAGCTGCGCGAAGCGGCTGCGAGGGCGCGGACGCCGTGCGCTCGTTCAGACGGCGAGCCGCGGATGAGGCTGGCGGCGGCGACAACGCGGGGCCGGCCGGTCCCTGGTGGGCGCGACTTCTTAGGATGGCCAAGAGCCTCTTCTTCTCCCGGGACGGCGGCTCGGCCGTGCTTGTTAGGTGCGCGGTGGCGCAGCAGGAGGAGGTCGCCTCCGACCTGGGCGATTTCCTCAAACCGCTTGACATGGAGATCAGGAGGGCACCACAGCATCTGCCGCCGCAGCCGCCGCCGGCGCCACCGGCAGCGGATCCCACTGAATTGGAGTACATTTCTGATTGGGAGATGCTGGACGCCACCGATACGGATACTGGTTCTGTGGAACACCTCCTCACATGTTATGGTGGAGATGTTCTTCATGATCATTACTGTGTGATGGGACTCGAGAGCCCCACTGCAAGCAGGAACGAAGAGCCAGACAAGGTCACGGAGGGGCGCATCACGGGTATGATCAGGTTCGCGATCGGTGCCAGTGTGATCTGGTTTGTGTTCCAGGTCGGGAGTAAAATGTTCAGACGACGGGGAGCTCGCTGACGGCATTGTCCGTCTCACACCTCCCAACGCTGGAACCAGGCACGGATAGGCGGCATGCCCTGGTGACTGATGCACGTGGTGCTGGTTCAGATCAGTTGCAGGGAAGCCGACCACGGCCAGCGGTGGCTGGCTGAGTGCACCGGGAGCTGTAGGGCTGTGGCGGACACAGCCGACCGTGCAGAGTGTGCTACCCAACTTACTTTTCGGAGCTGAATCTCGTGAAAATTGTTGTTTGATTGCCCACCTTCCTCATCAGTTTAAGTTGGTAGGTACAAAACAGGTTGGAGCCTAATAGCTTTTACAAAGATAAGGACAATGAGTGTAGGTGAAGAAGGCGGTGCAGATTGTGGCGACAGTGGCAGTGCATCTCATTGGTCAGGTTTACAGTTGTTCCACAACGCCCTGGCCTAGTCGTGAGAGTCAAGGCACTGGCACACAAGCTGTTTATGCAAAAATGCAATGGTAGGTAAGAAATCATTCCGGTAACTCTTGTTTTTTATTCATATCGGAATTGTTTTGAGGCTCTCTGTTTTTATTCATTCGTTGTTGATCGGGAACCGAAGGTTCGTTTTCTTTTCTTTCTTTTTTTAATCTTAGGCTCTTCTGTCTAATTGTTACTTGTCAGTCTTTGTGACCGCTTTGTAATGACTACATATAACTCACGTTACAGAGGTCAAAATAATTTTTTCCTATTCTAAAACAAAACTCTTTTTCAGAACAACAGACCATGTTCTCACTAGTATGAAACTTGTGGGATGGCCTGAATTTACAGCTAGTATCAAAACTTAGCTGTTTATACCATTTCATTGCTCTTCGCCACCGATGGGTAGCCTACTCCTTGATACCATATATAATACTTTGGCCTCATGGACCATGGAAATCAAGAAATGCACCATCAATTAAATTTAAATTTTTTTAAAATAGTTAAATGTAATGTTCCCTATATTTGTTGTAATACACCCATTAATTTTAGAGTGTGGTTTTTGTGAGCACAGGGGTGTGCGCCCACCCCTAGTTTAACTACTAATTATGGCTAAATATATAAATCAACTATGTGATTGTACTATCAAGCATGTCAAATCAGTTGTATATATGTCAAATTAATGCGTCAATTCATGATTTAATGTACAAAAATGCTAAATTTATACACCATGTGTTAGATCATAGATGAGTTACCAATTAATAGTGCATGGTGTATAAATTTGGCATTTTCGTACATTAAATCATGAATTGGCGCACTAATTTGACATATATACAACTGATTTGACATGTTTGATAGTACAATCACATAGTTGATTTTTTATACTGGATCATTATTAATAGTCAAACTAGCGTGGACGCACACCCCTGTGCTCACAGAAGTATTTATCTTAATTTTATTATTTGCATTGTCAACTCATGTATAAACAATAATGAGAGACCGTGGAACAACTGAAGCCCATCGGTCCATGTTGATGCTACCTGTCTGCCTTCATGTTGGCTGCATCAATAAATGCAATGGTGAAGGCTAAATAAGTACATCATTTTTCTTTTTCTTTTTTTTTTTGCGAGGGAAGTACATCATTTTTATTTCTCGCCCGAATCTCAGAGTTGTGGTAACAAGAAACTAATTGGAAAATGGACCTTGCCAACCTCGCACTCTTAGTTTTCCATCGACATGGACTGAAGAGAGAAATAGAACGTTTAATCCTGACTGTTTGATGAATTTGGGGATTGTCTAGAGTATAGCGAGTCTACTGATAGATCTTATTGTTTTAATTGTTTCTTGATGAGCCAAACTAAGAAAGAGGCTGGATACAAGTCATTTGTCATAGATGGTTGGAGTTGTCGGAATAACAAAGACAGATTGAGAGAGCATATAGGTGATGTTGGCAGCCCTCACAATGTAGCATTGAAAATGTAAAGAACAACATAGTGGTTTGTGGCTTCAAAGCTTTGAAAGAACGAAGGTATTAGAATTAAGGTAATTTATTCCAAATGTACATATATTTAATAGTCCCAACTGACCAATTATGTTCGTTCAAAAATGTTAATTACTTTTGCGTAAATTTCTAAGAGGATATCAAGATGTATTGCGGTATTTTGTTAGTAGTAAATGTATTTTGATCATGGTGTTTTCAACATGTACAACATTTTGCTACTATATATACTATAGGAAACTCGACTTTGTTAAGCTTTTTGTCGCTATTTCGTTGTCATGTTGAATTTATTCTCTTGTGCACGTTGAAGTGGCACTCAGGTAGCGGCAGCTCTAGCTCCGCCTCTGATTGTGCTTGTGGATATATGGTGCCAAACTATTGTCACTAACAAAGTCTCACAACATTGGAAGATGTAAACCCCCATTCACATGTCGACTTTTCAGACAGCCAAACAAAAGGAGCCAAGCAATGCCTAAAATTGTTTCCATCGATGCCTGCTTAATTATGTAGAAGGGAAAGTGGTTGTTGCGCATCATCGAGCATATCGAACGGGGACATATGGTGTCTCCCTTCAGAACTAGAACTGGGTATATGTATCATCCTTGAGTTTGCTCATGTAGGACTCAAGCTCTATATCGCCAGCCCTTATACAAGACCGCTACTTGTCACAAGAATGTCGACACGAAAACGCAAGATTGAGGAGCTGGGAGAGCACGTCGTGTCGATGGCGGTGCGGGAGCGCACCGTTTCGGCGGCGGTGGGGGAGCACATCGTGTCGGCCGCGGTCGGGGACGTGGTCACCCGCACCATATCCGCGGCCGTGGGAAAGCTGGAGGAGCGGGAGGACCTGGAGAGGCAGGTGGAGCGGCTGGACACGCTGGTGACCATGGTTCGCAGCGCGGTGGAGGCGGCCGAGGGCGTGCAGATCCGCAGCATGTCGCTGCGCCGGTGGCTGTGGAAGCTCCGCGAGGCCGCGTGCGAGGGCGCGGACGCCGTGCGCTCCTTCAGGCAGCGAGCCGCGGAGGAGAACGACACCGGGTCGTCAGGGACCAGCTGGTGGGCTCGGCTTGTTCGGACGGCGAAGAGCCTGTTCGTCGGCCGGGGCGGCGGCGCCGCTGCGGTTAGGACCGCGGTGCCGCGGCTGGAGAAGGTCGTCTCCGGCCTCGGGGACTTCCTCAAGCTTCTCGAGATGGAGAGCAGGAGGCTGCCGCCGCATCATCCGCCACCAGCGGTGGTTCCCACCAGCAGACTGGATTACGATTTGTGGGACACCGTTCTCTGGGATCTTCCTCGGGACAATTCTCAATGGGAGGAGCGGACCGCCGCCGATACGGATACCGGGCGTGTCCCATACCTGACCAGTTCCGAGGGAGATGTTCTTCCTGATCACAACAAGGTCATGGAGGGGTGCATCACGGGTGTGATCACGTTCATGATCTGGGTTGATCTCCAGATCGGGACTGAACTGTTCAGACGACGGGGGGCTCGCTAGGCCCTCCACATGACGGCCTCCACTGCAGATGTCAGAGAAACTTAGGTACGAAAGCAGTGACAGATTGATTGCTTTTGTGTCCTCGATTCCGTCGCGCTGATCGCATGGAAACTATCGCGTTGACAGATCCAGCAGCATAAATATCAGCGGCAACATTGTCATGTCTTTCCAAGAAAGAAAAAAAAAATGAGTCATCACAACATGGCGCGAGGGAGGGATCGGCCTGCTCATGGAGAAGCAGAGCATCCGGTGAGCAATCAACAGGATCAGATTCAGACCCCTGGTGGTGCCACCACCTTCCTGTAATTCTGCACCACAGGCGGGGTCAAGACACGATTAAGCTGCCGAGCATGGTGGCATGTATCCAGGAACTGTCTGCTTCAGCGGCAGGGGAGAGGTATGTTGCCAACGCTGGCTGGCCAAGTGGCACCCTTTTCAATCAAAAACAAATATGTTCTCATAAATTTCCCAATTTTCATGTTTGCCGGTTACCTCTGCTACGTTTTGTCCTAGCTTGATACTGATCCAGGGGCTAGTACAAAAAAAAAAAAAAAGAGCATTCGGTACCAGGTACCGGATGTACCAAATCCAATTGAGTCAACTCAGCCAAGGGTATGATGGGTATTTTTCCAAAAAAACGATTCGACGCTTGTCTCCTTCCTCCGAGCCTGTCTCCCTCGCATTAGCTCTCGCTTTTTTTAGATAATGGGAAAAAAAGCATCCCGGCTTTGGCCTCACAAAGAGGTTACAGCCGCCTTATTACAAATTTGCAGCACTTCCGTCTGCCAAATGTGAAACGAGAAAACGCACACTTTACAAAACAAAGAGTTTGGATGACAAGAATTAATAATAACATAGTCTATTAGTAAATCTCCATCCATTGTGTGCGTAAACTTCCAATGCCAACACTTCTAGACGTCGGCAAGCATCTCTCATCATCTCTTTGTCTTCATTATTCTTTTGCAGTTGGGACCAAAACCGCATCCAATGGGTCCCTCTAAAGAGTACCTGCATATACGTTATCATAGGTGTTTTGTCAAAAACAATATCATTCTTACTTAACCAGATAGCCCAGCATAAAGCTGCAGCACCAACAAGTAGTTGTATTTTGAGTTTTGCACCTATACCATTCAGCCAACCCCCAAACATATGAGATATGGTACGGGTGGTTTTAAGTCGAAACAGAAGTAAACAAGTCTCCACAGGAATTTAGCATAATGACAATCAATAAACAAGTGTTGAATAGTTTCATCTTTTGAACAGAAACAACATTTCTTATTACCATGCCAATTACGCCTAGTTAAATTGTCCTTAGTTAAGACTACTTGTTTATGCAAGTACCACATAAAAATCTTAATCGTGAGAGGAGCTTTCATTTTCTAAATATTTCTATTGCGAATCACATTTCCATTATTAAAAGCGCCTTATACATGGACTGCACACTAAAAAGACCTGTTGGTGTGAGACTCCACCTAAACATGAAATCTGAACATGTGTAATGCGCAAAACAAGGTTATGCCAATGATTTAAATTGTGACCAATCAGAGCTCTTCTAAAAGAGATATTGAGTGGAATTGTGCTAAAAACAGCGGCAACCGTTGCTTGTTTGTTTCGAACAATGTTAAAAAGCGATGTGTATTGCTCTCTTAAGGTAGCATTACCTAACCACCTATCCTCCTAAAATCTAATCTGTTGGCCATTGTTTAGAACAAAGCTTCCTAGATTTAAGAAGGTGTGTTTAACTTTCATTAACCCTGCCCAGAATGTGAATCACCCGGTCTCCTCTCAACCTGGGTTATTGTTTGGTTCTGTAGGTACTTCTTCCTTTTGCCATACTCCATCTTCGTTGATGAGTTTGAAGAGCCATTTACTCAACAAGCATTGATTATGTACATAAATGTTTTGAATTCCTCACCTCCCTAATTCTTTAGGTTGGCATAAGATGCCCCATCTAGCAAGTCTATATTTCTTTTTATGACCTTCTCCTTGCCAAAAGAAACGTGATCTATAGTAATCCAATTTCTCGAGGACTCCCCTAGGAACCTCAAAAAAAAGATAACATAAACATGGCAAGACTAGTTAAAACCGAGTTAATAAGAACCAAATGGCCACCAACAGACATGAGTTTGCCTTTCCAACTACTCAGCTTTTTCTCAAATTTCTCCTCTATAACCTTCCAATCATTATTACTTAACTTCCCAATTAAAATGCATTGGAATCCCCAGATATCTAAATGGGTAGCTACCCATTTGACATCCAAACAGTCGAGAGTGTTGTGCTTCATGGTCTTTTGCTTGGCCAAAGCAGAACACCTCACTCTTATGGAAGTTTATTTTAAGACCCCACAGTTGTTCAAAAGTACACAACAATAATTTCATATTGGTAGCTTTTTCAAAATCATGATCTATAAAAATAATAGTATCATCTGCATATTGTAGTATAGATAGACCACCATCAACAAGATGAGGAACTAAGCCCTCAACTTGGCTATCTTTCTTTGCCCTATTGATAAGAATGGCCAACATATCTACTACAATATTAAAAAGAATAGGGGAAAGAGGATCCTTGTCGTAAACCCTTGAAGGTTTGAAAATTCTTCCCCACTTGGTCATTTATTTTAATACCCACATGTCCTCCCTGTATGAAAGCATTAATCCACTAAATCCATATACTAGAAAACCCTTTCATTTTTAAGGTTTGTTGAACAAATGACCATTTGACCTTGTCATATGCTTTTACAAAGTCAATTTAAATACTACACCAATTTGTTTCCTCCGGTGAAGTTCATGAATTGTTTCATGTAAAACAATCACACCCTCCATAATGTTTCTACCTAGGATAAACGCAGTCTGTGTAGGACTTATAACTTTCTGCGCCACCATAGCAATTCTGTTGGTGGCTACCTTTGTAAAAATTTTGAACCTCACATTCAACAAGCATATAGGTCGATATTGTTGTATCTTCTCAGCGTCCCTGCATTTCGGGAGAAGGATAATGGTCCCAAAATTGAGACTATATAACGGCAACTTATCTTTATGGAAATCCTGAAACAAAGTAATTAAATCAAATTTAATTGTGTCCTAAAAAGCCTGATAGAATTCAGCAGGAAAACCATCAGGCCCAGGAGCTTTGTTATGTTCCATTTGGAAGATTGTTGTTCGTATTTCTTCCTCGGTAAACTCACATATTAATGCCTCATTTTCTTGATTTGTTACTTGTGGAATATCATCCACTCTAGTCTCATCCAGACGAAAGCTATTGTTATCTGGGGCACCAAAGAGACCTTTATAGTAGGAAGTAATGCATAGCTCTCGCTGGTGGACAGACAGGGCCACCGCCTCGTTGCTGACCTCGATGACGAGGTCCCTCGTGCGCGCTGGGGGGCTTGGTTGTGGCCAGCACTCCATTGGGCTTGACCAGAGTCACTTGGCTCGGTCGGAGCACCGCCTAGACCCGCCATGGACGCAGCTCGCTGCTCCTGTCGCTCAACGCATTCCTCGATGCCTCGATAGTGCGCATGCATGCATTCTGCAACCGTGAGCTCCGAATAAGTTGAATGCAAGAAGATGTTGGTTCTGAATTGAGTAGAATGCAGGAAGCTGTTTTTCCTGATGATTGGGAGGAGGCAATCGAACTTGGAGATCGAATTGGGACCTGAGCCGGCGCGGATTTGGTGTGATTGGGGGGAAAACTGGCACCATTGAGCTCCTCTGCTGCCCGATTCCATTAATCCCGTATTTCTTTCCATTCGTATTCCCATATGTCTGTGATGTCAAATGAAATTGAACGCCATTGGTACGATTTGTCACTGCACTACTTGTTCTTACGATTGAACTGAAAGACAACGATTTATTTTGGATTTTGGTTGATGGATATGGAAATTGATAAACAAATGGAAGGATGATTTCTTTATCACGCGGATCGTGGCCGGCTCGCTTGCCCGAACTCTAGGCGCGCGCATGCCTGGCCGAGATCCACGCGCGCCGCTGCCGGCTCGCTCGCCCGCGCCTGAGTTCCACGCGTGCTGCCGCAGACGGCCCTGTGTGCTCGCCCACGCCCAAGCTCCAAGCGTGCCACGGTCGCCCCTGCGCGCTCGCTCGCGCCCGAGCTCCAGGCCCGCCGGCTGACCCTGCGCGCGCCCTCGACCAGAGCCAGAGGCGACGGAGGATTCCCGTGTAGCCTCCGGCGCCTCCTCGCCGTCGCCAGCGCCGACTGCGCAGCCGGGCACGGCGAAGTAGCCCAACTTTCAGTTCTACCCTTTGGTCGTAGCTGAAGAAAAGGTACCGTGAGTAACGTGAGTTGTTGCGGGTTTGTGGAGAGGTACTACCGTTTCTAACCATTGGATCTGATAAGATCAAGGGTTATAATAAAAGTACCTTTTGTATCTGATACCTCTTGAAGGATGAGAAAAAAGCTCGCAATAAAATGGGACAAAGCCCAATAAGTTGCTGAAATTTCAGGTAGATTAGCCAGACAAGTGCCTCTAAGATGTAAACATCTGTTTAATCAATAGGCCTAGTACACTATTCATAGCAAAGGAGGAGGGGTCCCTCAATTCTGGGTGCGTGGGATGGATACCCTTTTTTTATGTTTCTAACTCATTTCCTTGTCATCTGTATTTTCGAGGTACAGTACATATATGATGTAGATATGAAAGGAAAAACCTTGACAAGAGACAGTAGCATATAGTGGTTACAAGAGTTTTAGTAGCACATCAGGTCCTGGGTTCGACTCCGTCAGGGAGTGAATTTTCTAGGATTTATCGGCGCTGTGCTTTCAGCGGTAGGCGATGTGGCCGTCGACAGCAAGGCGTCAGCGGTGACTTGTCAACTCAAGGATTTGCCGACTCGGTCTTCGAAGATGCTTATAGGGATAGGGTTCATATGTGTGTTCATAGGGGTGAGCGTCCGTGCGTTGTGAGTGTCTAAGTTGCACTGTGTAATCGTAAAAAAAGAGAAAAGAAAAACTTTAAACATTGTAATGAATTTTCTTGTATTTATTAGAGATCAGTGTTTTTTATAGTTTATATAAATTTACTTAGACCCACACCGACATGCTAATGATTTATCTTCACATTTAATATATCTAGTTTCAACATGTTTCTTTTTAATAAGAGCTCCATACATATCGATGTTTTGCTAGAGTGAATACTATGCTGAAGGGAGCATGTCAACCACTATTTGTGCTTAATCTGTGTCTCACTCTGTGTTGGTATTTCTTACACCAAACAGAAAACACCACCTTAGGTTGGTTAGGCCTAGAGTGAATATTCCTAGTTCGGCGTCAGAAATACCTGGGGTTAAGTTACTTGCTTAGGATACATAATAATCCACAACTAGCAACGAGGGCTAGAAATGTATTATTAGCATTTAATCATAAAAGATAATCCGTAATCGCACGGATAACCCGTTGTAGCATTTCACCCGAGAGTATTCCAGGGTATCGTTATTTATATTTTCCCAAAGGAAGACGTAGTTGACAAGTGTGTACTTATACTCATGGTATTACAAATGATAGATCATAACCAATATCCAAATGCAGGGGTAAGGCAGTAATGGATAGAGAATAGTGCGACACACAGCAGGCAGTTCCACTCTCTGATAAAAGGCGAGAGGCGGCTCTAAGCTAGACTAAGGTTAAGTAAGATGAACTGCTACTCCTAACGTACATCGTCTAGTAGCGTGCGTAGCATCTACCTATAGCCTAAGCTGCACACAAGCCAAGACTAAGCTGTTCTATTGCCAAGCCATCATCGGGAGATCTAGCGATCAGAGTCTGCCTCAATCTCCGGACATTTCATATTTACTCCTACGCCATACCCGAACGTGGAGGATTACAAGGGACGGACAGGCCTGTCACCACCTGCCACCTACCTCTACAAACCGCGAGGTACGAACACGCATCCAAGGGTGGAAAGGAAGCCCTGGCACCATGCTAGCGTAACTAACCACAACTCTAGATCCCTCGAGGCACCTCGCAAGACGATAAACCTAGAGCGCTCTTGCAAGACAATGGACCCGATGACTAAGCAAAAGGAACGACTAGATCCAGCGAGCGATTACTTAGACAAAGGATCAAAGCTAGCACTACGTTATGCATAGGCGTTCGTCGCTCAAGAATGAGTGACGAACGACGCTCGATGAAGAACGATCATCGTTAACCGATGATCGAGTATGAACGAACGACGAACGAACGATGAACGATCATGAACGAACATCGATGAACGATGAACGAACATGAACGAACGAAGAACGTTCATCCAAGATCAAGGATGAACGATGAACTAGCATAAGCACATAACTACTACAAGAACGATGATATTCCATTGATAAATAAATAAGTCTTACAAAGACAGTGAAAGGATACAAGAGAATATACCCCAAACTCTCCAAGGGACTTGGGAGCCAAAAGGGCAGCCCACTACTCCGCCTAAGCCTAACTAGAGAGCCCCTAGCTCTGGATGTGTGGAGGAGGGAATGAGCCTCTTGTGTTGTGTGTCTTCAAAGGAGGGGGTACCCCTTTATTTATAGCCCTCAAAGGCGGTGGAATTGAGGCGGTTCCAGATATTGTGGGCATTGATTGCAGGTGGAACCGACCTCCTGAAGTCGGTTGCAAACCGCTATAGAAAGGTGGACCCAGGGGGCCACCCTGCCAGGTCGGCTGACCTAGGTATAGGGGTCGGCCGACCTGGCCCTGGCCCCTCCTGGGCTGGGCTTTGGCAGGTTGGCTCCCCTCGGCCTTTAAGCCTCTTTTCCAGGTATGTGGCCTCAGTTGATATTCTGGTAGGTTCTGGGCCTTTAATCCTTGAATTATATTCTCGCGGCGAGCGTCGTTTGGTGGGAGTGTTGGAATCGTCGCCTTGGGGGCTGTTTACACCTGGAAATCCCTGTTTTCCACCTGCACATCCAAATCTAGAGATACACGTGGAAATAGGTTATTTGATAACAATATGCAAGTAACAAGTGTTAGTTCTTCTTTATTTATAGAGCTAATTGACGGTCAAAAACTGGGTCTAAGGACCGTCAACACTCTGCTGGATAGTGTCATAGTAAACATACTAGTGAATTGGAACTTTTGAAATGCTACCAGCATTATCTCGATTCCTTTTACTCCACCCATTTCATGTTCCTCGAGTTTCCTCTCTCTCGTTTTGTCTCTCTCGAACTCATAGGATTTAAATAACAGTAGCATGCAAAGAAACTTAATATCTTCATCGTTCTTGACTACAGAAGGACTTGAGATTAGATCAGTAAAGTAGCTTGTTGTTATGTTAAAGTGACAAATTTCTATTCTTTATCTACTTAGTATAAAATAATTCAATAAGTTTCAATGCATAACTTGTTTCATCATACATTAATTCCAGTTGTTCTAAACTGTTATGTGTTTCACCAACCTCACAAGCATATGACGTCTGATGAGGTTTTTTCCCATGCCCTGATGTGGCGGTATGACTTGAGGGCTAGTCTATAAATGGTCATAATATATAATACCCTGTGTAACAGATAACATAAGTGAAGAGAAAGAAGTTGAATATATTTTTGGTGGTCTAATGAATGGGAGTGTCTCTGTATTAATATTAGTGCCAGTGTTGGTTCTTTATGGGGCGGCGAGACTTTCGTGATATGTTGACAACACCTTGGATGCATATGGTGGATAAGAACAATGCAAAACACACTTAATGTTTGCAGTCATGCCACCATGGCAATATAAGCCGCCATACTATATATTCTCACTACTATGAAATCTCACAACTTAGAAAGATTCACAACAAGCGTCTATTTCAGTCTTTTCCATTGATATTACACAAGATATTCATTAGCAAAATATTACTTCAGGCCTTATAATTTCTTACTATTAAATTCTCAGTGTTTACTTAAGGCCAGTCTATACCACACCCGGGTAGAGCACCTTTCCCTAATACCCGAATTTGCAACCGTTAGATCTGAGATCGAGTGGCTCCACTTCATCTTCCTCCACCCGATGCGCCGCCCCCGCCTGGTTCATCTTCTCGAGATTCTCGAGATGGAGAGCAGGAGGCTGCCGCCGCCTCATCCGCCACCAGCGGTGGTTCCCACCAGCAGACTGGATTACGATTTGTGGGACACCGTTCTCTGGGATCTTCCTCGGGACAATTCTCAATGGGAGGAGCGGACCGCCGCCGATACGGATACCGGGCGTGTCCCATACCTGACCAGTTCCGAGGGAGATGTTCTTCCTGATCACAACAAGGTCATGGAGGGGTGCATCACGGGTGTGATCACGTTCATGATCTGGGTTGATCTCCAGATCGGGACTGAACTGTTCAGACGACGGGGGGCTCGCTAGGCCCCGTGCTCCACATGACGGCCTCCTCTGCAGATGTCAGAGAAACTTAGGTACGAAAGCAGTGACAGATTGATTGCTTTTGTGTCCTCGATTCCGTCGCGCTGATTGCATGGAAACTATCGCGTTGACAGATCCAGCAGCATAAATATCAGCGGCAACATTGTCATGTCTTTCCAAGAAAGAAAAAAAAATGAGTCATCACAACATGGCGCGAGGGAGGGATCGGCCTGCTCATGGAGAAGCAGAGCATCCGGTGAGCAATCAACAGGATCAGATTCAGACCCCTGGTGGTGCCACCACCTTCCTGTAATTCTGCACCACAGGCGGGGTCAAGACACGATTAAGCTGCCGAGCATGGTGGCATGTATCCAGGAACTGTCTGCTTCAGCGGCAGGGGAGAGGTATGTTGCCAACACTGGCTGGCCAAGTGGCACCCTTTTCAATCAAAAACAAATATGTTCTCATAAATTTCCCAATTTTCATGTTTGCCGGTTACCTCTGCTACGTTTTGTCCTAGCTTGATACTGATCCACACATGATATCCTAGCTTGATAATTTCTTACTATTAAATTCTCTGTGTTTACTTAAGGCCAGTCTATACCACACCCGGGTAGAGCACCTTTCCCTAATACCCGAATTTGCAGCCGTTAGATCTGAGATCGAGTGGCTCCAGTTCATCTTCCTCCACCCGATGCGCCGCCCCCGCCTGGTTCATCTTCTTCGCCCCCCCCCCCCCCCCCCCCCCCCCCCCGCCCCCCCAAACCCCCTCCCCCGCCGCCTTCCTCTGCCGCCGTCGCCATGCTCGCCCCCACCCCAACCCCGGCCCAACCGCCTTCTCCCACCGCCCGCTCCGGCGGCGCCCCCGCCACCTCCGCCGTCTCGCCCGCCACCACCGTCTGACCGGTCTGCCTCCCCCAGCCCCTCTTCTAAGTCCGGCGAACTCCATTGACCCCCAACCCCCCAACCCCGAACACTAACCCCAAACCCTAACCTAACCTCGCCGGAGCAGCTGGAACTCGCCGGAGACGAAGACGGCGCCGGAATTGCTCACCGGAGGAGAAAAGGGAGGGGAAGAGAAAATTCAGGTGAGGGAGGGCTCTCAAATACCCGAGCAAGATTTAGCAATCCCCTTACTTAAAGCACACCATCTATATTGTGTCCTGTTAGGGGACATGCCAATGTTGTATGTAGTGAACACTGTCTATAAATCAAAAAATATTATATTTATTTCCATTCCTATCTGTCACATTCATTTGCAAACAAGCAGTTGTCCTTTCCTCTTATGCCTTCTAGACTATGAATATCATGTGTGGGACACATTCACATACCATGAATAGGTGCCAGCGGTGCAACATCCATTGGCAGCACTTGGTGTGGTTGTGACACCCCGTGTCACCTGCAGCCCAAACACCTGCAAATCACCTTCCACACTGAACCAAAACTAAAATACATCAAATCTGAATTCAAATTTCAAATGTTCAAACACGTAACAAACCTAAGCTTGTGAAGCAATTCAAAATTTCCAATAACAACTTGGCCAAACCAAAAATTCCTGTGCAAGCATACCACAAAAAGAGAAATTTGGAGAATTTTCCAAGATTTTACAAATTCTGGAAGACCCCCTAAAAATTCAGTGAATTGAGCACAAACTGCTGAGTTCCTGAATTTTTATTTCCAATTCTGTTGCTCAGAACCTCATCGACCTAAAAGCGCAGTTGGAGCTGGATCTGTAATCTACCATCCCAGAATTTTTGACGATTTTTGGTGGTCGGGATGAGTACTGAATAATTTGGCAAAGATCGCTGGAGGAAAAATCATGGAAATTGCGAAGGGCTGCGTGTCCCACCTGTCATTGGCTTCGGGCCTGCCGGCAGAACTCGGCCTCCACGTCGCCGCCGGCCACCAGAGCCACGCCGAGCCTCCTCCACCGCACGCCCGTACACCGGATAAGGTACCGAGTCGCCCCGCTCCTGCTCGACCTCTCCCATTTGCACCGCCCCCGTCAAAAACCTAACCCTAGCCCCTTTCTTCCCCGCTCGCCGCCGGGCGAAGCTCGCATGGAGCTGCTGCACGAGGACGTTCCCACTCGAGCTACACCGCAGGGAGGCTCACCGGCGTGCTATTGAGCGTCCTGTGCTGCCAAAGCCCTCTCTCCCGCACCAAGTGAAGAGATCGACGTCATCTTCTTCCTCAGCCCGGCCACCGTGTTACTTCCACTCCGGCAACCAATTCCCTTTCTCCGGTGAGCTGCCCCTCGATTACTCGCGTCCAGAGCTTCGCACCGTATTCGCGCACACCCATGACCCCGCTCTTCTCTTTTCCGCAGCCCAAGGTCGTCGGATTCGAGTTTCCCCTTCCGCCGGCGACGAGCCACCGCGACGCCTCTCCAACGAGCCTCACCCTAGAGGCCTCCCCAACGTCGACAAGCTCCACGCTGAGCTCGTCCCCGCCCAGGTGAATCTCGCGCGCGCCTCCGCTCCCACCCTTTCCCTAGGCGTAGTGCGCGCGCCGTCGCCACCGCTCTCCCGAGCGCCGCCGCTCGCCGCCAGCCCCCTCCCGCGGTCGCCGTCGAGTGCATGTACCACCACCGAGTTCCCCACATCGCGCTGAATCTCCTTGTACCCTCCTTTCGCCGGAACTCCGCCGGAATGTTGCCTCCGGCGAGCGCGCCGCCGTCTCCGGCGAGACAGCCGGCGAGGCTGAAGCCTCAGCCCAGATCTGGTGCGGCCCAGACTCAGTAGCCTCATGTGTGGTTCAGATCTGAGTGGCTGCGCCATTTTCCTAATTTAGTTAATTCGCCAGAAATTGCAGAAATCTTGTAAAATGCGTAGTAAATCCAATACAAATCAGAAAAATGCAAATCCAATTTTGTTGGACTCCTTGTGACCAGACCTATCCAACAAAATTGTAAAAACTATATAAAATCATTTTGCTGTTTCCTGTAAAATTGCTTAAACAATAAATATTGTTTAAATCATAATAAATTCTCTGTAAGTCCATAAATCCTAATCTCTTGCATGCAAGTAAAGCATCTAATTACACACTTACAGAGCATTTTTCCATTGTCATATCCTTCTTAATTATTTTCTTATGATTTATTTAATCGTTTGTCTTGCTTAAATTGTTAAAAATAATCCTTAATTCAATAATTCATGAAACTTCACTGTAAATTTCTTCCAGTGGTGCTCTTCACCAGAAAAATACAAGTTGAGATAAATTAATTTTTGAAATCAATTAATCTAAATAACCAAAGTTAATTTCAATTAACTTAATTAAGAGTCAATGAAGGAAATACTTCAGACGAAGATAATTAACTAAGTTTTGCACTTACAGCGTAAATGACTGTCCTGTCAAGTAAATAAATCTTACTGTATCATATCATTGCATCTGACGTGCATTATTTTCCTTGTCATGACATATAGCTCTCGAGGTGATTCCGGAGCAGCTGGAGGAGCAGGATGCTGAGCAGTTTAGGAGGAGCCCCAGACTGACCCAACTGACTGTTCTAGTGCTAGCTTCGCCCCTGAGCCAGGCAAGCCCCGGTGCATTCTGTCATATGTTTTCAGTTTTATTTTGTCACTATGTATGAGGTCTAGTATGTTTGTGCACTAGGTTTATAGGAGTTGATTGAAACCATAGAACTGCATTAGGTTTATCCTTCCTGATTATCCTTGTTTTCCCTGTTGGTAGTATGTTGGTCTTTTGTCGATCGTTAGCACTGCTATGCTTAGTTGCTAGTGATCGGTAGAAGTCGAGTGGTAGGTCCCACTCGCATGGTAGGACCATGACACTCTGGTTTGTACTAGAAGAATTATAGGTTTGTTGGAGATCGGACGGGGATTGTTTGTATAGGATGGTTTGGGAAGGCTGGGCCTTCACGGTGGTAGCCCCGTCTGTGTCGATTAAGGACTGTTCGTTGTTGGCCCTATTGAGCAAGTTTGACTTGTACTGATTCACATGCTGGTGATATGCGCAACAGTAAACCAACGTAGCTTAGCAACCGTAGGGACGAACCTTACTCTGCTGCTACGGGGGAATGGGACAACCCGCGAACGACGACGGGGCCGGGTGTTGCGTGGGGGTGGTCCTAATATTTCGCCGGGAGCAGCAGCTAGATTTCGGCCTTGCGGGGGCTTTGTGAAAGGTTGTCATATGTGGTCTGTTCGCGGGCGCATATGTCGTGTGGTCATGTTTCTCCTGCAGGATGTACATCGATGCAGCCGCTCTCGGAAATGAGCACCCTTGTTCAGTGCGCTACATCGTAGTGTGATTATGGATGATGATGATGATATATATGATTATTGCTTTACTTACTGTATTTACTGTACTATCTACTTGCCTGATTATTTTACTTGCCTGTTATAGTTGTTAGTTGCAGAACATGACACTTGGTTAATTACTTAAATTGAGCTAAAACTTGAAAGTAAGGACCAAGTAATTAGTGCCGTTTTCGCAACTTTGAGTCAGCCTACCCCTTGTAGCCTTTGCATGCTAGGAGTCGGCTGTAGTTGACCATGTTGACGGGTAAGTCTTGCTGAGTATTAGTTGCTCAGGGTTTGGCTCTTTATGTTTTTGTGCAGGTTTGTTTTTGCTTCTGCTGTCGTTTTGGTGGAGTTCCAGCAGTGAGCGTCTCCAGGCCCACATCGTAGGGCTTCGATGTGCGGCCATGTATCGTCGACAGTTGTAGTTGTTTTACTTTCAGGCATCCGCTGTTGCTACTTACGTGTTTTAAATCATTTGGACTTAATGTAATAACTTAAATACTTAAATTTTGTGCTATTTATGTGATGTACTATCTGTGTCTGTTCACCAGCACTTCCGATTCGATCCTGTGAAAAGCGGTTATGCTACAGTGGTCCATCTGTTGCTGCTCCTAATGCTGCTCCAGCATATATAGTTGTCCTGTCCATCTTGCACCTGAACTAACTCTGCAATTGTGGCACATGAACCAAAAAAACATTAGTCCATGACAGTTTAGTTACAACCAAATCTATAGATGCTTGGTTACTGACATCACCAAAAAATAATTTTGACCATCGGCATACCTATGTCTGGAATCAAAACCCTGGTGTGAACCAAATGATCATTAGTTCTTTCTAATCTACTATTCATAACAACATGGAGCTTCAGATCCTCTGATTGCTGTAGCACAACAACAAATCTGTTCATCTGTGCCAAATTATTCAACTTGAAAAACTTTTTCCATGCTTCACCAGTTATGAAGATGTTGTTTTCTACTTTCTCTAGGTTCACTAGAGTTTTCTTCCCATCTTCTGTGATTAAATTAACAGTCGATGGCGCCTTAATGTTCCAAAGGTCAACTAAATGTCCGTGGACGTACTACAAATAAACAAATGATTAGACTAATTTAACTCTACGCCGTCGCAATGATACTATAATCACACCACGTAAACTTACAAGTTTGTTTTCCATGGAAGGTTCCAGATCGCATCCGTGACAAGGTTTGCAATCCAGTGGCCACTGTACAAATTTAGGTCTTTTCAGTTCAATAAAATTTTCTCGCTAACTTAAATGCTTTTCAAATGGCGGACTCCTAAATCTTGTAGTGCTAAATCATAAATTTACCTTGGAGAATTGCTGCCCCATTGCAAGATTTTGCTGCGGTCGCTTTCGGTGTCGTCGGCGGCAGGGAAGCACTGGAGGAGTCAGGAGAAGAAGCGTCTGGGCTGAAGTGAGTGGGGCGTGTTGATCCTGCAACTACTGTGGAGCATTTACCATGCTGTCACACTCAGTTTCAGGGATAAAACTGAATACATAGCTATATGTGTGCCACAATCGAGTTCTACACATACAGAGACAATAGTGAAATAAACAGTGCAGCTAGTGTCATTATTCACTACAGGAAATCCAAGGTTTGCTGAGTGTCCAAAGCACTCGGCAAAAAGCAAAAAACACTCGGCAGAGCCCACTCGGCGAAAGCATAGATGGCAAAGTGGTCTTTGCCAAGTGTTTTTTAACGAACACTCGGCAAACATTTTGCCGAGAGCCAAAACCAGCACTCGACAAATAGTTTCGATAAAATTAAAAAAAAAATCTTCGCCGACTGAGGCTCCCCCCACCACGCCACCACCACAACCATTACCAAGCCGCCGCCGCCACCACCACCAGGCCGCCTGCTGCCAACACTGGCTTCTCCTCCCCCAGCGAAGGAAGGGAAGGGAGCTCGGCGCCGGCGTGCTTGTCGAGGAAGAGAGGGAGTCCATCTTCGAAGGGGAGGCGACCCGATATCCACCTGCGACTGCTGATACGCCGCCACGTCAACTTCCGATCTAGCCGCCGGCCCAGGCGCTCCAGGTCTTGGAGCTGGGGCGCGCAGAGCAGGATCTGTAAGGGCCAGCTTCCCCATGTCCCTCGCAAGAGCAGATGCGGCTGCTGCGGCGGGGCCCACTGACGCCGCGACCGGCGCCGCGGGACAGCCGTGCACCTCTCTGCCTCCAGGCCCTCCACAGCCCCGGATCTGGCGTGCCTCCTCGCGGCGTGGAGAGAGGAGGCCGGCGGCGCCCTGGATCTGATCGGCGGCGTGGAGAGGAGAGGCCCGCACACGGAGGATAGGGCCGGCGCGGAGGAGAGGGCACGGGGCACAGCAGAGGGCAAGGGGACGATGGTGGTGTGTTGTGTGTGTGGATGTGTGGGTGCGTGCGTGTGTCTGTGGTGTGTGTGGACGTGGGTGCGTGTGTCGTGTGTGTGTGGATGAGGGAGTTTGCCGAGTCCCTCTCCTCTAGCACTCGGTGAATGCTGGTTTGCCGAGTGCTACACCAGGGGCGCTCGGTAAACTTCTGATTTGCCGAGTGTGCAACTATTTTGCCGAGTGTTTTTTGTGTAGCACTCGGTAAAGAACTTGTTCTCCGAGTGCCCGAGGGACTGCACTCGGGAAACAACTTAACACTCGGCAAAGAGCCGGTTTCCGGTAGTGATTACAACATCTCATCATGGCATTATTACACTATCTAAATAAAATGTCTCACAAGATTAATTAAAATGACAACGGAAGGCACCCAAGCACACATACAGTCGACTGGGGAAAGAATGCCTAGTAGTATTTCTCGTCGAAGTAGTTAGTCCATCTTCTGAGTAGTATTTCATAACATCGTGAAGAAATAGCAAGTGTGAGTACATATCGTACTCCACAAATGTGAGGAAATTATGACATGAAAGCTTATAACTAGAAATGCTGACAGAGGGTTAAATTACATAAATGAGCTTCCTACACCTAAACCATTTGTAATAGCATTCCTATATTACTAGGTGAATGTTAACTCCAAACCAATAATTAACACTACAAGTTACCTCATTGTGGCAAAACGGGGTACCCACCCAAAACCATACTACAAGCTACCTACTTGCAGCATCAAACTGGTTACCCTCCGAAAAAGCCATCCAACCATCTCTAATCATGTGAGGATCCAGGCCACTCTTGAAAACACGACTGTCATGTCAGTTTTACTTCTCTATATAGGTGCACAACTTTCCCACAGGGTGGTGATTCCGTCACTATTCAGTGACTAAAGTCTCCATATTACCAGATTCACACTTCCAGGTGTGAGGCCAGGAGATCACTACATGGTCTTTCAAAGTGCTTCTCAGCCTGCCAAACGTCCTCGCTAAGGTTCCACCGCTGTGGAAGTACCCTTTCCTTTAGAAGGACCCTCTTGCGCCTTGGCTAGGCTACCTATCCATCACCTGAGTCGAGAAGTTTTACCCCTTCCTTTCTCCTTCCTTTAACGCTAGCAAGACTGGGAAGACAACAAAATACTTACCAAGTCTTCCATATAGCCATGTGCTTTGAGCTATTGTCCTGGGTTGCCGCTCCACGAACCGGTCCTTATGATCATAAAAGTAGGTTGTACCCACAAACCAACAATACCATGATCGGCACATGTGCATACTCGCACCATCATCAACATCCCCTGCTTCCATTGTAGTGTGAGTGGGAAAACATAACAACAATGGTAATGGAAGCATAAAAATTTGGATCGCTGGCAAATAAGGAAATTCAACTTCTATCATGGCAAATAAGGAACCAGGCAAAATCTCAGTGGCAAATAAGGAATTTTCTCAAAATAGTACTAACAGATTCTACTTGTCTCTACGATCGCCAGAACGCAAGAATTGCTTAAAACAGAGTTACAAGCAAAAAGTTATAAGCATTTGAAAAAATACCAAGGTTTAAACGGTAAAACTGATTAATTATTGAGAACCGAATCAATTTAATTTTGAAAAGGAAATGGGTCCACGGTGGATCGGACCTGGTGCGCGGAAGCTCGATGCGGAGGGCCAGGAACTATGGATATCCATTCTCGAGGCCACGAATACACAGGGTTTTGTGAAATAAAGATTACAAAACTTGGGGTTTATGAAATTTACTCCAAAATTTACGGATTACTTCAAATCGTTGTATCCTACTAGTATTATTTAGGAAGAAATCCATTACTACCCTCAAGTATCTCTGTTATTAACTTAACTCTCTAAACTAACTTTTGGTCATATTTAATTCCCCGAACTATCAATTATGGGTCAATTTACATTCTAGTGAAATTTCCTTTTTGTTTTTCTCTTTATAGGTTATGTTTGATATTCAAAATTTTGTAGGATGGTAGATGACATCATATTCCATGCTAGAAAATGTTTCAGAATTTTCCAAAATATTTTCTTGAATTATTTTGTCCCACAAGTCATATTTGTGTTCCAACTTTCCAACATTCAAAAAGTTACAAAAATTCTTTAAACATTTTTGTGACATAAGGTGTGATTTAACCTATAATCTCGGAAAACATTTCCCGTCAAACACGATGTGTACCGAGAGAAACAAAAAAATAAAAATTTCATAGGGGACTGAATTTGAAGCACTCTAAATAGCTCGGCGGAGTAAATTAGACCTAAATTTAGTTTATGGGGTAGCGTCAGCCAGAACATACGGCAACCATAAAAAACCTCGACCTGCCAGGGGAAGCCCCCCCGACGGAGAAGAAGACCTTTTCACGCAGGCCGAGAAAACCTCCGAACCCCTCCCCGGATCATACACAGGGACTCAGCTGGCCCTGTGAGCTGTGGCACGAGTCTTTACCTAATGCTTTGACCGGGAAAGGCGAGGGGATTTTTTTTGCTGGGTGCGGGATCTGAGGATCGAACCCCCGACAGGTGGGCTGCCATCCTGGCGCCTCCACCACCAGGCCACAGGCCTGTCCGCAACGTACGGCAACCATGAGATCACCAGAATAATTTTTAGACGTAAAACCTCATTCACATGTCGACTTTGCCGATATCCAAACTGGAGTAGCCAAGGCAGACGTGCCGAAAATTGCATCCACTGTCGATCTGTTTGGAAAGTGCGTGCCCTGCTTTCAGCGCAGAAATTTCACTGGAACTTCACATGAAACCACATCTCCAACGAATGTCGGGACAACGACTTGCTACACACACACACACACACACGATGTTCTTGTTTCGAACGGGGACTTCGTCATCAAGCATCCGCGTATTTGCATATGTAGGACTCATCATTTCCTAGCTCGGCCGCAAGCTATACATATGTTGATACTATGTGCCTAGCACACTGGGTGGCGAAGTACATACGACGGGTGCGCGATGTCCCGCAAACGCAAGATTGAAGCGGTGGGCGAGCAGAGCACATCCTACCGACGGTGGTGGGGGAGCACACTCGTGTGTCGGCGGTGGTCGGCGACATGGTCAGTCTCACAATATCCGCAGACGCAGAGGTGGGAAAGCTGGACCAGCATGCGGACGTGGAGAGCCAGGTGAACCGCCCTCGGACGCTGGTGAGTGGTGACGATGGTCTGCACTCTGCAGCGCGGTGGAACCAGCGGACAGCGTGCATGTTAAGAACCTAGGCAGTTTTCTAATTAATTTAATCCATAAATTTCCCAACAAGGTGATGGCGATGAATAAACTGAACAGAAAGTCAGGAACGTACCCAGCGGAAGATCCTGCGCTGAAGGCGCTGGAAGATCCATTCCCAAGAACTATTGTTCTTGTGTATGTTCGATGTAGTCGATCTTAGTCGATGCAGGACGATGTTCGCAGTGCAGAACCGTCCGGGAAGTAGTCGATCGGAAGGGAGCAGTCGCGTTGTCGCTCTCCAAAAACCTGATCGCCCGCACACCCGGCAGATGTCTCTTGCGGAACGGGGTTTCGGAGGCCTGCTCTCCCAGATTCTGTGAGCGCAGAAGTCCGGGACGGAGAAGTCTTCGAAGGCAACAGCGAGCGGAAGTATGGAATGCGAGAGCGAGTAAGCGAACATTCCAGGCGTAAGGAAGGCGCTATATATAGAGACGGAACAGACGCGACGCCTTCGAACGAACAGATGCGACCCTTCGTAAAGAACGAATAGGCGCGACGTCTTTGTAACAAAAAGGCGTCGGTTCATCTGAGATGCGTCGTTTCGATATATCAAAACTTCCATAACGGACGGTCGCGACGCGACCCGCCCGCCTCGCAAGCCAAGCCAAGCCAAGCCAAGCCACGCCAAGGCTCGGCTCGGCGGCGGCGGCGGCGCGCGCGCGTGTGGTTCGCCACTAGCCTCTCTCAACTTCTATAAGGGATCAACCGGAAATCCACCTAATAAGTCGAGTCAATTAATGATAGAAATCCCATGTGAGACTAAACCATTATTGCATTAATTATGGAACTAGACTAAATAGAATTATTGCTCTATTATAGGCTTAAAGGCCAATAAATCTCAACAGTGCACATCCGCAACTGGTGGCTGCGCCGGTGGCCCTGCAAGCTCCGGGAGGCCGGCTGCGAAGGCGCAGCCCCGGTGCATGTGATATTTATGTATCCTTCTTCCTCACAAAAAAGTGATGCACAGATTTTTGTTGTGACAGCCAAAATGTGAGGTGTGAATTGAAGGACGTCTTGCCTGACATGGAAATGTACTGGAGCAGTATAGCATCAGTGAGAACGACTTTCCAGACAGAGTACAGACAAACTAGAGGAGCAGCCAAGACGGGCGTGCCTTAAATTGTTTCCAACGTTGCCTGCTTATTTCTGTCGATATATTTGAAGCGAAAGTACTTTCCTTGCTTTGAGCGCGCGAGTCCCCTTGGAATTTCACGGGAAACTACACGTCCAATGAAAGAGGCCGGCCGTCTCATGTCCCACTTGTCTCAGAGGATAACATCTCGTTATATACACATACCCTGTTCTGGTTCTGAATGGGGGGACTTCCCCATCAAGCATCTTATCTTTTTTGCTCATTCAAGCATCGCATCTTAGTAGAAGCAATTTCTTCGTCCTATCCTACGACTATCCTTGATGTAGAGACAAGACAGCTACTTGTCTCAAGAGTGTCCCGCAAACGCAAGATTGAGGCGGTGGTCGGGCACATCCTGCCGACCGCGGTGGGGGCTCACATCGTGTCGGCGGTGGTTGGAGACGTGGTCACCCGTACTATAGACCACGAGGTTCTGGAATGGTTGATCCATATAGTTTCTTGTTATGGCAGCGAACTACTAAAATAAGCAATATACTTAAATATTGTATTCTCGATTAAAATGGTTTACCTTATCTTTTTAAAATGGTATTCTCGATCTCTAAGCAAAGAGAATTTATATATACTGCAAATATCTAGATAAGTCAACACCACCCCCATTGCCCTTCCTGGTTTATCCGTGTGATGTGGACCTACAGGTGATGTTTGAATTTCTTTCTCTGGCCAAATATACAATATAGTTAAATAAATCGGCGGTCCTTTAGGTCACGGGGTGTCATTTAGGTCCACAAACTCTCAAAATGCATATTTGGATCCCTAAACTTGCTAATGTGTGTCATCTAAGTGTAACATTCTGAAACTACCCCTCTTATTGCTGACGTGGCTCCATATAACGATGGTTTGTCAGACGTTTATCTATAATTATTGCATCATGTGGTCCTTATGTGATATAACATGAATTGTAAAGGAAACAATAATTAGGAGCAAATATATAGTATGAAAAATTATTTTCAAATAGTTTCCATAAGAAGCCATAAGGGTAATTATGTTATTTAGCATGAATTGCAGTGGAAAAATTAATTTGGGGAGAGAAAGAGTATGGAAAATCATTTTGAATAGTAGCCCATCAGCATCTATAACAGTATTTTTGGTATTTTAGAGATCGAGAATAACAGTATTTTCGGTAGCCCATCAGCATCTATATCAGCATCTATAACAGAATTTTACAAAATAAAAGCGTTCAAATGGACTATTTTTTAAAGTTTGAGTGATTTTTAAGGCCTCAAAAAGGCTTGATAAAATTCAGAAGAAAAAAAACCACAATAATTCCTTGTATGATATCAATAAGTTATAAATTTAGTACAGGGACAAGTTTCCATATATAATTTATGACTTTACATCACATAGCTTTACTTGACTATATTACAACAGTTTGAATATATATTCAAGGCAATGCAAACACATGTCAAAATTTAAAATGCTACATGTGAAACTATGTATCCTCACCAAAAAAAAAAAGTCATGCACAAATTTTTGGTGTGACAGCCAAAAGGTGAGGTGTGGATTGAAGGACGTGTTGCCTAACATGGAAATGTACTGGAGCAGTTTAGCATCCGTGGGAACGACTTATGCTGAGAGTCAGACAAGAGGAGCCGAGGCGGACGTGCCTAAATTTGTTTGCAATGAAGCCTGCTTATTTCTGTCGATATGTTTGAAGCGAAAGTACTTCCCCTGCTTTGATCGCGTGAGCCCGCTTGGAACTTCACGGGGAAACTACACGTCCAATGAAAATGGCCGTCTCAGGTGCCGCTTGTCATTGGATAAAATCTTGTTATATACACACACCCTGTTCTGGTTCTGAATGGGACTTCCCCATCAAGCATCTTATCTTTTTTGTTGCTCGTTCAAGCATCTTCTTCTCTTAGTAGAGGCAATTTCTTCTTCCTAGCCTACGGCTATGATCCTTGCAGAGCTGGCGAACTGCATACGGTGGGGGTGCCTGATGTAGAAACAAGACAGTTACTTGTCACAAGAATATCCCGCAAACGCAAGATCGAGGCGGTGGTCGGGCACATCCTGCCGACCGCCGCGGTGGGGGAGCACATCGTGTCGGCGGCGGTCGGCGACGTGGTCAGCCGCACCATATCCGCAGCTGCCGGAAAGCTGGAGGAGCATTGTGCGGACGTGGAGAGCCAGGTGGATCGCCTGGACACGCTGGTGACCATGGTCCGCAGCGCCGTGGAGGCGGCGGAGGGCGTGCACATCCGCAGCATGTCGCTGCGCCGGTGGCTGTGGAAGCTCCGTGAGGCCGCTTGCGAGGGCGCGGACACGGCGCGCTCCTTCAGGCAGCGAGCCGCCGCGGAGGAGGCTGCTGCCGCCGACCGTGACAAGGCGGTCGGGAACTCGGGGACCACTAGCTGGTGGGCTCGACTTGTTAGGACCGCGAAGAATCTGTTCGTCGGCCGGGGTGGCGGTGCAGGTGCAGTTAAGTCGGCGGTGGCGCGGCTGGAGAAGGTGGTCTCCGGCCTGGGGGACTTCCTCAAGCTGCTCGAGATGGAGATGAGGAGGGTGCCGCCGCATCATCCGCCACGAACGCCGGCGGCGGTTCGCAGCACCGGACTGGATTCCTGTTTGTGCGATTGGGGGCCGGTGGCTCCGGACACCGTTCTGTGGGATCTTCCTCGGGACATTTCTGCAGATTGGGAGGAGCTCACCGCCGCCAATACGGATTCGGCCGGTCGGGTGCTGTACCTGACGGCCGGTTCAGATGGAGATGTTCTTCGTGATCACTACTGTGTACCAACGACGACGGTGATCAAGAGCCCAACTGCATGCAGGAGAAGAGAGCACAAGGTCATGGAGGGGGGCATCACGGGTGTCATCAGGTTCACGGTCGGTGCCAGGATGATCTGGTTTGCTCTCCAGAGGTACAGAGGACGAAGAGGTCGCTAGTATACCTGGAACTGGATTTTCAATGTCCAAAATCTAATTGGACTTTCCCTCACTGGACTGGACGTATTTGGACTTTGGATGAATGAAGACTCCAAACTCAGTGTGGACTATTGGATGTCACGTGGATTCAAGCCTGAATCGTGGAGGGAGATCAGAGCCTGCGTGCGGCCGGCAATAGCCAGCTCCGTGCAGGAAGAAAATGATCTTGACCCTCTCAAGGAGCAGGAACAAACGTTTCATCGAGTCATCCATGGCACATCTCATCCGCAACCTGCAAGCTGCGTCGCCCTTCTTTTCACCTCTCCCTCACCCCAGCTCCGGCTCCTACCCAGAACGGTAAGGAACTAGCTACTCGCTAGACTCCCGCGGGCGGCAGCTTCCAAGAGCACGGCGCGGCCGGACAACGACCTCCCCATCAGGCTCCCGTAGCGCAGCAGGGCCGGAGACCTCCCCCTCGTCTCACAATAGTGGTAAACTCTGGCTTCAGGTTGGAAAGTCAGGGGTAAAATCAGAAAGCTAGAGTAAATCACAATTAAAGTTCAGAGTAACGGTAAATACACAATTGTCCATAATCTATTTATTTTCTACTCTATCTCGACTTGATCTAGCCACTTTTGGAAGATGTTGGGGCCACACCTTGGCCGGCCTCTCTGCGGCGCCCTAAAGGTGGGGGCGACTTGGGCCTACGGGACGCCCCCGCCGCGTCGTGGTCGATGTCGTCCCAGCCCATGACATAATATATGATACACTATATGTGCTAGCTGTAGCTGGTATTATGCTTTTGTATTGCTCAAAATAATTTGTCCCCTGGCTGTAGGACGGAGTGACGAGACGGTTACATTAAGTATTTTGATGCTCGTCTATGTGCAGCCATAGTTGTACATATTTTTTGTTCTCGTAGCTCATGGTCCCCTAAAGCACAACAAAAGGATGTCGGCTCCGCTGAATGTACATCCATAGTCAGTGGCGGAGCCAGGGGAGCTTAGTAGCAGGAATTAGCAGCTAGATAGGCTTTGGTAGCAGGTTAGCAAGTTAGGGCCTATTTGGAAGGCTGGTAATGAGGCCAAAACCGGTGGAAAATACCAGCCCATTACTTTTCCGAGCTGGGTCGGAAAATATTGTTTGGATGACCGGTGAGCCCACTTACAATACACGCGGAATGGGCCGATTCCGTCAGATTTAAAAAATCGTGTGCGAAGACCCGGAAAAGAAAACGAGGTCTATCGGGCTCGCCTCGCCATCCCGACTGCGGGTGGTAGGGGAAAGGCAGCCGGCGGCGACGATCCCGTCGATCCCATCGACAATGGCGGCAGCGGCGTCGTTCCCATCGTCGACGCTGGCGGCGAGAGAAGCCCCGTGGATCCCATCGACGACGGCGGCTACGGAGGTCCCGTGGATCTCGTCGACGACGGCGGCTGCGGAACGAGCCGCCGATTGAGAGCAGCTCCGGACCTCGTCTCATCTTCCTCATCTCGGACATCGGAGGCAAGGCTGTGCCAGCAGCAGCATCTCCTCGCAGCCTCCTTCTTCATCGCCGGTCGGTCTCAAGCCCATCCACTGTCTCCTCTCCTCGATTTGGCTGGCCGTCAGGCGTCAGAGACCGAGATTTCTTGCCCAACTTCTTCTCGATCTGTACACATCCCTGAATTTCTGGACGAGGCCGTATGCGGGCTTCGATTCAGCGTAGCTGATGCGGCGGCGATTGATGTGCTGATCTGAACATTTTGAGCTGCGATTTGAGTTCGATCTTGTTTCATCGGTGGTCTTTCCGAGTTGTCTCCCTCACTTCATCGGTCTTCTCTCTCTCAGCATCACGAGCTCATCTCACAGGAGTTTCAGTTTGTCTATAGCATTGCTAGTTATTCATCGGGAAAAAAAAAAAGATCATTGCTAGTTATCCCTTCATACCCAAACGATGGGTTACAAGGGGAAATAATTTCGTCGGTTTTCCTTGTGTACTAGAAATTACATTCGGAAGTCAATTACACGTGTAAGAAGTTACAACACTTCCAAACAGGCTCTGGAAGCTCCGCGACGCCACCCATGAAGGCATAACTTGTAAGGTTGTTAATGTTAAGGAAGCGGCATGCAGCCGTGCACTAGGGGAGGACAACGCCGGCGGGCCAGCTAGCTGCCAGCGACAGGTTTCCATGACGGAACATCGCGAAGCGCACGTCCCGGTCAGAGAAGAGACTGCTGTTCCACAATGACGACGACGGGGAAGATGAAGATCAAGCTCGGTACGGGGTGGTTAAGACTTAAGAGAGAGAGAGAGTGCTGAAGGTAGAAGAGACGGCGTGCAGCGAATGGTCCCACCATTTGTCTCCAACACGCTATCTAAGCTAGACTAGTCGAAATCATGAACAGTGCAGCTGACGGCAGTCAAAACTCCCTCCGTTTAAGACTGGGTAATGGTCAGCTAACTCTCCGCATGCCGTGCCATGCGGGTCATCCCTGCACGCATCTCGGCTACTTTGTGGCCGTCCATAGAAGGGGGTTACCTACCACTAAGGTTACAGGAAGGTTTGCCGTGCGCCATGCCAGCCGGAACTGGCTGATGGGGATGACGGCGTTGACGGCGAGGAAGGCGCTACTGGGTCACCGAGCCTGGGCCATGGGCGGAGCTAAAGGGTGGACACAATGGGCCGCTGCTCACCTTAAGATTCAGCCTAGCAGGTATTTTTAGCACTGTACCAAAGTTTTTTCTCTTTTTTTTTCTTGTTTTCTATATCTCAGCCCATCCAAATCAGCTCAATTGGTATTCGGCCCACCCTACCACTGGGCCTCGCTCCGCCACTGGCTGGGCCCAGCCCTCGACGAACTGGTAGATGGGCTGGCAGAAGACCTGATCCGCTCCGACGAGGTGCAGCGCGATGCAGGCGTTGCCGAGGTCGACAAGCCAGAAGGGTCGTAGAAGCCGAACCCCGCCCGGGGCGTCGTTGCCGAACGCCGCGTACCCGAGGACACCGCAGCATGTAGAAGGCGGTGGTCATGGACACGCCGATGAAGCACGCCTTCTTCATCACCGTGTTCTCTGGCGGGCTCGACCACAGCATGTCCTGCATTCAGTTCACAAGGGGTACATGAATGGTGTCAATGAGTCCTACATTGACCACTGGAAATTTGGACTAGTACTAGATGGATTACTAGTTTGCTACCTGAATTTGTATGAGGACGTTGGAGTACGTGTAGGCGAAGGCAATGTCTCCGAGGGACTGGAACGTCTTCGAGACCTTCTCGCTGCCTGACACGTCCACCCCGACCGTCGTCCCTGTGAGCAATGTCCTGGCGGCGTGCACCCCGTCACCGGCAACCTTGGCGATGGAGAGGCCGAGGCCGATGGGGGAGTAGGTGAAGGACATGCGGTCTGTGAGCTTGTAGAGTAGTACAATTCATTGTATCCCGCTTCCTTTTGTTTCCCTGCTATCCCTTTTCAGACTTCCAGGATAATGTGGAAGTTCACTAAAAACAACGGTCAGTTGTAATGTAGAAATCCTTCCCCCTGAATAACATATTATATATTTTTATTTTTCTCTTTCAGATATACGAGCTATTTTGTAACTAAAAATAATGATTATGTACGAACTTTGCATTATTCACTAATAAAATAATTACCGCTATATATGTGTGACTAGAAATCGGCTTTGTCCGAATCGGGCTACACACAGGGTAAAATAGTTACAGTCAAATTAAGTCTCTGTTCGTTTTCTCTAGCCTTAAATTTAGACCTGTCCATCAAAGAGAATTTTGTTATTTAGAAGTATTAAATAAATTTTATTATAAAACTTTTTTGATAGATGAGTGTTAATCTATGTTTAGCTACAGTGATGCTACAATAACCATCATTTAATCACGGCTTAATTACCCTTATTAGATTCGTCTCGCGAATTAGCTCAATTAGTTTTATAATTAGACTTTATTTAATACTCCTAAATAGCAAGATTCTCTTTGATGTGACAGGTCTAAATTTAGGCCTAGAGAAAACGACTCTTAAATCGGTATTTTCTCCTCCCATTCCTTTTAATGGCATAATAAAATAGAATAAAAGTTTCCCGAATTGTATATAGGTAAACTCCTGGTCCGAACAGCATTATTATCTATGGATCCCTCTTATGGACATACCCCTAGGGATGCTGAAGGAGGGAAAACGAAAGGCGTTATGGCCTCGTTTGGATCCATGGACTAAACTTTAGTTCATTTGAATCCAACCGGGTGAACTAATTAAGTGGGAGCTAAACTTTAGACTTTAAGCCAATTACCCATTAGTCTACTAGTCACCAAATCCTAGCTAAGTGGACTAAAGTCAGGATAAAGATGTCTAAATATCAAATTATCCTTACTTTTTTCACTCTTATAGTTGGTTTCTAGGGAACCTAGGGGCAAAAGTGACTTTGCTAACGGTTATTTCCTAAACTTTAGCTTTAGATCCAAACAAGCATGAGCTAAACTTTATCTACCTAAACCTTAGTCAGCAAATCTGCTAAACTTTAGCACCAACTAAAATTTAGTCCTGAAAGATCCAAACAGCGTCTAAATATATTAAAGGTTTGAAAATTGTATACGTCTCCCTCTTGCTTTTTTTTAAGTTAAAGCTCTCATTTTTGTACAGATGTTTAACTTGTCCCCTTTTAGTCCCTCCATCTAAACTTTTTAGTACAGGGACTAAAGATCCAAACAACCCCTTATTTTTGTCCTACCAAGCTTTAATTAATGCTTGAAAGTACATTTGTGTACTTTGTTTGAGGAAAAAAAACTAGAAGCTCGAGATTTATCAATCAATCAAACTTTTGATTTTCCGGGGAAACAACCTTTCTCATCAGTTTAGAGAGTGTTTGGTTGCTAGCCACACTTTACCACACCAACGGTTAGGCAAGTTTAACCAAATTGACAAGTGTCTAGTTGGCAACAAACATTGGGCAAGATTTTTGTGAGCTCTACATGTCATAGAGTTAAAAAGCGTGGCAAAATTCTTTTAAGCTCGGCAAAGTGTGCTTTCAAAATTCTTTGCCACACTTTTTTGACTTGCCATAGTTTGACTAATATTATGTGTGGCAAATGGTGGCTAACAACCAAACATCCCTTAGGCTTTTGGGTGAGTTGGTTGGTGCATGCAATTCAATATAGTGTTAGAGACAGAGATCTTCTGTTCGAATTCTGGCTGGCGTGATTTATTAAATAAATTACAGCTCAATCTAATATTCCACGTTGTAGCTTGGGAGAGTGTTGGAGTATAATTGAACTGCTCAATTTTTTTATCAATTTAGACTTTTGAGTGAGTCAGTGCATGCAATTCGAAAAAAATTCACAATTTATTAAGATGCGCGTGGTCGACCATTGTGTGTAGACCTATCGTGTGTACTATTCAACAACTTGGTACCCCATGTGCCGATCCAACAAGAAGACAACAGCGAGCTCACATCCCACGAGAGAGACAGAAAGTCGTCGATGATCCATGGCAGCAGAGGCTTCGTCTCCTTCCGCAAGTCTTCCGCACGCGTCGCCTACTACTAGTCCACCCAAACCGTCACTGTCCCCCCTGCTAGCCGCGACGGTCGCCGCTTAGCTAACAGCTAGCAAAGCGCCGCGGCGATTGGTCGGTCTCTCTCTGTCGCTCTCACCGGCGATATTAGTGATTGAGCTGGCAAGTCAAACGTGGAATCTTTGAGGCGCCTATGTTGACTATGAGATAGTCCCAGGAAGGGGACAGGTCTGGCGACGAATTGTGAGGGTGCAGCGTATGTGATCGATCACCTGCGACCAAACGATCTCTAGTACGCACAGCCACATGTGTTCTTTCCTGCTTCCACATTGCATTGCAAAGACTTGTAAGCTCAAAAGCAGGAAGACATGGCGTGCTACATGTGCCATCTGCCCATCTTGTCCTGTGTATGTACCTGCTGGGATTTGGAGCAGATTAAATAATCTACTGTGTGTTCCACGGCGCACGAAATTAAACAGAAACCACAACCACCTCCGCGAGCTCCGGAAAGATATAAGCCACTCCCGCGGGGGCCATCGGGATCGAACGCCCCGCGTGTGGCTGCTCGGCCAGGTCGTCGTCTCTCGACAACCGCATGATCTGATCTTTGTGCAGTCGCCGTCTCATCGGACTCCTCCATTTGCGCTGAATAAACAAGACGAGCCTTTCCTGCCTGCCGACTCTGCTGCCCCCCCATCTCATTCTCTCTCGTCTCTGCGACTCTCTCCCTTTTCCATCTCCATTGCTGAAGCCTCTGCCATCCGTCGGCCATGGGGACCCAAGCACCCGAGAGCTTTTCTCCTGAGAAGAAGGTAATAAGTGCCTCCACTCCACTCTCTCTCTCTCTCTCTCTCTCTCTCTCTCTCTCTCTCTCTCTCTCTCTCTCTCTCTCGCCAAGGAATTCTTAGATCGTCATCACAAATTTCAACTGATTGCTCTTTTCGAAAATCTCGCAGAATGGCAGGACCGCCGCTCAGGAGAAGGCGCTCGAGGACTGGCTTCCTATCAACGGGTCCCGGAACGCCAAGTGGTGGTACTCCGCCTTCCACAATGTCACCGCCATGGTCGGCGCCGGCGTCCTTGGCCTCCCCTACGCCATGTCGGAGCTCGGCTGGTAATTAACCGTCATCTCAAGAATCTTTTTTTTTTCTTTCTTTCTTTCTTCCTCGGCGACCACCACAACATGCTGAGTCAACTCTTGCATATTTCTCTTGAATATAATTTTGTTCGTCTTCCTAGAGGCTAGAACTCATCCAGCAGCCGACAGATTCTGTCGACTTCACTTGACTGTTAGGAAATTAATTAAATTCAGTCGCCTGCTTTGTTCTGATTCGCTGCAGGGGCCCTGGCATCGCGGTGATGATCTTGTCATGGATCATCACGCTGTACACGCTGTGGCAGATGGTGGAGATGCACGAGATGGTGCCGGGGAAGCGGTTCGACCGCTACCACGAGCTCGGCCAGCACGTCTTCGGCGAGAGGCTGGGCCTGTGGATCGTGGTGCCGCAGCAGCTGGTGGTGGAGGTGAGCCTCAACATCATCTACATGGTCACCGGCGGCCAGTCCCTCAAGAAGTTCCACGACGTCGTCTGCGACGGCAACTGCAAGGACATCAAGCTCTCCTACTTCATCATGATCTTCGCCTCCGTCCACTTCGTCCTCTCCCAGCTCCCCAACTTCAACTCCATCTCCGGTGTCTCCCTCGCTGCCGCCATCATGTCAATCAGGTAACATATATACTTACTGAACCAGCTTAATTAATGTCTGAAAACTAGATATTCATGGCTCCATTAATTGATCATTGACATGAACGCTTGCGCCAGTTACTCGACTATTGCGTGGGGTGCACCGTTGGCCAAGGGGAGGGAGCCGAACGTGGACTATCACCTACGTGCGACCACGACGCCAGGGAAGGTGTTCGGCGTCTTAGGGGGTCTAGGTGACGTGGCATTCGCGTATTCGGGGCACAACGTCGTGCTGGAGATCCAGGCTACCATTCCTTCCACACCGGAGAAGCCATCTAAGCATGCCATGTGGAAGGGCGCCCTCGTCGCCTATATCATTGTCGCAATGTGCTACTTCCCGGTCACATTCGTTGGGTACTGGGCCTTCGGCAGCAGTGTTGATGACAACATCCTCATCACACTTTCCAAGCCTAAGTGGCTCATCGCTGCCGCCAACATGATGGTCGTCATCCATGTTATTGGCAGTTACCAGGTATCTCTCGCCAGTACATGAAACTCAGGACATTGCATAAATCATCTCTGAACTGAATCTCGTGGTTGACATAGGTTTATGCAATGCCGGTGTTCGACATGATGGAGTCGGTACTGGTGAAAAAGCTGCGGTTCTCTCCAAGCCTAAGACTCCGTCTCATTTCCCGCACTTTCTATGTTGGTAATGCCTCATTCTGAACTGAACTCTGAAAGTGTGTTCACCAAAGTGGCATCTGACACTCTAACGTTAACAAGACTGATTAGTTGCTTGCTACCGGTGCAGCATTCACAATGTTCATTGGCATCAGCTTCCCCTTCTTCGGTGGATTGCTCAGTTTCTTTGGTGGATTAGCCTTCGCGCCAACTACTTATTTTGTAAGCTCCCATGGATCTATATTTGCCTTCTTTTTTCTTCTACAACAATAAAGCATTTGAATTTGCCCAAATCATGTTTGTTTCTTCCAGCTTCCCTGCATCATGTGGCTCGCAGTCTACAAGCCCAAAAGATTCAGCCTCTCATGGCTCACCAACTGGGTAAGAACTAAGGAACATACAGCCTCTGTTTCTTTTTCTCCAATTCCTCTGCTACAAGATTGCATTGTCCCCTTATTTTCTCTATGCTCCCATGTTCTTCAGTTCTGCATTGTTATCGGAGTACTGCTGCTGGTTCTGGCTCCGATTGGAGGGCTCCGTCAGATCATACTGACAGCCAAGACATACCAATTCTACCAGTAAATATGATTGATTACCTGGCGATGCATGCATGGCAAGATGCAAAAGGCCAGAACACTCTTTCCATGATAAAAAATAAGTAAATACAGTCAACTCAACACATCAGCTCGGAATGACATGGTATCAAATGAAAACTTGATCCATCTGAAGATGGACCATTTAGTGGTTTAGTTAATTAGGCCTAAATTAGGGGTTCATTTCGAGTTAATCATCAGAGACATTGTATACCACAATTTCTCGATATTTGTAGGGGTGGATTGGCTTTTATGTGCACGAAGGAGAGTAAATGCTAGTGGTTTGTATTTCTTTCATCCACACCATACTGTATCTTGAAGTTGGTATATTGAAATAGCGAGCTATCTAATGATTTATGATTTTTTTTTCGGCCTGGTACCTTTTATATATTTACTAGCAAACTGCATGTGCGTTGCTACGGGTGTTAAATTTTAAAAAAAATTAGATCATGTAATATTGTAATCCAAACAGACCTAAAACCTGTAATTTTTCTAGATCATCCTATGGCACGAGCAAAGACGTTTCGAGAGTGGGAGTAGTAAGAATCATGGTGGAATTTGTGGCATTTTTAAGGTCTTTTATCTTCCATCAATGGAATTGGCATTGTTTGGATGACTTATGTAATCAGAGGATGTAATGTGCTTTACTATCAATAAAAATCTCTTTTCGAAAAAAATAGTTAAGAATCAGGATACAACGCATTGTCATACCTCGTCGGGGTGAGGACATGAGGTATTTTCAGAAGAGTTCGTCAGGGATGCGCCCAAGCTCACTGCCTTCCAGCACTGCGTTGGTGTTATTTTGAGCATGCATGTGTAGTGCACCGGTGCAAGGGTGCATCCCACCGAGCACCACCACCAGGATGGCCGCGTCCAGCTATAAATCTACAGGGAGCAAGCACACACCTCTGCCACAAGACCACGCTCCTGTATGCGATCAATGGTTATTCAATATTTATAAAACCAAACAAAAAAGAACTCCGATTTGAATTCAAATTGAATTCGGATGGCATAGGTCTGAACTGAAAAGTTAGGCTGAAAAATACGGCTGACGACTTTTTTAAGACTTATTATGTATAGTAGAGATTATACTGGTATAGTGCAGGCTTTATTCTTTTGTTGAGAACACTATTGTGAAGCTACACAAGGCGTTCTAATTAATGTTTCTTCTAATGATGGTGATCAAGTACTAGCATAAACTCAAGGATGACTGAGGATTGTGATTAATTCGTGCTCATTCTGTCACCATGTATCTTTAATGCTCTGCAAGGGCCATATCTGGCTTCTGTCGCAAATTCTAGCATACCATCTTGTTTTATCATCTACTCTCTCCGTTTCTTAAATTGATGTCGCCGTTGAATTTTTGAGTTAAGTTTGACCGTTCGACTTCTTCAAAATACAATATTAGCTTAAATATACAAAATTATAAGTTATATGTTTCAAATTTCTATAGTGATGAAACAAATCATAACAAAATATATGATAATTTTTAAATTATTTTGAATAAGACAAGTGATCAAACGTAATTCGAAAAGTCAATGGCGATATTAATTTAAAAACGGAGGGACTAATAAAACTAAGAAAAACTAACAAAATCATAATCAACTACCCGCTCTCTACAAGGAGATTATCCTAGTGTCTTATCTACATTTTTCTACATCAATAGCGAACAGAAAACGATGACAACATACCCTGCCCCCATTAGGAATGTGTCCCAACAACGGCCCATGAGGAAATTCGGCCTGGTTAGTCATGGTGACTCTGAGCCCAGTTCGTGGTCCAGTTTTGATTATATTTTTAATTATATTTTCCTTTTATATTTCCCTCTATCCATAAAGATTTAATTACTATATTATGATTTTGTGCATCTCAAAATTTTTATAGAGTTGACTCGAAATTATGGATTATATTTTAATATTTCCATATATAATTTTGTACAGTATGTGATTAATATTTAATAGTAATGTATTAAACTCATAAATTTCTTGCTTTAGCAGTTTCCAAGACTAAATTCCACATTTTTATAAAAATATGATAAAAATGTGCAATATTTCAATATTGTCATATGAAGTGTTGACTTGTTGTTTTTTTTGCGATTACACAGTACAACTCAGACACTCACAACGCACGCACACTCACCCCTATGAACGCACATACGCAAACCCTACCCCTATGAGCATCTTCGAAGACTGAGCCGGCAAATCCTAGACCACGTCACCTCCCGTTGAACGCACAACGCCGTTAAATCCTAGAAAATTCGCTCCCACGGGGAGTCGAACCCAGGACCTCAGGTGCTACTGAGACTCTTTTAACCACTAGGCTACAGGCCCTTTCGCATGTTAGACTTGTTGTTGCAAAGTGCTGAATTAAGGTCGGTTTTTTAGAATATGAAAATGGAATACCACACTTTTCTATTAATGCAACAAGTTTGGAGAGAAGAAAAATCAAAGTTGACATCACTGCGCTATACAGTATTGTATTAGTACTATACAGTTAAACGTTCCCATGATTCTCTTTTTTGCTTTGGACATCATGTTTTTTGTTGGCCGTGGCACCATATTCATGGAAGAGAAATTCCTGTAACTTTTTTTTGGTAATCTGAATCAGATCGTATGATTCGCATGATTCGCATTTTTTTTTTGTGCTCTTGTGGACTCAAAGGAAAGGTTGAAGCTATCGGATCGTGCTCTTGTGGCTCTTCAGGAGGCCCTTTGAGGAAGAACATGCCTGATGCAACGGTAGCACCATATGCCAAGAAGATCAGGACGATTCGCATCTCCAGGACTGTTGCTAAAATTGCATCGTCGAAGGCCATCAAACTTTGATGTCCTGGTCTGTAAACCTATTTAAGACGACTCAAGATGTTCAGTTGGCAGTACTTTTTTACCTAGTTTTCAAATGAGTGATGCACAAAATGTGATCATATGAATGAATTTAGCTTATGCATTTGTATGAGAGGTAATCATAACTTGAGGGGGAGCAATCATAATTTGAGGGGGAGCATTCCATGTATTTGAGATTTTCTTGAGTCTCTTGTGTTCTTGGCGATGAAATAGTCATGATGAACAATTACTCTAGTTTATGGACCATGAGCCGCTCTCTTGCCAATTCTTGATGTTTGTGATCCTTTTATGCTAAGTGGCCACTTTCGATTCTTTATTGGTTTTTGGCTATCTTAGTTGTGCTTTATTGGACTCGCATTTTCAATTCCAAATTTATGTGCATTTGATGTTGTCAATGTACTCATCAAGGGGGAGATTGAGAAGCCATGTTGATATGTGCCATGGCTTGGTTTGTGATGAGTAATTGACAACGGAGTCGATTTGAGTCGACATGAGGTTTGGGTTTGAAATGCAGGACTTTGAGGGTTGCATAAGCATATGCATGATTATGTTTATGGCTAACCGAAGTTGGTGCAGGTGATGGGAAGAATGGAGGAGAAGGAGAAACGTGTTTGCTTGTCTAATGATGTGTAGGTCAATGGAGTCAACTTGATGGTCAACGGCAGGAGGATTGGGATGACCAAGCGAAGGGTCCCGACGGGCTGGGATCGAGGAGGCTTGGGTCCCGGCGATCGAGAGGCCGGGTGAGGTCAAAGGTGATCCACACCGTACACGTGGCGGACAAGAAGCACGGAGGGTTTCGCGGTTTGGCCTCAAAACCGTGGAGGTGATGAAGACGGCGTGTTGACCAAGGTCAAGAGGCGAACGGGAGGCCGGTGCAAGTGAAGGGTCCCGACGGGCTGAGACCGAGGAGACTTAACGGCGAGGTTCGCGGGACGAGGTGACACGCGTCGATATCGAGATGGTTTCCCGGTTTGGCCTCAAAACCGGTGGTCGACGGTTTCCCGGTTTGGCCTTAAAACCGGTAGTGATGGTTTCCCGGTTGAGCCTCAAAACCGGTGTGGACGGTTTCCCGGTTTGGGCCTCAAAACCGGTGGTGGATAGTTTCCCGGTTGAGCCTCAAAACCGGTGGTGGACGGTTTCCCGGTTTGGGCCTCAAAACCGGTGGTGGGTGGTTTCCCGGTTTATGCCTCAAAATCGGTGGTGGAAGTCACGCTTTGAGAAGCGTGCAAGGCGGTTTCCCGGTTTAGGCCTCAAAACCGGCGGCGACAGATGGAGGTGCATGTGGCACCATCGCGGAGGTAGCTTCGAGGTGAAGCTAAAGCGTGAAGGCCCCGACGGCGTTCGGGCGAAGGAAAAAGAGTTGGACGGAAACGCCCTTATGTATGTATGGGTGTGTTCTAGTGTGAGGGGCATTTCCGGGATGTGGAAATGTCCAAGGAGATAAGGTGGGTGGCTGGTTGTGGCTGCCCCCTTGAGCCTTTCATTTGAGTTGTAGGGAGAGGGCTTGAGAGAGAGGAGAGAAGAGAGGGGAGAAGAGAGGAGATGGCTCTTTGATTGAGCTTTTTATCATCTCTAGTTTGTGTGTGCTAGGGAGTGGCTTGACATCTACATCTTTAAGCAATACATAGCATCAATTCGTCCTCAAAGTGTTCTCCTCATCTTGAATCCCGAATTTCTTATTTTCCCTATTTTCGGAGCTATTTTCGGGTGATTTTCGATTCTCCTTTTGTGATGCGTTTTTGGGCGGATTTCTTAGGGGATCTTGGTGCTAGGATGTGCTAGAACAACCCTTGGTAGGTCCTTGACCGAATCCATGGCACGAGCACATTCGATTTGAAGATTTGGTGAAGTTTCCTCTCTTGTTCATCCAAACCCTATCCTTCTTGATAGAATCCAAAATCTGCATGGATTTCTTAGGGTTTTTGGTGTGATTCTTGTTGGATGATGTTCCCCATCTCAAGACGAAGCTATGGTTCAAATTTCGTGATTTTTGGAGGTCGTTTAACCCGGTTTCGAGATTTTTCTTGAGCTTGCGCGCGGGCTGTCCTGACAGGGCCGGATTATCCGGCAAGTCGCCGGAGTATCCGGTGGCCGGAGTGTCCGACAAGTTTTTGAGTGTCCGGTACTTTCCCAGGTCCGGAGTATCCGACAGTTGGCCGGATTATCCGGTGGGAGGTCTCTGTTTTGACTTTTTCAGATCACCTTTTTGAGTGTGTCTTTGTTTGATTTGCTTCCGCAAGTGTTTGTATCTCTTCCACAACCATTCCTAGGGTCAACACATCACGTTTCATGTGTGTGTGTGATCTTGGTGGTTGTTCTTGAGGTGAGTTGGGACATAGACTAAGTTCTTGTGAAGAATTTTTATCGGCTCCCATTCACCCCCCTCTGGTCGCCTTCTCGGTCCTTCAATTGGTATCAGAGCCGGTTTGATCACTTGTTGGCTTTTACCGGCCATGTGATCCATAGCGACCTTTTGCACTTGCTTGTTCGTGCTTCGGCTATTTACTAACGCTAACCGGTGCTTAATTCATGGCGCCAAGTGCTCGCTCTCGTTTGTCTTTGTCCTCAGGTTTGGATAGGTGTGGAATTGCTATTGAGGATGGGACCAAGAAGAGTCGAGTAGTGGATGCTTGCAAGGGTGATCTTGAGGAGAATGAAGAGGCGGACCTCACGAAGGAAGAACTTAAAATGGTCGAGCTTTTCAAGCTTTCAAGACGCGATGAGATGTCTCATGAGGATCTCATCTCCGAGCTTTTCAAGATGAGCCAAGGTAACCTTGTTAATGGCATTGTGGGCTTATTCACTACGGTTCAAGCTTGTGATGCTAAAATTGCCAAACTCAAAAAGAAGTGCCTAGTGATGAGAGCTTGTTATCTAGACTTGATAATGTGAATGCTTTGTCTTCTTGCAAGTCTAGTACTTCCTTGCCTTGTGATGATTGTGTTGCCTTGATAAAAAAAAATGATGAGTTGAATGCTTCCATGGCTTGCTTGAAATCCGAAAATGATAAATTGATGCATGATTGTTCTTCATGTGAAAAGCAATTAGAAAGTGCTAGATTTGTTATCAACATGTTGAATAAGAATGCTTCTTTGCCATGCTTGTCTTGCAAGTCTTTGCATGATGAAATTGACTTGTTGAAATCAAATGCTTCTATGCCATGTGATTCATGTGTTGCCTTGCATAAAGATCTTGATTGTGCTAGAGTTGAAATAGGCAATCTTATGTCCTTGGCAAGAAAAGGTTGCAATTCTTGTATTGACTTGCTTGCTGAAAATGAAATGTTGAAGCTAGATCACTCCACTCGCTTAGAGCAACTTGAACTTGCTAGGGCTACAATTGTTGAGATGAAATCCATGCCTTGTGGCACTTGTTCCTCTTCTATGAATGATGATGCTTGCCTTAATCCTTGTGCTAATCATGATGTTTTGCATGATATGCATATAAGTGATGCTTCTTCTATTTCTTGCACATCATGTCATGATTTGAAAATTGAAGTTGAGGCTTTGAAGCTTGTGCGCGATGATATGAGCGCTAAGTTGATTGAGCACAATGATATGAGTGCTAGCCTTGAAAAGGAGAAAGATCTCTTGCGTACCACATATGCCGAGTGCATTGAGTAGGAGATTCAAATCTTAAGAGATACTCCATGTGGTACTTGTGAGCGCCTCAAATCACAAAATGAGGTTTTGCTCCAACTATGTAAGAGCTTAGATGCTAAGCTTCTTGATTCACGCAATTCTTCTCACTCCGATGTGCATGTTCCAAATATTTCTTCTTTGTCTTTTGAGTTGGGTTCTTCTCATATTGAGCGTGAGTCTTTGGATGTTAGCACTTGTGCTATTGCTTTGGATAATTCTTCTTTGGCTACTCATGCTATTGGCTCTTCAGGTGTTGCCCAAGAGATTTCAAATGGCAAAGGTGTTTCTTACTCAAATGGTACATCAACTTTGAAAGAAAAGTACCATTGCACCTTTTGCAAGAAAGATGGGCATGTTGTTGAGTTTTGCTTTCGCCATGTCAAACACGAGCGCCGCATTCGTGCAAAGGCTTTTAGGAACACACATCGCTCTTTCCATGGCATGTGTGGACCGAATGTTGGCTCCAAGTCAAAGGATGCTTCTAGTTCTTCATGCAAGTCTCAAAGGACTTCTTACTCGAGCAAGAATGGTGCTTGTACCTCTCAAACCGTCTCTCCCGATAGAACATTGTACCATTGCTCTTATTGTGAGAAGGATGGGCATCAAATTGACTTTTGCTTTAGGCGTGCCAAACATATGCGCCGGACTCGTGCTTCTAACTCTTCGGGTGTTCATAGCTTTTCCCATGGCATGAAAACTCGAGAGTCTAGCATTAGGCATCGTTTTATTCATGGTTTCTTTGACTCATTTTCTTGTGGGTTTGAACGTGCTCGTGGACATGTTTCTAATGCTTCTTGTGTTGGTCCACGACATGGTTCTCATGAATGGTTCTTCTCATGGTGTTCCCTTTAGAGGCTCTCGTCGTTTTCCTAGTGATTGCACTCGTTTTTCTTCTCGAGTTGCCATTTCGCGACACGCTTCTAAGGGTGATTCAAAGTCTTCTAATTTGAGCTAAAGTTTGCATCATGCTAACCCTCATGATAACCTGAGTACATCTATTGGTCATGTGTCCAAGTGCTGGATTCCCAAGTATTTGCTTACTAACCCTTCGGGATCCAAGACTCGGACATCTCTCTCTTCTCATGTGTAGGTTGAGGACGCGGGTTGGAGGACATGAGCTTGATTGATCTCGGTCTTTTGCTTGACGTGATTGAGACATGATGGTTCTTCATACCCTTGTACATGGCCTCCAAGAGGCATGCACTTCATTGTGGCGTCTTCACCTATTTTGTGAGCTTTCCTATACACTCATACCCTCTACATTCATGTATATTACTTGTGGTATGGGATGCTTGTTCATATGCTCACTTGACCCTCTCAGCATGTATTATTTGCGTATATCTTATAGCATGCTTTTGTTTCTCTCTTGCCTATTGGTTGCTTTTATTTGTGTATATCATGTATCATGCTTTTGGCTCTCTCTCAATCTCTTTTGCCTTTATTTGTGTACACTATTTGATTAGCATGTGCGTATATCTTGTTATATTCAACTATGCTATCTTTGTATATGTTCTTGGCTTTTGACCCTTGCTTTCATGCTTGTCATTTTCTCTTGTCCAAAATTTCGTATATATTTGACTAGCATGTTTCGATGTTGCTTTCTAACATACCATGCTAGCTTTGTGAGCTTTCTTGTAATTTAGATCACTTTCTCATGCTACCTTGCGTGATACATGGTGTATCCTCTCATGTTTTACCATGATTTGCAAATGCTTCTCTTGTGCTTGCTCTTATGTGACGTGAGCTTCTTATGTTCTTATTTGCATATCCTCACTTTGATCGCGCTTGTAGCTTTTGTCACTTTTTCATGTATCTTGTGTGAACCATACTATATCTTTTCATGATTAGCTAGTGGTTCTTACATGCTTACCCTCATGTGATATGTGCTCCTTTTTGTGTTATTTGTATATGCTCTCCTGGACATATGTTTACTCGGTCCTCTCATGCTTTGTCATGATTTGCAAATTTGAGTTTGAAGTATACTCCATATTGCTTTATTTGCACAACCCTCTTCTTTGATTGTTTAATGTTTGCCCTTTTTTTTTCAAGTGTCTCCTTGTCTTGTTTTGAGTGATTCTAAAGTTGTTTTATTGAGGGGGAGATTGGCTTGGTTGAGGGGTAGATTGGCTTGGTTTGAGGGGGAGTTGATGTTTCTCATTGATATTTGGATCTTGTCTTGTGCTTTGGACTTTTGGAGTTGTTGTTTTCATTGACATTTGGATTTGTCTTTTGCTTTGGACCATTGAGATGCTTTTCTTGTAAAATTTGTATCTTAACTGCATCTCATCAACATGTGCGTTGTAGATGATGAGCTTCAATTCTTATGCCGTCTTGTATTTATTGTTGCTATGGTTGAGTTTGAGCTAAGTTGTGTGATTGCTAGTAGGAAACCTTCAAACTTAGGCTTTTCTAGATGGCTTGGCATAGTGGCATTTTGAGCAAGCTAGCTAAACTTAAAGATGAAAATTGGCTTTTGTGAGTCTTATGATCTATGCATGCCAATGTTTGCTCACCACTTGTATACTTGCTTTTATCCTTGTCAAGACTTGTGTTAAGGCTAGTTTTGAAAATGTCTTGGCTTTGGCAACTTGTTGTTTGGGGGATGCACTTTGGCAAATGTTTAGCTCATGATGGGACTTTGGGGGAACAAATGTTCCTTTTGCCAAAAGGCATGCTCTTTTGCTCTTGTGCTTAATTTCTAAAATCAATTTGATCTTTTGTGCTTAATGATAAATCCAATACGGTGCCTTGATGCCTCAGGGTGTTTGCCGTAACCAGTCGTGCGACCCTCTGTATGGATAAGAGGTTACTTGAGGATAAAATCCAATACGGTGTCTTGATGCCTCGGGGTGTTTGCCGTACCCAGTCGTGCGACCCTCCGCATGGATAGAGGTTACTTGAGGATAAACATAACATGAGTAATTGCTTTTGTTCCTAAATCTTATATCTCACTTGTTGATTACTCACTTGATCAAATTGAGTCTTTGTTGCATATGTGAGCGTTTGTCAAAGTCCATCTTTCCGAATGCTTGTTGCTTGAGTTGAGATTGACACTTGCTAGTTTTCTTGGATTCACTTAATGCTTGTTTTGCCTTGGCTAGCGGCAATTATACACGTGGTGGCAGCTTTTATTATGATATAGCAAGTTTGAATCTATCTTGATCAATTCAATCTTCTTGCTTTGCTTGTCTAGCTCTTTGCTTTTGTGCTATGCTCTCTATTACGGTCTTCGTGCGATTATGAGCTCATGCTTTTACACTGCAAGGCTTTGTGCTTGATTCATAGCAATGGTAAATGCTCGTTGACATGATTGTTGAAGCTTGATAGGTTTTCACCTCATGCACTGCATTTTTAGCTCTCTTTTATGTCTTGATGAGTTCATTGCCAAAGGGGGAGAGTTTTCAAATGAGTGATGCACAAAATGTGATCATATGAATGAATTTAGCTTATGCATTTGTATGAGAGGTAATCATAACTTGAGGGGGAGCAATCATAATTTGAGGGGGAGCATTCCATGTATTTGAGATTTTCTTGAGTCTCTTGTGTTCTTGGCGATGAAATGGTCATGATGAACAATTACTCTAGTTTATGGACCATGAGCCACTTATATTTGAGATTTTCTCAAGTCTCTTATGTTCTTTGCGATGAAATAGTCATGATGAACAATTACTCTAGTTTATGGACCATGAGCCGCTCTCTTGCCAATTCTTGATGTTTGCGATCCTTTTATGCTAAGTGGCCACTTTCGATTCTTTATTGGTTTTTGGCTATCTTAGTTGTGCTTTATTGGACTCGCATTTTTAATTCCAAATTTATGTGCATTTGATGTTGTCAATGTACTCATCAAGGGGGAGATTGAGAAGCCATGTTGATATGTGCCATGGCTTGGTTTGTGATGAGTAATTGACATTGATTACTTCCTTGTTGAGTTTGGTTGAAAATGCATTTTAAGGATCGAGAAAGCAAACCTCCGGACTATCCGATAGGTTACCGGACCATCCGTACCGGAATATCCGACGTTGTACCGGACCATCCGGTCAATTCGAATTGCTTGAAACATAGCACTATTTGAGGGGAAGCTTTACATCAAGTGATTACGTTCTGACTTTTTCTTGAGTCTTTTGGGATCTTTGCGTGTATGAGCCGCTTTCTTTGCCAACTCTTGGCTTATGTGATCCTTTGCTACTAGATGGTCGTTTTCTACCTTTTACCTTGGTTTTGGACCATTTAGTTAGCTTCTTTGGTTTCGCATTTCAAGTTCGGATTTGTGTGCTTGGTGTTGTTGTCAATGTACTCATTAAGGGGGAGATTGAGGAACCATGTTGAGATGTGCCATGGTTCTCTGTGATGATGAGTAATTGACAACGGAGTCGATTTGAGTCGACATGAGGTTTGGGTTTGAAATGCAGGACTTTGAGGGTTGCATAAGCATACGCATGATTATGTTTATGGCTAACCGAAGTTGGTGCAGGTGATGGAAAGAATGGAGGAGAAGGAGAAACGTGTTTGCTTGTCTAATGATATGTAGGTCAATAGAGTCAACTTGATGGTCAACGGCAGGAGGATTGGGAGGACCAAGCGAAGGGTCCCGACGGGCTGGGATCGAGGAGGCTTGGGTCCCGGCGATCGAGAGGCCGGGTGAGGTCAAGGGTGATCCACACCGTACACGTGGCGGACAAGAAGCACGGAGGGTTTCGCGGTTGGCCTCAAAACCGTTGAGGTGATGAAGACGGCGTGTTGACCAAGGTCAAGAGGCGAACGGGAGGCTGGTGCAAGTGAAGGGTCCCGACGGGCTGGGACCGAGGAGACTTGACGGCGAGGTTCGTAGGACGAGGTGACACGCGTCGACATCGAGATGGTTTCCCGGTTTGGCCTCAAAACCGGTGGTCGACGGTTTCCCGGTTTGGCCTTAAAATCGGTAGTGATGGTTTCCCGGTTGAGCCTCAAAACCGGTGGTGGACGGTTTCCCAGTTTGGGCCTCAAAACCGGTGGTGGATGGTTTCCCGGTTGAGCCTCAAAACCGGTGGTGGACGGTTTCCCGGTTTGGGCCTCAAAACCGGTGGTGGGTGGTTTCCTGGTTTATGCCTCAAAACCGGTGGTGGAAGTCACGCTTTGAGAAGCGTGCAAGGCGGTTTCCCGGTTTAGGCCTCAAAACCGGCGGCGACAGATGGAGGTGCATGTGGCACCATCGCGGAGGTAGCTTCGAGATGAAGCTAAAGCGTGAAGGCCCCGACGGCGTTCGGGCGAAGGAAAAAGAGTTGGACGGACGCCCTTATGTATGTATGGGTGTGTTCTAGTGTGAGGGGCATTTCCGGGATGTGGAAATGTCCAAGGAGATAAGGTGGGTGGCTGGTTGTGGCTGCCCCCTTGAGCCTTTCATTTGAGTTGTAAGGAGAGGGCTTGAGAGAGAGGAGAGAAGAGAGGGGAGAAGAGAGGAGATGGCTCTTTGATTGAGCTTTTTGTCATCTCTAGTTTGTGTGTGCTAGGGAGTGGCTTGACATCTACATCTTTGAGCAATACATAGCATCAATTCGTCCTCAAAGTGTTCTCCTCATCTTGAATCCCGAATTTCTTATTTTCCCCATTTTCGGAGCTATTTTCGGGTGATTTTCGATTCGCCTTTTGTGATGCGTTTTTGGGCGGATTTCTTAGGGGATCTTGGTGCTAGGATGTGCTAGAACAACCCTTGGTAGGTCCTTGACCGAATCCATGGCACGAGCACCTTCGATTTGAAGATTTGGTGAAGTTTCCTCTCTTGTTCATCCAAACCCTATCCTTCTTGATAGAATCCAAAATCTGCATGGATTTCTTAGGGTTTTTCGTGTGATTCTTGTTGGATGATGTTCCCCATCTCAAGACGAAGCTATGGTTCAAATTTCGTGATTTTTGGAGGTCGTTTGACCTGGTTTCGAGATTTTTCTTGAGCTTGCGCGCGGGCTGTCCTGACAGGGCCGGATTATCCGGCAAGTTGCCGGAGTATCCGGTGGCCGGAGTGTCCGACAAGTTTTTGGAGTGTCCGGTACTTTCCCAGGTCCGGAGTATCCGACAGTTGGCCGGATTATCCGGTGGGAGGTCTCTGTTTTGACTTTTTCAGATCACCTTTTTGAGTGTGTCTTTGTTTGATTTGCTTCCGCAAGTGTTTGTATCTCTTCCACAACCATTCCTAGGGTCAACCCATCACGTTTCATGTGTGTGTGTGATCTTGGTGGTTGTTCTTGAGGTGAGTTGGGACATAGGCCAAGTTCTTGTGAAGAATTTTTATCGGCTCCCATTCACCCCCCCTCTGGTCGCCTTCTCGGTCCTTCATGTTCTTAATATTATATGTCTCTGAACACTATTTCTTGATTATTTTTAATTCTTTTAGGGTCTTCAACCTTTCCTCTGCAATGCAAGAGCTAGCAGTTGCAATAGATGTTGACGGCAGATTGCTTGTGAAGTGTCAACTCTAGAGTATGCTGGGTACCTGAGCCAACTCATGGTGACAACTGACCATCCAACGACCAGTTTCATCTTCAGGAAGTTGCTGGACGTTGAATTCTTCCCTGAGAATTCAGATCCTGCTAATAATAGAATGAGTATTGAAGTCTTGCGGACAGGCCTCTGGCCTGATGGCAAGGCGCAAGGGCGCGCTGGAGCCGACGGGGGTTCGATCCCCCGTCCCGCACCCGCCTCCAGGAGGCAGCGGCAAGGGTGCCGTTTATCTAAAAAAAAAAAAAAGTATTGAAGTCTTGCCATCTCCACGAGAGGTAGGCGCCCCTCTCGCCGCCAATACTGCTGATCCTGCAGAATCTGGCAAGAGTGCCACCTTGGCGTCTCTCCCTAGAAGGCTAGAACCACAACGAAGTTTTAGGGAACGTGCATCTTTCCCTACGACTAAGGATCACATTCTAGGGAACTAATCTTTCCCTAGTGTTACCAAATTTTTCCTAGGGAAACCAGTGGATTCTAGAAGTGAAAGCTGATGATGGAAGTTGTTATGTCATCAAGTTATGCTTTTCCTACTGTACAGTTTGTTTATAACTCGGGTATCATGCCTCCCTCGGCTTAGTTTCTGTTAAAGTGTGTACTGAACAATTTGAATCCTTCTAGCATTGAAGTGTCAGTTCAACTTTAATGTGTTTTTTATCTATGTATGATGAATTTGCGTCGCTCATTTGTGTTTTATCCCTGGTATTACTCTGTACTCTTATTTTAAGTTATGACTGTCCAAAAAGCCCTATTGCATCTTGAGACCTGCTTTCTGTCATTAGCAGGATCTGAATACTATTTTTGGGGGCACATTTTAGTTTAATTAAACACAGCTTCATCTTAATACAGTTAAGTATATGCATTGCAAATTTTTGGAAGTCTGTGTTATTAAGTGTTTGTCATGAAGAGCTATATTCTAAATGAAGCATAAGGGCATCAATTTGTTACAACATGCTTTTTTTTTTATACTTTCTTATTTGGTCAACATACATTACAACAATTGTGGGTTTCTATGACGTTTTTCTCCTGACAACACACCGTTTTGTCATAAAATGTGTTGGGTTTATGACGTTCCTGAGGAAACCGAGTGTTTATGACGAAAACCAAGATCCGTCATTAAATTAGGTCACAAAATCGTCATAAATCAAGACGCCATTAGATTATGACGCGCAAAAACATCATAATTGGTAAAAATAAATGTCACAATAGTTATGACAAATATAAATCGTCATTAACAGTTTTTTTTATTGTACACCAAAACCTGTGACAAATATGAATCGTCATAATATGGCCCACTTGTCAACCACCTGTCACGCGGGACCCATATATATTTTTTATTTTAAAATAAAAGCAAAACATAATTGGTAAAATGTGAGTTTTTGTTGAATAATTTTTTTCAGTTCACGTGGCCCACCTGTGGTTTGGTCCCACAACATGTCAAATGGGACCCACATGTCATGTTTTAAAAAAAGGCATGCGATGTAAGCGGGCTGAAACTAGAAAGGCCCGCAAAATTCATGGGCCTAATGTAAAAAAACCAGTGCATTAAGTGGGCCGAAAGGTGGAAAGCCTGACAGAATGGCGGGCCGAAATATACAAAGCCTGCTAAATTGGTGGGCTGGATGTTAAAAAGCCTGCAAAAGAAGTGGGCCGGAAGATAAATGGCCTGTTAATTAAGCGGGACAAAAGATAAAAAGTCTGCGAAACTAGTGGGCTGAAAGTAAAAAGGCCTGCGAATTAATTGGGCCGAATGTCAAAAGGCTTGCGAATTAATTGGGCCGAAAGTAAAAAGATCTGCGAATTAATTGGGCCGAAAGTAAAAAGGCCTACGAATTAATTGGACCGAAAGTAAAAAGGCCTACGCATTTGGTAGGCCGAAAGTTAAAAGGGCTGCGAATTGATTGGGCCGAAAGTAAAAAAGCCTATGAATTTAGTGGGCCAAAAATTAAAAAGCCTGCGAATTAATGGGCCAAAAACCGGCCTGCTAGGCCAGCTCCGGTCCAGCGGCTCATGACGAAACACAAACGTCATTGATTTTAATGACAAATTTGAGAGCGTCATAAACACTGTATGATATGAAAGCGTCATAAATGTTTATGACATTTCTATAGAACGTCATAGATTTATGACGAAAAAAGTGAAAATATCACAAAAGGTAATTAGCTACACATCTTCTATGACAAAGCGATTTTCTTCACGGTTGCGTCATAAAGAGTAGGTTGTGATGAATTTTAGACTTTTTGTGACAAAAGTACATCGTCATAGAATGTCAAAATTGTTGTAGTGATATACTAATAGGAGATTCTGAGGATCTGTAATTTTTCCAGTGTATATTGTAAGTTTTAGATCTGAAGAAAGTTACACATTAAAAAAAAGAAAATTACACCTTGCCTATGATGTAATTTTATCACACTTTGCATGTCAATTTGTTAAACTGTATTTTTTTTTTCATGTTCTGTTAGGTTTACTGTTTCTGCCCTGATGTCTAGCTGATTAATGATGCTTTCTAGTTGCTTTTTCTTCTGAACTCTCCAGCCATATTTTTTCCCAAGCCTTTCAACTTCTTCCTTAATCTTCTAATCTTCTCTTGCCATATATCAATAGGAGTAGTTGCTGTAACTTCTTCTTCCTAGCTTTTTTTCACAATTTCTTTGAATTCAGGATGTAGCAACCACCTTAATTCAAATCTGAACTGATTAATTGGTTTCTCTCTGTTCTGTTTGTATTTGATTTTATGTTTAGATTTGTGAATTTTTATCTATTTTTATGCAAAAATTGCATAGTCTAGATGCTATTTTTGCGGTCTGTTGGATCTTAGATCAAGAGCCAGAATTCGGGTGCTGCAATTCAACGCAACACCCGAATTTCTGGCAACAGAAACAAGTGTTCTGCCCTACCCCAGCATCTGGGTGCTGGACAGGAGCAGAAACATCTGGTTTGAGGTAGCCGGTCCTGATCTATTAACTCATATTGTGAACTGAAAAATTTTAGTGCTGATATCTTCTGAAAAAACAATATTGTTCTAGAATATGAAGATTGAGTAACATCTAGATCGAAAGTATTAATGTACCATATAGGCATCCAGCTAATCGAATAACTTATTCATAACTTGGTATGGCACTCATATTTTTTCGTCCTCTTATTCGAGTTGTCTACTATAGCTAGCTTGTTGAGTAGACAACCTGGATCTTAGGATGGACACAAATTTGCCAAAAACAAAACATGGATAAAAACTAGCAATATACTATGAAAATTCATGTGTGTTGAGAGCCTACACTTATATAATGCTTGGATTTTAGAGCAATACGACACTATCAAAAAGGCGATATTTGTCAAAGAAGGGACAAAAACAAACTGTTGTTGTGAATCTTCCAATGTTAGGATATTTTTGTGTTTATCAAAATAGCATGATTGAGTATATCAACATTAAAGAGCTTGTTATTTTGGACTTTCCAATATATTCATCCAAGTTGTGGCCTACATTTCTTTCTCATACATACCTTGACACACGAGAGAGAGTCTACCTTCATTGGTAGACCCTTGATAGTACATTTACATTCTTTCTCTTCCCGCCGGTCATCTTTCCTTAGGAGAAATGCTATTATCTTCCTCATTCAAGATCTATTACTTTAGATTGTAAAACATGTCAACAAGCATAAGACACCACATGGTATTATTGCTGAAAAAAAGGGGTACGCACATATTGCCCTATCAACCCTTGTCATGTGGGGTACTATTCTTGCTGAAAATGGGGTGCCATGTTGAAATATAGCGATGCTAAAATTGAGACATTGTTAAAATATTAAGCAAATAAAAGTGTTTTGTCTAAGCATGACGATGGTAGGTCCGGTTGATGTACATTCTATGGCACAGCAAAAGAAACAGCTACATATCGTCAAATCCTATACGGGGACTTCGTGTCCACCTGTACAGGGAGTTTGTTTTTGGGCAGCCTGTAGGATGACATATCATAGCAACTAGGTATGTTTTCATGCTTGATCTGGAAAGTCATGTATAACACATTGTCTGTGCCACGATGATGCGCAAGCTGGAAGAGCTCGGGGAGCACGTGGTCTCAAAATCCTTCCACGAGTTCACCGACCGGATTGCTTCCGCGGCGTTCACCAGGAACGACCCGCACGTCAGCCGCTGGAGGCCAGCGTCGACGCGCTGGAGCGCCTCGACATGTTAGTGATCAGGTGCACGACATGTATAAATTAGGATTCTTTGATTTCTTGATCTATGGATATGCATGACTAGTACCATGCGGAACAGTAAGGCCAGTGACAATGTTAATCATTCTCCAAATGCTCAGTCCAGAGATTTTCCTGTAACTAAATATTGTGTTCCTGTTCTGGGCCAAATAGCTGCTTGTAAAACTATGTCACATGTTTCTTCAGTTGTTTTTCCTCTGTTATCTCCCTACCTTCATGTTCTAAGCTTGTAATCCTCTTCTTTCTTGATTTGCTGTTTGCTATTCTTTGAAAATATTTGGTATTCCTGTCTCCCATCAGTAGAAAATTTTCCCTTGACTTTTGCATCCATTCCAGCTCCTCTGCTTCCAAAAGCTCCCATAGTGCCATTTCAGCCTCACTTTTAAGAATGAGGTCTTCTTGGGTTATGTTTACTGTTTCTGCCCTGATGTCTAGCTGCTTAATGATGCTTTCTAGTTGCTTTTTTCTTCTGAACTCTCCAGCCATATTTTTTCCCCAGCCTTTCAACTTCTTCCTTAATCTTCTAATCTTCTCTTGCCACATATCAATAGGAGTAGTTGCTGTAACTTCTTCTTCCCAGCTTTTTTTCACAATTTCTTTGAATTCAGGATGTCGCAACCACCTTAATTCAAATCTGAACTGATTAATTGGTTTCTCTCTGTTCTGTTTGTATTTGATTTTATGTTTAGATTTGTGAATTTTTATCTATTTTTGTATGCACAAATTGCATAGTCTAGATGTTGTTTTTGTGGTCTGTTGGATCTTAGATCAAGAGCTCAGAATTCGGGTGCTGCAACTCAACACAACACCCGAATTTCTGGCAACAGAAATCAGGTGTTCTGCCCTACCGCAGCATCTGGGTGATGGACAGGAGCAGAAACACCGGGTTTGAGGTAGCCGGTCCCGATCTATTAACTCATATTGTGAACTGAAAAATTTTAGTGCTGATATCTTCTGAAAAAACAATATTGTTCTAGAATATGAAGCTTGAGTAACATCTAGATCAAAAGTACTAATGTACCATATAGGCATCCCGCCAATCGAATAACTTGTTCATAACTTTGTATGGCACTCATATTTTTTTCGTCCTCTTATTCGAGTTGTCTACTATAGCTAGCTTGTTGAGTAGATAACCTGGATCTTAGGATGGACACAAATTTGCCAAAAACAAAACATGGATAAAAACTAGCAATATACTATGAAAATTCATGTGTGTTGAGAGCCTACACTTATATAATGCTTGGATTTTAGAGCAATACGACATTATCAAAAAGGCGATATTTGTCAAAGAAGGGACAAAAACACACTGTTGTTGTGAATCTTCCTATGTTAGGATATTTTTGTGTTTATCAAAATAGCATGATTGAATATGTCAACATAAAAGAGCTTGTTATTTTGGACTTTCCAATATATTCATCCAAGTTGTGGCCTACATTTCTTTCTCATACATACCTTGATACACGAGAGAGAGTCTACCTTCATTCGTAGATCCTTGATAGTACATTAACATTCTTTCTCTTCCCGCCGGTCATCTTTCCTTAGGAGAAATGTTATTATCTTCCTCATTCAAGATCTATTACTTTAGATACATATTGCCCCATCAACCCTTGTCATGTGGGGTATTATTCTTGCTGAAAATGGGGTGCCATGTTGAAATATAGTGATGCTAAAAATGAGACATTGTTAAAATATTAAGCAAATAAAAGTATGTTTTGTCTAAACATGACGACGGTATGTCCGGTTGATGTACATTCTATGGCACAGCAAAAGAAACAGCTACATGTCATCAAATCCTATACGGTGACTTCGTGTCCACCTGTACAGGGAGTTTGTTTTTGGGCAGCATGTAGGATGACATATCACAGCAACTAGGTCTGTTTTCATGCTTGATCTGGAAAGTCATGTATAACACATTGTCTGTGCCACGATGATGCGCAAGCTAGAAACACATTGTCTCTTCAGATGCAGAATCACTAGGAGAAAATAAAAAAGTACAAACATTATTGAGAACTAGATGAAACACATCTAGCGTGGTAGACTAACTGATGATATAAACTCTCGCTACAGGCTGTAGCAAGCAGAAGAGGCTAAATTAGCTGACCTGCTCTTGCTGATAGCAAATGCTTTCATGTTGTTAAAAGGTCTTCCAGATATAAGTGGTTGTATCTCTTCATCTTCTAATGGAGGAACAGGAATTGACATTTTCTGTTAGCAAATTTTGCAGTGCCATTTCAACTTGTTTCATGCTAGGTCTTTCTTCCCCTCGAATCCTCAGGCAACTCTCGGCCAGAGCACCAATACAGTTGATCTCATTCTCACTTGCTTCTTCAAGAACTTGAGCAGACACTGTATCTGTAATCTTCCTTCTTTTTATCTCCTCAAGGAAGTGACCGAACAGGCTCTTCCAAACTCCAGGTTCACTACTAAAAACCGGCTTCTTTCTAAGAAGTAATTCCAGGAGCACCACCCCAAAACTATACACGTCGCTCTTCACATTCAGTTGCCCAATATGATAGTATTCTTGGTCTAAATACCCATGTGTGCCCTGCACATTTGTAGTGATATGAGTTTGATTGAGAGCAGTGGCAAAGCTAGATCAAAATTGGTGAGGGTGCACTACTTCATCATACATAGGAAAAGTACCTCCTTTTGTTATCAATGGGTGCATAATATTTAAATTAGTGGGTGCATATATGGTGAAAATGAACCAAGTATGAATAAATTTCAATAGGTGGGTGCATTTGCCTCCACTACTCTCTCTTCCCCTCGAATCCTCAGGCAACTCTCGGCCAGAGCACCAATACAATTGATCTCATTCTCGCTTGCTTCTTCAAGAACTTGAGCAGACACTGTATCTGTAATTTGCCTTCTTTTTATCTCCTCAAGGAAGTGACCGAATAGGCTCTTCCAAACTCTAGGTTCACTACTAAAAACAGGCTTCTTTCTAAGAAGTAATTTCAGGAGCACCACCCCAAAACTATACACATCGCTCTTCTCATTCAGTTGTCCAGTATGATAGTATTATGGGTCTAAATACCCATGTGTGCCCTGCACATTTGTAGTGATATGAGTTTGATTGAGAGCAGTGGCAAAGATAGAGAAAAATTGGTGAGGGTGCACTACTTCATCATACATAGGAAAAGTACCTCCTTTTGTTATCAATGGGTACATAATATTTAAATTAGTGGGTGCATATATGGTGAAAATGAACCAAGTATGAGTAAATTTCAATAGGTGGGTGCATTTGCCCCCACTACTCTCTATGTAGCTTCGCTCCTGATTGAGAGGAATTGATCTCGATGCACCAAAATCTGAAACTTTAGCAACGTAGTTGGCATCCAACAGAATGTTAGAAGATTTCACATCACGATGGAAAACTGAAATAGTAGCTGAAGAATGAAGATAATAGAGAGCTCCTGCAGCTTCAGTGGCAATCTTCAGGCAGTCTTCCCAGGACAAGGCACACTCTCTGCTTGGATCATCATGCATGATTTCAAACAATGAACCGTTGGAGACAAACTCAGATACTAGTAATGGTACTTCGGTTTCGAGACAACATCCAAAGGGTTTGACAATATTGTTTCGGTGATTTATTTGGGAAAGTATTGCAACCTTGTTGATAAATTGAATAATTTCACCATCCTCAATAACGTTTGATCTTTTAATGGCCACCACATGTTGGTTCGATAAGATACCTTTGTAGACAGTACCATGCCCTCCACTACCGAGCATTTGACTAGGATGAAAGTTGCTTGTTGCGTTCTGTAACTCTTCATAAGATAATATCTTTGTGTTGTCCCTTGCACTTTGGTCAGACAATATTAGCTGTTCCAAGAGAAGATCTTAATTTTTCTGAAAATATTTCTTCCGCATTTTTCTTTTTGGATATGAATTCTCCATCGATGGACAAGGAACATCCCAATAAAGCCTACAAGAATAACGCCAACTGCAGTGCTTTTGATCCAATTACGATGCCTACACATATATGAGCGCGAAGGCCATCAATCTTAAGGATTTGTCGGCTCAGCATTCGAAGTTGCTCATAGGGGTTGGGTTTGCGTATGTGCGTCCGTTCATAAGGGTGGGTGTGCGTGCGTTGTGAGTGTCTGAGTTGTACTGTGTAATCGCAAAAAAAAAAAGATGTATGGCATTGTTTTCTTCATAGAAATTGTCCATGGCATTGTACCATTCTTGTATTGTTCAATGTTACTGCATGGTACATCTGCAACGCAAAATTAAATTGGCCTTGATTCATTTTCATTGATTTTGTCATTTATGCTCGATAAATGCATGCATGCATGAAAACATATTAATGTACAGTTATAGAAAAGATTATTTACCTTAAATCAAGGCTAATTTGTATCGTTGGCAGGTTTGAATGGAATTTTAATTAGGCCTACCAAAGTAAATGCAAAACTAAAATATGAATCTTAAATTTTGGTATGCATGGCTGCCAAAAACCGGCTATATCCCGTCATCACCCCAGCAGCGCACTCGTGTACCGACACAAGCAATGGCCAAACTGCATCTCCTCCTCGGGGCACTAGTGGCTTGCATCCTCCACGCAGCAGCGGCGACCACAAGCTCGAACAACTCCATGCTAGATTTGGCGTCCGCGACGGTGTACAACGTCCTGGCGCAGAACAACCTCCCGCTGGGCCTCATCCCAAAAGGGGTGCAGTCGTACGTGCTTCACGCCGGCGGCGCCTTGGAGGTGACCCTACCCGGAGAGTGCAACTTTTTCGTCTCCTTCGCCGGCACACAATTCAAGTTTCGGTATGGAAGCAGCGTCGGTGGGGTTTCCTCCCGGCATTTTTCCCCGTGGAGACGGGTCCCCGCGGGGCTCCGACCCGGTGGGGGCGGGGATGGGGGGCGTTTTCCCCCCGCGGGGTTAACGGGGCGGATACCCGAAAGCTTAGCGGGTCGGGGCCGGGGTATGAATTTCCCCCGCGGGGGACCCGTGGAGACCCGAATTTGCGATGAACTTTGAAGCCCAGCAGTCTGCAGCCCACGAAGCCCATTTCCTCCCCGAACCCTAAGCCAGCCGACTCATTCTCTCCTCCCCGCCCCCAGACTCCACTGGCCGCCACCGTCTCCTCTCTCCTCTTCAGATCCGCCGCCCGCCGCCCCTCCTCTCTCCTCTTCAGATCCGGCCGCCCGCCAGCCACCCGCCGCCCCTCCTCTCTCTCTCTCTGCTGCTCGGCTGCTCCTGCCTGCGCCGTAGCCCAAGCCCCCAGCGTCGTGCCGCGTGCCGCCACCGCCTGCATCGCGCCGCTAGCCCGCGTCGCGCCGCGCGCCACCAGCCCGCGTCGTGCCGAGCGCCGCCAGCTCTTGCGCCACTCGTCGACGACGGCCGACGGCCTCCGCGTCCTCGCCTCTGCCCTGCATCGACGGCTCGACGCCGTCCCCCACGGGGCCCCGGCGGGGAGCGGGGATCCGCCGGGGACGGGGACGGGGGCAGAAATTTCCCCGATAAGCTTCACGGGGCCGGGGCGGAGGCGGGGATGAGCTTTGGCGGGGCGGGGATGGGGATCGAGTCCCCGCGGGGATGATCCCCGTTGCCAGGTAGAGTGGGGTTATCAAGTCGGGCTCCATCAGCCAAGTGCATGGCATGAGCATGCAGTTGGGGTTCTCATGGATCGGCTTCAACAAGGTCCAACGCGTCAGAGACATGCTCGAGATCACGCTCCAGTCGTTCAATATGTTTTTCCCTGACAGCGTCTTCGCCCAGAGCCCGAGCTGCGGTAACTGTAGTACCTTTTGATTTTCACCACTTCGATGCGTTTTGACGTGTTCTTTCGAGTGGAAAAAAATTTGCTTCTGTTAGTTGAAATATCAACGTGAAGTTTGCTTGATCGATAGAAAAAAAAATCCTCATCTGTGCAGCCTCAGATCGGCCACAAGCATGGATAGAAAGGAAGAAAAAACAGGCTCTGCAAGCCGCCTCTCTGCACCTATAGCCTTATCTGGCATTTTCACGACTACTCCTAGGTTTATGGTTTAGTGTATTGCAGTTTCGCCCTTCGCCGTCATTTATAGGACTGCAGCGATCTGGTCTCCTGTGCGGCTTTGCGGTTCATCTCCACCGCTGTCGGAGTGCTGGATCATGGTATACGGGTAGCCGGCGGTCAGCAGCCACGCCGCTCTTCCGAGCGTCAACGACGACCAGCTCTTCACGTCCAGATGTTTTCGAAAAATGGTTGCTAGGCAGGGGAACTGGGCAGAGCGCTGGATCAAGATCCGGCTACCAACGGAGGTTATTTGCACCTTTTGACCAAGTACTTCATTTGCACTAAAATTTTCCTCTATTTTCATATGCCATCTGGTTCTTGGGTGCGACATCCTGCAGGCTCATTGTGCATCCTGCGAGTCTCTTGGTTTCTTGCACTATGCTCAGCCCAGTCATTCTTCTTCTTTGTGCCCCTCAGATAATCTTGTCATGAAGGTAGGGAATCTGATCAACGTTCTCTGTGCTTAGGTCAGTCAATTAACCCTTTCCTTACAATGTCGAAATTATGACATATCGTTGGATCTTGATCCGGTTTCTGGATCTCCAAACAAGAATCCAAGACATAGACATTAACAAGTGAACCCCGAAAGATAACTGGTATTCAACACCGCACCTTACAAAACATGAGCTTACATATCTCCAAATGAACTTCCAAGAAGCAACGCAAAAAAGACAATTAGGGACAAACGTCCTCATAGAAAAAGGTTTATCAATTATTCCATTTTGCCCAAACCTGTGAAAATATATAAGAGATAACTCAAATCATGTCATTGCACATTTTATTAATTACTTTAATATTTCTTATAACAAGTGGTGTGGAATTCAGCAGAATAAATACATGTATAATATTTCTCCATCCTTTTACTCGAGTTGTCTATGATAGCTAGATTGTTGAGTAGAAAACCTGGATCTTAGGATGGACACAAGTTTGCCATAAAACTGGATAAAAACTGGCAATATAGCATGAAAATTAATGTGTGTTGAGAAACTTCACTTACAAAATGCTTGGATTTTAGAGAAATACGACATTATCAGAAAGGACAAACACACTGTTGTTGTGAATCTTCCTCTATTATGATATTTTTGTGTTTGTGAAAATGACATGATTGAATATGTCTACATAAAGAGCTTGTTGTTTTAGACTTTCCAATATATTCATCGAAGTTGTGGCCTACATTTCTTTATCAAACATACCTTGGCATTGATGTTGCACGAGAGACTCTAACTTCATTCATAGATCATTGATACTACATTAACACTCTTTTCTTACCGTCGGTCATCTTCCCTTAGGAGAAATGTTATTATCTTCCTCATTCAAGATCTATTGCTTTAGATTGTGAGACATCTCAACAAGCAAAAGGGCACAATACGGTATTCTTGCTAAGAAAAAAAAGAGGGGGGGGGGGGGTACTCACATTGCCCCATTATCATGTGGGGGTACTATTCCTGCTGAAAATAGGGTGCCATGATGAAATATAGTGAAATGAGACATTGTAAAAATATTAAGAAAATAAAAATTTGTTTTGTATAAACAATATTTAAATATAAGTTGTACCAAAACATTTAGCAGAAGCATGAAATCAAGCTATATTCCATGTACGAAGGAAAATTAACGCGTGTTTGTATGACCGAAACAAGCACGTTTTTGCGCTGGCTGCAGGTGGGGGAGCCTGTGAGGACGCGTGTCGCCTGACGATCGGGGAGGACGGTAGTTCGAGTTGAATCTAAATTTTAAACTCATTTATCTCTTGATTCGTAGCTCCATTTTTAAAATCCGTTTGAGCCATCGTGTTCATTATAATTAATGTCACATGGATATATTTTTTGAATTTTTGGATTTTTAAAAAATTTAACTTTTGGACGTACCATTTCAAAATTTATTTTTTTAAAATTTTGGATTAATACACTTAAAATGTTGAATTAGTACACTCAAAATGTTGAATTAATTGTTAAAAATGTTGAATCTAGTCATTCAAAGTATTTGATCCCGTATGACATATTTTTTTCTCGTTTTGAACTTTTTGAAATTCAACATTTCAAACGTATCATTACAACAGTTTTCTTTTATACTACTTTAACATTTTTCCTGTACTGCTTCAACCTTTTTATCAAAAATGTTGAAACTGTAGATACAAAATGTTGAAATAGCTTATTCAAACTATTGAAATAATGTATTCAAAAAGTTACAGTAGTATTTTTTGTCAATTTTTTTAATCCTTATGGTGCCTAGCGTACCAAAGAAAAGTGTGCCTAGTTGTCCTGCCAAAAAAAATCAGAACAATGCAAGCACGTCTGTCCGCCTCGTGCTCCTGCCTGTTAGACTCCTGGTGCAGGGGCGAAGCTACTTTAGTAGCTGTGGGTGCAGACGCAACCAGGAAAAAATGAAAATAATCTTTAATCCTCAAATTTCCACCGTATTTGCACCCCCTCTAGCTAAATTTATGCACCCAAAAGGCAGTAATGCAAGGAAAAAGATCAAACCAGTTAGCAAATGGATAAAAACTGCACCCCACTTTGATTTATCTCTAGGTTCGCCACTGCTGGTGCTCATGCGTTCTCCCGTGCATAGAAAAAATAGCTCCTGCCTGTCCTGCCTCCCGCGAGAAAAAAAGTAGTAATAACGCTGCGCGTGTCCGTCTCAACAGGCCAACGTGGACCGCGCTACATGCCAGCTTCACATAGCGCGCGGTACGCATAGGCGGCCCCATTGTTCATACCCAGCCGTTTCACATAAGGAGCATCACCGCCAGTTTTTAATAGCCTTTCTACCCGTGCATTTACACAGGCAGAATTTGAGAAACATGAATTTAATTGTCTTTCATACATTAAGAAACACTTTTCAGTCAAACTTTTAATAAGTAGTTGTAGGTTGCATCATATTTATTTATTTTAGAATGATTTATCCTGAATTTTTCATTGTATCTTGTATGACTTGAAATATAATTGTAATGTTCCTCATGCTCCATGTGAACTCAAATAATCTTTTTCTTTTTTTGCAGGAACAATACAACTATATTTAGTTACTTTCAAAATAATATTACTCAAATAAATTCTTTAAGAATTTTGATGGCCGGTAATACTTTTTCTTTCTTTCACTTCTATCTTCTTTTCCAACTAACTTGTTTGTTCTCCTCATAATAATGCCTTGCCTTGCCACCGCCCTGTTTTTGACACCGTCACCCTCCACCTTGCCAACTACTGCCATGACTCCTCATTTGGCATCCTTCCTCTAAGCACAACAGTCAACTTACCATAATCTCACACGTACCCCACACCTTGAAACAATGTAGCCACAGTCACATACCGTCAAGCTGTTCAGCGAAGTTTGATAACACCTTTTGATTTCTTTCAATTCATTGAATTTTGTTGAGTTGATTGATATATTGGATTTCTTTTCATTTTTCCTACACCCTATTTGTTACAAATAAATTTGCACATTATTGTGGAGAGAAAAAAATCTAGAATCATTAAGAAATGTCCATTGATAGCTAGAAATAGGTATATGGTGTTAAACGTAGAAGTAAGGGTGCAATGGACCAAATCATATTATGGTGTATATAGTCCACTACTTACATATTTATACGGCAAATTCCATTTTATGTCCTAGAAGGTATTTGCTCCTATATTTGTAACATAAACTTGGTGTATGAATACATATATATCACTTGGAGTACACATCAATAGCCATCATAACATACTCTTAAAGCAAACCACAAAAAACAATTACGAAGCAACCCATACTTTTAGCATATTGTGATACAACTTGTTATCCATATATAAATAATTTGTATGTCCGCATACTCTATTCTCTGACATGCCCTTTAGTGAGATAGCCCTATATTGTGATATACTCATGTGTTGGAGCAACTTCACCTAGAAAAAGATAAAACTCACATGCTTCTCTCACTCATAATCCAAAATCTGTTTGATCTACATGTTCTTCCTATCAAGAAAATTCCAATATTTCGTTATTCTAATGTTTGTATACCTATATTAGTCAGTACCAATCCTCTAACCATCTTATACTTACCAATTGGAGACAATACATTTTATAGTGAGTAATATTGATGGGTGGAAAAAATTAAGCATGCAGCATGCCACCATCGCATAGTTGCATGAGGAAGATTCCCTTTGCAGGATTAGCATCTATCTTAACTGTTATTATGCCAAACATTAATATGTGTCTAGCTGAAATCCAAAGGAGGTGGCGTTCTTTTTCCCCTCATAATGGTATGGTGGGTAATTTAGAAAAATATGTGTTAGGGGTATTTTGTTTAAATTTTTTTAATGGCATAGGTGGTTGATTTATATCATGTTAGATCTAAAGATTATTATTTATCTTACTTTATTTTGTACGGCAGGATGTTTTGCTTTTTTGTGAGAATTTGTAACATTTACTTCCGATTAACGTGAAGGCCTCAAAAGGAGCCTACGATTAGTTAATACTAGCCCATCAACGCGTGCATCGCACATGTTAAAAAAATATAAATACCATTTTATTCACTTCATGTTCCATCTCACACTAAAAATCATATTTCCAACTAAAATATTTCTATTTCACATCCAGATGCCTATCTTTTTTAGTTATTTATATGAATTTTAGTTACCTATTATTTATGGGATCATTTTTTAAGGTGTGTTTCCCTAACAACTAAAAGAAATTATATTTTAATCGCAAAAAATATTGTATTTTCATATGGGTTTTATTTCAAAATTCACATGGTTTATTAATTTTAATTCGAATTTAGTTTTTCTTATTAATAATGATATGATGGGTAATGCGGAAATAGGAATTATGGGTATTTTTTGTTATCTTTGATAATTCTGAGTTAACTATTTTTTGACTCACAATGACGTGGTGGGTAATTTAGAAACAGGAATTAGGGGTATTTTAACCTATTGTTTCTATTTTCAAATTTATTTATTTATTGACTCATAATTGCACGGTGGGTAATTTAAAAATAAGAATTAGGGGGATTTTTTTGGCTATTTTTTGTAATTCTGAATTTATACATTTTTTACTCATAATGGCATGTGGGTAATTTGTAAATAGTATTAGAGGTCCTTTCGACTAAGTCTTTTATGGCATAGGTGGGTAATTTGTAAATAGTATTAGGGGTCCTTTTGACTAAGTCTTTTGTAATGGCATAGGTGGGTAATTTAGATCACGTTAGATCTAAAAGGTTGTTGTTTATCTTATTTTAATTTGTAGGGCCGGATGTTTTGCCTTTTTTTGAGAATTATAGCATTTTCTTTCGATTAACGTAGAGGCCTCAAAAGGAGGCTTCAATTAGTAAATGTAAGATAAGATTCAAATCAAAATTAAATCAAACCAAATTCGTCTAGGCTGACTAATAAATTAACAAGATTTAAATCAACGCTTGGATCATGTGCGCGCAATCCTCAGGAGAACTTGAACAGCTTGTAGCCCTTGACGTCGGTCACGAGCCCCTTGATGGCGCCGATGGCAGCGAGCAGGGACACGACGAGGCACGCAAAGCTGAGCAGGTTCATCCACGCCCACCTCGGCGAGAAGCGGCGCGTCTTGGCCTGCGCCATGTACATCTGGACGGGGAAGTAGACGGTGAGCGGCCAGAACGCGATGGCGCCGATGAGGCCGAGGAAGTCGTTGAAGAAGGGGAAGGCCATGGCGACGAGCGTGGTGAGCACGACGAACGCGGTGCGCCACGCCAGCCGGAACGGGCTGACGGCGATGACGCGGTTGTTGCTCCCCGGCACGCGCACAGCGAGCTCGGCGGCGAGGAAGGCGTTGCCGGGCCACCGGGCCCGGGCCCAGCCCTCGACGAACTGGTAGATGGGCTGGCAGAAGACCTGGTACGCGCCGACGAGGTGCATCGCGACGCAGGCGTTGCCGAGGTCGATGAGCCAGAAGGGGTCGTAGAAGCCGAAGCCCGTGAGGAAGTTGCCCGGGGCGTCGTTGCCGAACGCCGCGTACCCGACCACGCCGCACAGCATGTAGAAGGCGGTGGTCGCGGACACGCCGATGAAGGAGGCCTTCTTCATCACCACGTTCTCCGGCGGGCTCGACCGCAGCGTATCCTGTGTTCAACAATTGGTGCATGCATTGTGTCAATAATTAGTCCTACATTGACCACTGGAAATTTGGACTAGTGGAGTAGTACTAGATTAATTACCTGAATTTCTATGAGGACATTGGAGTAGGTGAAGGCGAAGGCAATGTCTCCGAGGGACTGGAACGTCTTCCACACCTTCTCGCAGCCTGACAAGTCCACCCCGACCGTCGTCCCCGTGAGCGACGTCCTGGCGGCGTGCACCCCGTCGCCCGCGACCTTGGCGATGGAGAGGCCAAGTCCAATGGACGAATATGTGAAGGACATGACGGCAGCCACGATGGACAGCCACCAGATCTTGTGGAAGCTGGGGAGCTGCGAGAGCAGGATTTGGACGCCGGCGAACGCCATCATGCTGCCGTTGGTGCCGGCCTTGCACTCCGCGCCGTGCCCGTGCCGGTGGAAGCAGTTGGACCGCTTGATGGCCCTGCAAGAGTTTCATTTTTTTCTTTAATCATCCTGAAAGAATTTCATCTGCAGGTGGTGGTGTGGTGTTGCGTACCCCAAGCTGATGGCGGTGGTGATGACGTAGCCGATGCAGGCGCCAACCAGGTTGGTGTACTGCGCCGCGGCGCACACCCTGTACGTGGAAACACCTGTATCCAATCCAAGCTAGGCGGTCAAATCAAATTAAACCACCATTAAAAGGTCACGGAAATCCTAAAGTACTTAAGTAGCTGCAGCATTTCCATACTGCTAGCAGCATTGGTAACAGCTCATCGATCAGCGGTGAAGACGAAGCAGGCGTGAGCTGGCACACGGCCGGGATGGTTACCGTACCGAGGTAAGCTTTGACGGCCTGGCCGTAGGAGTAGTTGCTGCTGCGGTCGGGGCCGCGGTAGCAGTCGGCGAGGAGGCTGGAGCAGAACCAGGTGATGACGGCGAAGGCGGCCAGCACCAGCGGCCCGGCCACCCACCCCAGCTGCGCCACCGCCCACGCCAGCGACAGCACCCCCGACCCGATCACCGCCGTGATGATGTGCGCGCTCGCCGTCACCAGCGTCCCTGCTCAGTGTTCATGCGTGCTCGTTGAAGGCTTCATTCAAGCTCAATCCTACCATGCATACATGTAACAGAGAAGGCGAAGAAAGCAAGAAAAAGAACGATTACCTGTGCGCTTCTCGCGGCCGTCGTCGTCGAGGCCCGGGTCCGGCCGGCGGTCGCGAAAGCCGGCCTCCACGGCGTCGAATGGGGCCACCTTCCCATGCTGCGGCGGCGGCCTCTCCATCACCGGTGCTCGATCGCGCGCCGTGCCCCGTGTGTTGACGCGTGAATGAGAAATGCTTGGGGTGGATGCACGGTTGTGCCAGCGACCGCCCCTTCAATTTGTAGGCGAAACGAAGCGGCAGGAGGCGAAGAGAAATTCGTCCTCTTGTCTCGATACACTTACACCAGGATCTACCCGTGATTTAGAGGGAGATTCATGCATTAAGGTTGACATGGGAATTAGTTACTGCTGCCATACAAGATTGGAGACACCCCATTTTCGATTCAGTCATTTACCTAGTGAATCATCAGGATTTCATTCCGTATATGAAAACCCGGCACTTCCATATTTGCATGTGTCATTTCGCTCCTGGGTGCGTGCATATGCTCCAGTCCTGTCATCAATATGACTAACATTCTTCTCCTTCGTGCTCCACATATATTTGGTCACGGTGGTAGGAGAATCTGATTGTAGGTCAGCGGCTCTCAGTATGTTTCCTCAAGTTAAAGCACGACGTATTGTTATATGCATGACTACTTCCAATGCACTGTATCGTCTTGCTGATCTTTAAGAGGGTAATGTTATTAGCAGTCAACATGAGATTACTGAGATACTTATCACAACATTACTAGAAGGCGATATTTATCAAATAGCGGAACAACACATGGTTGTTGTGAATGTTTCCTATGTTATGATATTTTGTGCTAGTGAAAATAGCATCACTGAAATTATATGTCAACTAGACTTTACCATCAGCATGAATGTCGACATAAAGACCTTATTGCTTTGGATTTTCCATTATATTCATCGACGTTGTATCCCATATTTGTTTCCCTGTATACCCTGGCAATGTTGCACATGTAGATGATACATACATTAGTAAGTTTCTTTCTCTTGAATTAATGCCGATTGATCTATTGATGCTTCAGCATACCATAGATGCCTCATTCAAAATTTGTACCTTAAGTTTATACTGCAGATTATATATAAACATCTCAAAGAACGAAAATATAAAAAAGGAAAAAATAAAGCAGGCCATTGTATGAAGGCAAATAAAAGAAATCTAAGTCCCATCAAACCATAGCGAGTGAGGGTGTTTTTATGGCTACAAAAAAAATAATAAGACATTTTCATGGTGAAGCATAGCAAAGAAAAGTATATTTTGTCTAAAGATTATTCAAATTGGCTGTGTTGCACAAATCACCAGAGCAGCGCAAATACATTATCAAGACATTTTCATGGCTTTATATGTATATGATGTAAATTATAAGACTCTTACTTGGTCTATGTCACGTCGTTGATTTCATCTCATAAGTGCAATGCAAATACATTATCAAGAATTAAAAGTTATAGCTTTGTACACATATTTTTCCACATTGTATGCAAGAAAGTTTATTTTGTATACGTAACTTATTGCATTCTTTGTACTACCAATATCAATATATGGATCATCATTCATCTTGTAGTGTTTGTACCTATTCTTTTATTTGACAACTCTTGTTAATTAAAGTGTCTTATGATTTTTGGAATATTATTAATAATTTATATACGTATATGAATGCCCCCACTATGGTTACTTGAATTGCCACAAATGTGCTCTTGTGCTTGAAACTATGTATAACACAACGAAAAGAAAATTATAGGTCACATTAATATAATGGACTCAAAAATAAATAAATAAAGTTTCGAGAACCATCTCTTTATTAATTATTTTGGGAATAAAATATAAAATCTTCCAGTGAAAATCTCAAATTCGTGTAAAAACTTGTTTATGTGTTCCTGGTTCGGGGCTTGGAAATGAAAAACTTTGTTGATCACCCCTGTGAATTAGAAGCAAGATACCTAAATTAGGCTCTGGATGGTCGTCATATTTGTCTTCATCTTATCTCGGAATGGTTTGTTTGATGGATTATGCTATTTGTGTACAATATAGGTGTTGCAATTCATAGTTAACTAACGGTCGGCAAAGGTTATCCCGACTGCTTACTGTTGGCATAAATTAGGCTGTGGATGGTCGTCATATTTGTCTTCATCTTATCTCGGAATGGTTTGTTTGATGGATTATGCTATTTGTGTACAATATAGGTGTTGCAATTCATAGTTAACGGTCGGCAAAGGTTATCCCGACTGCTTACTGTTGGCATAGTCTTTGCCACCACATTATATGTCGGTGATAGTGCCCTTTACCAATTGTAGGAACTAGGAAGTGCCGGGAAAGGCCTGCTACGGTGTAGGGTGTTGGCGTGATCTATAACCTGGCCATCAGTACTTTGGTCTGGCTGCCCTTTCCTTGTCGCCTGTCTCAAAGGGTGTCTCCACAGTCCACTAATGGTAGAGGCGCTCTGAGCCTGTCCGATCGGATGTTCTGCTCAGTCACCGACGCCTGTGGAAACCGGCCTACGTTCTCCCGTTCCGAACAGACGTCGCAAATTAAAAGCAAGCTCTTAGCGGACACGCCTGGCGACGGTCCACACCGTTCTCAGCCTGCCTGTGCCTGTTCGTTTGGGCTGTTGCTTTTGACCTTTTGAGAAAGCTGGCTGTTTGAGTAGCTGAAAAACTGACTGTTAGATTTTTAATGTTGACTTTTGTAATATATATTAAGCTTCTCAGCATGCTAAAAGTCAGAAAAGCAGCTCTCAACAAGCTTTTCAGCTTTTATTTCGTTTCATCAGTAGCCAACTTTTCTGCACTCCAAAAGTCAGGTCAGAAGTTTGCTGTTTGTTTCAGCTTTTCAGCTAGCCAGCTTTTCAACTGGAAAAGCCAGCTGAAAAGACACAAACAGGCCCTTAGCCGCGCCGCGCCGAGCGAGCCTTCAGAGCCATTTTCGCAGGCACGAGCTGCGCGCGGATGTTCAGGCGCCCGGCCGCGTCCACGGCGCTGAACGTGGACTGACGCGTCACATCTGGTAAGGAGAGCGCTGACGAAGGGCGAGGGGTTCTGCTAGATGGGCCTAGCGGATCGGATCATTCACCGCCGTACGGGCCTTTCGACGCTTCTTGACCGTCAATCCTATACGTAGGGCGGGCGACGAAATCGTTACAATCGATCGGTGTTTGAGATTCGTGCGAGTTGAATCGAATGGCCCCGATTCGTCACCTTCCTCCCGTCCTGCTCGCCGCCGCTGCTGCTCCACCCTGCTCCCCGTGGTGCTACTGCGCATTCTCCCGTGCTTTTGCTGCTCCCGGTGTTCCCCGTGCTGCTGCTGCTCTCTGCGTTCTTCGCCGTCGCCGGTGCTGCTCCTCGCTGGCCGGAGGCGGGGGGCGTGCGGGCGGCGCGGCGCCGCCGGCCGCCGGTGGTGGAGGCGGGCGGTGGTGGGAACCCGAGAATCCATTAACGCACAGGGTTTGTACCCCCACTTCTCCTCCTCTCCCCTCCGGCCATAGCTAATGGCGGCAGGCCGGCCCGGCGGCGGGCGGGGCGGCGAGGCGGTGGAGGAGGGCGGTGGGCAGGGCTAGGGTGGGGGAGCCATGCCGGAGTGGTTAGCGGCGGGCGGGCGAGCGGGGCGGCGGCGGCGAGTGCGGGCGGCGCGGCGAGGCGGCGAAGCGCCGCCGGCCGCCGGAGGAGGTTGTGGGCGGGGAAGGGAGGGCGCGGCGGGCGGCGACGACGCCGGGAGGCGGCGGAGCAGCTGGGGTGGTGGTTTGGTCGGCGGGGGGCGGCGGTCGACGGGCACGGCGCCGCGAGGAAGAAGATGATGCCGCTCACCGTGGGCCGACTTGGTGTGGGCCGTGGGCCGATCTACAGCTGCGATCCCGTCGGACGTTCTACGTATAGGACGTCCCCTTCTTGACATGGCAGCTGTCTGGGTGCATAGAATTTGTCCGTGTTGTAACGAACTGATGTAGTACACCACGAAACAATGAGAAAGAGAGTGGCTCGATCGATGGCAACGAACTGATGTAGTACACCAGGAACAATGTACCCAACTGAGTTGCGCTCACTCAGTTCTCTGAAGAAACAGACCATGACTCAGGAAGCATCACCCCTTCAACGACAACGGTCATGCCGTAAATCCTGAGCAACGTCACGAAGTCTCACAGATGAGTAGCCGCTGTCTCCACACTCTTCACTGCTGTCCTCACATCACCATCGTCGTCACGCGCGCATTCCGTTGTCACATCAGCCGGGGCAGCGAGTTTTGTCGCAGGAGCGCGCGGTCGGCCCTGTCCGCGACGGCTTGCAGCTCCCGGCGCCATTCCGCCAGCCAGCAGCGTCTTCCTCGGACCTTCAGATTGTCATCGGTAGCGCCGCCGACAGCTTCGTGGATGTCGCTCGCTAGGGCGCGCAGCCTGCCCGCCTGATCCTGTGGCTGGAAGCACGAGGCCGCGGGGCGTGCTTTGGGTCTGAACTTGTCCATGGCTCGCCGGACGTTCCGCTTCGCCATGAGCATGATGATCCTTCTCCTTCTGGCAACGTACTCCCCACGCGAAATGAAGAGCAGATCGTGGTTATGGAGATCCACAGAGTCCCGGTGTGATCGACGGCGTGATGGGGATGCCGGTGGTGGCCGCATCGAATTCGAAACTGATGGCGGCGAACAAAATATCGTTGTTGACACCCGTGCCGGTGGCGGCGCAGTCAATGACCACACCCGTTCCTTGAATGGCAACGACGGCGGCTCAGCCAGTGACACCCGGATTTCCAGCTCGATCAGCTTGAGGAAGTCGCCGATGCCAGCGGCAACTTTCTCCAGCCTCGCCACCGCGCTGCTCAGCTCGTCTACGTCTTCATCACCACCGGCGAACAGCAGCATGCTCTTTGCCGACACAAGGACGCGCCTCGCAGCGCTCCACAGCTTGCTTACGCGGGCCGGGCCAGCGGCGGAGGCCTCCTCGGCCGCGCGCCGCCTCTGCCGGAACGACCGCAGCACCTCGTCGGTGTCGGCGGCGGCGTCGCGGAGCCTCCAGAGCCAGCGGCGCAGCCACCAGCTGCGGACGTGCACGCGCTCCCTTCCACGGCGCTGTGGATCATCACCGCCAGCGTGCCCAGCCGCTCCAGCTGCTCGTCGACGGTGGCGCGCGCGTCGTACCTGCCGACCGCCGCGGACACCGTCCGGGCGGCGATCTCGCCCACCGCCGCCGCAAGGCCCTGCTCGCCGAGCTCCTGGGCCTTGCGTTTCAGCCGAGACATATTTGCTGTACGTGTGCGTGCATAGTGTACCCCGGACCAAAATCACATTCGCTGTGGCTATATATGCTTCTTGTACGGGTGCGGACGCATTGGAGGGTCCGGCAGAACGCCGCATAGAATTTGACGGAACAGGCTGTAGCGATGAATTAACGGATCCGCCCCTGGCCCAGCGTTTTCATGAGAGATAATCACTGGTACGACACACCAGTAGGCAATGATATTGACGCAGGTAGCGCCCTTGCTGGATTTGGAGAAGATAAGACACGATGCGACGATCGATCTGTCCAAATCAGAGCTGGCAACTCATTTTCGTACCTAGAGAGTTGAAATGACATCCATGCTCGTTTGGTTCTCCTAATCGACATGGCAGAACCGAGGAGTACTAGGAAGGCGGCAGTGGCGGATCCAGATCAAATGCAAGGGGGCTGAGTTTCCATGTCTCCCTTCTTCCTCTCTTCTCCTCCCTCCTTTTCTCTTCTTCTCCCTTGAAAAAACCATTGATTCAAGCTTTTCTTTGTCAAAAAAATTAGGGGGGGGGGGGGGGGGGGGGGGGCGTAACCACCTGTTGCAGACAGGCGGTAGGCGACGTAGGAGGCGAGGGCGACAAACCCATGCATGACGACGAACAATGTGTCCAGGCGCTCCAGCAGGTCGTCAACAACCGCACCTGCTGACCTGCTCTCTGCGGAGGGACCGAGTGATCAGACTGACCGCACTCGTCGTACTCTATTTCCATCCTCTAAAAAGAATATTCCTGCCTGGTCATCGAGATTCTTTACTCTATTCTAACTTCTCCCGCACTCATCATACTCTATATCTCATACTCTATACCAACCAACCTATATTTTATTCAACCATCCCAACTACCATCTCCTCTCTCCTCACCTTTTCTTTTCCTTTTCATTTTCCTATCTCCTCACAATCTTTTTTTCCATCTTTTTTAATCTTTTTTTATTTTTTTCATCTTTTTTTTCTTTTTCATATTTTTCCTTTTCTTTTATTTTATTTCCTATCCGCTGGCCCTTTTCTCTTTCCCAAGTCTCGATAGTTCTCGCCCTTCGGTACTTCCGCCTCTCTCTCTCTCGTCTCGATCTCTCTCTCGCAGGACCCAGCAGGACGCCGCCTCCATGCGGAGGAGCAGCAGGACGCGGAGCTGCTGCAGCGGAGCCTCCTCAACCAAGGCGGCAGGCAACGAGCGGAGGTCAACGAGCGGTGGCGGAGCTCGAGTCCGGCGGCAGCCTCTCGATCCCCTCCGGCCTCCTCGCGTAGCCCGCCTCCTCTGCAGGCAGCGGCAGCGCTAGGCAGGGCGCGAGCCAGCGGCGCGGCCGGCAGCAACGCCAGCAGCAGGCCGACGCGACCGGATCTCAGCACGAGGCAAGGGGCGGCTTCTCTTCCCTCCCCGGCCGGATCTCTGCACGAGGCGAGGCAAGCAGGTGTCGATGGTCGTGGGGGTGCGATTTTTTTTATTTGAGCTCGATTTGTGCATCTCTTCTCTCGATTTGAGCTTGATTTGTGCATCTTTTTTCTCGATTTGTGTTTCTTCTCGATGGCGAGCTCCACGGCTGCTGCTCGACGCCGTGAAGGAGGAGGCTGAGGAGGAGGTGATGGCCGGCGAGCAGGAAGAGACCGAGGAGTAGGTCGACGGCGTGCGGATCTCCTGTGCCGCGCGCCAGCTCCACCGCTAGCTCCATCGACGGCGCGCCAGGTCCACCGCCGGGGACGAAGCGGTGCGGCGGCGGGGACCAACGGCTGGAAGCGCACGGCGACCGGCGACCGCCCGGGTGGTTGGGATGGCGCGCGGGCGCGCGGGCCCCACGCCACGTCGGCGCGTAGCGGACGTCCGGGACAGCGCCAGATTTGGCGTGCGTCCGGCCGTCCGGGACGGTAGCGTTCGGCATAGCGTAGCCCAGTGCAGGGGATTTTACGCTAAATTGGTACTCCAGTTTCTTTTACCGTCCCCCGGTGCGGACAGTCTCAGTGCGTAGAACCGGTGCGGACAGTCTCAGTGCGTAGAATTTGACGGACCAAGCTTATGTGTGTTGTGACTGTGCATGCCGCCGCCTCCTCTGGTTCGTTGTTCACTTCGTGCATTCAACGAAATTCTAAAAGCTTAACTTGATTTTAAGAAGTTCCAACTCAATTTTGAAAAGTTTCAACTTAAAAAAGAATAAAACCAAGGGTTGAGATCCGGCTGCTCTGGCCAAGGGCAACATAAAAGCATAGAGCTCCTTCGACGGCGCATAGGCGGCACGAACTACGTCTGCTGCGGCCTAGTGACATAGGGCAGCGCCCTTGTAAGCAACACGGTCTCTTGTGCGTCGGCTTTTGGATGAGAGATACTACCTCTGTTTATCGAGTGAGGCAGATCAGATTTGCATGAGGAAGGAGAAAAGTTTGGGCGTTGGAATGATCGTGTACTGAAATAAAATGCCCCAATTGAAAACAGGTGTTGTGTAAGAGCAACCCGGGCTCTTGTGGTCCCAATTTTGTCTCGGCTGAAATGCAAGTAGTTCCAACTCTAACGGTGGCTTTTGCTCTTACATCTGTGGGTCAGCCTCTCGTTTTTTATCCTCTTCTTCCTTGAGCACAAGATCACCGACACGCTTTCGAAGAGGCGGCGGGGTGGCGGTGCGGCTCGCGGCCGCGCGAGGGAGGCCACGTCGCGGCAGGTGGAGGCCGAGCTTGGCGGCAGGCGGGAGGAGGTGGTGTGGCAGGTTGCGGCAGGAGACGGTTGGCGTAGCGGGGAAGTATCCGGTGCGGTGGGGAGGTGAGGCCCAGGGTGCGCGGTGGCCGGGAGCCAGGGGCGCGGCGCGACGACCAGGGGCATTGGAGGAGGACAGAGTTGGAGGTGGTGGAGAGGCAGCGCTACTGAGGAGGTGGGGAGGCAGGCTTCTTGGCCCTATATATGGCCATGATCTGACGAAGCTTCACGGCGGCCGAGCTAAGCCAGAAAGAGGCAGCGACAGGCGTGGTCGACACTGCCAATCGTCGGATTCAGGCGAGGTGCAGTGATTTGTGGCGCGGGACGACTGGTTCGGCACACCGATGGGAGGAGTGGAGGAGGCGGTGACGATTGGGAAGTGACGGTGTGGCCAGTGGCGGGAGGAAAGAGAAAGCGATGCACGCGAGACGATTGAGGCGGGGCTCGTCATTGTAGCAACTCCGTAGCAGGTCGCCAGATCTGGGAGATTTGGGGGAAAATACAAGGGTCAACTAAGATAAAAGGCTCATGTAAGGGCTCTGCTCGAGTTGGTTTCTTGAGCCAGAGGGGCTCGTGCATGTAAGGGTCTTGTTGTAGTTGCTCCAAGGAGTGCACATGGAGAAAACATTTTGTTTTTTCACATACGTCTTTATTGCAAATCTTTTTATCTACTCATAAATAATCTGATCGTGAGATCTCAATCTACGTGGTTGCTCTTGCGCACATCCGTCGATGCTAGAAAAGCCACGATAATGACATATTGTTAGATCGCAGAATCAGATTTGCATTGACAACTCCATAAGAATCCGACACATGAAGTTGCTTCTCGGAAAGAAACCCCCAAGAAACTATCTCAATCAATCAGAAAAAAAAAATCAATCAGAAAGAAAAAGAAAAAGAAAAGGAAAAAGAAATTTTGGCTCGAGACGCGAACCAATCTGAAGTGGTCACGTACACGTACGATCAAGCACACGCACCCTTCACTGGGCCCACCTACCAGGCAGATCCCTTTCCCTCGCCGTAAGGGACCCACACGTCAGTGACGCCAGCCAGCGCATCCCCCACCACTGCACCTATATCCCCAAAACGTCGTCGTCTTCCAAAGGGAAACGAGATTCCTCTCCCCGCTCTCCCTCCTCGTCGAAACCCTACCCCCGCCTTGCCGCCGGCGATGGCCTCCTGACCGGTGCTCCACCTGCCGGCCACCCAGCCCCGCTGCCCTCCTCCTCCCAGTAGCCTCCCGCCGGCTTATCACTATCGGAGCTCTCGCTCCCCCGATCAATCTCGATCGATCGATTGCCGCCGGATCCAGATCGGCGCCATGTCCAAGGCCAGGGTCTACGCCGACGTCAACGTCCTGCGCCCCAAGGAGTACTGGGACTACGAGGCGCTCACCGTCCAATGGGGGTCAGTCATCCATCCGTCCCTACTTCGCGCACCTAACCCGCGCTCAAGTTTCTGTTTCCCGTTGTGCGAGCGTACCCATTGTGGAGAAATTGTTCGCTCGGTCTATAGGGTTGTGCTCTGTACAGTGTCCTAGTGGAATTAAAGATGATGATTTGGGTAATCGCGGCGCGCACGACCTTTGGTTCGGTCATGCGGTTGCCTGATTGGGTAAATTGACATGTTGTAGATTGGGAACGAACATGATTAACTATAGGCTAGTTGGGCAGTGCGTCCTGGTAGCACATACAGGTTCTCGTTTATTGCTTCCATGATTAGGCAGCTTTGGAACTACATGGACGAGAGTTGGTTAGGTGGATGTTTAAGCGCGCCAGACATAGCTCACATTCAAGTGATGCTCGGCACAGGGTGCTAACTTCCCTTAAATTACTAGTCAGTGGGTGTCACAATATTCGATTTTGCCTGTTAAGAAAGTTAGAAATAAGTTTAATTAATGGAAGTTTCATTCTATGCTTATGTCTTAGTTTATCGGTTTACTAGGAAGTGGAATTGGTCTAGTGATTTGTACGCAGGCATGCTCCTTTAGTTAGTTTGCCAGTTTGCGGTTGATTTTGTTGTTTGGAGTTACAACCAAATTTCACTATAATCTAGATCCTCAACATAAATGGATGTTGCTCCATATGTTCTCTTATCACACTGATTCTGTACTCTGAGAGACGGCACATCCATTCTGTGTAGCAACCATCTCCAGCGTTGCTGAAGTGAATGTGCTCCAGTTCCTTTTCAGCCTAATTAGGCAATTAGCTATTCTGCATAGTGAGTAGTGACACAGTGACACACGTAAAGAAATTGAATTCTGAAATCCATTGAAATGCCCATGAGTTTTGGATTAGTAATTGTTATCAGCTTAGTTGATCTAACTTACTTCCAAAGTGGCACTAGGTGGAAGTTCATTGTTTTGGCCTTTTTGTCATGAAAAAGATTTATACCAAGCCTGTGAAAACCAAAGCGTTACCCTGTCAATGTCAAGTATGCTACTAGTGTTTTTTACTTTTCTCTCCATTTCCCAAAGTATGGAAGAAACTAAGATAATTTTTGTCTAGCATGCCAACAGCGGGCCTGTCTACCCCAATTGGAGAATGTTGTTTTCATTTTGAAACTTTCTACATGATAATATATTGCTTACTTTCTGTTGATGTTTTTGGAATTGTGGAAATCTTAGAATGGACACTTTATATTTCCAACACACTCAACTATGGGCTTCTGACTAGTATGATGTCTCTTTGATCAGTGAGCAGGATGACTATGAAGTTGTCAGGAAAGTTGGAAGAGGAAAATACAGTGAAGTCTTTGAGGGCATTAATGTTAACAATAATGAGAAGTGCATTATTAAGATCCTCAAGCCTGTAAAGAAAAAGAAGGTAGATCGTGAATTCTATTGTCTATCTTGTGTGGCTTATTTCCAACTAATCATATAACTCTAGCAGGAACAGTGCACTTTCCATTATATTTGTATGGTGGTTTTGTTGAGATTTTAATACACGCTGCTCATATCCTTGCAGATCAAAAGAGAGATCAAAATTCTTCAAAATCTTTGTGGAGGCCCTAATATTGTGAAGCTGCTTGATATTGTTAGAGATCAGCATTCAAAAACACCCAGCTTGATCTTTGAATATGTCAACAACACAGATTTCAAAGTATTATACCCAACATTGACAGATTATGACATTCGCTATTACATCTATGAGTTACTCAAGGTATAATTTTTCTCAGTCTTTTTGTTTCTTAAATTGTAAGAGCTGGTATATTTTCCTTTCATTCTTCCTTGGCGTTTTTTGTTGATCGCAGAATAAACAATTGCTATATTTTTCTGAAGACTTGCAAATATTTGGCAGTTTTTTCTGAATTGTTAAGTTTCAGCGTCCAATTAGACCTTGTTTTGTGCATTGTGAAGGCATACACATGCTAGTATTAAAAAGGGAACCCGTCTTTCTGTTCTGTATAATATCTAATAACTGACCAGTGTCCACACAATGTTAAATTTGATCTAATCATCAAGCAATTTGTAGCTATCAAGTTACAATTTATCTTCTTTTTTTTTCTTTTGGGTACAGGCATTAGATTACTGCCATTCACAAGGTATTATGCACCGAGATGTGAAGCCTCACAATGTTATGATAGATCATGAGCTTCGGAAACTCCGGCTGATAGATTGGGGCCTTGCTGAATTCTATCATCCCGGGAAGGAATATAATGTTCGTGTTGCTTCCAGGTAACTGCAAACACAATTCTATTGTCATATGGATTTTATTGCGCTGGATTACTCGTAGGAGATAATTACTTTTCTATGTATGAACTCTTAAATGTGTTAAAAGTGAAATTGTTACCCCTTCATGCACATTGTTTATTCATCAACACTGTGAACTGAGAAAAAAAATGGAGAAAGTATATATATATCCTCCTTTTTACTTAATTATTTTTGTAGTCAATAATATGCTTTGTTTGATGTGTATTGTTAGCATAACATTTTAGATATTTTCCTTTGGTACCCACTTCCACTTACTAAACATTTCTGTTATCAATTATGATACAATGAAATTCAGGTACTTCAAGGGACCTGAGCTTCTTGTTGACTTACAAGATTATGACTACTCTTTGGACATGTGGAGTCTCGGCTGCATGTTCGCTGGAATGGTATTTACTAGCACCAATTATGCCACCTTCATTTTGTATCTCAATTGGTTTTTTTGGAAATGACTGATAAGTGTGTTATCATATACATGCAGATTTTCCGCAAGGAACCATTTTTCTATGGTCATGACAACCACGATCAACTTGTTAAGATCGCAAAGGTGAATATTTAGTTTGTGGTTTGCACTTAACTACCTATGATGCCTACAATGTCCATTTGATGCTAGTCTGCACATCATTTTCTCACTTAACTATTAGTTACTGAATGCATTTAGAGGCAAGAGTTTGTACTGTTATTTTCGTGAACTTGTACTCTGGCCAATTTAGTTATACTTTTTTGTTATTTGTGCATGCATGATTTACTTTGTGCTATGTAGTTGGTAGTAGCCTGTTTAGTTCTGTTTTGCCGAGAATCCTTTCGATGGGTACTAATTATGGTCACATCTTTATTCTCAGGTACTTGGAACAGATGGACTGAATGCTTATTTGAACAAGTACAGAATTGAGCTTGACCCTCAGCTAGAAGCCCTCGTTGGAAGGTACGTATCACTTTCACCAAGGCCTTTGAGTATTGATGAAAAATCTGGTTTTTATGTGAACTGCACTGATCTGATGTATATATAATAAAATCTCATGCAGGCATAGCAGGAAACCCTGGTCTAAGTTTATTAATGCAGACAACCAACATCTAGTATCTCCTGAGGTCTGCTAAATAGCAATTTCATTTCATATATAACTAACTAAAAGCTCTTTGCTTATCAACAAGTCCTTGATTTTTTCTTCAGGCCATAGATTTTCTTGACAAGCTTCTGCGTTATGATCACCAAGACAGGCTTACTGCTCGTGAAGCTATGGTAAGTCTTACAATGCTAATTGTGTCAAGAGATATGATGTGAAAACTAAGTATCTAACTGCCTGCTCGCTGTATTGCCAACAATGAAGCCAAATTTCAATTTAATATATGCATTTTTCAAGTCATGCACCATCTTTATAAAAACACTTGGTTTCCAAATTCTGTGTTGATCATGATATTACTTTAGTATCAGATATCTGAAATACATCTTTTGCCGTTTGTTGAATGTTCTTAATCTTCATTTCACCTTACAATGGATGCTTGGATTTTCAGGCGCACCTATACTTCCAACAAGTGAGAGCTGCTGAGAACAGCAGAACTCGTGCGTAGTTGGCAAGATCCGAGACTGCTGCAAACTGATGATGATCAACAGCACCTGATGCGGCCACTGTCAATCTGTGGCTTGCTTCAGTCACATGTACGAGACATAGCCAAAAGAACAATTGTGGGAGGGCCTGTAGCATGTACTTAAGTGCGTTGAAGGATAGCACATTATTCAAGTCATGTTTATGAGGTGTAATTGCAACATGTATGGTGTCTATCATAAATGGTTTTCCCATTGACGGATTGTATTGCAAACCTTATTGTATTGTTACTGAGCTTGTAAAGAACATCCATCCTTGCTTTGGACTCGATTTTTTTTCGAAACTGATTTTTGGTGACACATTGTCGTGGTATGCATTTTGTGTGTGTGTGTGTGTGTGTGCGTGTGGGTTGGGGGGGGGGGGGGGGGGGGGGGGGGGGGTTGCCTTTTCAAGATCGAGCAACGAAACCAAACTGCTCTTATTACCTCTAGCAGGTAACGATGGAAATATATTCCGTTTGCCAGAATTACTTAGCACTACGTACCAGCTACGGCACATCTACATTCAGTTTCTTCGATGCTTAAAAACGCAGCATGAGTTCATGACATGACACAACCAATCATTGTTCATCAGTCGCAATTGGCGACAGTTTTTATTCTGTCAGCGGAATTGACAGAGGAAGGTAAACGTCATCAAACTTTAAATGCCAGAACATTTTACTTTGACATACGAGTAACACATGATAAGCACTGAAACGTATTGAAATAACATATGCAGCACAATCCACACAGAATTAATTATTGTAGAACAAAGCTGACACAGGGCGATTACATATCTGGGGCACACAACGGAAGCAGTTGCTTGCTGCAGCGGCAATAGCAGACCAAAGTTCAGACCCATAATACATAAGGCAACCAGTCGTTTGCATACATAATGGTAGTGCTAGTGGATTACGACAGCTTCTCGCATTCTGATTTGAGCATATGCTTTTCTCTGAGCGAGCATATGCCACCACAACTATTTCTTGAGGTGGGGGAAGCACTGGACGAGCTCATTCTTGGGATGCCTCGCCTCGGCATGCTCTTTGCACTTTGCTTCGGAGGTGGTGCAGATGAAAGTCTGCATGCATATCTTGCACTGCATTGAGATGTAAGGGTTGTTGAGATGATCATCTTACAAAATAATATAGATCGACAGTCTCACAGAGAATGTATAGCAGGTTTTTGTATAGAACAATCAAAGGCACTACAAATGCGGTGAACCACTAAAATCAATTGCCACTCCACAACAGCTTCATGAGCTAGTAGTCAGCGAATTAATGTAGTTTCTGGATCACTCGGCCATAGTTGGATAGTACCTGCTGATTTTCCATTTGCACTACTTAAATACAGTGTCATCATTATCATCGGCAATTTGAGCTGGCCTAAGGAAGTTGGGCCATGAATGACACGGAACATATGGCGAGCGATGCCATGCCATGCCACAAATGTAGCTTGTTTCACCACTAGGAGTTTGATGGTGTTTAATGTTTAAGTTCAGTTCAGATGACCACAAGAGAATGGATCCGCTCGGCGGAATGAAACCCATTCTTGACATCCTTTCACTATGATAATGGCAACCTTTTACCATGAAACCTTGAGCCACGGAATAGGACAAGATGATGGACGGGAATAGCCAGGCTCAAAATTTCGACAGCCGATACCACCCAAAGCAGGTGGGCGACATCAATGAGAAACCACCGGATCTAAGAGCAAATTAGTGGTTCTCTCTCTGTTGGGGTAACGCCCAGATAGTACTACAATCGAGTCAGCAACCGGCACTGCATATTATTTTATTAGTTTTCCCCACTTTCCCTTTGCGTGTTCAATTTACCCCCTAATCCTTCGAAGAATCGAGTCAGTAGTCAGCAATCCCTCGAAGAATCTGGGAGACTAGTGGTACAGATAGCAGGGGGGCGGGTTAACGTAGATCGACAGATGGAGGGGAGGATGCAGAGTCACAAGATAACCGATGGGAATAGACATAAAGCAGTTTGATACCAAAGCAGCAGGAGGACGATATAATCCACGGGAATAGGTCACAGAACAACCGGATCTGTGTGCAGAGAAGTAGTTCTTTGTCTCTAGCGGAAACATCCAGCTATAATCGAGGCAATCAAAAGTAATATTTGTTTCCCCCTTCTGTTATCTCTTCTTCCCCTTCGCAGGGCCAATTAAGCTGCCAAATCCCACCAAATCCCACCCTAATCCCGCTGGCAGCCACTATTCCACGAATCCCCAACAGCAATAGATCGAAAACATATGGAGAGCGGGGCGAATCGAAGCGAATCGAATTAGGTCGGTGAATATGAGACGCACGCACCTGGATGTTCATGGCCTTCTTGTTGGCCTCGAGCTGGCTCCCTGCAAGCAAAGGAATCAAGCGGTAAACGGATCAGATCGGGAGATCGTCGGCGGCGGGAATCAATCAGGGCAAGGGACGAACAGTGTAGGGGGGGGTCGACGGTTGCTTACCCTTGGAAGGCTTGTTCTTCTCGGCGTTCCTCTCCCGCGCCGTCTTGGACTTCTGCGCGTTGCCGCCGCCCATGATGCCTCCGCCGGTTCGCTCCTCCGCTCCGCTTCGGCACCAAGAAGAAGAAAAGAAGAAGAGGCGAGCCGAATCGGGTCGGGTTGGTTGCGTTTGGTTTGCGTGCGCCGGCGTCGCGTGGCCGCCGCGTTTAATAGACGGGAGGAGAGGACGCGGTGGTGGGGGACGGGGGGGGGATGAGGGGCAGGTCGGCGTTGGGCGTTGGACGCACGGCTCGTGTCGCGTGTGGACCCCGGCGCACGATCTGGACCATCCGTTGGGCCGAGGCAGCGTTTAGTCGCGCCCGTGGGCCTTTGTTTCTCCCGAGGGGCGGACTTGACTTGTTGGCCACCCAAACAAAGGGAACGGACGGGCGCTCTTGCTTGAGCTCGTTCCGGTTAAAAGAAAAGAAACGATAAAAGAATCCCCCTAAAAGAAAGATAAAAGAAACGGAAAAGTTTTAAGCTGCCAAAGGAAATGTGGAATTTTTCCTTTTTAGTCTCTCTGAGGTTTGTTGCTACGGAGTACTGTCAAGCAGAGCAGCGAGGCCGTTGCGCGGGATTCCGGTTGCGTTTTGGTGGGGGCAGCAGCAGCAGGGCAGGGCAGAGGAGGAGAATGTTGAATTATTGGGTCTTTTATTAAGCCTATAATGAAGCAATAATTCTATTTAGTTTAGGCCCATAATTAGTGCATTAATGGTTTAGTCCCACATGGGATTCCTACCATAGATAGACTCGACTTATTAGGTGGATTTCCGGTTGATCCCCTAGAGAAGTTGAGAGAGGCTAGTAGTGAACCACACGCGCGCGCGCGCGCGCGCCGCCGCCGCCGCCGCCGAGCCGAGCCGAGGCGTGGCGGGCGGGCGGGCGGTCGCGTCCGTCCGTCATGGAAGTTTTGATATATTGAAACGGTGCGTCCCATATGAATCGACGCCTTTTCGCTACGAACGAGTCACGCCTGTTCGTCCTTACGGAGGCGTCGCGTCTGTTCATTCGAGGGGTCGCGTCTGTTCCGTTTCTATATATAACGCCTTCCCGGGATCGATCGATTACATTCGATCATACGCTCACTACTCGTTCCATCTTCCGCTGGCGATCAGGTTTTTGGGGAGCGACTACGCGACTGCTCGATCGACGACTACTTCCCAGTGCGCGGTGGTTCTGCACTGCGTACAACGTCCTGCATCGACTGAGATCGACTACGTCGAACAGACTCAAGAACAATGGTTCTTGGGAATGGATCTTCGAGCGCTTCGGGCGCTGGATCTTCCTCTGGGTACGTTCCTGAATTACTGTTCAGTTTGTTCATCGCTATCACAACTTTGGGGATTTTCTGGATTAAATTACTTAGGAATTTGTCTAATTTCTTAACAATCCAAAAACCTGATTTTAGGCAATTTTCTGTTAGCGGTTTTGCTGCTGCACTGAAACCAAATGCTTTTGATGGGTCATCCTACAAGAGATGGCGTGCTCAGATGGTCCTGTGGCTTACAGCAATGAACTGCTATCACGCCGCGAACGGAAAGCCAGAACAGTTCACTCCAGAGGAGGAGGAACGGTTCAATATGGCTGATAATCTGTTCAGAGGCGCCGTGATTAGCGCTCTTGCTGATAAGTATAAGGATTCATATATCACGTGCACCTCTGCGAAAGAATTATGGGATGCTCTGGACGCTAAGTTCGGTGTTTCTGATGCCGGTAGTGAACTGTATATCATGGAGCAGCTTTTTGACTACAAGATGGTTGAGAACCGTTCTGTAGTTGAACAAGCTCATGAGATTCAGGCTCTGGCAAAAGAACTCGAACCGTTTCCATGTGTGTTGCCTGACAAGTTTGTGGCTGGCGGTATTATCGCTAAGTTGCCACCTACTTGGAGGGATTTTGCTACCCAACTGAAACATAAGAGACAGGAGTTTAGCGTGTCTGAACTCATTGGGACTCTTGATGTTGAGGAAAGGGCGAAAGCAAAAGACACACGTGGAAAGAGCGTAGGAGAACCTTCTAGTGCCAATATGGTGCGAAAGGTTACTCATCAAAGAAGAAGAAGAAGGGGGATGAGAAGCCTAAGCAAACAACCACTTTTAAGAAGAAAAAGAAAGACAGTGGCTGCTTTGTTTGCGGGAGCACTGAGCATTGGGCAAGTGCGTGCCCAGACCGCAAAGTTAAGCAGGAGAAGAAATCTGCAAACGTGGTCATTAGCGAGACTGGAGGGACTCCTGGGTACGGTAATCCAACACCCATTGTCCTTTCTGTCTGTCAAACACCTGAGTGGTGGATTGACACTGGGGCTAATGTACATGTGTGTGCTGATATCTCTTTGTTTTCTTCTTATCAGGCCGGAGTGACAGGAGACTTGTTGATGGGAAATGGGTCACATGCTCGTGTTCTTGGTGTTGGTACGGTCATTCTGAAGTTTACTTCGGGAAAGACGGTACTATTGAAGCACGTGCAGCATGTCCCCTCAATCAAAAGAAATCTTGTTAGTGGCTCTCAATTGTGTCGAGATGGTTATAAAATAGTTCTTGAGTCTAATAAATGTATACTTTCTAAGTATGGAACATTTGTTGGAAAAGGCTATGATTGCAGAGGCTTGTTCCGCTTTTCTTTACTTGACATTGGTTGTAATAAGGTTGTGAATAATATTCTTGCTTCGAATGAGTCGAATGTTTGGCATTCACGACTTTGTCACATTAATTTTGGTTGTATGACGCGGCTAGCAAAACTGAATTTAATCCCGAAATTTGACATGGTCAAAAGTTCTAAGTGCCATGCTTGCGTGCAATCTAAACAACCTCGCAAGCCTCACAAGGCTGCGGAGGCGAGGAACTTAGAGGCATTAGAACTTGTTCATTCCGATCTATGCGAGATGAATGGCGAATTGACTAAAGGTGATAAAAGATACTTCATGACTCTCATAGATGATTGTACTAGATATTGCTATGTGTATCTGCTGAAATCCAAAGATGAAGCTTTGCATTACTTTAAAATCTATAAAGCTGAAGTAGAAAACCAACTAGAGAGGAAGATTAAACGTTTAAGGTCTGATCGTGGTGGAGAATACTTTTCTAATGATTTTTCTGAATTCTGCGTGGAACATGGTATTATTCATGAGAGGACACCGTCTTACTCACCTCAATCCAATGGGATTGCTGAGAGAAAGAACCGGACTCTAACTGATTTGGTTAATGCCATGTTAGAGACAGCGGGTCTTTCTAAGGAATGGTGGGGTGAGGCGATTTTGACAGCATGTCATGTCCTGAATAGAGTTCCCACAAAGGATAAAGAAATCACACCATTCGAGGAATGGCATAAGAAAAGATTAAATCTCTCATATTTGCGTACTTGAGATTGTTTGGCCATGGTGAATGTGCCAATCAATAAGAAACGCAAACTTGGACCTAAAACTGTTGATTGTATCTTCCTGGGTTATGCTATGAACAGCGTGGGTTATAGATTTTTAGTAGTAAAATCTGGAGTACCTGACATGTTGGTCGGTACAATTTTGGAGTCCAGAGATGCTACATTCTTTGAGAGTGAATTTCCTTTCAAAAATGCACCTAGCACATCTAGTCATGAATCTATATTACCCTATGAGCATTTCATTTCGATAACACAAAATGAGGAACCCCCTGTGCACATTCCAGAGGAGGATGACAATCTAGTCACCCGTAAGGGTAAGAGACAAAGGACTGCAAAATCTTTTGGAAATGACTTTATTGTGTACCTCGTGGATGACACTCCCAGAACCATTGAAGAGGCACTTTCATCTCCCGATGCTGACCTTTGGAAGGAAGCAATAAGGAGTGAAATGGATTCAATCATGTCTAATGGTACTTGGGAGCTGGTCGAGCGTCCTTACGGGTGCAAACCTATAGGATGCAAATGGGTGTTCAAGAAAAATCTTAGGCCTGATGGTACGATTGAGAGGTACAAGGCAAGGCTCACCTACTCACCTGTTGCTCGTTTGACCACGATTCGAGTATTACTTTCCCAAGCAGCCTCACATGGTCTTCTCGTCCATCAGATGGACGTTAAGACAGCTTTCCTTTATGGAGAGTTAGACGAGGAGATCTATATGGATCAGCCGGATGGGTTTGTAATAGATGGTCAAAAGAGTTTGGTGTGTAAGTTACTGAAATCCCTGTATGGCCTCAAACAAGCTCCTAGGCAATGGCACGAGAAGTTCGAAAGGACTTTGATATCGGCTGGCTTTGTTGTGAATGAAACCGACAAATGTGTGTACTATCGGTATGGTGGGGGCGAGGGAGTCATCCTGTGTCTATACGTTGATGACATACTGATCTTTGGGACCAACCTTAATGTGATTAAGGAGGTCAAGGACTTTCTGTCCAACAACTTTGAGATGAAGGATTTGGGAGTAGCAGATGTTATTCTTAACATCAAGCTACAAAGAGAATGCAATGGTGGGATTACTCTCTTGCAATCTCACTACGTGGAGAAGATCTTGAGTTGCTTTGGGTATAGCGATTGTCAATCTGCTCCCACGCCTTATGATCCTAGCGTGCTATTAAGGAAGAACCAAAGAATAGCAAGGGATCAATTGAGATATTCCCAAATCATTGGTTCGCTTATGTACCTAGCTAGTGCTACAAGGCCTGATATCTCCTTTGCTGTGAGCAAACTGAGTCGGTTTGTGTCAAAACCGGGAGATGATCACTGGCGAGCTCTTGAGAGAGTAATGCGCTATCTGAAGGGTACTATGGGCTATGGCATTCACTATTCTGGGTACCCGAAAGTACTTGAGGGATATTGTGATGCAAACTGGATATCCGACGCTGATGAGATGTATGCCACAAGTGGATATGTGTTTCTACTTGGAGGTGGCGCTGTTTCCTGGAAGTCTTGCAAGCAGACCATCTTAACGAGGTCAACTATGGAAGCAGAACTTACAGCTTTGGATACCGCCGGCCTTGAGGCTGAATGGCTTCATGATTTCCTTATGGATTTACCGGTGGTTGAAAAACCAATACCGTCTATTTCCATGAACTGTGACAATCAGACGGTGATAGTCAAAGTGAACAGTTCAAAGGATAACATGAAATCCACAAGGCATGTGAAAAGGCGGCTGAAATCTTGTCAGAAAATTGAGAAACTCCGGAGTTATTTCATTGGACTATGTCCATACGTCTAAAAATCTGGCAGATCAATTTACCAAGGGACTATCACGTAATGTGATAAACAGTGCATCGAGTGAGATGGGCCTGAGACCCACTTGATAGGCTGTCATAGTGGTAACCTGTTCTATGCGATCGGAGATCCCGTGAAGTAGAATGGTAAAACAAGCTAGTGACAGCTTGAGAGGAAAGACCCTTGACTGGTTTATCTCAGATGTACTTCTTTCCTAGAGAACTGTAAGGCAGGCTGGTTTATTAACCTTAATGTGTTCCTAGTGGCTTATGAGAAGCAAAGATATCGTCCTACAGGATATCTTTAAGGAACACACCTATATGAGTTCGACTGCTAGTCACAGTCTATGAGATGGTGGGGATCTCTAGATACTCATGAATGGGCCAGAAGTGTGACTTATATGCTTCAAAACAGAGGGGATGCTTTTGGCAACCTAGTATCGGTAAAGGACTTAGGTAAAACCTCTTTCGCACAAAACTGACAATTCAAGGCGTAGTCCATTGATCAGTTGTGAATAAGGTGTAACCTCTGTTCTAGATGGAAGTTCAACTTAACAGTCTCCATCGAAACACCGGTATATTAAACGAGAGGAAGATAAATTTGAATGCATTCCTTATGAGCTCTAGACTTGGTAGGGATTGTTGAATTATTGGGCCTTTTATTAAGCCCATAATGAAGCAATAATTCTATTTAGCCTAGGCCCATAATTAGTGCATTAATGGTTTAGTCCCACATGGGATTCCTACCATAGATAGACTCGACTTATTAGGTGGATTTCCGGTTGATCCCCTAGAGAAGTTGAGAGAGGCTAGTAGTGAACCACACGCGCGCGCGCGCGCCGCCGCCGCCGCCGAGCCGAGCCGAGGCGTGGCGTGGCGTGGCGTGGCTGGCTGGCGTGCGGTGCGGTGCGGTGCGGTGCGGTGCGTGCGGGCGTGGCGTGGCGGGCGGGCGGGCGCGTCGCGTCCGTCCGTCCGGCATGGAAGTTTTGATATATTGAAACGGTGCGTCCCATATGAATCGACGCCTTTTCGCTACGAAGGAGTCACGCCTGTTCGTCCTTACGGAGGCGTCACGTCTGTTCGTTCGAAGGGGTCGCGTCTGTTCCGTTTCTATATATAGCGCCTTCCCGGGATCGATCGATTACATTCGATCATACGCTCACTACTCGTTCCATCTTCCGCTCGCCGTTGCTGTCAAAGACATCTCCGTCCCGGACTTCTGCGCGCACAGAATCTGGGAGAGCAGGCCTCCGAAACCCCCGATCCGCAAGAGACATCTGCCGGGTGTGCGGGCGATCAGGTTTTGGGGGAGCGACTACGCGACTGCTCGATCGACGACTACTTCCCGGTGCGCGGTGGTTCTGCACTGCGTACAACGTCCTGCATCGACTGAGATCGACTACGTCGAACAGACTCAAGAACGATGGTTCTTGGGAATGGATCTTCTAGCGCTTCGGGCGCTGGATCTTCCTCTGGGTACGTTCCTGAATTACTGTTCAGTTTGTTCATCGCTATCACAACTTTAGGGATTTTCTGGATTAAATTACTTAGGAATTTGCCTAATTTCTTAACAGAGAATTCGTGGCTAGGGATCACCGGCGGTGGGACCCGCACGCAATCAGCGGTCCAGTACGTACAGTAGTGAGGTTTGCTCGCGTGGGTCTGGACTGGAGCTGGACCAGCAAAGTCTGGCACGGGCTCACGTGGAGCGCACCGACGGCCGCCTCGCCCCGGCCGTTGACGACGACGCACGCGCGCACACCTCACTACTGTACGTACTGACAAAAGAAGCTTCGAGACCTCCTCTCACCGAATCGGAATGAGACGTCAGCGGAGCTGCTTCCCACCGAATCACACCACTGACACCTCTTGTTTCTTTATTCCTTTTTTTCCTTATCATCATGAGCCAGACACCTTTACTAAGCAGCGTACGTATGATCCACGAGAGGAGTGAGTGACAAGGTGCTTGCCGCTGGCTTTGTTAAATCTCAATGCACGGCCATTGTTAGCATAGGTCACCGTTGATGGATCGATCCACCGGCCAAACCAAATTGATTTGTACAGCACCCAGCGAGCATCCATTTTCTTGTACACCCAGCGAGTACGGACCTGTGCTTGGACGCTTGGATCCCTTCATCGCCACCCTTGCCTATCTCGACGCCAGTGAGAACAACCACCCCATGTCATGGTCAGGTTCCCGGTCAACCATGTCGCCTAAGGTGGCGTTCGGATGAAAGTTTAGAGGCCTATTATGCACTGTAGCTTGTCACATCAATACTTCCGGGACGATTTATGTGTACTAAACAAAGTCAAATTACAAAACTAAGTCCAGGACCCCCCCTCTATTTCGCGAGACGAACGTAATGAGGGTAATTAAGCCGCGATTAGACGATGGTTACTGTAGCAGCACTGTGTCAAAACATTGATTAATTAGGCTCGTTAGATTCGTCTCGAAAAATAACGCCCGTCTGCAGAAAGGTTTTGCAATTAAATTTTATTTAGTACCCCTAAATAGTAAGATTCTTTTTCACTTTAGAGGGTAGAAGTTTAGAGGGGGAAATAGAGGGGCATCCAAACGGGGCCTAAGAAACGCCACACATCAAAGACCTTCGCGATGCAAAACCTCTGCCTGAGCCCAGGTTGACAAGTTTCATCCACGAAACGGGCGCCCAGCTCTCGGGTCGGGCGTGGCGAGATCCTGCCACACATGCCGGCGCAGCCTCGGCGGTGCCTGCAGGTCCATGCAGGTGGAGACGCTGAAGCAGGAGTTGTTTTTGTTGTTGGGGCTTTACAGAGCAGGAAAACGCAACCGTCGCCGGGTGGAGGTACGCCTTGTCGCGGAAGAGCAGCAGGACGCCGGCGTCGTCCACGGCCCGCGCAAACGCTTCAGCCTCGGCGTGAGTGCGGGCCGCGCAAGTGTCCACGGCCGCAGGCGTCGAGCAGCTCGTCGTACCCCACAACCTCTTCTTCCCACCTGTCCCGCAGCCGCTGTTTGAGCGCCTCGACGCCCACGAGGCGCACGAGCCGGCGCGCCTTCCGCCGGAGTGACGGACCTCGAGCTCCGCCTCGGCTGGGACGGGCGCCGCGGCGGCGGAGGAGGAGGGGGGAAGGGGCGCGCGTGGAGGAGGAGCGCGCAGGCGGTGGGGGTGGCGTTGAAGTAGGACGGGGACGGCGCGCGGCGGAGGAGCAGACGGGAGGCGGCTGTGCGCCACATCATGGTGGGAGTGGCGGTGGTGGACCGGCGTTGGGCCACGGTTGGGTGCCGGCGTGCAGAGGATGGTTGCGCTCGCCACGACGGCCTCAAATGGTGTGTGGTGGCCCAATGTCAGTGAGAGAAGTAATACCAGGGGAGGTGGAGAGCATCCATGGCTTGGATTTCTCAAAGTCCAAGACGTTGTAGCCTTGCAGATCACGTGCAGAGCAACGCGCGACAAGTGATGCCGTCGTGCTCGCCTCAACTATTTTCCACACACGGAGAAAAAGAAAAGGCAGTTCCAGACAAGGAAGGCTTCCGTAACGGGCCCAAGCCAGTGAACCGAAACGAAGGCCAGGCCTGACAAGTTGTTGGACAAATCAGCCCACTAACTAACATGTCGGTTTCAAAGGCGAACAAGGTAGCACGAAGGCCTGGTTCACTGACACCGATCCAACTGCGATTAGCGTTAGTCGTACAAGATGATTAGTACCATATCAGCTAGCAAAGATGCATAGAGCCGGCGAGGCGCATACAAAACAAGGGACACGGCACCTAGACAACTCATACCTTTCTCGGCCTTTTGGCTAAGATCAAGTGTAGTATCTGTTCTTATCAGTTTAATATCTGATATGTGGGACACGTTCCCACAGTGATATTAAATTTATTTTTTGTGGGGAGGATCCATTATGGTAGCTTGCTACTAGGGTCCTCGAGTGTCGCCCTAGCGTTGCACTACTGCTTGGGCTTGGCGCACCCCAACCAAATCATATTCAAATTTTGATAAAGTGCTATTTGATCCGGGATATATATGTGTTTGACACGGAGCCTTCTAAAAGGCTACAACAATGGGTTGATCTTCCTTATCAATGGACCCAGGAAGAAATTAATCCTTTGCAGCAAATATGCTCTCAGCCAAGAAGAAATGACTTTTGAGATGAAATATGCTCTCAGCCAAGATGAAATATGCAGCAAATATGCTCTCAGCAAATGGACCCAGGAAGAAATTAATCCATTACATGCATTCTCAGCCAAGAAGAAATGACTTTTGAGAGATCCAGATTAAGAAGAGAGGGGGAAGAAGGACGCATCGTCTTCCGTACCTCAAGGCAAAGCGTGCTTTGCGGATCACGTGGTCGATCTTGAGGCCCGCATGGAGCAAGGGAACGGCGTTCCGGTGGCGGCCTCACGGAGGATTGGAGCGGATGAACGGTGGCGGTGGATCAGGTCCCCCGAAACTGTGTTCGGGTATTTACATGTTGGACCAAAGACCCAATGGTTAGGATTCACGAGAATTGGCCCACATACTATTATTTTTCCAGGACCAGCCCAATAATGTCAACTCTGGTCTCTGGAGGATGTCCTCCCATCCAATAGAAACATGCTAATAAAACTTGAACCGTGATCTCGAAAAAAAAAAAAAGTTGTACCAAGGTTATTGTGTACTATCCTCAAATATCAAAACATATGGCACCACCCCGTGCAAAAAGAAAAAACAAGAAAAACTATGAGAAAAAAAATGATACATGTATAATTTAGATAACTATATAAGTTAGGGTATAAAAAGGTGCCAAACCACATATAGTCCTATATCACACAAACCTAAAAAGTGAAAACAAAGTTTGCTCTTGCCCGTTAGAGGTAAATATTATCACATACTCCGCATGTTTCAGAATATGTCCTGTTCATAACATCTCCTACGCATAATGCATCTGGATAAATTTGTCCAGAGATGCTACAAAACAAAAAAAAATGCTTGAGACAGAGGCAGTAGTTTGAATTCGACTGTAATTGGTAGTATTCATATAAGCCTTTGTGTGTGGTAGTGGATGAGAAGTAAAGGAGAGGACAGAACACGGTTAGCTTCAACCGTCTCCAGACTACAAGCCACATCAATAGTTGGCTGTTAATAGACACCATTTAATTAGGTCTTGCTCGTTCACACACAGCTAACCGTTTAATTTGGGTGTAGTTTGCTACCCGTCATGTCAATTTATGAATTTTCTATTGAAGGAGTTGCCTCAAAAAGTGGCGCTGACTGTACTGTAAAATCACGTGTGACATTTTTCAATTAGGAAAAGTTCATTTTACTCTCCTGCACAATTCAGTTTGTCTGTTTCACACTCTAAACAAAATGACGGCTTACTTTACTCCGCTAAACAATTCTATTTGGTGCATAATACACCTTATTGAGGTTTGTCTTTTTTGTTTCTCGACCTATAAGTGGAATTTGAAGCTTAAATTTTGCATGATGACAAATCTCATGACAACCTATGTTAAAATAATTATGCCATATTTTTTTATACCAGTTACATAGTTTAATTGCAATAGGTTATTGTGGGGACTATCATCATACAAAATTTGAACTTCAAATTCCACTTGTAGGCAGAGAAAAAAAAAACTTCAATAAGGTGTATATTGCACCGGTTGAAATCGTATGGGGGTGTAAAGTGAGCCATCATTTTGTTTAGGGCGTGAAACAGACAAACTAAATTGTTTAGGGGAGTAAAATATATTTATTTCCTTCGATTAATAGATACCTTTAATCTATGTATGTATGAGATCGTTGCTTACTACTCCCTTCGGTTTTAAATTGTTGACGTTTAACTTTTTTTGAGTTACGTTTGACCATTCGTCTTATTTAAAATATTAGCTTAAATATGCAAAATTATAAGTTAAATTTTAATTTCCTTTAGTGGTGAAACTAATCATAACAAAACATATGATAATTTTTAAAATATTTTGAATAAAACGAATGGTCAAATGTAACTCAAAAATGGTCAAATGTCAATAATTTAAAATCGGAAGGAGTATTTTATTCCTAGCAAGATTTGCCAAGAGACGAACGACTAAGACTGACTCCAAGAGAAGACCTATATGCTGACCCATACCCCAAAAATGGGTACTAAAATGTCCAAAACTCCTCTCCAATAGATGACTCAAAACCAACACCCATTCTTAGTGCCCCGCACCGCGCGACCCACCAATGGATCACGCCACGGTGCCACCCAAACGCACGCGCCCTCCTCCCCCTTCCTCGTCCTCCTCTCCGGGCAACGCCAGCCACCGCGCCTGGTTATCGCTCCGCCACGCCGTCCCGTCCTCCTCCTCCACGTCACCCTCCGCACGCGCAAGGTCGCACCGCCTCCGCGCCTGGTCGCCAGATCTATCGTGCCGCCCAACTCCCCTCCGCCGCGCAAGGCCGCTCCGTCTCCGCACCTGGTCGCCGCCTCCGTCGCGCCGTGCCCGTCCTCCTCCGCCGCGTCCCCTCCCGCCTCCGCCTAGTCCCCTCTTCCGCCTCCGCTCGCGGAGCCCCTCTTCCTCCTCCATCGAGCGCCTGAGGCAGCACGCGGACGACGCGGAGGGGCGGCGCCGAGCAGCACGCGAACGACGGGAGGGGCGGCGCGGAGCAGCACGCGGCTGCGGAGGGCGGCGAGGAGCAGCATGCGGACGCGGAGGGCGGCGCTGCGCGATGCGCGGAGGAGGCGTGGGCGGAGCAGCACGCGGCAGTATTGTGCGCAGCACGCTGCCAACCGCGCGGACGACGGCGGCGGCCTCCTCTCTCCCTGCCCTCCTCTCCCCTCGTCCTCGCCTCCACTGGCGGGCGCGAGCGCAAGGAATCGGCGGCGGCCTCGCCCTCCTCTCCCTTCGTCGTCGCCTCCAGTCCACTGGCGGGCGCGAGCGCGAGGAATTGGCGTCAGTCTAAGAAGCAAGCTCTACGTGTCATGGACCCTTCGCTCTTTCGGTTTTCGATCGTCGATCTCACAATTTTTCAGCAGTGGAAGCTACTTGAATCGCAAGTCTGCAATTAATTAACTTGGTGTTGCTTACCAACTACCGAGCCTGTACTATATATTGATCTGTTTAGGCCCAACCTTTTTTATTCCAGCAAGTTCTCCACAATTATTTGCTTACCAATAGTCTCTAGCTAGTCTGTGGCAAGAATGGATGTCGTCCATGATGCCAGCCCAGCCTTCCCGCAACCGTCGTCTCGTCCGCCGCCTCTTTCAATAGATACTCGTAGAGCCGGAGCAAGCTCCAAGCTGGAAGAACCCTTGAGCCCCACATCGCGCTTGTTCAAAGATATTTACATCGTCACCGTGATCGGTCTGGGCAAATCAATCAACTTTGACACCGTCCGTGCTGCCCTTGACGCGACCCTTGTACAGCAACCTCGCTTTTGCAGCATCCGAGTATCTACAGTAGTGAAAGTTTCAGAAACTGTAACCTAGATATAACAATAATACTGGCAAGTAGAAGTAATATCCCGATCGAGTTAACAGTTACTTGGTTAATAATCTCATGAATGCAACTGTGAGGCCAGGTAATGGACAAGGGCAGGCCGCGATGGGTCTGGACCACGGTAAACCTAGATGAACACCTTATCGTCCCGGAGCTCGCCGTCTCGGCCAACCCGACAAGGTACAGGAAGACTACGTGGCCTCCCTGTCCACGCTTCCCATGGATGACTCCCGACCCCTCTGGGAGATTCACTTGCTGGACTTGCCGACCTCCGAGACGGCGTCCGCCGTGGCGCTAGTGCGCTACGCTGTCACCACTCACCACGCCCTGGGCGACGGCACGTCCTTCATCTCCCTCTTGCTGGCGCTCACCCGAAGTGCGGCGAACACCTCTTCGCCGCGGCCCGCGCGACGAACCGGCCGCATCTATGCCATGCCGGCGAGCTGGCCCGCGGGCGCCGCGCGGGTACTGTGGTACTATGTCGCGCTCGTCTGGCACACGATGGTGGACATTGTTCGTTTTGTGGGGGTGGTGATGTTCACCGGCGACCCGCGCACCGTGTTCAGGGGCGTCAAGGGCGTGGAGAACAGGCCCAAACGCTTCGTCAGCAGCAGCCTTGACCTCAGCGACGTCAAACACGTCAAGAACGCCCTCGGTTGCGTACGTTGCGTTTCGATCTGTTCTGGAGTAGTAATTAATAACTTACACTACATCGATCCTACTTTGCCCACTAATAACTCGGATAAAATTCTTACACGAATGGAACAAACATGCATGCATTAATTACCCTCTTGATAGAATTTCATCTCTTTGATTTGTTTCCATCTGCACAACGAGCAGACGGTGAATGACGTGCTACTCGGAGTGACATCTGCTGCGCTGTCACGGTATTACTTCCGAAAACTTGGTGAGTCAGTGTACAAGTATATGGTTTTTTGTTAACAGTTAGCGTCCTGAAGTGACTCAACAGAAAAGGAAATACGCTCAATAACTACTCGTTGCTACTATCAAAAGAGAATGTACGTAACACTGTTGCTGACAGAGTCCCCTCATCAGGTGATCATGGCACAAAGAAAGGCATATGCCTAAGGTCACTCATTGCGGTAAATATGAGGCCGACGCCTGGCATACAAGTAAGCCAAACAATAGGGTTTACTTCTGTAATCATTTTGGAAATTAGCTTCTTTTTCTTTTTGCGAGGATGGAAATTAGCATTTGGATCTTAAGCACACCAGGCATATGATTACTCATGAATTTCTATGAGCAGAAATTATCAAATATGATGGGGTCTGCTAAGAAAAATGATGTGAAATGGGGAAATCAACTTGGTTACATCATATTACCGTTCCAAATTGCAATGCATGATGACCCTCTGGAATACGTTCGCCAAGCAAAGAAAACTGCAGACAGGAAGAAGCATTCGCTAGAATCAATCTTCACTCGCGCCATTACGGAATTGGCCACCAAACTTTTTGGCGTGGAGGTACACTGAATATTATATGTATTCAACTGTTCTTTTTCTAGGTTACGTGACCACATGATGTGTTCGCATTAGACAATCTTAGATTCTTAGGTTATAGCTAGTATGCATATGCTTTAAGGTATGGTTATGGTGAATTTTATCTAATTTGGCTCTAGCTAAATATAAGAATGGAGATTGTTTGGTTGCTGGCAGCTATTTGTCCAATTAATATAACCTTCATATAGCCCATTGATTTTTTTTTTGGAAAACACAATACTTACCCTTATGAATGGCTACAATAGACTAGACTAGCTGATTTTGAAATTCACGACGTCACCACAGGCGCCTCGCTATCGACAATGACACCACCTCCCATTAAAAGATTAATTAATTAATTGTATATCTACCACCCAAGCCAAGTCACAAACTTAAACCCAGTTGGGTTGGTTCCACCACAAGGAACTTAACCATCTGAGCTCAGTTTGCTATATCTCATGGAAGTGCTTTAGGTTAAACCAATAGCTAACTTTTGAACGTGAATTATTAGTTAAATTTCATTAGCATTAAGCATAGTTAGATACTTGTTTCTTTATATCTTGAAAAAGATAATGGTCATATAATGTTGTGATAAATTTGACCAAGGGTCACATGTGTAAGAATTTTTCCATTATCCAGAAAATAATATAATATCATCACTTACCTTGACAAGTAAAATTTTCAATGTGAGCTTGCAGGTATCAGGTGCTCTCTTCCATCGTATGATATCTCGTACCACCGTGGTCTTCTCCAACTTGATTGGTCCGGCTGAAAAAGTAGAACTGTATGGGCATCCAGTTGTCTACATAGCACCTAGTGTCTATGGGGCATCCATCGGTAAGTTGTTAAAATTGTTCATTTGTGTCAAAGTGAAACAAGTAGGTGGCCTTGCAAATCTTGCACTAAAATATTAGTACGTTAGAGCACATATAAAGAACTGTTATCATCCTGCTATAAGCTCACTAGTTTCATAGAAAAAAATTAAAATACACATGAAGGTGAAATTCCCCCGTCCCGAATTAGGTTGTCAATACATAACATCACATGAGAGATTGATGATGCAATCTAATCATGATTCATAAAGTTGATTATGTAGTCTAATCATGATTCACTAAGTATTGGAATAGCACATAGTGTTGTCCTATATATCAAGTCACACACATAACCATACAAACTAAATATTTGATTCTTACAGCATAAACAAGGATCTTCATGTTACTATGAGATTCCAAGTCTTAAATACAATGATAAAAGATCGATGATAATAGTGTTTGATCATTTATTTACTGAGGCTTTTTAACTTAATACATGTAGGCACTCACTATACATTGGCAAAGTTATGGGGACACAATCAGGGTTGTCCTTGCAGTGGATGACGCACAGTTTCCAGATCGTCACCTGCTTATATAATCCACCAAAAGTTGTCTGTTATCCGATAGAGGTACATGCTTTTCTTTTGGGTAAATACTGCCTCCCAAGAATTACGACTCTTTTCAGTGGAACAAGTAACATTGTTCAGTTTTGAACTAAGTCTACTTGTCCTAATAAACTCCTAGTAACAAAATTAAGCATATTATTGTTCATTCCAAAAAAAAAAAGCATATTATTCTAGAGGTAGTAATAAGATATGTTCTACAATCTTGTACAATGTATTGCTCTATACAGTGTCTGATATGTGTGTCTCCACCAAGTTGCAAATATTGTTGATCATCCCTGTACAGTAGGTGTGCAATTCCTGTTGCCAAGGTTCCATCCTGCTTGCTATACCCACGGCGAGTCAGCACCTCCAACCTGAGTTTAACTGGGCATGTCGCGTCCCCCGGGAACCTTAGCACGTCGAACCGGGACGAGCCAGCGCCGGGGCGGATGATGTAGATCAGGTTCTCTTCACCGGCATGCACCGGGGCTGCCGGTGGAGATGGTGCAGAGGACCCTGCCCACGCCCGGGCTCACGAGCCGGCATATCGAGGTGGTGCACGGATGGAAGTCTCGGTCCGTCGAGGCGGTGCAGGGAGTATTGGATGGCGCAACCCAAGTGCTTCAGCGACGATATTTACAAATCGCCGAATCATCGTCTCACACCTCTTTATCGATCTGGGTCAGACGGATTCTGATCGGCTCTCCCCTAAAACTTGGTCAATGTTCTTGTACGATCTGAGAATTTTACAAGGAAGAGGAAGATAGGTCATACCTCAAGCCAAACATACCTACGGTCTCGTAGCGGCGTGCCGGCAACGTTATCAAAGCAGATGAGCGCCAGTGGCGGCGGCGGGTGCGTCGTCCTCCGGTACAGAATGTTCACCTCGAACTAGGTTGGTGCGGTTTGCTTTCGTGGGCCTAGAAAGCCCATGTCTTGCATTCCCAAGACCCAGCCCATTTTCTAGCCAAGAACTGAACACAGAGTTCATCCCAGAGTGCGGTACGGTACATAACCACGCGGATACAAGATAGCGTGATAGAGTTGTACAAGAGAAGAAAGCAAATCAGCTTTCCATTTACAAAGTCCTTGAAAAAACATATATGTCGAGTTTTTTTTTTTTTTTTTTGATAGCCTCTCATCTGGGTACAGCTGTAGCATCTGTTCATACTCAGACACACACCACCCTACACACGCACACCACACTCACACCCTAAGAGTACAACCAGACCTACAACTACACTCAGATACGAAGACCGCGTCCTTCTGGAGATCACCGAGACCACTCCTGATCCCGTAGGCGACGGGCTCGCGTCGCTCGCCCTGTGGTTCCACGCGAGAGAGGCCTGCACAGAATTTATTATGGGGCACAGCCCCGGTGCGAAACCCGCGCCGAGCGGCGCTCGAACGCGGGTGGTGGGCGCTCCACTGAGCGCACTTCACCAACCGAGCTACGGCTCGTCCGCACATATATGTCGAGTTGAACAGCTGGAAGAGATGCGTGAGGAAAATCACCGCTTGATTGAAGATCCGGAAATCCAAAAATAATGTTGTACATGTGCCCAAGCTGAAAAGTCTTCGCTTGGCTCCTGTGTGTGGACAGGTTGAACGAGAAGAAGAAGGTACCAAGTACATCCAAACTACAATTGTCTGTTTCGCAATTGCAAGGAGCGGAGAGTGAGGGAGCACTTTATTCTTTGGCTGTCCTTAGGCTGCGTTCGGCGTATGGGGTCTAAATTTTAGAAAGTTTTTGCAACGAATATTTTAATTACAAATAAAGTTTAATTATAAAACTAATTTTAGGACTCCGCTCGAATTTACGAGACGAATCTAATGAGGGTAATTAAGCCGTAATTAGACGATGGTTACTGTAGCATCACTATAGGAAAATATAAATTAATTAGGCTCATTAGATTCGTCTCGCGATTTGAAGAGGGATTGTGACATTGGTTTTGTCATTAAATTAATAAAAGTAATTTTAAATAGCAAAATTCTCTTTGATGTGATGGGTGCTAAAAATTATAGGGGGTGCGCCGAACGCACCCTTAGTAGCAGAAGATGCTGGTCAAAATTGCGTACTCTCAGCGATACACTGCGAGATGGGAAGTACGGGTGGCCGGGTGGGTACTGACTGGGTACAGGACTACGGGGGTGTTAGTTTTTTTAGGCTTAAAGGTCACATCAAAACTAATCAGGTGTTCGTTTCAGAGGCTAAAATTTTAGCCCCTGTTACATCAAAGAGAATCTTGTTATTTAAGAGTATTAAATAAAGTCTAATTACAAAACTTTTTTGACAGATGAGTGCTAATTTACGAGACGAATCTAATGAGCCTAATTAATCTATGTTTTGCTACAGTAGTGCTACAGTAACCATCTTTTAATTATGGTTTAATTATCCTCATTCGATTCGTCTCGCGAATTAGCCTAGGATTCTGCAATTAGTTCTATAATTAGACTTTATTTAGTATTTTTAGTAGCAAGATTCTCTTTGATATGACAGGGCTAAATTTTTTGCCAAAGAAACGAACATCTCTTCTTGTTATTTAGACGTCTTAAATAAGTCTAGTTACAAAACCTTTTTATAGATGTGCGCTAATTTGCGAGACGAATCTAATGAGCCTAATTAATCTATGTTTTGCTACAGTGATGCTACAGTAACCATCATCTAATCACGGCTTAATTACTTTTATTAGATTCGTCTCGCAAATTAGTACAAGGTTCTGCAGTTAGTTTTTTAATTAGACTTTATTTAATTTTTTTAAATAACAAGATTTTAGCAGACCTAAAATTAGGTCTAGAGAAACGAACACCCAAGGCAGAGGATTAGAACTAAGAATGACGCGGAGGTCATCGCCGATGCAGAGGCGTGTTGAGGAGGCGCCTTGTTCCCATGTGCCTCGTGATGGTCGATCGGCATGACTTGTTCGGCAGAGCCCGCATGTTCGGCAGGGGATCATGATCTTCGGGCCCGAACACCGGGTGGCTGGCCAATCAAAAAAAAAAAAACACCGGGTGGCTGGTTCATGCAGTATCGTGGGTGGGGAACCGGTGGAGCCGGGAGCGTGAAAGCTGCTGGGGTGCGCGATGGTGGAGCAGAGCTGGTGAGGTGAACCATGGCGGACAAGAATCAAAGATCCCCTAGTCACCGTGCTGCGCTCAAGGTTCTCAAAACAGTACGGATGTCGGTTTTCAATCCCGAAAAAACCGAGTCGGTAAACCGGAGAAACCGGACGGTTTTCGAATTTGCTACAGTAACTAGGTTTGGTTTTGTCGAAAAAACAGCCGGTTTTGCCTACCGGATCGAATGGTTTCCCGGTTTTCGCCCGGTTTTCGCGGTTTTCGAACAGGATTGAGAACCTTGGCTGCGCTGCAGCGCCGTCCGGCACCAACGTTGCTGGCTTGCTGCTGAGACCGCACACGTGGCAACAGTAACACCAAGTGTCTGATCGATGGAGCGACGAGGTCAAAGATAAACTCGCTGAAACCAAAACTTGACATATGGTGCTCTGCTGCGTCCCCACCGTAAGCCGTAACTTCCCATGCATGCTTCGCTTTACAAAAGAAGAAGCTACTACATCGATCGCACAAGTCCAGATTAGTCAAATTCAAAGGCGTTGGTCCCCAAGCTATCACAAACTCCTATCGTTCGTGGATAGAGCCATTCAGCAATTTGCCAGGGAATACAAGGCATGTAAGCACATTGGACAGCGAAAGAAGAGGTGACGATCCCTTCTTGCTCGTCCTATACAAACTTAAGACCGTCTAAAGTCAATGCCTCAAGAGAAAATTATAAATATAGTCCCCGGTGGGCATTGACCTGTGTTAATCAAATGCACCCGTCAGAGCATAAAGCACAAGCACGCTGCATATTCGATGGGAATCAATCTCGATGATGTATACTGGTCCTAGACGTTAACCTGCAGGGCCGGCAGGCGGCCGTCGCCCACCGCGTCCACACGGACTTGGACGCGTCGATAAAACCCCGCATCGTTTTCTCCGTTCCACACGAAACGCAGCACCACGCGCGAGCAGCCCAGCTGCAGAGCAGGCTGCTGTAGGAGATAGATGGCGGCGGCGGCAACCGTGAGAGAGGGCGGGGTGGCGCGCCTGGGTTGCGTCTTGCTCCTGCTCGCCGTCGCGGCGGGGCACGGCGTGCAGCCGCTGTCGCGCATCGCCATCCACCGCGCCCGCGTCGCGCTCGACGCGTCCGCCGCCGTGTCGGCGTCGCCGGGGCTGCTCGGCTCCCAGGTACATTCCTCTGCACCGGATTCCTTCTGTTCTTGAATGAATGCTCTGCTCTGTTGCGTACCAAAATTGTTTTCTTTTTCGCAACAATTACCAAGAGAGAGAATCAGACTACCCCCGACCAATCTGCAATGTGATCCATGGTTTTACTGTCGTTATATGCGAAATATAAAAACAAGATATACTCTGCTGTGCTGTATGGAAACAAAAGGAACCTGACAACGTTGTGGACGCAGGGTGAAGATACCGCTTGGGTCACCGTAAGCTTTGTTTATCCCAATCCCAGCCACGGTGATTGGATCGGCGTGTTCTCTCCTTCAGACTTCAAGTATATACATATACACCTCTTCACAGCATCTGATTATTAAGTTTTGAGACTACAAGACAAGATTCTGGAGCTCAAAATCTAACCTGCTGGTACGTTTATCGCAGTGCATCCACATGCCCTGGTTCTCATGGATCAGCTGGCCCGGGTCCGACGATATGCTCCGCACCGATAAAGGTCAGTTCAAATGTAATGAGTGATCTACACTTTTCTTCCGCCGAACAATCTGACCTGATATGTTTTTGTGTATTTGCTTGCTACAGTACCAGTTTGCAAATTATTCGTCAGATTACGGCAAAACCGGAAAAGGGGTTATAAAATTTCTGTTGATCAATCAACGACAGGATTTTTCCTTTGCGTTGTTCACCGGCGGACTCTCAAATGTGAGTTGCCACATAAGACATCGTCAGCATCCAGTTTTTGACTATTCGATGGAAAATTTCAGACTTAACTCCATCCCTTTCTTTTGCTTGCAGCCAAAGCTTATCGCGGTATCGAATAAGATAGCTTTTGCGAACCCAAAAGCTCCGGTTTATCCACGCCTAGCAAAGGGAAAGTCCTGGAACGAGGTTGGCTTTTCAGTCCCCTCCGTCTCGCACCGGCAGTTCTAGTCATGTTTCTCGTATAATTTATATGCACCCAACATTTAGGTAGCTTAAATGGTCAAACGTCGAATATAATCTAAAACTTAAAATATTTCTTGTGTTCTGCTAGATGACCGTCACATGGACAAGTGGTTATGATATCAATGAGGCATATCCCTTTGTTGAATGGGGCATGAAATTGAACCCTCCTGTCCGCACAGCTGCCGGCACTGTCACTTTCGATCGTGACAGCATCTGTGGTATGGCTCCTATAAAAGATTCCCAATTGTTTCATTCTCGTTACACAAATATATTGTAGCAGCATATTTGAAATTTGTTTAGTGAAGGAATATGAATTAGATTAAAATGTAACACCAACAGGTAAATGTAACATGGAAATTACCTAATCTTTTCTTGACTAGCTGTCCATATTTATTTATTTATTTATTTGTTCCATCACTAAATATCAAAGTTATATACCTGATATCAATGGCAAGGATCACGGTTCTTGACTTCGTGATATTTGGATGCATCAAATGTATGGCAATTAAAGAATTAAATCATGAAGAGTGGTAGTGGTTTATAGATTTTTAGCTTTGACATTTATTCCAATGTAGAGCACATTCTCGTGCACAAAAACGATGTCAAAATTTGCCTATTATTTTAAGTATAACTAATTATGTTTTGTAGCTGAAATACCTTAATATACTTGTTCAGGAGAACCTGCTCGTACCGTTGGTTGGAGAGATCCAGGTTTCATACACACAGCCTTCTTGACCGACTTATGGCCAAATAAAGAGTAAATTCTTGTTTTCCATCCTTTGGAGAATTATCTCAACTTTCATTACCACTTTTCTAAGTGTACATATTTTCCCGAATAGGTACTACTACAAAATTGGGCACTTGATGCCAGATGGAAATGTTGTATGGGGCAAGTTGAACTCTTTCAAAGCACCTCCGTTTCCTGGTCAAAAGTCATTGCAACGCGTTGTTATTTTTGGCGACATGGGAAAGGTAATATAGTGAATTAGATTAAAACATTATGTCCTTATTGATAAATTCACAAGACCACATGTAAAATCGCACCTCCAAATGCCTGACCATATTTCCCTTTTCTAACGAAATGCGAACACCATTTACTTTTGTAGCAAGAAATATATTATATTCTTCCATTCAACTAATGTAAAGTTATATGTTCTTTCCTAAAATTCAACTCTGTATTATTATTACTAAGCACAACTTTTTTTCCATGATATGTTTTTAATGCTTTATAATTTTCTACTCCCTCCGTCCCCTGGAAAATGATGTTTTGGTTTTGTCCAGAGTCAAACAATTTCAATTTTGACCAAATTTATAGAGAATAATATCAATATTTATGACCCAAAATAGACATAAATGAAACTATTTCAATAATGAATCTAATGATACCTTTTTGACACCATCTTGATTGGTATATTTATATAAAAAAATGGTTACAGTTAGAATAACTTGACTTTGAGTAAAAAAAATCAAAACATTTTTTTTTTTTGTGGGGTGGAGGGAGTAAGTTCTAGTTCTCGTGGTCTAACGTCCAGCTGTCAACTCTAGGCTGAGCGGGACGGAAGCAACGAATACAGCAACTACCAGCCAGGATCACTTGTCACTACCGATACACTAGTCAAGGACCTTGACAATATAGACATAGTTTTTCACATTGGTGATATATCCTACGCCAATGGGTACCTTTCACAATGGGATCAGTTCACACAGCAAGTGGAAGGAATAACTTCACGAGTCCCTTACATGATTGCAAGGTTTGTAAGTTCATAATATTTTCCAGAGACCAACTGCGTTGAGGTTTCATTCTGCATAAATAAATGTAATTTTTGTACTTGATGCAGTGGAAACCACGAACGAGATTGGCCCAACAGCGGGTCTTTCTACAACGGTACAGACTCTGGAGGTGAGTGTGGGGTCTTAGCAGAGACCATGTACTATACACCAACCGAAAACAGAGCAAACTACTGGTACGTTCTTGGCAGTCTCTTAATTTTCTTCTTGCAAAAGCAGTAATAACAAGTTTTACTAGTAAAACTTTTCTTAACCTGCAGGTACTCAACAGACTACGGCATGTTCCGGTTCTGCGTGGCGGACAGCGAGCACGACTGGCGCGAAGGCACGGAGCAGTACAAGTTCATCGAGAACTGCCTCGCCACGGTCGACCGGAAGAAGCAGCCATGGCTGATCTTCATAGCACACCGCGTTCTCGGGTACTCGTCGGGCTTTTTTTACGCCCAGAGCGGCTTCGAGGAACCCATGGGGCGGGAGAGCTTGCAAAAGCTCTGGCAGAAATACAGGGTGGACTTGGCGTTCTACGGCCATGTTCACAACTACGAGAGGACGTGCCCCATCTATGAGGTACTTACTGATCGGTAGTCCTACAATGAAATGATAGATTTTTCTTTCGTTTTGCGTGTGCTCATTCTGATCTATTTTTATGTGCAGGAACAATGTGTGAGCTCGGAGAAATCTCACTACTCGGGCACCATGAACGGCACCATCCACGTCGTGGTCGGAGGCGGCGGCAGCCACTTGAGCAACTTCTCCGCGCAGGCGCCGGCGTGGAGCGTGTACAGGGAGATGGACTACGGCTTCGTCAAGCTCACGGCGTTCAACTACTCGTCCCTGCTCTACGAGTACAAGCGCTCCAGCGACGGCAAGGTCTACGACAGCTTCACGGTGCACAGGGAGTACAGGGACGTGCTGGCCTGCGTCAAGGACAGCTGCCCTCCGACGACACCGGGGGCATGATGCAGAGGGTTGCTTACTTCCTTGCTTGTGAATGTTGGGTTCGGCGTGCAATTGTACTGAAATTAAATGCAATCAATTGGGAAATTATAGGAGAAAGAAGGCTTACAGGTGTGATTGTTACTGACTAAAACAATCAATTGGGGAGGAGGGGAAGGGATACACACACATTGCATGAATTTTGTCCGCGTCATCTAAGAGAGCGCTCAAGACACAATAACAAACCCGATAAGTTTTCAAAACGAGGATTCATGGGATAGAACACACAAAGGTCAAAGTGATAGATTAGCTGATGCCTTTTATGGATTTCCTCCGATTCTTTCAAAATTTTGTCTTGAATTAAATATTTAGTCAAAGGCTATGCAAAGAATTAAAAATATATATATAAAAATGGATACAAAATGTAGCACTCAATTTGTGTGCATCATTTACCTAGGAATTGTTATATTCTGGGATGAAGACAACAGTTTTTATGTATATGGTCCTATAATGTCATTGATCAAGGAGATGCTATAACTAAAAGAGCTAAAAAGTGCATCTTAAGTGCTGGTATAGATGAAATAATAACCCAATATTTTAAGAGGAGTCTCTGTCAACCCACGATAGGAAGTGCGACCATAAATCCTTTTTTGGAGATGTGTTTAATGTTTCATTACAAAGCAATTAGATGTCGTAACTGAGGCATCCGATCTGGAACGTTTTGTTATTGTAACAAGGTGGTAACGTCAGGCTTAATTACTCATTTCTCCACCGGAACCAGATCGTTTTGCCTATAAAATGAGCAGAATAACAAGGCAAGCCACAGAGAAGAAACAGAGCAAGCCACACACAGAGACTCAGAAAGGACAGCATGGAGAGCGGCAGGAAGGCAGCTTGTTTGGTGGCGCTAGTGGCTGTAATGGCGATTCTGCAGATGATATTGGCAGCTCCGGCGGCGGTGGCCAGCCCACAGGAGGAGGATACGAATCCAGAGAGCTCCCTGGTTGGGGTGTCCAAGATAGGAATGCAGCGGCGTCTGCTGATGAGCCACGGGATCAAAGATAGTACTAGTCTCTGGAAACCCTGCGACACAACTTGTTTCTTTAGTCCATGCCCGGGCCCTCGTGACCTATGCGAATGGTTTTGCTGCACTAATATGGATAAGGATAGTTAATTACGCTGCCTCTCTTCTTGCTTGGGAGTCGGTCAATAAAGCTGCCCTTTGATCCATGAAATGTTCAGACGTGTTGATGTTGCTCTCGCATTGTTTCCTTCATTTTGCTTGATATATTGTTGTCGTTTTAAGTCATGTAATGTGAGTGAACTCCGATCGCGACTCTGCCGATCCTTTTGCCTACCAAGAATCAGATGATCGGAACGAGGGAAGCTCAACCGGTGAAAGAGTAAGAGCCTTTCCGAATCCGAACTAGGGGCTTTTGCTCATGGAGCTATTTTTTTCATTAGGGATTACAATCCGGAACAGAATGAGGATAATGTATTGGCAAGAATGTTAGACTATTCGAAATTCGGAAGAATTGCGTAGAGGCACCCGGCTCGGGAACAGCCCTGAAAAAACACAGTAAGAGAGTCCAATCTCTGAATCTGTCGTCTTGTTCTCGATAGGAACTTGCTGCTGTCTTGGTTGGTTTGAAAACAGAAACCGGGGAAACCACAAGAGTGAAGACTCGAGTCGGACTCATTCACTGCTGACTTGAGGATCGTTCGTTCTTCACTCTCTTGCTATTACCCGCAGGGAGCGCAGCAACCGACGCATTCCTAGAACCCACCGGGGGCGAGTTGGTAACCGTAAACCTTTGATGGGATACCAATCTAAGATCAGAGGAACCTGGTAATAGCCCGCCCGTAGATCCAAGAGCACGTTTGGATCCGCGAAGGCAATCGCTCGGATCTTTCCCGGGCCGAGCCGGAATTCTTTATTAGAACGTCGGCAGGCGTTTCCCGAAGATTGAAAGAAAAATTAGCAAACAAGTGAAATAGCCCCAGCCACCGGTGCAGCCGGGTTCCTTCAGGAATTTCAATTGCGCTTATATTCATCACTGTAAGACTTGGGTTGGATTGGAGATTTTTATAGAATTCTTTAACGAATACGCGCCAGACGCCCCTGATCGAAGAACGAAGAAGCTAGCCCGAACTCTAAACCGAACAGTTATGTTTTATAGAACTCTAGAGCTTCGCCGATGGGAAGTTCCTGCCTTACTCACACGGGTTCCGCCCTCGACGCGGCTCCCTATCTTTCGGTATTATTAGTTAGAATTGACCCAAATGTCAGAGAAATTCAGATTATGTGAGGCTTAGAAAGAAGTCCTGCGTAGAGTCCAGGTTTTTTTTTTTTTTTTTTTTGTTCATGGAAAGTTCCATGCGAATGTCTCTTTTTTTTGTTCTGCACACAAACTGTGCACTTTAGAAGGCAGGGCAGTTTTACAATTATCAGGGTAATCACATCTCAAGAGAGACCAATTTACTGAGAGATATTAGGTGGCACCATGGAAGCTTCAGGCAAGCAACGCTCAGACATCTTGACCTGCCACCCGTGCTTGGCATGAGCGAAGGCAGAGCATTGCGACAGCGGCATGCGCCCGCAACAAGAAGTAGGAAAAATATGGCATGGATGTAGACGGGTGTTCATGAAAAGTTCCATGGGAATGTCTCAATCTTCTGTACATAAACTGTGCACTGGAGAAGGCAGAGCAGTTTTACAATTTAATCACATCTGAAGAGAAACCAATTTACTGAAAGATATTAGTGGTAACATGGAAGCGTCAGGCATGAAACGCTCAGACATCTTGACCTGCCACCTGTGCTTAGCATGAGATTGACAGAGAACAAAGCGAAGGCAGAGCATTGCGACAGCGGCATGCGCCCTGCAACAAGATGGCGTGAATGTAGATGGGTGCCGGGAATGGAGGCGGCCGCCTCTTCCTCCTTCATTTCTCTCGTCGCCAACCTTCTTCTCTGGCCATCTGGGTGTGGGCATGCGTGGAATGGAGGCCACCGCCGCCGCCATTGTTGGACCTGGAGCTCATCCGTCCGTTTTACATCCGAGCCGCAGATTTCTGATCTGTCGGTACAATCTTGCCCCGCGAGGGTTGACAATAGTCAAAACATTTTACATAAAACGCCCTAATCTGGATCCAACTAATCATCTCGATCCAATGCGTTGCAGAAAACCCTTTAAATTTAGTCCAGTTATTTCAGTTGGTCCCTAAAAGGACCGGCATCTTTCAATGTAGTCCCTCCGCGTTCACCCTACTACCGGTTTCGCAGGCCCGTCCGGCGACGGCGAACAGACTCTGCTCCTCCACCGGCTGTCCCCCTCCCGGGTGGATCTCCCCTTCCACACCATCCTACTCCGTCCAATTGACCTCGCCGCCCAGGACGTTGTGACCTGTGAGGCTGGATGCCTGGATCGATGGATCGCATCGGCGGCGCTCGATGGCCAGGACATGAGGCAGGGCAACTATGTCGTCGAGACTCCGTCTCCCCAGGACAAAAGCTAGCAAGCGTCCCTCTCCCCGAGTCAATCCGTCGCCAGTGGTGACGTGACGTCAGCCAGCGAGCTTCTTCATCTTTGCTGGCGCAGCGTGTTTCCTGCTGATGCAAGAATCCCATTGGCCTGCAAATGCTTTACCCGCGAGAGGTGTTCGCACATTCTCTACTTCAGAAACGTATTCTCTATCTATCTAATAAAGGTGCTCATCAAATTCCGATGCCAAAGATTTGGAGTTATAACAAACCAGGTATCAGTCAACCGATAAATCCAACACTGAAACACATTGATCAGCACGAGTTTTACAATCACATAAGAAACCAACTTGGTGAAATACTGAAAAGAAACAACATCTAGTATGGTAGAAATAATATTTGACATGGATATGGTGCATGTCTTCCTCCCAATCCTCACATAGTACACCAGATCCTCGATTAGAACTCGTTCCTCTGCATCGACCCCGTGTCTGCGATACAAAATCGAGTCTGTCAATCCATTCTTCTTCATGTAAATCGATGTGACAGCCGTTCACGTTCTGCATAATGAGATCTTAACACTAAGATCTCATTATGCAGAATGAGATCTTAACACTCTATCGCAGCAAAAAAAAAAAGAGATCTTAACACTGTGCATTTTTTTAGATAACGCTTAACGCTGTTCTTACCTATCATGAAAATTGATGGACGGCATTTCAGTTGCTTCAGCCTGATGTGCAAGAAACTCGTTAGTACTACTACCATAGCGAGAGTAGATAAATAAAATCATGTAGAAATTAATCTCAACAGTTTGGCCTCTATCTACAGAATAAGGAATGCTGTTTTGGTGCTGAGAAACCATTATTCTGAACCTAGCCAACGTGTGGCGCACCCGAGTGGTCAGCGGCTTCGCTCCAGGAGCGTTGGCTCCTGTGACGCGTGAGCGCGCGACCCGGGTTCGATGCCCACTGCGGCACCCGCGGCACTGTAGCTCGCTACAGTGCCGCAACGCGCTGTAGCACCAGCGACTGAGATATGCCGCGCTGCAGTGCGGAGTAAAAAAATCCCCTCGTCCTCCCCAGGCCAAAGCATAGGTAAAGACTCGCGCCGCAGCTCACAACGGCCAGCTGAGTCCCTGTGTATGGATGGGGAGGGGGTTCGGGGGTTTTCTCGGCCTGCGTGAGAAGGCTCTTCTCCTTAAAAAATGCCGTCGGGGGCGGTTCTTCCCCCGGCAGGTCGAGTTTTTCATTATTCTGAACCTAGCAGTGCAAAGAAAAGAACAGTACCTGGGATGTTCACCCATTTCAGCTGCAGGTGCAACATTCCCGTCTCAACATTCCTCAGTTTGAGAATGATGTCCTGCACGAGATGCCCGTTCTCCCAGATGATGGGGCTCTCGTCCGCCAGGCAGCAACGGTTGCCGGGCCGCACGGTGCGAACCACGGTGCCACTGCGGATGTCCTCCAGGTCCATCTGTACCATCTGCATCAGTGCCTCGATGTCAAACTCCGCATCGCCCATCTTGTCATCTTTACTAAAGGTGTCCTTGTCAAAAACCTCCTGTTTCAGAAAATTAAACGTTATTCAGAATTCTGCATCTCTCAATAAAAAAAATTAAAACATGCAGAAATAGTACAGGAGAGATCAGCCACTTACTAACTTGATAGGTGTTGATGCATTCCTGACAGCTAAAGTCAGATCTTCGTCCCAAACTGGGTTAACTGTCTTCTTTTTCACATTAGTCTTCACTTTCTGAAGAGGATAAGAGATGAGAATCCAGACTTACAAAAGAAACAAATGGATGCACAATGTACCAACGACACCACACTGGGTTATGTATACCATCTCCAACTTCCTGACTTTTTCCAAATATCTGTTTACTCTCTTTGTTGGGTTGAATCATTAAGGTGAGGAAATGATTATTTATACTGTTTACACCACAACTAAGAAAATGCGCTTGAGTTGATATTTTTCATAAAAAATGCAAAAATTCCCCCATAATTGATGAAGTTTGGACTGGAGAGAACATCTCCGGTGTTACCACCCCTTAGGGTGTTACCGTGTTACCGATTATTGTAGCGCCTCAAATATGCAACGAAAAATTGCAACAAAAATATGAATGGATAGCTCATGCAACGATCTACAATTCATATTTTTGGTTGAGGTGCAACCGAAGCTCGTGCAAGAAGATACAAAAAAGAGAAATCAGACTGTGAATAGTGCGGGTTGTAACTGTTCATCACGAACCAGCAACCCGTTACTATTCAACGTCTGATTTCTCTTTTTTTGTATCTTCTTGTACGAGCTTCGGTTGCACCTCAACCAAAAATATGAATTGTAGATCGTTGCATGAGCTATCCATTTATATTTTTGTTATAATTTTTCGTTGCATATTTGAGGCGTTATTGAAGTTGGTAACACGGTAACACACGAACCCGCGGTAACACCAGAGACGTTCTCCTGGACTGTTTATCTTACATGCATTTGTAGGATCAGCTATAAGGAAATACTACTAAAATGAATGTGGTTGTACATTGCCAACGACAGCTATTGAATATTATGTTTGGGTATAGATGCTGTATCGAATAAGAGGTAATAATAAGATAACAATACAAAGTGAGAAAGTTTGAACAAATCATACCTGACCATCCAAGTGAAGCACAACATAGGGGTCACTGCCCGTAGCATCACGGCAAACAAGGTTTACACCCCGCAGCACTCGCACAGTCAAGAAACCTGGCAGTGGAGACATCTCTTGTTCTTCGCCACAATCTTCTCAATTTTCTTTGAAATCTAATTTTCTTCCCTGAAAACCTTTTCAACCACCCAATAAGGACAAAAAGGGAGACCCTTTCTCAACCTGGTATAAACAACAGACGGAAGTAGCAGAACTGAGAAATGCGGAAGGAAGAAACAATCCACTAATGAAGGTATCCTCTGTGCATTGTTCCCATCATCGCCTCGAAGAGTCATTCAGATTAATCTGCCATGCACACCTTCCGTTTTTTGTGTGCGCGCTTGACAGCTGGTGGAGTCTTGGCCTCAAGCTACATTATCTGACCGTGTCTTCAGGGAGACCTTATTTTGCAGTTGTCTATTTTTGGAGACAGAGAATCCAATCAGGAATGGCACATCAAGTGTTCTGCGCAATGAGTTGTGCATGCATGAACAAATCTTTAGGCTTCATTAAGGAAACTCAAGGCCAAAGCTTGTAGTTGGTAATGCTTTCAAAACTTTGGCTAGCATTCTAGTCCTAGCATATGACAAATCGTGTAAGGTATGAAACCAGAGCTCCAATGCTCTGGCGAAACTTCAGACTTCTGTGAAAGGTATACCAGCTTACAGCTTACACACTCGGAAAATAAGTGTTTCCCTTCGTGTTTCGTTTTACTTATACATATGTAACGGCAATCGTGTCCCCTCTTCTGGATGCAGAGGACAACCTCAAGTCTGCCCCAATCTATAAACTGCTAAATGGTACCAACCAATCGCCGTGTGTCTTCTTTGATTTTGTCTGGAACAACAGAGCACCACCGAGAGTTCAGTTCTTTGGCTGGCTGCTTGTTCAAGAACGCATTCAGTGCAAGACCAACCTGCTTCAGAAAAAAGATCATGGACGATGCTAAGTGCGAGGTCTGCAACTCGGCTGATGAATCTCCAGACCCTTAATCTTTGAGTGCCCCTTCTCCAAATCTTTCTGGCAAGCCATCAACGTCCCGCTCCCTGGAGATGCAAGTGCCAATCGCTTGTGGAATGTGCCTCGTCCGGCACATGTGCCTGAACCTCAGTTCTCTACCTACATCCTGCTGTGCTGCTGGCAACTATGGAAACACCGGCACGACGTCATTTTCCGATCCATGGAACCTTCCTTACCTCGTCTGCTCATGAAGTGCAAAGAAGAAGCGAGCCTCTGGTGCTGTCGCATGCCGCGGCATGAACAATTTGTCTATGAGAAATGGTGTTTATCTTTCTTCCCCATGTAAACCTTTTTTACCCTGCTAGCGATTATATGTAACCGCTTGGCTTGCCAAACTTGACTACTGTTGCCTAGCTTGCTAGGTGCACCATTTTAATTAATGGAAATCAGGTGGGGACATCTCTCCCCCGTTGACTGTCAAAAAAGTTGAAATTGCAGAGTTGAATTAGCGTTTCCTTGTCTCTTCAATATTCACGAAATATATTCTTCTTTCTATTTTGCTCATGCTTTGTTGAAGGAGTCTAAAATTGAGGAGTTTTACGGTGCACTATACCACTAGTATATACTAGTGGTATTTAGAATCTGACAGTTTAGATTCATTGTTTTCCCACCCCTAGTACCACTAGTATTTTTTAGTAATACTAAGGTACGCAGTAGCTTACTTCCTTCTGTAGAGTCTTGTGGGTCCTCCTGCAGATCTCTTTACGCACACAACAACCGACCTGTTCGGCAGGCTGTTTTACTGTAGCGACTGCGGAAGAAATAATGTGAACACTGTAGCGGCTGCTGAAGAAATAACTGCGAACACTGTAGTGGCTGATAAGTAGTAGGCTGGGCGAACATAAGGGCTGAACAGCTCCATCCGTCAGTCGTGTGTAATCGATTGAACAATTGAGCAAGAGATGGCTGGTCAGAAGCAGGAAAGGTTGCGGATTACATTTTCCATTCTTTTCAGCACGTAAATGAACTCCACCAAAAGGTAGCTCTGCATGTACACATGATTCTGTTGTTAATTGTTAGATAAATGCCCAGTTCTACAGCAGCAAAGAGCCACATGTGCAGAGGAATTACAGATTCACTAACCAGTTACAACCAGAAATGCCAAGTAAACTCTGCAACAACAGAAACGCGCAGTCATTTGTTTTCAGATATCTGCACAGTAAATTGAGCGCGTGCACAAACATGTACTTTTTGTTTACCTCACCATATTACTTTCCTGATGGTTCCTTCCAAGCACTCCCGTCTTAGATTCCCATTTCTGTTCTCAAAAAAAAAAAAATGATTCCCATTTCTGGAACGTTTCGTCCACAAAACTTCCAATGAACTTGGGAGCCTCTGGTTGTCGGACCACTTAGGCCTGTTTGGGAGGGCTTCTTTTGTAAGAATAGTTATCATACCAAAAGTGTTAACTATCCTTACAAAATTGTTGCATGTAAGAACACATATAACATTCGAAACCATAAAGCTAATCTGCATAGTGAAGCAAAATGGACGTAACAAATGTTAAGATGCTCTGTGGTGGACATTGTCCATCCATGTTTGTAGTCCCTGACTCAACACGTGTGACCATATTAACTATTCTTTCAGTCCCCTCAAAAAAAAAAAACCTATTCTTTCAGTGGTAGGTGCGTACATAGATTTTCTAGTCCACGACTTCACCAATTTTGAGATGTGGTGGTCTAGTTCTTTAGAGGCTACATGTGAAGTTAATATTTGCTTGCATCTATAAATGACCAACTGGGCCAACGAGCTAAATAGGAAGCACAAGCACGAGAGTTTCGGCCCGGCCTAATGTTCAGGTTGTTCTTTTGTTGGAAGCGTGGCATATAAGTAGGGCTGGACTACCGAGCCAGCTCGACTCGACTCGGCTCGGCTCGGTCCAGCTCGTTAGGATAACAAGCTGGCTCGGCTTGGCTCGTTATCTTAACAAGCTGAAACGCTGGCTCGGCTCGGCTCGGCTCGTTACGAGCTCGAGCTGGCTCGCTCGCCGCCGCTCGCCTCCAGCACCTCCGCCACGACCTAGGGAAGAAGATGACGATCACGCCATTGTACATCTTCACGTCTTCGAGCATGGCACCGAGCGAGGAGGCGGGAGCTAACATTGCGGAGGTCATCGTGATCGGGAAGGGACAGGGGCCGGTGACATGGAGGAACGGCGGAGGGGGAGCCGTCGCCACCGCGTGAGAGAAGGAGGGGCGGCATCACCGCACGAGGTAGAGGAGGACGATGAGGGAGTAGGGCGATGGGCCAGCGATGCGGCTTGCTGATAGAGCGAGGCAGGCGGCGCGGTGGGGACTGGGAAGGCGGCGAGGTGTGGTGGCGACGCGATTCATAAAATGGATAAAGTGCGGGGAGGGAGGAGGGGCGCTGGTCCTTGCTTCCGTCAATGAGCTCGTTTAGCTCGCGAGGGAGGAGGGACTTAGGAGTGCTAGGCCTGCTAGGACTTGCTGGCTCGTTTGGCCCTTGAGCGGCTCGCGAGCCAGCTCGTTAAACATAACGAGCTATAAACCTGGCTCGGTTCGTTACAAAGAGTAAACGAGGCGAGCCGAGCCAGTCGCGAGCCGAGCCGAGCTAACGAGCCACGAGCTTTTCGTCTGGCATATAATGGGTGGCACGAGCACCGTATGTTTATATCTCAGCTTAAATTGAATTATGATTCATAAGTAAATATTCCTCCTTGACTCTTGGCTCAAGCTCCTGGTGGCACGTACGAGCACCGTGTGTTTATATCTGGCGGCCCCTTGCTACAGTGCTAGTAGAGTTCAAAACAAAGCAAACCTCGCCAACTTTTATTTCATTTTAGGAGAAGAGAGAAAAATGATCCTTACTATAGCGCTTTCTACAATGTTCATGGAGCCGGAGCTGAAGTTTGTAGTCATGCCAAGGGTCCTCAAGAAATATACAATTCAAATAAGTTAAGAAATGAAATTGAAATTTTTAGGTCACTTGTTCAACATAAACAATATAATTAATATAAGTGGTTAAATAATGCACTCAAATTAAGGCGAGCTGATCTTTGGAGTAGTCGTGCCAAGTGGTCCTCAAGAAATATACAATTCAAAGTTAAGAAATGAAATTGAAATTTTTAGGTCACTAGTTCAACATAAACAATATAATTAATATAAGTGTTTAAATAATGCACTCAAAATAACGCAGAAGTTTCACATTGTTTTAAAATAGAATATGTTGATACATGATCTCACATTGTTTCATTAGTTCTAAACAGCTGTTGATGCCAAATTTCTCACTAATCGTTGCTCCGTTCCCCAGCATCGTCCACCAGTCAAGCGAGCAGCGACATGACAAAATGTTTTTTTTTTCGAACAGACCAAATGGTAAGTAGAGAGTCGATGCTTTGGGGCTTGCGTGGGTTTGGCCCAGGGCGCCAATGGAGCATCACACGCTTGGCTCACATTAATTTGGGCCACTCACATAGGCAGACCGCGAGATGTCAAGGATTTCCTATACAGCACTTAGGTGCCACGACACGAGCCGCTGGAAGACCCAGTGTTTAAGATCCGTGCAACACAATATCTGATGCCTCTACTATTTTTTTCTTCATTGCGCCGCTCTGCTTTCTCCCTCCCCACATGCCCTAGCCCGCCTCCCCACATGCAACCGAGTCCGCAACGGCACGCCACTCAGCCCTGCAGCCTCACCTTCTCATGGCGCGTAAGCCCGTGGCTTTGCCTTCCCAGTGCGTGGCGGCAAGCCACGCCGCCCCGAGCCCCGCCTAGTCATGCTGTCATGTCTGCCCCCGCGTGCCACTGCTAGCCAGCGGCTTCGCGTCCCCCGCTGCTCGACAGTGCGTGCCCATTGTGCACCGCCTCCATGCCGGAACATTCGATTTGTTTCCAAAGAACAATTGTGTTGTTTATGTGGAACATTTGATTTCTCATGTTGGAACATTCGAATTCTCTTGATGGAACATCTTATTTCTCACGGTGGAACATTTGATTTCTCAAGCGGAAAATTTGATTTCTCATTGTGGAACATTTGATTTCTCATGGTGGAACATTTGTTTGCTCTTGATGGAACGTTCATTCTTTTCCGAGGAACATCTTTTTTCTTTCGAGGAATTCGAGCTTGACTGCCATGCTTGTAGCGAGATGGTGAGAAGAATAGGGGCACTCGTTCTGGGTTTGCTACCTGGCTAGCTGGGCTCTTTTCTTTACTCATTTGTTGATGGGCCTTTCCTGGGCCAAGTGCCTCATGTGCTATACAACACCGTCCCGAAATGTCATGCCTTGCTCGAAGATAGAAAAAAGATAAATTGCAATAGGATGTAGACAATGTGCGAGTTATTATCATACAATGATCTTTATATTGAACTGTGTGACGAGGAAAAAAAGGATAAATTACAAAACAAGATTTATTACACCAACTTGGATTGTTCTTAAGTAAATCAAGTTTTATTTTTGATTGAAGTTAAACGGACAAAATGGATTATTCAAAGGTTAAAATGATTGTTTCAAACTTCATTCTCGTCAGTTGCTTACATTTATTAGATATACTACCAACATAATATATTATAATCTTTAGGGTCCTACCCATCCAAATCCTTAAAGAAAAAGTAAAATGCACTAGAGGTATATGAACTTGTATTTTGCAATTTTAGGTTCATGAACTTCTCCTTTCATGTAATTTAGGTTCATAAACTTTCATTTTGTGATTTTAGGTCCATGAACTTAATGACATGAAAGTAAAATGCATGATCCCACGTGGTTTGTACTTGATTCCTTTGTATGCCACGTAAAAATTTCTAATATCTCATACGCCATGGTTGTCACAATGGCTGGTGGACCAGCTATGTCAATGACATATGGCCCAGTATGGCATATAAAGGGTTCAAGTTTAAGCCAATTGCATGCAAAGTAATTTTTTCCTTCGTATTTAGTGAGTCATGCCAATGGTTCTCAGAATCTCAGGTATGTCCCTCCAGCCTGTACATTACGGCCGATGCCGGCAGAGATGATGGCCAATATAGTTCATGCAGGTCCAATAATAAACATCTAATTTGAATGATTATTATCCCAATATTAGAAATGCAATTAATTAAAATTTCTGTCGAATAAAAATTTTAAGCCAATCGCACCACCTCCCATCGAAATTCTTGCATTGCCACATCTCTCCCCGCGATCTCACCATACTGCCACCTATGATATTGCCGCCCAGCACCGCCACTGATTTCACATCAGCACTTAAATTTTTTTTCCTTAAATACCCTAGTATTATTAATACTACTGGGTCGTCTGATTTTATATACCACCACTATATACTAGTGGTATAGGGCACCGTAAAACTACCAATTATGACCCTTTCTTGAATTGTCGGTTAGCATTTACACACTGTCAGTTAGCTAACTCTCTCATGCATTGCACAGCCATCATATGAACCCTTTTATAAATCACTCGCCAGAACTTTTGTTGAAATCCATCTACAACCACTCGATCGTGGAGAAGATGAGGTGCCACCAGCATAAAGGAGAACCGTATACATGAACGCTTTTATTCAGCCTCCCATTAATTTACCTTTCTGGAAGATGTAGTGATCCTAATACTATTACAAAAATTAACTCTTCACCAAAACCACTAGATCCACGGTAATTGGTTTACTAACCGATATGCATAAATGCATGCAAGCATCAATTCGGTAATTATCACTGAACAATATTTATGCAAAGTGGCTAGCTCCTTGCAAGTCTTCGCATATATGTAGGGGGCAAACATAATAACAATATATAGTAGCTTAACTGCAAACCATCAAACTGATCTTGCGCTAGACTATAATAGTCGGTGAGCAATCGCTTGCAGGGTCCGTTGCTCAATCATGGTGCGGCGGTGAGGTAAACGAGCAGTCGCCTCTGATCTTTATTAAGCATTGAGGTGGCTCAGCATCCATGGCGGCAGGTTTCCAGTTCGAGGTTGTGCCTGTGTCTGCCCCGGCGCCAGCGACACCGCCACTGCGGCAACCTCCTCGCTCCTCTCCCCCATTGTCGCCGGAGGGTAGCTGCCGCATGCAAATTTATTAGATATTCGACAACAACGTAAACATCGATAACAGAATTCTAGTAACAGAAGCTAATGCTGCGCATGTGTTCAGACTGGTTGATAAGTTCATGTACCAGATGTTTGATGGAGGGGGTAGTGCTTGCTGATCCTGCCTCATCAAGAATGAGGAAGACGATGAGCTAGTCTGAGCTTGACCATGAGTATGCGTCTGCTGGTCCCACTGCGCCTGCTGCTGCTGCTGTTGTCGGGCCATCTTCTGCCTATCCTCTAGCTGCAGCAAGAGAAGCACAACCCTTTTGAGTTCCTTTTCGACGGAATAGGAATAAACACGGTCCTGTTCTATACATCTCCTTTTTCCCAGTTGCATCAACAATCCATGAGACATAGATGTGGGGAACAAAAGGATTGCAAATGTAATGATCGCATATTCGGCAGCTTACTTCCTTCTGTAGAGCCTTGTTCTCCTCCTGCAATGACCTTTCCTGAATGCAACAACAATGCCATCCATCAGTCACGTGCATGCTTGAACAATATAAGCAAGAAATGGGCTATTCAAAAGTAGGAGCTGTTGCATTTTCCTCGCAAATGAAAAAGGAGATGGTGCATCTTTGTTACCTTTTTTTGCAGCTCAGAAATGGATTCAACCATAAGGTGACTCTGCATATACAAAGGATCACGCTGTTAATACGCAAATAAAGCCCAGCTCTAAAACAGAAAAGAACCACAAAAAATAATTGGCGCTTCAATGGGATTGATTCTACGATATGAAAAATCGCAGAGCAGATTTGCTCAGGGAGCTAGCCATGGTTATCAATCCAAGAGATCGGATAGAGGCTTGGCCTTAGTTTTATTCCTATGCTTTTTGGTTTGGTCTGAATTCCCTTTTTACTCAGTAATAATTTCTGTTGACGATTGTGCTCCTCCAACTCCATAAAAAGAAAACAACCACATGGCAGAGGTATTGCAGAATCATTAACCAGGTAAGAATGGATGATATCTCTAGTAATCTAATTCAGAAAAGATGTTAGGACCTTTCTTGATCTGATGTGCTTCAGTGAACTCTCCAGCTGCTGCTCTAGTTGCTGGAGTTCTTTGAGGTTCAGAGACTCAAGATCCTCTCCCATTAGATGCCTGCAGGATACATAATTTTGGCATGATGATACTTCTTTTCCTGGAAACTATGTGACGATACTAGTTCACAAAATTTCCAAATCATAATCACATCTATTACTTGTGGCATTTTTGTATGGTCTCAATCTTCGCCTTCAGTTTCCTATATTCGTGGCACCAATTTCCCTGTGTACAAAAATTAACTTTCTCAAAGCTGTCCAGATATACTATTAGCAAATAATGAACAACCCATGGACAAGGCGAAACAAATGTGTAGATTATAAGGTCATTGTTCTTTTTTAGAAGTGAGCAGTCTTGTCATTGCAGGCAATAACCAATTCAATGATAAAGCCGTTTCTCAAAAAAAAAATCAATGATAAAGCAGACGAAGACTCATAAATAGAAATTTCGTTACATACAATCTATTTTAACACTTGCTCACATAGCACCATTCTCGTCACTAAACACTATAATTGATACTGGAGTGTCAGTCAAGTGCCAATTGCAGAGATTACAAAAAAGTAGTGTTCATAATAAAATGTTTACGGCCTAGAAGCACCAGACACACGACAGCATAAGCTTCACCAAATACTTAGCACTCCAAAGCAGCGTTATCAGCATGTATAATTGTGCTTTATCATATTTTATTGTTACAAAGTTCATCACCTCCTGCCAAAATTGAAGATGGTTTCAGGATTCTGTTTGCATGCAGTTAAGAAAAAGTGTATGCCACCTAAAAAACTTCAAATACCTCATATGCCATCGTTGTCTCGATGACACATGGGACCGGCTATGTTAATGATATGTTGGTCAGGATGACATACAAGGGGTTTTAATTTAAGCCAATGGCATACAAGGTATTCCCTAAGAAAAACAATATGATAAAGCCTGAGTATTAAGTGTCATATACATGGATGAAGGTTACTGTAACTGCAGCAGCTTTGAACTAAGCAAATGTAGTTCTAACTGCTAAAACAAATCTCAGTCTGGCAACTCCGCTGCTCCTAAGTAATTTTGTTATCGTTGCACCAACAGATAAAATGTTAATTTAACAACACTTGGTGTAGTTGCACAAAACAACACGAGTGATAATTGATATGTTTTGCAGTAATGTAATTTGATAACATAGTATATATCACAACTGAGAACGGAATTACAAACATGAAAATCTATGCTATGAAACGCATAAGTACAGCCAAATATGAAAGAGCAGCAATGGTACTTTATTTGATACATGCATAAAAGGCATCAACGGATACATGCATAACATCACTCTCTGCTCTTTTGGTCTTTTGGATAACATCGACATATCAGTGACATAATATTGAAGCATAGTGATAATAAAGAGGCTGAAATTTATTCAGTGATCAGCACAGTAGTGGCGTGTATGGTTAGCTATACATCAAGGGGCCCATAAAGGAATTATAATATGTTTATTAAAATATTTAGTCACTTACTGAGATTACTGTTGCATATATATGTTTAACATTATCTTACATGATAATTGTGATTTTGGTATTCTTCAGACACTGTCACTAGGGTTATCCATAAAGACTACCTATTTATTTATCACTTGGGTTATCTGTATCACCTCAGTGTGTTTTCTAGATTTTTCTCATGTAAATCGAGCAATGTACATAATTTCATTTGTATAACAGGGATGCAGTGAACGAAGATGCTATGTAAGAGAAAAATGGACCCTGTTTACTAATATGACCGTAACTGTTTGATTGATTTATGAACTTTGGCTGTGTACGGAAATTAATTGAACTACATGAAAAATTTAATGATTTAAAACAAAAATATTTTGCATTTAATTCTAGTTTTTTTCCTGATTAAATCTTGTAGTAGACACTTCTGCAGCAATGGCCATAACCACAACAGGAAGCATGAGCCTCCGCTGCCACTCTAATAAAGCAAAAGTATAAAATTATACAAAAGATGCAACTTCATTAAATAACAAAAAGTATAATCCTATCAAACATCTTGGTAGATTTATAATTCTTCAGATATAGTATATGGGATCTGCATGCAAAACGCTCATACTAAGTGTAAATAATGATGCATTGTTTGGTAGATATGGGTCGAAAAAAAGTAAAACCAAACCCATTCTCCTTACCTCGCTTTCAGATTCAGCTGAAATAAGAGCCTTTTCAGCATAGGAATAGCGCTCATAACGTTCAAGAACTTTGTCCATGCTGAAACCAAAAATAGGAACTCATGTCATGACTCTGAAAGTCAATAAAACAATTTACAAAACAGTTCACGCATTGAACCTCGATCCACAGGAAGGAATAAGTATGATGCTAGCCAGCTGCACTTATAAAAGTTCAATGAATCATTTAGGAGGGGGACAACAAAGTGACATGGAACCAATCGCACCTCTAGGTATTGCAACAGGGAAATCTTTGACATATATACAAATAAAGTCTCACTCCATATAATTATCAGAAGACCAAAAGTGAAAATAAAATAAAGAACGACCTAAACATGTCAGGTTAGCATTTGCACTAATCTTAATCTGAACTGCAGATCTGAAGACCAAAAGTCGGGATTATTTGAGAAGCAGCATGCATGACTCCTCCATAAGACTGCTGCTTAAAAGCCTTGTCGAGAATACCAAGTGATGTACAGTGCATGTTTGTAAAGTGGAATGGAGAGCACGAAGGTACACAGTACCCACAACGCATGTGATATCGGGAGTTTAGCTATACTAGTTCATTTGTAGTGATGCAAGGAAACTTATCCATAATCCATGAAGAGCTATTTGAGCAAAAGTTAAAATGTTTGAGCTGAAAACTGACAATTCTGAAGGTGTCCTCCTAAACTGAAGAAGTTTTAGGACTATAGAGAAGTACTACAAATCCTTATCAACCAACCATTCCATTTGCGCCTATTGGTCGTTCGGGCGATCTCTACTTTCTTAAAAACTGTATCCTGGAGAAAGTTTCTTATGTATCTGCTGAAAAAGAATATTAAGACGGGAGCACTACTTTAATATATGTACGGCTAAATAGTTTCATAAGAATTACACAACTCCTTAGATGTGCGTAACATGTGCTATTACATACAGTTTAATCAGATGAATTACACACATCAACGGCCAACATTGCTGAAACAAACTAATAATAAATTTATATGCAAGGCAAGCTAAGTACAAGTTTGATTTATTACATGAATATCTAGGCATAAATGTATGTCATGATGACTTATATGCATGCAAACTGATGCTCATGAATAACTCTCCTTCTGTACCCTTGAGAAGATGAAGCATACCAAAGGCAAAAGGAGAGGGCAGAGAAAAGGAAACTGCTTAGATGTACATCTAAAAAAACGATAAATAGAGGCAAAGAATAAGCAACGAATAGTATGTAAATATGTTAGGATTAATCATATAAGGTAATTTTTGCCAAATAACCTGGCTGATCGACCTGATAAAGTGTCAAATACACAGTGTTTTAGCACAACACATATGATGGTCTAACTGAATTTATGACGCCATTCTTATATATAGTACTACAACAAGATTTGCTTGGTAGTTACTTGCTAATGGAGTACCAAAAATCACTTAAAATATACTAAATGACTATATCTTCATCAAAGATAAAAAAAAAGATTAAATAGATGGGTAGCAAAGCTGAAACATCAAGGATAACAATAGAGATAGCAAAGGTGAGAAGGATGCATGAAAAGGAAAGAGAGGCTAAAGAGACTAAGATGACCCAGATCCGTCTACATATGCTGTAGTGTTGATATTTCAGATGTTACAGTCGGTAGTCTGAGCTAGAGTTTGAACAGCAAGCAGCTCGTGTATCTAAGCAGAATAAGAGAACCAATAGAAAAATACCAGATTACATGCATGTCACTGGTGACGGACTCCTCCGAGCATGTGATATTTCTTTATGTTGGGGAAGAGGGAGCGAGCATGTGTTTAATTTTGGTATATGTAGTAGAGTAATCCAAAAGGTAAAACAAGAGTTTGCAGGAATAAAATAGCATGTGAAGTACAAATCCGACGACAGGAACAATGAACAAAAAGAGCTGTTACTAGTGAGGAAGCAAGATCTAATTACACACACTCTCTAATCAAAATCAACAAATCTAATCTAATCTATTCTAATCTAACCACATGATGCTATTAGCTGCTTTAAGCAGGAACCGAACTAACGAAAAAGGCTGGTCATCATTCATCAATCCCCAAAAAAGGCATGCATCTGCAGTCAGTCACACGTATAGGCAGCAACAAGGCAGAAAAAAAATAAGAGGCGTGACCCAAGCAAGGAAACTGAAGAAATCGAAGAGGGGAGCAATAAATGATTAAAATTTCCCGAAACAAGCAAGCAGGAGCAACTTGCAGCAGAGCATAAAATGATCAGCTGTAGCAGCGCCCAAGAAGGCATCTGCATCAGCATGCCAAACTGGGAAGGCGGGCAGGCATGAGCATGGACCATGGGGGGGACAAAAAAGGCAAAAACAAGCGGAAGCTTTCTTTCCGCAGGAATCAACCAGCAGATAGCCGAAAACGGCAACTGCAACAACACACGCAGCAGCAGCAGTGGAATGAATGAACGAAGCAAATACAAAGGAATGGAGTGGGATTTGGTGTTCGTACTGGTTGTCGGTGGCGAACTCGTAGAGCTTGCCCTTGGGGGAGAAGACGATGACGGCGACCTCGGCGTCGCAGAGGACGGAGATCTCGTGCGCCTTCTTGAGGAGGCCATTGCGGCGCTTGGAGAAGGTCACCTGCCGGTTTATCTTGTTCTCTATCCGCTTCAGCTGCACCTTCCCGCGACCCATCTCGTCTCCTCCTCCTTCTTCCCGGCCGCCGATTCGCCGGCGAGCTTCTACCTTCTTACCGTGCTGGTGGCGGCGAGGTCGGCCGATCGATCGCCGGTGAGGTAGGTGTCTAGCTAGCTGGCTTTAAAGAGACGAGGAGGAGGAGAAGAGGGATCGATCTCGGTGATGTGGGGAGGGAGACGAAGCGAGCGAGTGTGGTTTGCAGGGGGTGGTGGATGCTGTCGAGCTCCGATTGGCTAAGACGCTCCCGGTCCCACCATGTCAGCCTTTCATGACCCACGGCCCACGGCTCTCTCTTTCTCTCTCTTCTTGTGTTACGAGCAGCAGTACCGCGCAGTAATCGATTAAAAATGAATTAATAAATGCAGAAAAAAATTTGTGGGATTGGTTTACGTGACGAGAGGGAAACGAAAGGTGTGGGGATCCTTCTTGCTCCCAATTCCCCGTGTGGCTGTCTGATGTGTCTTCTCCTCCTCGTACGGTCGAGCCCATTTCTCTCTCTCCCTCTCTTTTTCTCCATTTCCCTGAATCCACTAATTCATCAACCTTTTCTTGCTACACTCTACTAATATTAGGGTTTGTTTGTTTGAGTTTTGACTTTTTTTCGCGAAAGCTGATTGGACAGTGATACTTTGGAAAAGTTAATTCTCAATTGGAGCTTTAGAGAAGTCGCTATGATTTTTCCCTGGAACAGAAAAAAAAACCGTCAAACAAACATATTGATCTTTTTTTTGGCAAGAGACAAACTGATTGATTCTAGTAGTAGAGACAAGTTAAAAAGAAAACTTTTTTTTGCGAAAATCAAAATTTATTGGTGCGAGATAAAAAACTTAAAAGAGACGCACAAGAACCCTGATGTGATTGAACACGACCATCTCACCATCCACCACTCCTCGTTACCAATGAGGGTAAAACCGAAACACAATTCTCTTGTAAGAAAAAGAGTAGACTGTTTCCACATGCAAGTTAATTCAAATTTGTAAACATGTCCTATAACAAAATAAAGGCACTTTCACGTTTTACTTGCTCTTTTCCTTGATAAAATTAATTTTCCATGTTTAACTCATTTTGCAGTAGACATATTGTTTCGTCAACCAAAAAACATATATAAAAAGAGTAGTGATTATCAGTTATCACACTTGATTTCTGGAAACTACTAGTACTAGATTATTACCCTTGCTTGTGGGAAGATGCACTAGAGCAGCAGACTTCGGCACTTATCATTGAGCCAGCAGTGAGCTATAGTTGCCACTTGCGGAAGCGGAGTGGTGGTTTGTTCACTGCAGGTGACGCAGCCTTGTTCGAGGATCCTGCAGTTGCAACTCGACAGCGCTGCGGCCTGCGTCAGCGTCCGTGCATCGCCTCATCACATTCCTAGCCTCGTAAACATACATATCCCACCAATAATTACCTTTTCGATTTTGCCATAATTTTTTATTGTTTTTGTCAACTTGGCGCATACTTGCAGCATGGAAACGAGATGTACGATGTACAGCTTAATCCCACCAATAATTACCTTTTCGATTGCAATGTTTTTATGTCCTAGCTTTCTAGTTTTTCCCCTAAAAAAAACATGAACATTGTAAGAGTATATTTAAAGAAGAGCTAAGAGTCAGTCCACGTGAGATTTTGTACTAGTGGAGATCGGTAAGTAGAGGAGTTAGCTCTTCCTTAGAAAAACATTTACTGAGTTGCTGACATGTGGGCCAGCTACTCCTATATATATATAGACTCATAGATAAGGTGGAGTCAGCAACGACTCTACTTTTAGGGACGTTCTAAGTTAAGTTTCGCACCGGTTTTAGTAGTAATTATCGGTTATAAACGTTAGTGGTTGTGAAGCATATTAAAATATGCCCAGTTTTGTCGAAAATAACGGCCGCATTGCATAATGTGTCGGAATGATCTAGCTACGGCAACTTCAAATGCCTGAAAAACTAGGATGTGATACACATAATGTACTAGTATCTGTGGACATCATTTTCTATTTGTACGGCCAAGATGGTACTTGATCTCAAGACTTTTCCTAATGTATGTTACATACAATGGTTAAGATATATTCATACACTCAAGAGACTTTTTCTAGCTGTACATGGCCGTCAAAACGAGAAACTAGAACACTCCCTGTGCCAAAATGTAGTCTTTTGTGTTTTTCAAATGGGAAACTCAGTGGTGATCAGGGTTCCGGCGCCCCCATATTCAAAAATGTGATAAAATTTGGCATTTGATACTTAAAAAATCACAAAATATAATGCTTGTGTAGAACTCATTGTTGGGTTCAATAAACCCACAAAAGATCATTTTCAAAAATCATCTTTGGTAAAAAAAAATGAGTGGCGTCATTTGTAGATGATGAACAGTACCAGATTGATTTTTTTTAATCTTGTTTTGTGACATCTTATGATGAATTAGATGTTGAAGTTATGCATACCGAACATATGTTATATATCCTTTATTTCATATGATAGGAAACCGACAAAAGATGTCTATGCTGGAGACCTGGACAGTGCATCGATAACCGAATAGGAATGCAACCCATGGCTAGTGTCGTGGCTAGCTACCTACTCCCTCCGTCCCTTAATATAGGGCACTTTAGAGTTCAAATTTTTTTTTCTAAATGTAGGGCGTTTTACAGATAAGACACGCTTTGGGGTTGGTGGATGGGTGGATGAAGGTAAAAATGAAGGGTATGGTAGTCTTTTAACATATTGATTATTCTTGTGTTTCAGTGTTAGAAAGCCCTATATTTAGGGACGGAAGGAATATATTGATTTGAGATTCATGTGTTTTAGTCACCCAGTCTGTATCATGACGCACTAGCTGAGGGACTCCCTTTAAAACGTTTTCATTGAAAAACATCATCGAAAAAAGTTCTTACAATCCAAATAAGGCCTGAAATTAAACCAAAACAGTCGTGATAAAAATATCTAGCTTTGCGTGATATTGACATGCCTTGGTCCAGCCCCAGCAAGTACTAATGATCAAGAAAAGCTCGATGTGAGCTCGATGCACATCGTTGCATCCACCAACCCCATCAAATCAACATAAATGGAGCAGCAGATTGAACAATGGGGCAAACCAGCCATTTGGTTGGGGAGGGTGACATTATTTCATTCAGTTAGTTAGTACGACCCGCATTTTGTATTCCAATTTCCAAATGGTAGGAAATGGACAAATTGGAGCAATTCAGGTTGATCAATCGAGCTTGCTTGAAGCGAGTGACATGGAAATTTGATGGAACAGCAGGGGTAAAACCGGTAGAGACGTAATTATGCATACAGAAATTGTAAGCGTGGCCAACGATCGATGGGGCTGGTCCACGTGGTAGAGTGGGCCCAAGCCTTGCCGTTTTCTGCCACTGATCCGCTGATTGATTGGTGTAGCGGTCTCTTCAACCTCGTATCATCCCCACACTTGTATTAGTATTGGCGTATTGCTCCTTTTTCGCAATACAAGTTGTGTTTTTATTTTTATTTTCTTCCAAGTAAACCTTGTCACTGTCTTTTATACAGAATAGTAATATCGCTCCTATTTCACAATTCAGGCTCGTGGTACAGAACCTGACTTCGAAAATCCTTAAATTCAACCGAGAGAGTATAACTGAAATTGCAGGTGTCCGCTATGTTGGATACATGCTTCTATAATAGGTCCTTTGTTGCATTTCAAAATGATATTCGTGGGTGACCAACATGATCTTTATCCCACTGGCTAAAATGTTGTGTGACATGAACTAGCCTCTCGGCACTCGTTCTAGCTAGCTACGAGTAGATAATATTATCTCAGGTCGTGATCGATCCAGGAAAAGGTTGCAAGCTAGCAAACAGTACTACTGATAGGAGGAGTAAATCTCTACAGGATGCCAGTACGACCAAGAGGGGTGCTCGATGTGACTTGGTACAACAGGCAGCGCGTATGTAGAGCCCATTTTCTTTGTTTCTTCTCCCGTCCTCCATCACAAAATGGGAATGACAAGGACAAGACGAAGTGCAGAACAAAGAAGGTGAGAGGGGAGTCGATCCCTGTACAATGTATACATATATCTTCCCTCTAATTTCCTTGCGGCCCGGCACCGTTGACTGATTAATACTACAACACTAACCACAAATACATCTTAAAAGTTAAAACAATGGTGGCTGCCTCTAATTAATCTGGAAACTAGCTTAATTAGGGCCACGCAATGAAATTTTTCGTAGCTTACTCTAATAGAAAGACGACAGATGTCGTTGCATGTCCTGCTGTATTTGGTTTGCCAGACTATCGATCAATGTGAATACCTTGAGCATCATTGTTATCTCTCACAAAGAAAAAAAATAAGGACATTTTGTAATGGGATCAATCTAACAAGTCCAATCAAGTTGTGGGAAATTCCTTATAGCGATCGTCGGCTTTGGAAGAGAAAGTAGAATAGTTCCACAAACATCTGTGGTTGAAAGCTAACTAGGATTCCAACTATGCATGAACAACAAATGGATATGATGGCCTACATATACAGGCCACCAACGATTCAATTTTTCTTTCCATTAGCTCTTTTGTCACGCCCAATATTTTCTTGCAGCTAGCATGGATATCTGCCTGGCCCCATGCTGTAGTTTGAGCAGTTAATTGTAATGATCTAGTGCATAACTCAATATATGAAAAGAACAATTATTTCTCTGACGAATATTCAATAGTGCTTGTTCTTCACGGTTATTTTTGCCATGAAAATTGTGCTTTCCAGATGAGGATACATGCTACTATATATGTCCTAAGGGGTATTTCTTAGAATAATTCATTCTTCTTTTAAAGTTAACCTTGTACAAGCTTTGAGTTTAACAATTAATTGGACCAAATGATTGTATATATAGATGTACTATAAGTGAAATGTGCGTTTGCACATATAGCCTTTATTTATGGGCAAAGGAGCTCAATGCAAATAGCTTTTGGGTGAATGCAACTCAATAGAGTTACATCATGGAAAGATAACAACAATAATTCTTTGAAAACTACCGTTCCAAAAGAAAAAAACTGATTTACCTACACAACTGGTTATCCGTAGCTGTGAAATGTGACTACTGAAAAGCAAAATTCTTCGACAGTGCTTTTACACCATCCATCTAGGTACAAGGATAGAATCAGGTAGCAGAACTCGACAACAAGTAGGAGCAAACTTATCCCTCTTTCTCCATGGGTTCTTCGACCTTTTATCAGCTTTGCTTTTATAGTGACTAGCAAAAGCAAAGGTGTAGCACCTGGATACCTTGCTTGGTAAAGGATGAACAACAACTATCAGGATGGCCACCGTAAGTGCTCCCAATGGTTGACTATGACACCTTTCAAAATCATGTCTGCAGTAAGTTCGATTGGCACCGGGCAACCATGCCCTAGCCAGCTATCCAAAAGGTACAACTCTATATTCTACCGCATCCACATGGTACCATATCCGTGGTCTATTTTGCGATGTTCAGATTAAGCTCACACGACAAGTGTTCATGATGATAGGATTCGAGTGATTGCGACTCTGGTTTTTTGGAAACTAGAATTTCCTATAATTGACTTTTAGCATTGGATGGCCTCTAGCCTATAGCAACTAGTATCAAATGAACGAAGAAAGATGATTACTAGGGATTTTTCGTGGAATTCATGAATCGTAGTTATTATGACGTAATAAGCTCTATTTCAAGTTTCTTTTGTGTACTTTTTTTTTTTGGCAAAACGTAATATGTGTTGTGCGCTCATTCTCCCTATGCGGATAATAAGTATCATGGCACGGAATTGTCTTCGGTGCAGTAGCAGCCTGGCCAGTTGGAACCAAATCATATTATAATATATTTGGTCAAACAGTTTTAAAAGGGAAAATGGAAAATAGAACAAAAGAAGTACAGTAATATTGCGAAAACAGAGGAGCGAGAACCATCGATGGATGCAGAGAGGGAGAGAAGATTCGTCCCTGCGCAGGGAGAAGCAAAGAACCAATCTAGTGGCAACAACAGCAGTACGGCCGCATCAATGGCAGGCTTGGTTGACCCCACTAGCGAGGCAGTAGCATAATTTATGGTGATACAGTAGCATGCATACGAAGTGTACTCCTACTACTGTAAGTATCCAATCAGTAGCGATTTTATCATATACTACGTATAATTGTAGCTAGATACTATCCCACTAAGGAAGTTAACATGCTTAAGAGATTGGTTCAGGATCTATCAGTTTATTATTTTGTGGTTAAGCTGCATGATTCATGCATGGGAACACAATGATATTGAAAGGTTTAATGCAAATTGAAGCTCTCCAAAAAACAGCCATGTTTGTAACCACCGACTGTTTCCAGTCTGGAATTCTCAAAAATATGACATTTGTACTGGCCATATATGGGCGCACCCACTGACCTACACTCTACATGCAGCAGAACTGCTCTAAAATGCTCTCAGCTAGGAGTATGACACAACAGAATAGATGGATGGATGGATGGATGGAAAGCAAAGTATGCATGTTGGCATTTCGCTAGCTAAGAGACGAAAATGAAATAAGGAGATCTAGCCAGATTTCTATTTATATCTATATATTTGCGTGGATAGGCATCATCAATCGTGCAACATGTGCACACGCATGGTCCATGTCCTGGACTGGACCGCAGCTGTTGCATTCAAGCACGTACCGTGACTGAACCCAACTGTAGATAGAGTAGCACAGCAGGCGCACCACCACCGCACTCGGTCAGTGGCGACGGGCGAGGACGGTCTGGGCATATATGGAGACGCCTGCTCCTCCTGACCTCACAACACGTCGCCGGACGGCCCATGTGTTGTACATACACTCTCCTTTCATTAATTTGATTGATTTGCTTCTGGAGTATTTTGAAACGCCATTTCTCGGACAGATTGATATTCATTTTCTTTCCACCTTGATTTTCGTTTTCTCCATCTTATCAGTGAACACTTTACAGAATTACAGTTAAGCACTGATGGAAGGAGGATGTTTTTTTTTTTTTTTGCGAAAGGATGGGACTTTATATATTAAAAGAGCACAGAACAGCCCATCTTACAGACAGACCCTGGAAGAAAGAAAGAAAAGCAAACTAGTACAAAGAGGACTAATCTGCAAAACTCCCACATCTTCCAGGAACTTCTCCATTCACCGGGACGCCGCCGATTCACCATCGACCGCCGTACGCCGGCGACAACTCCACACCGGCAAGACGAAGAAGCCCAACGCATGTTGAACCGCAAGATCCAGCACCTCGACACCTTCAAGGTGCATCTAAAACGATGAACGACCATCGGCAGCTTCCTCATCGAAGCCGGAGGGAACAGATTTCCGCCGCCACCAGCAAAGCCGGCGGCCGGAAAACCAGACCACCAAACGGGGCCAACAAGAAGCTCCCATCCCTTCGCAGAGATGAAGCAGAAACACCTCACAAATCCATGTCCGCAGTTGACATCCTCACGGATGCGAACCCTGGACCTGAATCGGAGGAAAAGAGACCTCACCTTCTTCTCCAGCGATGACGCCATCACCACCAGGGAAGCAAGGGAGGAGCAAAAGCACTTCACCTTCCCGACGAAGCAACCAACAGCGCCGGCGAAAGGGAAGAGAAGAACTCCACGAAGAAGCTTGTCCGTGGAGATTATTAGGCACAAAAGGAAGCTAACCTAGGCCTATATGTACACAGCACACGGCGAATCTGGCTTCCCCTCCCTCTCCGGCACCGACGAGGTCGCCGGAGAGGAGGGGGAAGCAAGCAGATCAACCGCCGGGCCGAGATTCGCTCGCGTCCGCCGCTCTCTCCTGTAGCAGAGGATAAGGAGAGGGAAGGACCGAGAAATGTTCTTTTTTTTGATGGAAGGAGGATGTTGCCCGTAATGAAAGAGAAGAAGAAGATAAATTGAGGCATGTATGATGTATATCCGTCTCGGCCGTCCAGTCAAAATCCGAGTCTGTGATATGGAGCAGCATCTTGCAACAGTTAAGCACTGCAGTCTGCAGTTGTATACCACAATCCAAGTTCTGAGAAACGTCGTTGTTGTATGAACAACTGAACTTATATCACAGTATCACACCATCCTCCTTATAATTAAGCTAGCTACAACTGCACGCAAAACTTTTAGTCACCTGATCTAGTAGTGCTAAATGCTAAGACATATACCAGCATAGTAGGATATACAGGGACTTAACTCGTTGATTCGTAGCTGAAATGAAATAAGGCTGAAAATACTTAATGTGCGGAAACCAAAATATATGTTAAATAAACAGGAAGGGTCAGACAGGGCATCCAAGTCGTTGTAGTATAGTGGTGAGTATTCCCGCCTGTCACGCGGGTGACCCGGGTTCGATCCCCGGCAACGGCGTTCTGTTTTTTTTTTTTTTTTTTTTTGCTAAACAGCTTCTTCGGGCCCAATCAGTTATCTGGGCTTCAGCTCTGCAGACGCTTTTACAAGCAGGGGCCCTGCAAAAGCAACGCGCCGGCGACTTGTTCCTTGTTCCATCCGCGCTGGCTGCTTCCAGTTCCCGCGTGGAGAGGCAAGCAAGCGAGTCGCCATCAGTTTGTGGAGGAAAGTCTTGAACCTGTTCAGATTAGAACAACAAAGGCGACGCCCGTTACGCAAGGGAGCTGCCGCCTGCCTAACTCTGTTTCGGTCCAAGAGGCCGTGACGCTGCTTATTAGAATCTTCCGGGCCAAGGATTCGAAGGTCCACGGCCTACAAGCAGAGTTGTGGCCTTTGCTGTGATTTGATACGGCCCAGGCAAGCACCAGCACACCACCTCGTCCAAATTCAGGCCTTGTTAGTCAGTCAGCCCACGGCTCATTATGCATCCAGCCAATAGGCCCATTAATTATCTAACAGACCTAGTAAGAAAAAAGGACTATATCCTGTCCATGGGCCACTTCATTCCTTTCGCTGTTTCTCTCCCCCTTTCCTTCTTGTTTTCCACTGACTGCAGCAGCCGGCACCTCAAAAAACTAGTAGGAAGGAGTATTTGCAGCACGTGCGATGCGGCAACGCTCTCCGTTGGTGAGCTGCCGGTCGTGGGCTCGAGCGCTGCTCGCCCACGATTCCCACCGGGCACTGTTGCGCGCACAGTGCTGTGCACTGTTGCTGCGTACAGTGGAATAAATTTGCAGGTGCCTCTCCATGCGTGGTGACACAAAGGGAGTGCGACGTCCCTCGTCGCGCGCTAGAGCCTGGTGGTTTCTGGCGATCTCTCGAAGGACGCAATCTTCAAGGATGCTGAGTGTAGTTGTAGGTCTGGTCGTGTACGTGGGTGTGTGTTGTAGTGTGCGTGAGGAGTGCATGAGTGTGTACGTATATGAACAGATGCTACAGCTGTACCCAGTAGGAGAGGCTTCAAAAAAAAAAAAGCAGGGGCCCTGCCTGGTCGTGGCCCATTACGATTGACCTTGCAAGAAGCTCAGAAGTCAGAACAGCGCCGAGCTGAGTGGTCCCAAAAAAAAAAAAATCGCTCGGAAGTCTCCTTTTTTTTTTTTTGGTCATCGTACGGAGATTGCCTTTGCCAGTACTTACTGCAAGAAGAAGCAAATCTCCTCCATCCCCTGTGTCACAGAAGCTGAAACACGAGGCCACATATTTCAGTTACAGATGAGTGACAGTACGGCGATCCACCGTCAGTATACCGACGAAGCAGAAAACAGAGTCGACGGGACGTCCCGGACGACGATTGATGATTCACTAATGGTGATCAGGGAATGAATTAGACGAATAGCAACAAGTTACTAGCACTAGATAGCATAATTTGTGAGATGGATTATACACACGCGTACTGCGGGTTTGGAACAGGGCCATTCTTGCATTCTCCCGGTTGTTCCTGTAAAATTTTTTAGTGTTGCATTCACTCGATTTTTCAATCTGAAGTTAACTGATGTGTGTTTCCAACCATGCTCAAAACGGGCAGTGGAATCTGGGCAGCTTCGCTGATCCTTGTCGTACGTGCCAGTCAGTCGTGGCGGCTCCGTTTGCCGTTGCACGACAGTACGTACACGACGACGATCGCAAGTCGAGTCGAGCGGGTCGGCGTCACGCGATTCCACGCGGAAGTAGTGCACTGCAGCATCACCTGCATGATCTCGTACGTACAGCAGTAGCGGCCGGAGCGCGGCGCCTGATGCATGCCTATGCCGCGCTGACCGAGTGGACGCGGGCCAGGAACGACACCGAGCAGCCAGGCCTTTCCTTGTCGTCAACATGAATTAAGGAAGGCGTCGTGGCCGTCGGCGTGTTCCTGCGCCGATCGACGAGGAGCTGGGGGGTGGGGGACAGGGGGGAGGGCTGTGAGCGTCCCTTCTTTTTTTTTTTTTTGAGCTGGGCTGTGAGCGTCTTGATTGACTTGAGTACGGCGTGTCCATGCCAATGACGACGCGACGGCGATAACTACCCTGATCGACGATTTACCAAGCAGCATGGCGCCGGAACACCCTTACGTTCCGATCGAAGCCGGCGTCCTTTCGCGACATCGATCGGCTACTGCCAGCCTGCGGCTCCTACGTACGTGCTGGTCGAGAATCAGGCTGGCCATGGATGCATGGGTTCACTTCATGGACACCAACGTCCGGGACGTACGGCACGTACGTACGTACTGACTACACCTGAATTAGCGCGAGCCGCCGCAGGGAATCACCGCAGAACGACACGCGGAGGCGGCCGGAGTTGCCGCCTTGCCGGCCAGGTCCAATCCAACCACGCCGACGCGTCTCATTGGGAAATCCGTGGCGCAACTACTAGCTCCTCCGCCTTCTTCAGGAATGCGACGAGGTGAGCACCAGCCGAGCCGAGCGTCCTCAATTAATCTGCCATCGCCGGCATCCGTAAAAGTCGCGTATATATAATAATAGTCGGTGGTTGACTCCATCGGCGTCGCACGGGAGGCAACTTGATCGATCTACCGCGTCGCGGCAGCGTCCGTACTCACTGGTTGACTCCATCGCCGTCGTGGCACTACTCTAATAAACAGCGCCTAGGCCGGTGGCAAACTCTGGTACTAGTACATCCCAAGGACCGTACGTAGAGAAGCTCAAATATAAATTTACAAGCTGAAGCAACTGCAATTTTCTCCATGCTGACTTTATGCTCATGTTTCTGGCATGATCAGAGTGGAACTAACTAACGGATGCCCTGAAGCCTGAACCTCAAAACAGTCCTGCTCTCTATATACTACGTTGTTCTTTCATGCAGCACCGAATGGAGTCTCTCTTTCATAAACGTGTCAGGGACCAAGCCAGTTGGCCGTAAGGGTTGTGGGCTGTTCAAGCAGGCCTTGCCGGCCCAAGCAAGGAGCAGTGGACTACAAGAGGCAGCAAGCAGCACACGCACAGGCATCGAACATTATTATCAGAATAGCTACGGCTGCTACTGTTCAAGTGTTCATCTTCTTCCCCAATCCTCCTCTACTCCCTAGTGCTAGGGTTCTTCCTCCACATCTCTCTGCTACTCTAATTCCCTGCTGAGTCTGGCCTCCCTCTCCCCTGAGGTCTTGTATCCCTATTTGTACCCGAACCTACTCAATTCGTATCGGATTGTGCTTGTACTAGTAATCCATGGAGAGGGTTGCTAACAATATGGTATCAGAGACACCGGTCCTTGAGGACGCCACGCTCGAGGAGCTGAAGGCCTTCCTCGACCTGCAAGTGAAGATGGCCTTTGAAGCGCTGGACGAACGCATCGCCGCGCGCAACGTCAACCGGGGCGCACTTTTTGGTCGATTCGATGCCCGTCCAAGCGGGGGCTCCGGCGTCCTCGACGCCGCGGTGGCTCAGGAGGTCATTCCCGACCTCAACCTTGCCGCTGCCGCGACCTCGGCCACCATCGCCGAGCCCAGCGACCTCAACATCGACGCGCCCTTCAGCTGTTCGACGAAATTCCAGAACCACGTCGTCGACGTCTCCATGCCCGTTCCGGCGTGCACCGTCGCCGAGGAGCTCATCCACGACCACGACCTTGCTGCTGCTGCGAGCTCGGCCTTCTACGCCAAGCCCTGCGATGTCGACATCGGCGCGTTCACCAAGTGCTCGATGAAATGTCCCAGCCACTCCTGCGAGTCCATGGCATCTGCTGCTGTGTACACCGCTGTCGAGGAGCCCTGGGTGGACCCTATCCTTGCCGTTGCTGCGACCAGCGACTCCACCAGCTCGTGCATCGACGCGCCCTTCACTGCATCCACCTCCAACACTTTCACCATGGGTTCGAGTTTCAAGCTTTTGGAGGAGATGCGGCAGATGGAGCTACGCCTGGGCCAGAAGCTGGATGTGCAGTACCAGATCCTCGATGTTGCAGCGACATCAGCCATCGGCACCTTCAGCAACGTCGACCTCGACAAGGAACCTGTCTTCGACGAGGGCCCTATCTTCGACGAGGAGCCGACCGTCTTCGACAAGGAACCTGCCTTCGACGAGGAGCCCGTCTTTGACAGGGAACACATCCCCAATTTGGTGCCCAGCAGTGCCAACATTGATGCGCCCTCCACATGCTCGTCAAAATTTCCAAACCTTGTCATTGCCACGGTGCCCACCGTCACTGAGGAGGTTGTTTTCGACCTTGGTCTTGCCGCGGTGTATGCCATCGCTAAGGAGCCCGCCGCGGATGCCGCCCAGGTACAGGTGTCCATGTGCGTTCTAGGCTCTGCACTAAACATCTGCAAGTCAGACTGTGTTCCATATGATGCTATAATTCTATGGGTTTTGCCTGCAATGTGTCCTGAGTGGCAACCATGGCCACCTCTGATGCCACTTCAGATTACACATAATGGTGTTGTTCTACGCCCGATGCCGTGGCCATCCTTCTCCTGCTATGAAGCTGAAGAGAACTCGAGCTTAGTACTGCCCATGTATGAAAGTTATCCTACAAATTGGGATTTCAGTTGGCTCTGGAAACCTTCTTGGCCACTTTCAGTCCGCCTGCAAAACAAATCTGTTGAAGTTCAGCTGCATGTGCTTGCTTGGCTAACTTCTAGAGCTGATACAATATACAATCAGAGCAGCATGTCTGGCATATTGGCACTTGGTCTTGCATTGCTTCTGGGATTGAAACCACCATGGCCACCTCCAACCAGACATAGTTGCAGAGTTATGCAGGCTGATCAGGTACAAGCTGGATGGGGTGAAATTTGGGAGAAGAATGGATTTCCCTCACTTCAATTGGAGCTACAAATATTGAGCATTGACCTGCTGAAGATCAAATGTGTACTGAGCAGCAGCAGATTGCATTATTCAGTTTTTGCCCCCTGGGTGCTGCAGTCGGAAATTACAAGTGATGCTGGAGAACCTGATTGCCAAGGTATTTCTAGCAGAGGCGTGGTGATCATGTTCAGTGGTCTGATATGGTTACTTGAGCATAGTATTGATCTATTAAAAATATGGGTTGAGCTGACTCTATGGCCGTCATCAACTCTGAAGCCTGTTCTGAGAATTGGAGTTCAATTGAGGCCTTACTTTATCTTTGGGCAGAGTCTTGGTGTGTTCGTGCTCAAGTCTGAAAGCCCAGGTGGCCTCCTCACAACTGAAGTTGGTATTTGCGTGGTCATGTCAGTGCTAACAACCTGGGCAAGAACTAAAGCAATATCTTACAGTTCACATGGTGCACGCGAGTTATTTTTCAGCACAATCACAAGCTACTCAGAAAAAATATCCTTCCTGTTGCACTATTCTGCTAGCTGCTTTGGTATTGGCGATTATGTGGGAAACATCATTTTTTTCAGTTATGATGATGCAAAGGCGGATCGGAAGCAACTTGTGAAGATCTGTTGCAGATGCATTCAAAAGCAGTTGTCATCTGCTGATATGCACATCATTCTTTGGTTGTGGGCTGTTCTGACAGAAGTTCATGCCACAGCTAATTGTTTTCTTGAGTCTGGTGGTCTCAATGCTTTGTTGTCCTTGCCAACAAGCAGCTTATTTTCTCGGATTTGCTTATGTAACTGCAAGCCTCTACAGTGCTTTGTCAGCACAATGATATTGCCTGAAGTTCTGCAAATGGAAAATAGGAAAGTTGTGGCTGTTGGACAGTGTAAGCAAGAGGGCCAAGACACTTCTGTATCCTTCACGTGGGAGCATGGAAATTCTTTCAACTACCATGAAATTTTGTGGATGAATTCATGGATGCTTTTTTATCTGGAGGGAATTGTTCAACGTCCGCTTGAGGGCAAGCTGGACCTTAAGAAGGGGGGAATGTCAGGGACCAAGCCAGTTGGCCGTAAGGGTTGTGGGCTGTTCAAGCAGGCCTTGCCGGCCCAAGCAAGGAGCAGTGGACTACAAGAGGCAGCAAGCAGCACACGCACAGGCATCGAACATTATTATCAGAATAGCTACGGCTGCTACTGTTCAAGTGTTCATCTTCTTCCCCAATCCTCCTCTACTCCCTAGTGCTAGGGTTCTTCCTCCACATCTCTCTGCTACTCTAATTCCCTGCTGAGTCTGGCCTCCCTCTCCCCTGAGGTCTTGTATCCCTATTTGTACCCGAACCTACTCAATTTGTATCGGATTGTGCTTGTACTAGTAATCCATGGAGAGGGTTGCTAACAAAACGCTTGAGCAACGTGGAGTCATTCGTTTCCCAACGACGTAATCGCCCTTGCCGAGGAGTTTGTGTCGGCCTCTAGGTAACGAAATTTATCTCCCATCTAAAAAACGGACGATGAGAGATGACTGTGCCTTTACGGCTTTATACCCATGAAAAACAGAGTCAGACCCAACCTCAAAGAAAAGTACTACATGAAAAAGTTACAAGATTAAATTCCTTCAATTCAAGTAGATTTCTCAATCACAAAACATGATCTCATGAATTTGTTATGGGTCTCCTAAGGACAGAAAAACAGAGTCGGCCGAATCTCCGAGCTACTCAGAACATCAAGCTAACGAAACGATTAATGATCAGTGTTCAGGAATGCAAACCAAAAGGATGGGAGGAATTACAAAACTTAGACAGTAGATAGAATAATTTGAAATTCAATAATTTGGCTATGATTAAACACCAGTTCGGCATCTATTCGCCCCGTCTCTGTAAAAATCAACTGTTTCATCTATGCGAAACTGATGTGAAATCTTAGGCGTACCAAACATGTCCAAAACTTTGAAAACATGATCTGGCCAGCCTCTGCTACTCCTCGTCCTCGGCCTCCACGCTTGCATTGCCAGTCGTGGCCGCGTGCAGCTGCACCCACGCGAACTCCTCTTTGTACCCGCCGCTGCCGCCGCCGCCCTCGCCACTCCGTTCGCCGTCACACGACCTCGCGCACGTGTACACGACGATGGTGGCCCAGTTGAGCGGGTCGGGGTCGCGCGTCTCCACGCGGAAGTAGTGCAGCAGCTGCGGCATCAGCTGCATCTCGAACAGCATCGCCCAGCAGCAGTGCGCGCACAGCGGGATGACGTCGCCGGCGTCGGCGTCGGGGAGGGATCCGGACGCCGCCGCCCACAGCGGCCTCGCGCCGTCCTCGCTGCAGTACCGCAGCACCTGCCCGCGCTGCCCCGTCGTGTCCTCCTCCTCCACGAAGTCGGCCATCCACGCCGCCGTGTCGTCGTCGTCAGCTGCGTCGTCGACGATGTGGCCGGCCGGGTCTTGCGCCGACGAGGAGGTGGGTGTCGTGTCGTCGGCGTCACGGTCGAGTGGTTCTTCGGGTCTGGTGTACATGGCGTACTCCGGCCATACAACGCCAGCGAACGGGACGCCCTCCTGACCTGATCCCGACGCCGACGAAGCGTCGTGCCCCGACGATGCGACGACGTCGCAGCTGCAGCCGGAGCTCACGTGCTCCTCCTCGTGCTTCTCGGAGCAGTACTTCGCGCCGCCACCGCCGGCGCAAGCCGTCTCCGCCTTCCACGTGCCGCACCAGTTGCAGAGCGGCGCGGCGGCCACGCCGGTGCACGCCGTCGTGTCGGACTCGTCGTCGTCACAGGAGTAGAACGCGTTGTCCCATGGGAGCTGGCACCGGGACACCTTGACGCTCCTGCGACGCCTCCGCCGGCTCCCGGCGGCCTGCTCATCCCGGTCGAGGAGGAGGCAGGACATGGTCGGGCACATGAACACGAACAGCATCCGGTGGTATGCCGTCAGGAACGGCGCGTACACCTGTAGCGCGAACCGCAGGAGCTCTCCGCAGAACCCGCAGAGGCGGGACTCGCCGGACGGGAGGTTAACCGGGTCGAGCCACGCCGGGGCGCCGGCTTTGTCCATGAACTGATGGCGCTGCAGCTCCACCAGCACGGAGCTCACTACCTGAGTCATCGCGACGATATACAGGAGGAGAGGCTCGCGCTCGGTGGGAGCCGTCAGTACGGGTGCGTTCGATAGCACTATCTTGAGTCGATCAAGCGCGGCCTGTGCCTCGGAGCTCTAAACGAAGTGGTTGGACTTCTTCAACAGTCGATACAGGGGCAAACCCCTCTCTCCGAGTCGAGAGATGAACCGGCTGAGAGCCGTGAGGCATCCCGTGACGCGTTGCACGCCTTTTAGGTTCTGGATGGGGCCCATCTTCGCGATGGCCTCAATCTTCTCGGGGTTGGCCTCGATGCCACGTTCCGAGACGCAAGACCCGAGTAGAATGCCCTTCGGAACTCCGAAGACGCACTTCTCTGGGTTCAGCTTTATGCCGCACGCCCTCAGCCTCTGAAAAGCTTGATCGAGGTCGGCGACAAGGTTGTCGGTCTTCTTGGACTTTACGACGATATCGTCCACATATGCCTCGATAATCCTTCCGATAAGATCGCCGAAACATTTGATCATGCACCGCTGGAATGTTGCCCCAGCGTTTTTCAACCCGAACGGCATCGTTACGTAACAATATACACCATACGGGGTGATGAAAGCGGTCGCGAGTTGGTCGGACTCTTTCAACGGGATCTGGTGATAACCAGAGTACGCGTCGAGAAAGCAAAAGTTTTCGCGCCCAGCGGTCGAGTCTACGATCTGATCTATGCGCGGCAAAGGAAACGGATCCTTTGGGCATGCCTTATTGAGATTCGTATAGTCAACACACATCCGCCACTTTCCGTTCTTCTTTTTCACAAGTACAGGATTGGATAACCACTCAGGGTGGTACACCTCTTTGATAAATCCAGCAGCTAAGAGTTTCGATAACTCCTCACCGATAGCCTTGTGCTTCTCCTTGTCGTAGCGGCGCATGTGTTGTCTCACCGGGCAAGAGCCCAGCTTGATATACAGAGAGTGCTCGGCGACGTTCCTAGGGATGCCCGGCATGTCCGAGGGCTTCCACGCGAATATGTCCTGGTTGGCGAGGAGGAAGTCGACGAGCGCGCTTTCCTATTTGTCGGAAAGCGTGGTGCCGATGCGCACGGTCTTGCCGTCGGGGTCGGCCGGGTTGAGCGGGATCTCCTTGGTGTCCCTGGCCGGGTCGAACAACCCGGTCGAGCTCTTGTAGTCGGGTCCAGCCTCCCCCGCCCGCGCAGCGGCGGCCGGGAGCTTGTCCCTGTGCAGGAGTGCTTCCGCGATCTCGTAAGCCTCGCGGTCGCACTCGTAAGCACGCTGGATGGACGTGCTCACCATGATGACCCCCTTGGGGCCTGGCATCTTCAGCTTGAGGTAGGTGTAGTTCGGGACGGCCATGAACTTGGCGTAACACGGCTGCCCGAGTACAGCATGGTACGCTCCAGGGAAATCCATCACCTCGAAGGTCAGGGTCTCGGTGCGGTAGTTGGCAGCGGTGCCGAAGGTCACGGGCAGGTCGATCTGCCCGAGCGGCACCACCTGCTCGCCGGGGATGATCCCGTGGAACAGCGCCCGAGTCGGTCGGACACGGTCCCGGCTGATCCCCATGGCGTCGAGGGTGTCTCCGTAGAGGATGTTGAGGCCGCTGCCTCCGTCCATGAGGACCTTGGAGAGCTGCTTCTTGCCAATGATGGGGTCGACGACGAGTGGATAGCGACCCGGTCGGGGCACATGCTCCAGGTGGTCGGAGCGGTCAAACGTGACCGCAGAGTCGGACCACTTCAGAAAAGTAGGGACGGCGGCTCCGCGGAGTAGACCTCACGGCGGACGAGCTTCTGCTACCTCCGCGGCGCGCACGCCTCGGCTCCCCCGAAGATCATGAGGCAACTGTTAGGGTGAGGGAAGACGTCGTCATCCCCGCCCTTGTCCCCGTCGCCGCCCTTGGGCGGCGCGTCATTGCGCTCCGTCTTCTTGGAGCTGCCGGTGAGCAACTTGCGAAGCAGCCCGCAATCCTTGAGAGCATGCTTGACGGCGAACGCGTGGTTGGTGTAGGGCTCCTCAAGCTTCTTCTCGAAGAAGTTGGACACGCCTTCAGCAGGCGCGCGCTTGGGCTTGCGCTCCGCCGTGGCGACGAGCGATGCCTCCTGCCGCGTGACGTTGCCCTTCTTCTTCTTCTTCTTCTTGGGCTGGCTGGAGGTGCCGGCCCCTCCCGTCGACTCCTCCCTCTTGGCCTTGGCCTTGAGTTTGGCCGGAGTCTTGGTGAAGATCGCCCCCACCGCGTCCTCGCCGGACGCGAAGTTGGTGGCGATGTCGAGGAGGTCCTTGGTCGTGCGGGGGCTGCTGCGCCCCAGCTCATGCACCAAAGTCTTGTTGGTCGTCTCGGCGAGGAACGCGCTGACGACGTCGGCGTCGGTGATGTTGGGCAGCGCCTTACACTGCTTCAAGAACCGCCAACTGTCGGTGTTTAGTAACTTGCCGACGAGTAAATTTGTTGGCAGCTCGACGGTGATTGGTGGGTTAGCGATTGACACTGGGGTTTATATTGGTTCAGGCCGGAAAATGCCATACGTCCAGTTTGTGGTTTTTCTTTGGATTGCTCGTAGTAAGGGTTACAAGCTGCGGGTGAGAGAGGGATACGCTCCCAAGTCTCTGCCTTGTGTTCGTGTGTTCGATAGTGCGAAAAAGCTCTCCCCCTTCTCCTCGGGCCCGGTCCTTCCTTTTATACACCAAGGAAAGGCGGTTACAGATGGGGGAAAGAAGGAAAAGAAAAGAGAGAAATGATGAGTGAAAGGCGGTGGAGGTGGAGTCGAGTCGTCCTCCTCGGGTCCGATGGCTTCCTCCACAGCCCTCTTGCTAAGTCGTGTGATGACGCCAACCGTGTCTTGTCCGAGTACTGTGGGACGCCCATTCCCTGATCGACGCTATTCTCCACTGTTTACAGCGATGTGGACTGCTATGGAGTTGGGAAGCGGTCACTCCGTGTGCTGTTTGCGACTGTGTGGTGTACTTGGTGCACGCACCCGCCGTGCCACGCTCGGTCTTGATGCGACATCCCTACTCCGTCGTATGTCAGGCATAGTGTACTTTCCCACCGTCCAGGAGTTAATGCAGAGCAGATCCTTATCCTGGGTCGGCCGGTGCTACGCCTGAAGTTGACCGGAATGTCCTTGCTTTACCCATGCTCGGTTCCCGACCACTGGGGTCAGGGATGGTTCGGGTCGAGGCCCTCCGTTGTTTCAAACCACTACCGGGGTGAACGGACGACGGGCGACGGCTGGCCGGAGTTTAGTCGGGGCGGTCGCTCGACCCCGCGACGGCCGACTCACGATGCGGGGGAGTTGGGCGAAGCACCCTCGCTCGGGTCGGGTCCCTTCGCCGCGGGCCCGGTTGTGGTCCCGCGCGGGGCCGCGGTCATGCGGCCGCGCATGGTCAGACTTTCGTTGGGCCACGAGGAGCAGAGACTTTTCCGCAGGGGCTGCATCGCCGTGCTTCCTGCTGAACTGGCCCTCAGTGTGGGCCCAGCGTCCCCTTTTTCCTCCCCGTACGAGGTCTTCCGTCCCTGTCGTCGCTTGAGTACGGTACGCATATGTATTGGGTACCTAGAAAATGGGTACCCGACAATTTCAAAACTAATCGAAGAAATTATTAGCTTAGACAGCTTAAATTCAAGCCAATGATCAAATAAGCATGCAGTTCAATCAATCAAAACTGGTACAATAGTAAGCAGACAAAATACTTTGAGATGCTCTGCAAGATCAGAACATAATGTGCTAACATATGTGATCACTGAACACACAGGGATATCAGCTTTACAGTTTACCTCAAATACTAAAATGTGGTAAGTTTAGGCTTCAGTAGCCTTCACTTCAGCTGAAGTTTTGGCTGAATCCCCGACCACGAGTGCGCGATAGTAAATGGTCGACGGTCCACGCTCGGAGATATGTTTCCTGATTGGTTTTCTAAAAACCACCTATTCTTGACATTTTAGAGAAAAAAGAATATGTATTAATATTCCAGCCTTGATTCATACAGATGTTCCTTATTTATAATTAAGCAAACCGGTCCAAGTTAAGGTGGAACCATTCACTATGTGGTTTGAAACCTCAAATATTATTAAATCAAATTAAATATAGTCTATTGCTAAAATACCAACCATTGAAAGCAAATATTTCCAAGGCGGGGATTGGTCTCAGTAACTCATCACCCCACTTTATGCAGCAGGAACAGATACGCAAACAATGTGTTCCTCTAAACATTTGCTACAAAGAACAGAAACTTTTCTTTTTGTTAAAAGCATAAAAGCATAATTGTTTGTAGCACATGTTTAGAGGAACACATATTACACATGATCATTACAACTAAGCCATATTACCCAACAAATTGCACCTGCTCCAATCAAAAGATATTCGAGTTTTCTATCTACCCCTCGGAACCATTGTCGAGCTTGTGTCATATCTTGAAAATTGGTATCTTATTAAAAGAAATTTGTATTAGTAATTTCAAATAAATCTAGCATTATTATCACAGAAGAGAGAAGTTTTTTTTTAACCTCTCAAAACTGAGTATAAATGTAGTATCTGTTCGTGTATACAAGGATCACGCATCAACGCACCCACACGACCAAACCTACACCTATACGCAGCTAGAAAACTGTAACATCCCGGCCCCCTAGGCCGTCGTTTTTAAGAAAACTAATCACTCATTAACATAAGCAATGACAATTAAAAATAACATAGATGGAATTTTCCCTAAATAAAATGATAACTTGACCCATATTCGATTTAATAAATAATTTTGATGTGATTTTGATTTGACATGTTCTTATTTTAAGTTTTAAGTATTTGGAGTTGGTTGTTTCGTTTGAAAAATAAAAGTGAGATTTGTTTTCTATGTTTGAAAAACCATGTGCATGCATGTCATTTCATATTGCACAGCAGCTTGTTGGATTTTTTTTTTCGTGGGAGTTTGGTATTGCCAAAAATTCCCAAAACTTTGTCATAGCTAGGGATCACAAAGTAATTTCTATAAACTTTTCATAATTTATGGAGCACGTTTGATAAGTTGAAAAGCTTGTCGTTTGCCTCCGCCTTTACAAAATCTGGAAGCAGTGCTACGCTAGTTGGGCTTGGCCTATTTAGAAACCAGAAAACAGAAAGGGAAGAAATTTACGTCACTCGGCCCAGCTCAGCCCAGGCAGCCTGCGCAGCTGCTTCTTCTCTCTTTCCTCTCTCACGCACGACATCGCCGCCGCTTCCACGCTGCGCCGCACCGACACGCCGTTCCGCCGCCTGCGTGGATGCATCCCGTCCCTCCATTGCGTTCCTCTCTCTTCTGCGCGCGCCCATGCTGCTTCTGCTCTCGCGCTGACTGAGGACGAGCAAGTCGCGCGGGCCTGGCAGCCTCCAGAACCGCGCCGCGCCGCGCTTCGCCATTGGCTGCCGCGGCGCCGCCTCACTGCTCCGCCCTGTGCTGCCTCTGTAGCGAGGCGCCGCCTATCTCCACATGTGCCAAGATGTTCCCCGCTCCTTCTCGCGCACGCCAACACCTCTGGCGCCCTCCTCTCTACCTTCTCTCTCGCGCGTCACTGACAGCCGGGCGCGCACCGGCGGAATATCATCGCCACCGCCTTTCCCCACCATAAAAGCTTGCGATTTTTCTCCCAGCTCATCCTGTAGCCATCCTTATCCTCCAAGAAGTCCTCTAGAAGAGAAAAGCGGAGTAGATAGAGAGAAATTTGAAGTTTCCCCAATTCCGGCCGCCGCCACCATTGCCGGACATTGAAGCTCTTCCGGTGAGCTATGCTCCATATCTTCGTTCGTGTAGTACCTCCAGGCACATATGAATTCCCTAATTTTTGTTTTTCCCCAAGATTTTCGGGCGGAGGAACTCCGTCACCAATCGCCGCCCTTCTCTGCCGCCACGTCCGACGTCTCGCCGCCTCTGGCTACCACCGCTTCGACCGACCACTTGGTGAGCTCCTGCGTGCCATGTACAAGTTGAAGCACCACGTTTCCTTGCTTGGTTGGCTTGCGCGTGCTCGCTCCGTGTTGTAGCTCTGTCGCGCCGCTAGCTATGCCGTCGTCGCGCTGCCGCTACAGCCTGCCTCCGACGACGACGTGACTACCGGAAGGTAGCCCCTGAGTCGCGCGTCGGATAGGCTAGTTCTTCACCGAGTTCCGCCTTGGACTCGCCGCTGGCGAGCATGAACCGTGCCGCCGCCGCTGTACCAGCCAGCACGCACACACGCACGATTAGTTTTTTTTAGATTACACCGTACAATTCAGACACTCATAACGCATGCACACTCACTCCAATGAACACACGTACGCAAACCTTACCCCTATGAGCATCTTCGAAGACTGAGCCGGCAAATCTAGAGATACGAAGTCACCACTGGCGCCTCGCTGTCGACGGGAGCGTCGCCTACCACTGAAAGCATAAATTGCGTTAAATCCTTGAATCGCTCTCACGGGGAGTCACGATTAGTTTTCCGCTAAGCAGCCATGCGTGTGTCACGCTTAGATTGGGCTTAAGTGCTGTTAAGGTTTTCTGTTAGGAAATAAAAGCATAGGCTAAAGAAAGGCCTGCTGGCCACTGGTTGGTGGTGCTGCGCAGGTCTCTGGAGTCCGGATATGAACGGGCCAGTCCGGGAAACATGTCCGGCAAATCCATCCCAGCAAAATAGAATAACTGCTAGAAGCACTTATGAATCTACTCTTGACCATTTTCCATGTTTTTAAAAAATAAATATACCTCATGTGTCATGCTAATTAAATTACTATAGGCGCACATTTCTTTTTATTCACAAATAAGGCTTTAGGAGCACTTTCTTGTATTCATGAAAATATTAGAACTTCTCGTGAACATATTTATAGACACGAGTGTGTTTTACGTGCATATAATTTATGTTTGCATTTGCATGCACTGTCATCTTATTTAAATCTTTCAAAGTAATTCCTTAAGTTATATGTTCATATAGCATCATATTCATCTATCCAGATCATGTAAGGTATGCAATAAATATGAATCTCTAGACCCTGCCACATTTAGGTAATTTAGTTTAAATGAAACACATTCCTGACTATGCATGCATAAATGCGCATAAATATTTATAGGAAATCAAATAGGATTTCAACACATAGGAATGTCTCCATATGCATCGACCCACATATAGCCTTGTTCCATATCGAAACCACCCTACGATTAACCGTTTTGCAAATCTAGTTTATTTGCGCATGTCACCCTAAACAGCCACATGTTGTTTAGTACGGATAGTTTATAATTTACATAATAGATATGGACGCAATCACCATTAATAGAACGTATGCATCTCATCATTTTCACCATAGGATTTTGTAAATAAAAGTTTATGCATAACCTCACACTTTGGTTTTCTTTTAAGAGAAAGTAGACGATAAATGACTTGTCTAGGTGAATATGGCCCTTATAAGGCCAGGAGTAAATGGAATCACGAAAACCCTAATCGTCTCTTTTTATATTTAGTTTATCAATATAACCCGTTAACGTGTAGTCCCGTTCATACGAGCTCCGAGTAAATATCCGTTTTCATGAAATGCACTCCATGATCATGCTCTTTGGTTTTTATTCGAAATATTGGTGTTTATTGTTGTAGATTTTATTGGATCTTTTGGATGGCTTTATTTGGATTTTCCGGTGCTTACCGATCGTGAATTGATGCACGCGTGAGTGAATCGCCGATGGACTACATCACAAGGAGATGGACATGAAGACCATCATACAAACTAATTATATGTAAAGGTGCGAGGCAAGCACACCCCTTCGATCATTTTGAACCTATTTTTGCAAATGCAATTAAGTGCTTAATTATGTAGGATAAATTTGTGCATAGTTTATATCGCTAAAAATGCTTATGGGGGAAAATGGTAGATACTACCTATTGATCTTCTATCCATTGGTTGAGGTACATCAAATCCTTGTAACCATAAGTGGTTTATCACTTTAGTTATGTGCTCTAGCTTCATGCTATAATTAAATGCTATTAAAGCTTGCTTAAATGAAGGGTGTATAACTTGTATAAATGTAAGTACATGTATATTCACTAAATTTTCAGATTTATGTTGATGGGGAAGTCTTGGTTATGTATGCTAGAATGTCGGTGATGACGGGTTATGATGTGATATTTTGTTCATTGGATTAGTAGAGGAGATGATTGGTATGATTTTGGGAGACCCGTCACATCACATAAGGACCGGTACATTTGTATCTTGATTTAAGGAAACCTCGTGCGACCATGGATGCTGGTATGGGACGGTCATGGCCAAGTAATTAGTTGAAAGCTACCTTGCCTTCTAGAAGTAGGGATTGTGCGGGTAATCCTAAAGATTGGGTTATTCGAAGGGGCTCCCATTGCTATATGCGTGGGAACAAAGTTTGCCGACACAATGTTTAGTACCCTCTGGACTAGTATCTCAATGCGAAGGAGGAATAGCCTCTGGAGTGCTTAGCTTCCTGTAAAGGGGGATTCATACTATTCAGGGAAGGCAAGAATAGTGGACGACTAGTGAAAAAGCTATGTGTGATACCGATGTGCACACTTCGTGAGTGCACGGTGCTAGGTACACCACAACGGTCACTCACAGTTCATGGGTACAGCGTACAAACTCTGCAGAGTCATAATAATCTTTTTGAATAGCCGTGCTTGCGGTCTCAAGCTCCTTAATGATGGGTCTTTGTTTAGATAATGGATGGGATTAAAATTGACTATGGATATTATGATTGTTGATATATGAATGATATAGATGGAGAAAATATTCATGCCACGGAGGTAGTGAATATGCATAGGAACTTGACATGGAGGTCAAGTACGGAACTTTACTTATGTTGTCTTACTTGTGCTTACATTTATGCAATTTATACGCAATCATTACAATTTAGTAATTATCTCATTATTCAAGTTTAGATTATCATATGCTCATTTATGCAAACTATACCCTTATTATTCTATCCTTCATTCAGCCCAGCATTTTATTATGATATTGCATTTATTCACCCGCATAGCTTGCCTCCGATAACTTGGTTTCAGATACAACATGGATAACGGTGAGGGACGACGTCGTTCTTTCTAGGAGTTCAGCTTCCAGTCAATTGCCCGTGGGATGAACATGGGTCACACGCTGGAGAATTGAATTCTATTATGTTACCGCTGCGTATATCTCATGATGTATTCGTTTCGGCCCTTGAGCTAATATTTTGTAATAAATTTGATAGATACATGATGTATAGTTGTGATTCCACTGTGATTATCGTGTGTACTTTTCATTGATCCTGGGACAAGTACGGAAACACGTAGTTTCGGGTAGTTTAATGACCCGGGACGCTTCAAAAACCCGCGTCCATCGAGAGATCATCAGACTCAACTGAATCCGATGAGCGACGAGAAGCGTCGCTGTCCCTTTGTGTCACCACGCGTGAGAGGTACGAGAGAAAGGAGGTCCTAGAAGATTACAGCAGACAGCTAGCTTTTTACATCGAGGCTCCTAAAAAATAAAGAAAAACTAAGAAAACCTTGGAGCCCCTATAGCTCCGCCGCAGGCCACGCCGTTGCCCGCCGCGCCACCAGCCACGCCGCCGCCCGCCGGAACTCGAACCGCCAACCGCACCGCTGCAACCATGGACCAAAAGCCGGCGAACCGCCGACGATCTCCCCAGACGGGGAACCCCCAAAGGATCCCTTCTCCACAAGCCTAACGACGGTGCCGGAGAGGAAGACGACGTCGATACGGAGGAGGCTCGGGAGAAATTATTCCCATGGCCGCGCCGACGCCCACGCATCGCTGACGCCTCAGGACACACCAGCCCGCCGCCAGCTTGAAACCAGCGCCGGTAAACCAAGCCGCCGCGGAACCCGCCGATAGCCAGCCTCGTCGCCGATGCATCGCGTCCACCCGCCCGAAGCCACCATCGGCAAGGTCACCGCCGGCACAAAAGCCTTCGCGGTCGACGTCGGCGCCACCACGAAGGAAAGAAACCCTAACCCTAGTCTACCTACAACAAAAGGAGGGAGAAGGGAGGGAATATGTACACCGGACAACTAGCCCGCGACTCCCGCCCACCGCCGGCGCCGAAACGGCCACCGGAAGCGAGAGGGAGCCGGCGGACTCGCCGCCGGAGATGGAATCGCCTTTCGATTCGCCTCTCCCTACTGTAGCTGACGAGAGAGTTCGGGAAGGAGAGCAGGAGTCAACCACTATTCTGTTAGAAGAGGGGAGTTGCATCGACTAAGATTCCGGATAATATTTAATTGGGCCAATAGTTGAGCCCTCTCAATTCTTCAGAGGAGGCCCAACCTGATATGGGCTGGTAGGCCTACACTCCCACAAAGTTCACGCATCTTGATCCGGTCCGGCCCCCTCAAAAAAAAAAAAAAAAAAAAAAATCTTGATCCGGTCCGGTTCCGCTTCAGCACTCATCCGCCGTCTCGCTTCCCGGCGTCTCCGCACCACAGCGCCACAGCGCATGCCGCTCGCCGCCTCACCTTCATCAGCCCATGGTCCCGTGTTGGCATCCTCAGGCAATAGAATTGTATGAGCTGACGCGACGAGGACCCTCGGAGGGGGGCGCCTCGGCCTTCGACGGCACAACTGTCCGCGGCCTCACCATTCGACTCGGCGCCGTCGGCGATTTCAGATCCTCCGCCGCCTGCCCGTCCCGACGGCACATGCCTCCTTCTGGTGGGTAGAATTTTTTTTAATTACTAAGTTCATTTATTATCTGAGATGAGTTTTCCATTGTTAGGATCGAACCTTCTAGTTTTAGTTTGCATTACCATTTGGATTTGGGTGTGCTGGTCCAATAAATTGTATGATAAACAGTAGTTAATTTAAACCTACAAATAGGGCGATTGGGAATGCACATAGACTGCTGAAGCAACGGAGGTGCTGCTGCGGCTTATTCCCGAGTGCTCTTCCGGTGAATAGAACTTTATTTTATATAATCACTATATAGTTCACCTGCTTAACTGATGGAGCTTCTGATTTTAGGACTGAGACGTTTAGTCTGCATTGCAGTAGCATTCATATTTGGGTGTAGTGGCCCATTTAATTCAGAATTGGGCATGTTGCTACGTTATTCGAGTCACTGTAAAGTATTGATTTAGCACAAAGAAGCAAACACACTTAATAGGTGGTCACATACACCCTTTTTTTTCACTAACCAACCAACATAAGAAATGCCAGTATCACAGAATTTGGTTTGCCCAAATTTCAGTAGTAAATATTTTAGAATTTAGAACTGATAATTGGTCTTTTCTGTAGTAGAAAAGGAAATACCGATGTCTGTTCTTAAGAACTGTATTCTGTACCATTGCCTGGTCAGAGGGCATGTTACAGATTTCTGAGGACCTTGTTAAATGCATTTTTTCAGAGGCTTCCAATAATTACCTGCACTGGGTATTGTAATTTTGCACTAGACCACTTGGAAAATCAAGAACAGAGAAGTATTACGCCTTTTTGTCAGTTCATTTCAATTTAACAGCTGCTATTGAATTCAATTGGCTTCTGTAATCGCTAGTGCAGGAGTGGTGTACGATGTGTTTACACATGAAGCGAGGGATGTGCACCTGCGGAGCGATTGTTTCCAGCTGCAGCATGCCAATGTATGAACTTTCTGAGCTACCAACTGATTCCCTCACTTTAGTGTTGAGCCTGTTCAGTCTAGCATGCATGTTCTTGTTGTTGGACAGTTTTTGTCAGTCACTTCCGTTTTATGTACCTTTAGGGATGCTTCTATGGTTTGATATGCTGGCAGTCAAAGGTAAGGAAAATTGACATCCTTGATCAAACAAATATGATAACTAGACTTATGATATCCATTTCTAAACATTTTAAATCTATCAAGCTAAATAAAAAAAATTAGATCCGAATGGAGAAACTTATACAGATAGCGAGCTTCTTCATTCCAGATGAAGAAGGTGCGCTGAGGGAGGTGCATGTTTTTTTGCCAGAGATGGTTGCAACGAGAGGACATGGGTTTGCCGGAGTTGTCTTAGGCCCTGTTCCAAACCTCTAGAGCTAATAGTTAGCTAGCTAAAATGGCTAATTTTAGCTAGCTAACTATTAGATGGACGGTGTTCCAAACCTCTACCTAATAAGGTAGCTAATAGTTACTTTGTGTCTCGTACTTTTGTCTTTTTTTTTAACCGCCAAAACAACTGCTTTTATTATTTATGTTTGGGCGAAATAGGGTTGAAGAGCGAGGGCAAAAAGGTCAAATGACAAGAATTAGCTGAGTTTAGCAGGGGTCAGACAGCTTGTGAACTAATTGTTAGCTGGGAAACCACTAATTGTTAGCTGAGGCATTAGCTGTCCCATTCCAAACCTCTACCGCTAATTTTAGCTGCTAATTGCTATCCCTAGAGGTTTGGAACAGGGCCTTAACTTGTGGAGCCTGGCTAACCCCACACCTGCCTCCTCTAAACTACAACCAAATGCCCTTAGCATTATTTCCGGGGAATGAAATCGTCTGCCGTCCCTATTATAACGGCACCGCGTGCCGTTTCACCAGCAATCTAGCCGGACTCCCTCTTAGATCGTTTATACAGCAGACTATGTGTGATATCTCCTAAATTCATCCCGTTGCTTGCAATCCTCTCCTCGTTGCTGGTGTTCGTGCTGAGGGCAGGAGCAGTCTGCACTAAAACAGTCGCCCAGGTCGCATACAGTCTCGGTTTTGGACATTCTATATATACATGGAAAGATCATTTGATAATCTTTCCAATGGCGCCGGTCTCATGTCAAAATTTGTCCGGAGTCATCGGGAATCTTCAAAACAAGTTGACGTCCAGAATCTGTCCCGGTGCTGCGCCACTGTAATTTGGCCTTTAGGCTTTTGTGGAGCCCGTTAGGGGCGCGTCCAGGGGGTCTTACATGCCCCTAAGATGTATATCTACAGTAGCCGCCGCCCAAGTTAGGGTTGGGTTTTGCTTAGATTTTTCTGTCAAGAACAGTTTTACCGTTCATCGGTTTGTGAGACCCCAACTTGTGAGCTTAGTTCAGTTTTCAGCAATTTTGGTTGCAATCTACTGTATTCTTGCTTGTGTTCTTCGATTCGCAGGCAAGGATAAGCTTTCTTGGCGAAGTCGACCGTGCACCGCCGGTCGATAACCTGAGGAGACGTGGTGCTACGATTGCGGAGTTTAAAACGTGTTGTTCTGAAGCCGGATCGACGTGTGTCAAATCTCCACCAAATCAAGAGTTATCGGAACCCACCCCCCCCCCCCCCCCCCCCCCCCCCCCCCCCCCCCCCCGGGCGCCGAACCACATTGTCTGCTCAGCCTTTCTTGCCACTTTCATGCTCCTCGTCATGCTCAGCTTCGACAAGAGATTCCGCTGTTACTTGGTCAACCGAGTCTCCTCAACAATTAATGAGGCGGATAAATTGCTGTCCCTTTCTTCTTCCTCCTCCGGCCTCAGCTCACCCTACCCAACCTGCGGCTGCAATCCTATCTCTTACTCTCCTAGGGTGATACGGGCCTGGAAGCTTCCTTCATTCAGATCAGCCAACGTCTGTCGGTGTAGAGATTAAGCTGTAGCTAATTAAGCTCTCATTCTTGTCCCTAATCAAACCCCAATCTCTTGCCTTCCAATTTAAACCTATAAGCAAGCAAGCAAGAGCAGAGAGCCCAGCAAATGGTCCATCTCTTGCAATGCAGCAGTGCTCACATGCCTTTGGGGCCTCTCTTCTTCTCCGCCCTCCTCCTCCTCACCTTGTCCATGGAAACGACGATCTCAGAAGCCAGTAAGTTCGTTTCCCCCTCTTTCTTTTTCCTATCCAACACAACAGGGGTCCTTGTTCTTCATTTTCAGTTGCTGTGTGTTGTAACATTTCAGCTTATTTGTGGTTTCTTACCCAACTGATTCTATTTTTTGTTTCAGGGAGGCTGCCACTACGCCGTTTACTAGACACTGACACAACCAAAGAGGTATACTCAACAAGGGATCTATAAGCTCTCACTGCATTGATCGATCCATCTATAAATCTCAGTGATGTTGCCGGTGTTTAATTTGTCAGTGTGGTTTAAACGTGTGTGACATGTCGGATTAATTATCAGGGGCAGGAGGCAGCTGCTGCTGAAACCATGGAAGACAAGCCGGAAGGCAGGGCACTGATTGGGTCAAGGCCTCCGAGATGCGAGCGGGTGTGCATGTGCTGCGGCCACTGCGAGGCCGTGCAGGTGCCCATTGTTCCGCAGGTGGAGCATCACAAGCGAGCTCATCAGGAGCAGGTGCTGGGTGCCGATGCCGTCGGCGCCGCCATGTTCAGCTACAGGGTGAACGGCATCGCCAACTACAAGCCGCTCAGCTGGAAGTGCAGGTGCGGCGGCGCCATCCTTGACCCATGAATGAACAACACAACACACCACAAGAGGCGTCTCAGCGGCTAGCTGCTCACCGCTGTGCAAAATTGTACTTAATAACATTTTCTGTTCATGCTCTTCTCTTCCTCTCTTGTTTTTTTCCCCCTTCACCTCCAGCTCTTAATTGTTCCCTCTTGTTCTTCTTTTTGAGGTTGGAGGAGATGGGGGGAGGTTCAGATCGATTGTTTGTTTAAAGTGGGGATTTTATTTGTTGTATAGTTAAGCTGTTTGATTAATTAAGCAGCACGGGTTTTGTCATTTTGGCATTGAATGCGCTTGGCTTGGTGGCTGGTCGCTGGTGCTGATTTTTGTGAGAGAGAAGTACTGTTACGCTGGCTGGTGCTGATAAGCCATGGCTGATTTTTGTGAGAGAAAAATACTGTTGGCTGGTGGCTGATAAGCCAAGCGAACAGGCTCATTATCATGACCATCATTACTGGATCCATGACGGCTTTGGACTCCAGCGAGCGAGTGACGGCGGCGGCGTGCGTCGGAGGGGGACATATGACATGCATGGGCTCTCCTCCGCTGCTCAAGTCGCATCCACACGTGACAAGTGACGACGGCCTGAGTCGACCCGTACAGGGGCCGCCACGGGGAAGCTCAGTAAAAGTTGGACGCCATGAACAGAGGGCCGTTTCGTTTTTGATTTGTTCTTGTGGCAGAAGTCTGGCCCAGTTTGCAATTTCCAAGCTTGTGCAGCCTGGGCCGTCCGCATCGGCATCGGGCCTGAGTGAAAACCGTGAGTGCGGACTGTAAATGTGGCCCAAAGGTGAGCCAACCCAGGAAGCCGCAGTGGGCAGAATAACAGGAAAACACAGATCATCTATTATCTTAGTATTTGAAGAGAAAAAGAAGCCACCACGTTCGCTCTCAAGGCCACGAAATTACCACGTTAATCAGAAAAAAGAAAAGCTATGAGCTGTTGGATTTTATGAACATCTAACGGTCTAGATTAAACAACATACTCATATTAAAATAATTCGTGATGGTTCCGAATTGTGCACGCTGCTCGGCGTTAGACATCAGAACTCCTAATTTGTTAATAAAATATTCCTAATCATTAGTCTATGTCTGACACAATAGTACAATATTACTTTCCTAATGTGCCCCTGACGTGCAAATACAATTGATTTCTTCCCGTCAGGCAACAATGCGAACAGGCTTCTAGGGGCTTTCTCGCCGGATTTGGTGGACCAGCAAGCACGCGCATTGAGATTGATTTGAAGCCACTCGCCGTGATCTTTGGCCTTTCTCTTCGGATTGATTTGAAGCAACTCGCCGGGATCACCTCGGTAGAATCTGCGGCCAAAAGTGACGCACCATCCCGATTTACAAAAGCGCTTGTGCGAACAGGCTTCTCGAGCTTTCTCGCCGAATTTGCTGGACCAGCAAGCACGCGCATTGAGATTGGTTTCGTCGTCCTCTACACTAACATACCCGGTCCAAATATATCCATCAGGTTCAATATCTCTGTTACCTCTTCTTCATCTACTACAAAAGCAAAGTAATCACTCCCACTATTACATTAAAAATCATATTTTTGTTTTCTCAAGCAGTGACACTATGGCATACAAGAAGCTGAGACAGTTGAAGTAAACAAATAGGTTGAGAAATTAAAGTCAAAATCACATATGAGCTAATAAGTAAACAAATAGGTTGGGAAATTAAACAAATAGGATGTGGAGATCAATTAACTATACAACTGATGAGCTAATAAGTTTAGACATGATTCTTATGGATGAACAGGTAAATTGCTTTTATTTTTTCTTCACATCATATTTTTGAATATATCCAGTCACCAATTAACATATGTTCCATGTTTTAACAGGGAGAAACAATTTATGGTACAATTTGGAATAATCTGATCGAAAGTTATGAATCAAAAATCAGTGAAGGTTCTGTTTATGCACTAAGAAAAAAAATAAAAGATACTAGCCATTAGATTTTGTGAATGTTGAACGGTCCAGATGAAACCAAATATTCAATGTCCGGTTACAATTCGTAAATAGATAAAATTCAGAATAATAAATAGGAAGAGTAAAACAACCGTGCATGTATATAGAGTCCAGCCAGCCACATCGGTGTCAGATTCAACGATAAGGGAAATTCGGAATATAAAATATACAAATTACCAAATTAGTTCCCAGCCACGTTGATGGTAAGGAAAAAAAAAAGCCAGCCACATCGGTGTCAGATTCAATGATACTGGAAATTCTGAATATAATACACGAATCACCAAATTAGTTCCCAGACACGTTGATGGTAAGAAAAAAAAAAGAATAAGCTGAACCGTTCATTATGATATGTCAAAACTCTAACTACGTACAAGCATATCTGTGTCAGTGCACGGAAGGAAAGAGTCCTCTCTCTGTGTGTGTAAAAAATGAAAGAGTCGTAGAGTTCCTGTGTACATCAAAGAAAGAATTAATATTCTATCCTAATACGTTATGCACCTGGAGTTCAGTTTGAGAACTCATCATATGGAAGCCAACCGATCATCATGAGAACGGCCGGCTTCGAACATGATGTCTGATTGGCTTCAAGCATTATGCAAGGAGCATTTTAAGGCTTAGGCTAGCAATGGTGCATAGATAGAGCTCACGAAGACGAATGAACTTGCGATGTCATCTTTGTTTGGCGTTGTTGACAAGTCGAGCATGGGTGTTTGGCTAAATCGATGTGAGAGGTGGTGGACTCGCTTCGACAGCATCTGGTAAGGCTGACGGTTGTCACACCCTGTGGCCACCGGTGGTGAGCCGGGATGTGAGGATTGGACGATGCACCGGAATCGCGCCTCTCCGACGAGGAAGACAACGATCGAAGAGGAAAACCCAATTCTCGATTGATTTTTGCTCTGCTCCCCCGCGATGCTTCTGCTTCTTTTTGTATAGCTGCTGCTACATCGACTGGGCCGTGAGCTGGGCTGTCGTGGCACAAGGCCTGGTGTTATAACGGTGAAGGATTATACATGCAGGAAAGAGTGGATCACGTGTGTGGCGAGAAGTGTTCTCATGGTGAGCTCATGATTCTTGACTGGACATGATAAAATTAGTGTCTTGACGACGTGTTGCAGAACTGCATATATACTTTGTAGTGTCAACGGGTGTGGAGCCTCATGGGAAGAGCAGGGAAAGCAAGGATGGAACAGAGCACTGCTTCATACGGTTATCAGCCACTTCCGACCATGATAATGTAGCTAGCTAGATTTTGGAGAAGTCATAGGGTCTCTATTGAGTGCTACGGAGGCAAGTAGAAGAACGACAAAGATTGAGATCCTTTGGTTAAATAGTCTACATAGGACAAGATTTTTACTGCCGAGAGGCACCTCACAGAAGCGTTACTGTTTCCCCTCTCTCTCTCTCTCTCTCTCCCTCTCAATTCCCGTCATGAAAAATCATCAATGACTTTTACCAGTATTGCAACTACTTTCCTAAACTTCAGATAAGCTGCAGTGGTGATAGTTTGTTGACACATCTAACGATGTAAATCTCATGTGTCAGTACCCATCAGAATCGAGCTGCACTTCCTGCACTTCGGTAGTGTCAATATTGAAAAGAAATAAGGTAACAAAATTTGGTTGTGAAAGGAGTAAGAAAATAGCTGAGAATGGAGTAAATAAGCTCTTGGGTTGACACGGCTTATGTGCTAATACTTATTTATCCGCTAAAAGAAATTCCTTTTGCAACTAACAATTGACAACGTGTAGTCCTGGAGCTGAAACAATGAAAGCGAGCTTGGTCATCGCAAACTAGGCTAGAGCAGAGTTAACGTATTTGTGTAGGACTGTAGGACTACATGTGACATGAACAAGTAACACGACAAAGATGTGGGTTAGCAGGATGAGGAGACCCATCTTTGAATTGTACAAGTCGCAATCACAATAAATAAAACATGGTATGAATCTTCATACAATCAGCTGAGAATAAGCCCATATATGACTACGTACGATTTAGTTTGTCAGAAAATAAAAAAAAATCAAACAGAACGTATGTCTATAAATCTATGAAAATTATGTAACGAGTCTAGCCGCGCAATATGCGCGGGCCACCTGCTAGTTGGCTCAAAAACAAAGAAGAAGAAGAAGAAGAAGAAGAAGAAGAAGGAGGAAAACACAGATTAAGGCGCGGGTGCAGCTGCTGGTTATGAAAAACAAGCTAAGCTACAAAAGCAAGCAGATGGGCCGGCCGCAAAGTGTCAAAATAAAAGCAAGTCGCATCAATATAGGCTTGAACAAACCATTTTCAACTGAACCTGGTATAGTCCAAGAACATCGGGGAGAAAATTCAGGGGCATCTCAAGTGGACTCTGACTCTCAATATGTACAGTACTAGTAATGTACACAAAAACCAAGAAACCACTACTGACAAGGTATAGATACACGTACGAGGTAGAACACAACACTGGATCAAGAAGTAACCCGAACACAAGAAGCAATGAGCCAATGACACTACGCCAGCCACGCATGAATAACAAACGTACAGGACCCAACTGTCACACCCCAAATTTTGCCCATGATTAAATTTCACTAAAAATTTGAAATTTTTCAAATTTTGAACAAATTAAAATGAAGTGTGTGATTAAAGTTAGCCAAACCACCTCAATTTAAAATTTTATTTTGAAAACTTGCACAAAAACCTCATCATATGCATTTTGAGGATTTATTGGGTTTATTTTGAATAATGTTTGTTTTTCTCTTTTGGTTTGAATTCGAAATCCTTCCAAATTCAAATTCTGGGAAAAGGTCAAACCTTTTTCAAACCTTTTTCCCTTCTCGGGCCGCTCTCTTTTCTTTTCTCCTCTCTTCCGGCCCAGCCCGCCCTTCCTTCTCCTCCCTCTTTCCTCTGAAATCCACCGTGGGCCGCGCTCCTCTTCTCCTCGGCCCAGTAGCCCAGCCGGCCCGGCCCACGCCCACGTCATCTCCCTCCTCCGGCCGCCGACGCCAATTCCGCCGCCGCCCATCCCTCCCGGTCTTCCCTCGTCGTCTCGTCACGTCGGAGCGCCAGGAGCGCCACGCGGACCACGTGGCCGCGCGCCACCGCCTCAGCTTTACTTGCCCGCCCCGCCAAGTCCGCCGAACCGCCTCGCCTCTCTTCCGTGACGGGCGTGCCAAGCTTGGCCACACCGCCTCACCATCACCGCCTCGCGTCGCCGTTAAAAGGGCACCGAGCCCCCCTCTCCAGAGCCCACGTCCCCATTCCTTTCCTTCCTCTCTCTCTTTTTCCCCCGTGAACCGAGCCCCCCACCTCTCACCGAGCTAGGGTTCCGGCCATCTTTCCCCTTTGACGCCGGCCCTGTCCCGACCTCCTCCGCCGCCGACAAGCCCTCGGTGAGAATCCCCGAGTCCCCCCCTCTCTCCTTCACCCCTCCTCTTGCTCTCTCTCGACGCGTGCGAGCCTCTCACCGAGCACCACCACCGCCGCCACTTTCTCTCTCGCCGCCGGCCACCCTAGGCCTTTCCCCGGCCAGCCCGAGCCCACCAACCTCGCCGCCTCCCTTCACCGCACGCGCACGGCCACTTACCCGAGCCCAAACCCATGCGCTCTCGTCTCTTTCCATAGCGAGCCACTGCCGCCGCCATCTCCGGCGAGCTTGTGCCGCCGCCGTGCTGCGCGTGCTGCGCGCCGTCGACGCCTCCACCGGACGCTCCGCCGTCGCGCTCTAGTCCTCGGCGACGTACTCTCGCCGCCGTTCCGCCCTCCTAGCCGCCGCCGGCGAGTTTCCCGGCGAGCCGCCGCCGCGCACAGCCCTCCCCCGCCGTGCGCGCCGCCGTCCGACGTGGCACGCCACGTCGGCACGCGGGACCCACACGACCCGGTCTCCCTGCCCAGTCAGCAGCCCCTTTCATCTTTTCCTCCGTGCGCTCGGTCCGTGTAGACCAATGACTCACAGCTCCTCCGGTGCACAATGAACACGGTCCATGATCTTTTCTAATTCAAAAATAATTCCGAAATATCCAGAAAATCTCCAGGACCTGTACATTTTACAGATAAGCCCTCGAGCTTTTCTGTAATTATGTTTGGGTCCTGTCTTTTTACAGATAAACCCCTGACTTTCTAGTAATTCTGTCTTAGTCCTATCTTTTTATAGAAAAGTCCCTATACTTTTCTGTATTTACACTTTGACCCTTGTCTTCTGCACCGAGACCCCTGAACTTTCCCAAAATTACAGATAGGTCCCTGTCGACTTTCTGTTTTTACCAAAAAGCCCTCATAATATTTCTATTCTTGCAAATAAGCCCTCAGATCCCCTGACCCATCTGTCAGCCTCTCTTTCTCTCAGGAAAATGCTAAGTGCACCCGGCTAGTGTACACGCATTTATATTCCGAGCAATTTCCAATAACAGAAAAATCCCAGAAAATTCCCAAAAATACCTTGTTCACTTCTAAACATTTTCCAACCCTTGATCTCTCCAGATTATTTAGGATTATGGCTATACTTAATTAAGTTAGCTTAATCCTGATCAATTTCCTTTCTTAAACTTGTTTAATCCATATCTCCTCCGTTTAAACTCCGATTTCAGTGATTCTTCCACCTAAATTCATCTAAAATCACCATCTATCCAATCATATCAGATCCGTAATTTTTGGAGTTCATTTGGATTTTATTTTATTTAATGCTTGCTTAATTGTTTGTTGAGCGGTAGATTTATCCTTTGTTAAATCGTTAGATAATCAAGAAGAGGAAGCAGACAATCCTGATTACGAGGATTTAGAGGAAGAAGAGCTTGGTGAAGGCAAGTCTAACTCCCTTTGATCATATTGATCCTATGTTTGCAAATATCCTAATTAGAGCTGTTTCTAAATAAATTGCATGGTATTTAAATGAATTTAAAGGCTAGAATGGTCCTAATGCAATATTTGATTGCCTGCCTTGACTTGAATACATCCTGATCCCTTGTTAACCCTAGGAACCAATGTCATTAAATTCCTTAATGATATGTTGGATTGCTTTGCCGCTTAGGACTTTCACCATATGTGTTTAATTAATACTGCTCACATGATTTTCGTGTAAAATGTGTGAGTGCTTGGTGGTGTGCGTAAATGTGAAAATGGGTGGGGGTGGTGATAAAGTGCAACCCTAGTGAGGGATGTTTTTGGCGGGATCAGGCGAGGTAGTCCTCAGTGGGGAGGCTATCTCTGGGACGCCCTTCCACTTGTGGATTGGCTATTGAAGATGCCTGGTTCGGTCGTATAAGGACCGGTTCTTGTGCCGCCTTTGCCTAGCACCTTACGCGCAGCCACAAGCCGTATATGGGTACGGGATTGGAACCACACCCTACTAGTACTCACCCGGTACCCCCCCGGAGGCAGGAGATGCAACGGAGTCCCAGGAGAAGACTCGTTCGTTGGTGGGTGTTCGAGATCCGGCATTTATGACTGGCCATATTATTGATTGTGAAGCCCCTGGTGATGTCCGTGGGGGATGCCGTGGTGGTACAAAGTAGGTATGGAACCTTTAGTGGGACAGTCCAAACTATGACGATAGGGAGGACTGGACCACCTTGTGGGGAAATTTGTGCACCCTTGGCCAAGGTTAAGAAACTTTCCGGAAAGCCGTGTTCCACGGTATTGGACAACGCGAAAGCATCGGCCACACTATGATTAGATTTCTGTGTGAGTTATCCTTGGCGTGTTTTCGGAATACCCCGGTTTGGAGCTGTGTGCTGGTTGTCGGCCAGTGATAAAACTTGAGGCACTGGCGGGATGGACAGTAACTCCCCCAGGGCCGCCCAACCCCACTAATCTCTACAGATACTTGATTAGATTGCGAACCGCCACTACTGGAATTCCCCAGTTTCCCTAGGGTTCTTTTTGTTTCCCTAGAGTTTTTTTTATATTCCTAGGGAAAGATAGTTTCCCTAGGGCTTGTTTAGAAATCGTAGGGAAAAGCAATCGTTCCCTAGAGGCTGTTTAGAATTCGTAGGGAAAGACAACTGTTCCCTAGGTTTCTACATCGTTTCCTAGGGAAATCAACAGGGGTAGCATTTCAAACCTGCTCCTTATCCATTCCTCACCGCACGAACCACTCGTTCCCAATCTCTCTCTCGCCACCACAGGAGACATTGGTTCTCTCATCCGCTCTCTCGCGCGGGCGTTGGTGGCGACAATCGACGACGCCGACGAGGCACCGCCCCTCCGCGGGGACCCGCTGCTGCCTGACCTCGCCATGGAGCTCGGCCTCGACGTCGTCGGCGCGGCAGTCCCGCCTCGACGCGGCCGCCGGTGAAGATGTGCTGTGTGCTGCTCTTTTTTTTCTTGTCTTAATTCGTGTTGTCCTACGGACCCTGACGAGACGGATCTGCGTGCCCATTTGGTGTTTGATTTTCTCCCTTCCATGGGCTTTTTCAGGCTGGCGGGGATGCGTTGGGATTTTCATCCGGTGGTGCAGCTCCCTAAGATCCGTGTTGTTCCTTTGCTCCAAGGTAAATAGGCAAGTTCTTTCTCCTAAGATTTTTCGTGTTGTTTCATTGCTCCAAGATAAAAAGGGCAGTTATTTCTATTAAGATTTCGGTTCGTGTTGTTCATTCTTTGCAGCTTCAAGTGGCGGCGTGCCGGGCAGGCTGGTGGCGGCGTGAGAGGTGTCGGCGGCAGCACGAGACGGCTCCGGCAACTGCGGCGGCACGAGGCGACTCCGGCAGTACTGGCAGCCAGCAGGCTGGTGGCGGCCTGAGCGACGTCGGCTCGGCTCGGGCAGCGGGAGCGGCTCGGCTACGCGGCAGCCGAGGCCTTTTTATATTTTTTTGGGTACATGTGCAGTTTCCCTAGGGCCTTCGATTTCCTAGGGAAAGGGAAAGTTTCCCTACGGATTCGACGAGAAGCGGTAGGGGAACCATGGTTTCCCGTCAACCGTTTCCCTAGGATTATTTCCCTAGGAAAATTTCTAGGGAAACAGTTTCCCTAGGGTATATTGGGTCTTTCCCTAGTAATTCAGCTCTAGGGGAACTGGGGAATTCTAGTAGTGTGCTTTGTTTTCAAAACAACCTTGCATAAACTTGGCTTTCTTGCCTCGTTGACATGAACCACAAGCCTATCCTTTGATGAACTCCCTTGCATAACTTACCCCTCGTGTTAGGCTTGCTGAGTACCTTAAGTACTCACTCTTGCTTCAATCATTCAGAAGGTGAGCCAGAGCTTGAAGCAGTTGAAGATGAAGATTAGGGTTTAGCCTGCACGCAAGTCTGCCTGTTGGAGTGGTGCCGTTCCGTCCTCCGCTGGAGTAGTAGTCTAGTGCTGCTGCTGTAGCAGCAAGTCGGTGTGTTGTCTGTTCTTGCGGTCAGGCCGCTGGCCTTGTTGTAAGACCTTTTGTATAATAAAAAGGGCTTGTATGAGACTTGGTAATATTATAAAAGGGTATGAGACTGTGATGTCATTCTGTGAAAGCGTCGTATCAGCGTCTGATCCAGGGACTGATACGGTAAGCGCTAGTGCTCCAGAAATGGGGTACGACACCAACCTGGCAACCTGAAGCGTTAAACAACACCACCAGCATCCGTAACTCCATCGCCGTCCTCACCGGGCCTGTAGACAATCCCGGCATGGAACAGCATCGCTCAGATGAGCGTGATCAGCTCGCCACCCCGGGCGATGGCCTCCGAGTGCCCTTTCAGGTTGTCCGACGGCGCGACGTACAGGATCATCTCCGCCCAGAATCCGGCCAGCAGCTTCCACGCGGCCTCCTCGCCTTCCGTCAGCTCCGCGAGCTGCTTCCCAAGCTTCACGCCACTCCTGAGCACCTCATGATTTGAGGGTTCACCCAACAGTGCCACCAGCTTCCAGTACTCGGCCTCCGGCGTCGTCGGAGACGTCCGGTGGCGGCCGGCGAGCACACGCCCGGCGTCCTTCTTGACGGCCTCGTACAGGCTCGAGCTCCATGCGGCGGCGTCGGGAAGCAGCTCAGGAGACCATGTCACGAGGTACGCACAGTAGCGTGACAGATGAGTGGCAGCGGTCTTGTGGTGGTCATTAGCAGAAACCTGTGACGAACCTTGCCCTTGCTGATGACGATGTATGTAAGGGTGCCTCACCTCGAGGATGCTTGTGGCGATGTGCCATGTGAGTATGATATCAGATGTGCCCTTGCTGTCACATGCCCAGAGGAAGGTTTCGCCGGCTCGGCTTCGGCGTAGAGATTCAGTGCCGTTGCTTAGCCGGCGACCGTTGCCCTTGCTGATCCTTAGAGCGTCGATGATGCAAACCTTCACTGCTTCTGGGACCGTACTCTTCTGATCCGGCAAGAGGAGGAGACGACTGACAAGACCAAGGAGGGTTGTTCTTGGGTGAAGCACCAGTACCGAGCACTGCCCAATTGTTTCATTCCAGTGCCTCATAATCTGCTTACAATTACATTGCAACAGAAGGCCAACCCACTTATCCATTCTAAGATGATTACGCAGAGTGGAGGCCCGGTTTACACAGTGCCATATGAGGGCTACTTTGGTCCAGTTGGAGCAGATGTAGGAAGCCATATCCCTCACCTCGGAAATAAGCAACCAAAAATACCGGCACCACATCAAAGTTCGAACTTCCAAAATCTTTAGGCATTAATGTGCTCACCCCCGTCAGTTTCCTGCAAAAGAATTTACAACTGATCTGCGGGGAGTCAACCTTTCTGCGCTGTACAAGAGCTCCAAGCACCCCACTGAAGTACGCAGTCACGATGCAGTAGCCTATGCTCAAGAGTGAGATAAAGATGCTCAGGATAAGTAGCCAACACTTTGAATATGATATGGGGAGTGACGAATAATAGTAATCATGAATGAGTGAAAGCTCATCTCCAACCACCCTGAAGACCCTTTCATGTTCACCATCCTTGAGCAGCAAGCTCCAGAAAAACTTGAGCGTCCCCGTAGAGCCAGAATCGGTGAACTTGTACCTGACAAAACGACACCTCAGCAACTTGAATAATGCAAAGGACAAGCATAAGTCTTTTTTGGTTTGGGTCAAGGTGGGAAGCACATTATCTGATTGCCAAACTTTGTTAAGGGTCACCAAGCCGCAACTGTCAGTCGTCGGGATTACCGGGCCACTGAACACATACCCTCGAGGTTGCATCTCCACTGGTCTCCTGTCTTCTCCCACAACAAGGAGAGGAGGAGGTGCATCATCTTCACCGACTGATGGTTCACCTTGTTGACTTCCTTCCTGTTGATGTAGCTGCTGCATGTACCCAAAAACAACACTAGGATTGCGTCCTAGTGCAAAGGATACTTGTGCATTTCCGAACGCATAAAACTTGAACCAAAGTTTGGCACAAATGAGCACAAAAGGCGCAAACATAATTTTGGAACATATGAAAGTAACGCCTTCGCGTGTATGGAATTCACCTGGCCGAAGCAGCTGGAAAAGCCCACGAAAAAACCTTTTTTTTTGTGATGCTGGCACCTAAGTAAAAGAGCCAGATCCCCTTGACGAGTAGCTCTAAACTATGTTACACGGATACTTCCGAACCCTCACGTATCGGATACCGATACTCGTTCGATACGTATCGAACACCGATACTCCACCGATACGTGTCGGACGCGTATCGCAGATATTTATGATTTTTAAATAATTTAAATAATTCCGATACTTGGTTGACACCTTGCCGACTCTTTCCAGACACCTCCAGCTCCGACATACCCCTCATTCGACACATAAAAGCACCTTTTCCAGGAATAAAACGACTCATGATCCCATCCTCCCTATTATCCTTAGGTAAAGACATCGTCGCTTGTTGCTGCAAACCTAGAAACACTAGATGCCAGCCATCGTCCTCCTCCTTTTTCCTAAGGAATTGCATATGGATGCATTATACTCTAACCTTCTTGGTAGTTGCATTTAGTTTTAAGAAAAAAATTGAAATATTATATATACATAAAAATATATATATATATATATACAGGCGTATCGCCGTATCGGTGTTTTTGAGAAAATGCCGTATCGCGGTATCGCCGTATCACGTACCGGTACCGGTATCGCCGTATCGATGTAACATAGGCTCCAAAGATGGTCCTATCTTTCGACCTTCTCTGTTATCAATGGCGACAATTGACGCGATATTGATAACGGAAATCTGAACTAGGAATGCCCATGTTACAACCATGCAAGGGTGCAAGCTAGAATAGCACAACGCCGCCAAAATCATGCCATTCTCTTTGTTGACATAATCGTTGGAGCTGTCGCTGAGGGTGGAGACGACATAGGAGATGATGGGCAAGAACAGTGTGTTGGCTCCGATGAAGATGAAACGGGTCAATGGGTGGTGGCGGTAGCGCCGGCCGTAGCCGCCTATCCCTACAAGGACTGCGGTCACACCAGCGCTGGCGAGCAGCAGCGCATTCCCCAACCATATTTGCCGGTCCATGGTGTTGTAGAAGCCTGTCACGGCGGCAGCAGAGCAGCGCATATTTTTCACCGATAACACTGCATTGCCTGTAGAATTCCTGCCATCCATAGGCCTGCTAGCTGATTGCCAAATTTCAACGTTAGAACAAGGAAATAGCAAGTCATCTGTTTAAGAACTTACGGATTCTACAGTGTCTGAGATTGATAGAGAAAGTAGGTTGGCTATCAAAGGATGAGTTACCGTAAGGTGGGTGAAGATTTAGCTATCTAACGGGAGTGAGTACTGTGTGATGTCAAGGCTGGAACCTTTTCCATTATCAAAAAAAAAAAAAAAAATCCAGGTTCACCTCATGCGACAGCTCCATAGTATCATGATCTAGTGGTCCACATTAGTTTGACTTGGACCAATTGTGCTTACTTTGGATAATTTGTATTGACGGTGTCAAGTTACTACGCAAATTAAGGTTAAGGTTACGGAACAACATGGTTTTTATGTCGACAACACCATTTCAGAGCCTGCACATCAATGAGATTACCCTCTGTTTTCAAATAAACTTATTTGTTCTATCACCTACTAGATTATATGGCATTGATTTTTCTTTTTCATTAATTTTCATGGATTATCACCTTAATCCATATCGAAAAATGTACACATAAAAAATCACCATTATGCACAGAACAAGTTGTTAGCAACATAACAAATTAATTAGTAATGTTCTAATGGGTAAACAAGTATAATAAAGGCACAAATGGAGGTAGCAAATGTGAGGGACAAACTTAATTTGTTGCATGTTAAGGATAAAAACAGATAAATAAGCAATCAATCTATTTCGCACAAACTTATTTTGTTGCATTTGAACTCTAGTGAGGCATGTAAGAAAATGAGTTACCTTAAATTGAAGATTCAACTCTAGATATCGGCCGGACGACCGTAGCTTGGCTGCCTACTGCTAAATATTTCCTTGTTGTGGTTTATTGTGCAGGAAGCAGGAGGGATCGAAATGGCCGCGGTGCTCTTATTCCCACTGCCAGTCTCCTTAAATGTCCGGTTGTCATGCCACTTTTGCTGCGTTTCTCCTGCTTTGACTAGCTTTGATGGCATGGAAATGGAAGGAGTACTTTCCTTGCTAAACAGACATTCTGTGGAGTCCACCAATGTACTTACTCAAGTTTTTATGTCTACCGAAGACTTTTTCGGTTCCCTAGGAAAGTATAATATTGCCTTTGTTTCTTTAGATCACATGTGAAAGGGATATTACTGAAACATAGTTCAAACAATGAGCTACGCCTGAACTTTTCCACTAGTCTAATAAAGGGTGTGCTATCCCTCTACTGCTGGCAGATATGGCTTTGTGCGTTGGGCTCCAATATGACATAATGATTTTGTCTTCGTGTGCTTTCGCTATAACGGATTTTGGCATTCAAGATTTTTAATTACTTTGGATTCAGTGTCAGGTATCACCGACTATTTTACTGCACTTGTTACACGACCTCCGATCTTTCTCACTTGTTTTGCCCCAAGTGATCGATAATTCAAAATTTTCTCCCGAGTGGTCGAAAGTATTTTAGTATAACCAGGATCTTTCCTTTCAGTTTTAGTAAATTTCACACAAAATTATTTCCCATAAACTCATCCCCCATAGTTTTAGTACATACCTAACCAAACTATTAACTGTTGGTCACTTATATGAGCAGTCATGAATGACATTATGTAATTGAAAAATCCCTGAGGAATCTTTTGACATCTATCAAAAGGTATCACCACGAGTACACCAGGTTAATTGTTCCATGTTTTATCATTAGTGTAATGTTTTTTTCTCGTTGCTCTTAGATGTTGTAGCTAGGAACTTGTAATAAGAATCAAGCGGCGTACTTCACGTAGAGGCTGAAACTTCATTTCTAAGGGGCAAAAAAAAAAAAAAAAATTCTTCTCATCTCAATTTGTTTTATCCTTTAAATAAGGGAGCTAATCACAACCCAGAAGTCCCACATTTCAAACCTTAGTGCAAAAGCTAGAGTATGTTTTTTCCCCTTTTGTGGCTCTTTTGTCCCCATGCACCCCACAAAACAGGTTATATATACGCACTAGCTTTATGCTTTGTCGCCTGCTTTAATTAGATCTTCGAGGGATGCTGAGGAGACCTAATTAATTTTGAGCCGATCTGAGGGCCAGCATCGAATATATTCCTTGCTTGAGGCAACACTAATACTGACTAGCAGCATCAGTTAAGATAACTAGACCAAATGGCCTGCACGATTGTACATGCCACTATAGTACGAGGCCTCATAAGAGCATCTCCAAGAGAGCCCCATAAACTTCTCTTAAATCAAACTATTGGGATTCAATCAAATAAATCATCTCCAACAGGGGAAGAATTAGAGCTCCCATCTCCAATTTTTTCATAGCCCATAAACTCTCCTCATTTGTAGCTACAAACAGGGGAAGAATTAGAGCTCCCATCTCTTCACTTTCCTATAGAATTAATGTTTTTGTGGCCCCAAATACAGATGTGGCTCAATAGTGTTTTAATCCACTTTTAAGGGAGGACTGTTGGAGGAGGAGAGAAAAGTTGCCCCTCATAATTTTCTGACTGCTCCCAAAAACAAGTTTATTGGGTCAATTTTATGGGAGTCTCTTGAAGATGCTCTATGTACTCTACAACATTGTTATATTATATTTTGCTACAAATCAAAGATTAAGTTAAATTATATCATTGGACTCATACAGCCACAGCATTGAATTATCTCAACACGGTGTTACTTCATTCACTTATTTCTAGCACTATCACTTTAGTTGAACACAACTTTTAGATCATGTCCAATTTGTCAAAGATCATAACAACCCATGATTTCATTAGTTTTACTTGGTTTCCATTTGCTACCAGAGAAATAAAGAAGACGTACTAGTTAAATATTGGAGCATTTTCAAAAAACGTTTACCATTTGATGCCTGATCGAACTTCTATTGCGTTATACAATTCTAATGTCCTAGAATTTATATGAATATACATAAATGTAAACCTAGAAATTCTTCCTACAAGGGATATTTGGACTTAGGATATCTCCATATACTTTGTTGCCCCAAATTTTCCTATCTTTTATTTGTGAACAATTAAAGCTCGTTTCCTCTAGAATTCTTCTTTGTGATGCGTATAATAAGGTGCAGTGCACCATTACCTAACCTGATCGCTGGTTCACTGGTTAATTCAACGCATTCTTGCGACCTCCAGACCAAGCTGTATGGTGTCATGTACTGCAGGACCCCTCGCATTCAATCATTTCCTGGAATCAACAGGAAGATCATAGTGGGAGGAGGAAGTGAGTGAGTAAAAATGCTTTGTGTCGACGGAGCCTTACATGATTTGAGGTACTTACTTGACAGTAGGTCACATGAGTTACTGGATTGTGGGTTGGATTTCTTTCGACAAAAATAAATATGTGTCGATAAAATAAATGTTCAGATTCCTCGCAAATAAATAAATAAATAAATGTTCAGATGTCTGCCTTACGAAAAACATAAACTGTTACTTCTTTTCAAGATACTATGGCAGGACCATTATCCCGGGAAAGTGTAGCGAGTCGGAAGTGCCGGTGAACGGACACAACAGTACATCACATAAAGAGCACAATTTAAGTCTTAAAGTTATTACTTTAGTCCAATTAAAACATCAAGTAGCACAGCGGAAGTCTAATAACGATACAAATAACAAGCCTGGACGATACAAGAGCGAACACACGCGCTCACGATACACGAATCCGCATCACAAGCCCTCATGATGCGAACTCAAGAGGAGGTCACTCCTCAGGCTCCCAGTGAACCGTCCAGCCCACATGAGGCTGTCCGTCCCACTGGCCACCTCCACCAGACGAGTCAGGAACAAAGACACTATCTGCATAAAACATTAAAGAGCCAAACCCTGAGCAACTAATACTCAGCAAGACTTACCCGTCAACGTGGCTAACTACAGCCGACTCCTAGTATGCAAGGATACAAGGGGGTAGGCTGACTCATACGCATAAAACCGCACTAATTACTTGGTCTTTACTTTCAAGTTTTAATTCAAATTAAGTACTTAACCAATAATACAATACACTTATCACTAAAATAGGTATAAAACAATACATCAGATCAGCAGTGCAGTAGTAAATAAATACAGTAATAAACTAGCTCATCACATCATCCAATAATCACACTACGAGGTGACTCAGTGAACAAGATGGTGCTCATTTCCGAGAGCGGCGGCATTGATGTACATCCTGCAGGAGAAACCTGACCACACGACACATACGCGCAAAAGCCGCATGCGGCAACCTTTCGCGCTGTACACCACCAGAGCTGTACCAGATTCTACTCCTCCCGAGGAAGGGTCTCCCGCCGTGGCCGCCGTCCCAGACGTACAACCACGCAGAACGTTATCCTTCCTCTCCCAAGTACCATGATAGAAAGAGTAAAGTATCCACCAGACATCCAGGGTGACACAGGCTACATCGGTTTACTAAGCCCATAAAACACTAGCATGTGATCAGTACGTTCAAGCTTGCTCAGCGGGGCCAACAACGAACGGTCCTTAACCGACACAGACGGGGCTACCACCGTGAAGGCCCAGCCTTCTCCAACCATCCTACACAAACAACCCCCGTCCGGTCTGCAACAAACCTACATTCTGCTAGTACAATCCAGAGTAATTCCTATCATGCAAGTGGGACCTACCACTCGTCTTCTACCGTCCGCTAGCCACTAAGCATAGCAAGTTCTAACGTTACTCTAGAACCAACTACTACAAAATAGGACACAAGGTAGGATCTGGAAGGGTAGTCCTAATGCAGTTCTAAGGTTTCACATCAACTCCTAATAAACTTAATGCACATTCAATTACTAGCCCCAATCAAGTGAGAAAATAAAAATCTAAACAAGGAGACATGCACCGGGGCTTGCCTGGCTCAGGAGCTAAGCTAGCGGTGTCAGCGGTGGTGTCAGTCTGCTGCTCCTCCTGCGCCTGCTCCGGCAGCTGGAAGTCCAGGGGCTCCGGAGTCTCCTCTGTCACTACACGTCATGACAAAGAAATAATACATGTCAGATGCAATAATATGATGCAATACGATTTAATTATTTTATAAGACAGTCATTTACACTGTAAGTGCAAAACTTAATTAATTATCTTTGTCTGAAGTATTTCCTTCATTGACTCTTGGTTAAGTTAATTACTTAAATTAACTTGAGTGGGTTAATTAAATTAATTAATTTTGAAAATTAATTGTGTCCAGTGGCATTTTTGTGGTGAAGAGTACCACTGGAAGTAATTTACAGTGAAGTTTGGCGATTTATTGTAATACGGATTATTTATAATAATTTAAAAAAGACAGCGGCTTAAATAAATCATAAGTAAATAATTATGCATTATCTGACAGTGCAAAAATGCTCTTTAAGTCTGTTATCAGATGGTTTACAACCCTGCAAGAGTTTCTGATTTATAGATTTACAGAGAATTTATTATGATTTAAACAAGATTTGATACTTATGTAATTTTTGAGAAAACAGATAAATGATTTTGTTCAGTTTGACAATTTTGTTGGATAGATCTGGTCACAAGGAGTCCAACAAAATTGGATTCATGTTTTTCTGAGTTGTATTTGATTTCTTATGAATTTTAGAAGATTTCTGTAATTTTTGGCGAATTAAATAAAACCGAAAAAGCGGAAAAAGACTCGGCCAATTAGATTTAGGCAGCACACAAGGCCACACGGGCCTGGCCGCACTAGATCCGGGCCGGGGCGAATTTGGCCGGGGCGGCGGCCGGCTTGCCGGAGGGGGATTCTGGCGGCGCCTTGAAGAACAGCGAGCACGGGGAGACTCAGCGCAGCACGGAGAACTCAGCGGTGGGAGACCTCGTCGATGGCGACCGTGGGAGGGGGCCGGCGGCGAGCGGCGGAGCGAGAGAGAGTTTCGGCGGCGTCACGCGCGAGGATGAGAGCAAGAGAGGGAGAGAGGAAAGGTGCGGGAGCTTCACCTTGGTGCCCTTAAGCTCGTCCCGGAGCTTGTCGTCGAGGAGGGAGGCTGGAAGTAGCAGCTCGCCGTGGAGGCGCGCTCACTACAGCTCGACGGGTGGTGGGGAAAAATTGGCGCAGCACCTCGCACAGCTGAGGGAGGGGGACAAGAGAAGATTAGGGAGGTGCGCAACTGCACTTCGCATCCCAAGACGCGATGAATCGACGCGGGACTCACCGTGGTCGCCGAAATCCGTGGCGAGGTCAAGAGAGCTCAACCTCCGGCCATGGCGACGATGTCGGCCAAATCCGCGAGCCACACGTGCCGGCGAGGAAAGGGGCGCGGGGAAGAGCTTCAGTCCATACTCGCGCCGCTTCACACGCGGCGGCTTGCATGGGAACGCGCGGAAACGGCGGGGCAGCGAGCTCGAGCTTGCCTGGCGGCAATGGCGGCGTGGAAGCTAGGGTTTGGGCGACGGGGGAGCGGGGAAATGAACGAGGGAGAGCGATGAGGGGTGCGGGACGCCGTTTTCAGGCCGCGGCGCGGTAGAGAGCGGGCCAGGGCGCCGCACGGCAAGTCCGTACGACGGCGGCCACGCGGGGAAAAGGCGCCGACGCGCTTCAGCGAGAGAGAAGAGGCTGACATGTGGGCCCGGCGGCATCTTTTCTTTTTCCGGATTTATTCAAACTCGGATTTTCCCCAAACTTGTGCACACGATTTAACTATCAAACGAGCTCCAAAAATTATGAAACTGGTTTTGAATGAAAGATTGGAAGATGGAGAATCCAGTGACATAACATGCACATCTTGATTCGCAAAGGAAATAAAATGGCAGCTGGTCAAAGTTGATCACTTTAGAGGTTTTAGGGATTTATTTGAGCATCCAAACGGATTTCAAAAATCATCAAAAATTCTCCAAAATTCTCATTTGAGATGAGCTATCCAGAGATATTTTTTGTTGGCTCGAGTTGTTACAGAAAAATTTGAGTTCTTTCATAAGCATTGGTTTGACAAATTCTTGGATTATTGGTTTCGAATTCAAACTTGATTTGCTTTTTGTTTCTGTTCAGTTTTGCGATGTTTGAGCTATTTGATCTTCAGTGACACGGGGTGTCACAGAAAGTATTCAATTCAAACCACATATTCGATGGAATCATGAAAACCCTATCAACAAGCATGTTTAGTAGTTTAAAATAATTCTGAAAGAAATCACTGATTTACATGAGGTCTTAGGAAACATGCCTACAAATTTCAAATGCAAACTCATTGGTTCGAGAGATTAAAAAAACATGATAAAAGATGGAGGAAAAAGACAATATTAGTGGCTTTTTGTCACTTTGCTATCTGATTTCTCATTTTTAAATTTTGTATATATGTTTCTCATAGGCTCATCTGTATCGGTGAGTTTTGTTGGAATTAACTACTAAGCAAGTTTTTTCAAAGGGTTTTCATGATCCTACCGAATAGGTGGTTTTCACTGATTATTGTCCCTGCTTGCGTTTATCTTAGCCAGCATGCTTGACGAATCCATGACAGGATGAGGAAAGTTTGATCTCCTTAACATCCGGTGCCTGTGGTGTACACAAGGTTTACAATCAAGTCCAACAAAACACTATCCTTGCCACCTTTTATCTTTTCGCATTTCTTTGCGCTAATGATACTAGCCTTTCAACCCGTGCACCGCACGGGCTAGAAATTAGAGACACATAAATATATATAGTTTTATTTAGATAATACTTTTGCAAGCATAATGATCGATTAAATTGCATACTAATTTTTTAGTATTAAATCTGTATTTTATACTATGAAATTTTATATCGCATCTCATTTATATTATTGATAATGAGTATGTGTTAGCCTATATTTCATATCAGATGCAATCTTAACGTCATATGACTTTCCAATGGGTTTTAGTCCATTAACAATATCCTTTAATTAAATCCATGCTTTGGTACACTTTTTATACCCAATATATTAGTCTTTTGCTTGGTCTTATTTTACCCCACATGAAGTTGTGTAAATGGTTGATGTAGCTTTAAAGCCGCCACACTCTTTATGTTATACATTATCCATGACCTCCCATTAAGCTTACCATATACCTCAGTTGAATTAAATAGAACCATCTTACTCTTAGGTTATTCTATCAGTTTTCAATAACTTTTTAAAAAACTTTTTCAATGAGCCCACCCTTGTCTCTTTTCCAGAAATTATAATTCCCAAATTTCAATGAACAAATAACCTTACATCACAAATAAATGAAATTTATTAGGTACCTAAAACTTTTTCTATAGAAAAGTTAAAATTCCAAGCTTCACATCCCATAACTCCTACCTTGACCTACTAAGATTGGTATTATAAAATTTATCTCTTATGTATTAGTTCTGACAGATACCTTTCATTTTTCTTAGCTGCCTATTTTATTGAGAATGTCACGACCCTCATTCAAATCAGTCATATCATTAGTGCAGGATAATACCAAATGTAACATATAGCATTTTCTAGTCAAGACATTTTCGCACTATATTATGCGATAATATCAGAATGTAAGTGGTGGAAAAATAATATTATTGGGCGATATATCATTTGAAGTAGGAATATTTATACTTATAAAATATATATAGCAGTTACCATGGGGGCAGCATTTGGTGCAAATTAAACAGCATCATAACTTCCTTTCATCCACCTAGCTCATTTGATAAAGCCATCCGAGTTACTTGAACGGTAATGTTTTTGAGTTAAGCCAATTTTAGACAGTAGTGAAAAGAAGAAAAGTTTTTGAGTTAAGCTAATTTTCTACGGCCCATTATATAAGATGGTAGATACAAAAGGAAAAAAATATTTACATGGAAATAAAATATTGGAATGTTTAAACTTGTGAGGGACCCAATAAATTGATTGTCACATATATAATTGGAAGAGTTTTTCAAGTAAGGGGCAACAGGATATCTCGTAAGAATTTTTATTTACAAAATTTTTAGTCTGAATGTCTAAAGTTCATACAGTTGAGTCTTTCATGGAATGGACAGTCAATTCACTGAATTTAAAAGTAAATACTCATGTATTCCAGATAATCAAAGATCGAGCTTCATAGAACATGCTGAATTCAATGCATGAAAATTCTCTAAAGTAACTGATCAACAACTTAAAACATTAATGTCAGAAATAGGAAATCTATTTAGCATTCAAGTATGCTTTCTATTCTCCATCTCATTCATCAATTGACTCCTAACCATGAGCACATAAATCATGTTTTATTTAAAATGAATGAATGTAGCCATAAGATCCAGTTTACTTATTACAGAACACTAAAGCCACATACTTTTAAGTGATATGTATGTCGAACTGGATCAATGGTTGCCTGCAGGTAATATACTAATTTGAGGAAAAAAGAAAAAAATTGTTCCTTTTTTTGTGAATCACTGACAAACTAAACTGGCTTCATTTGAATCCAACACCGTATAGTACCCATTAGTCTTTCAGACATTTTCGTGCATACCAGACCAGATCAGAAAAAGGAAATTCAAAGTCCCATCATCAAATCTCAATAAGCGAAATTTGTAGGGAAGAATACCTTTAGCAGATGTTGGTCGTTTGTACGCACCTAACTTATATACCGCAAGTGAACGGTGTACAGTTGTAGCACTTTCCCTTTGAATATTCCAAGGTTTAATATCGAACCACAGAGAACAAGCGGAACTTAAACTATTATAAACTACAAAATTAATATAGCAAAAGATGTGTGGGAAAAGGATGATAGACAACTAGAGGTGAAAAAGCCTACGGTTGTAACAAGGTTATGAAAAGGATTCTCTCCTATGGTTTGGGGTACTGGCATGCAACTCGGATTATTGTTCAATTGACAGGTTTAGTATTCTACAAGACATGGTGGTTTCGTTCGCCCCGATCCTGTCACGACAAGGGTTAATAGCTCCCCACTGGTTTCTTGCACTATGTGATAATCACGTATTGATCAGATACGAAATAAAAGCATCACATAGACTGAACACATCAAAAGAGTATTGTAAGAGCAACTCCAATGGAGGCCCTTAAATCAGGGCCCCTACTTCTTAAGTAGGGGCTGCCCCAGAAAGTTAGGATCTCGTTTTTTACACTTCACTCCAACAGAGGCCGCTAGAACTCAGACCCTACTTTAGCCAGACCCACCGGTCAGTCTCCCATCGTTTTTTTCTTTTTATTAACATTCCCCACTCTTCCCCACCGGTCTCTCTCATCTCTCCTCTCCCACATCGTTCGCTCCTCAATCTCTCTGCTCATTCTCTCTCGCCGCTTGCTGCTCCCGTGCTCCGGCGGGTGTGCCGCCGTGCCGGCCCCGCTTCGCCCCACCTCGTCGCGACTCCCCCCGTGCCTCTGCTCTCGCCGGATCTGCTCGCTCCGGCCTCGCCGCGCCATATGCTCCCATGACGGGCAGGCCGAGCCGCGCCGTCCCTCCCCACTCCCTCCGGCCTCGCCGTCCCGCACAGCTCCCTCCGGCCTCGCCGTCCTGCTCCCGAGGACGATCGGCGTCCGGCGGATTTGGAGCGGCAGCTCCCGGCTCTGTCGGATTTGGGGCGGCGGCGCCCGGATCCGGCGGATTTGGGGCGGCGGCGACCGGATCGGGCGGATTTGGGGCGGTGGCGACCGGATCCGGCGTCCGGCGCGAGGTGGCGGGAGGGCGGACGATGTGGCGCGAAGGCGTCGGAGCGCGGGAGCGGAGTTGGGGCTGGCGTCGGGGGCCCGTAGGAGAAGGGGCTGGAGGCTACAATTTACGTGCCCCGCTAGAGTAAGGGCGCTGGTAGGGGCTCCGTTGGACTGAGTTTTTTGCTCCTCGGCACCTAAATCGCGAGTTGGGGCTGGAGTAGGGGGCTGCGTTGGAGTTGCTCTAAGTATGAGAGTTACATAACCAGAATTCCCTCGCCACTGAGAGAACATGAGATCTACTCACGCATCATACTGTAACACATGAACATGGCTGCAATAGAACACAGGGTTTTGGCGTGGTCCCATAGGTGCCGATCGGCACGAGGGTGTGCCGGTCGGCACAATCTTCCTTTTTGGTGGTGATGATCGGTGATCGCCGTCTTCGCCGCCACAACCTTCAACCTAGGTCAAAACTTCTATCTGTCTGTCGTCTCCCTCTGTTTCGCGACCAAGATCTGATCTTTATAGTTCCTTTCGATTGTGGGCTGGATTTCACCGACTCCGACTCTGATATTTCCTCTGGGCTTCATATTCTCCGAGTGGGCTTCATGTTTGGGCTCAACCTCAGTTGTGCCGGTCGGCACGGGGGCTGTGCCGACCGGCACGGCCTCCAATTTCTTCGTTCTTCGGGCCTCCGGCAGCTCTTTATCCGTAATCTCTTTAGTTTCGCCTGTTATCTGCAAATCCTTCCAAATACACAGAAACTACGCATATATATAATAATGGAGGTTAATTGTTAGCAATAATGACATAATAAGGTATTAAAAATATCATTTTGTCATATAAAATGAGTACCTAGAAAGCACCAACAGCTCCCCCACACTCAAATCATTGCTAGTCCTCGAGCAATACAAATCAAGAAAATCATCACCGTGCTTTCATCATGCTAAGAAGCAAAAACTCTCACAAGTCTTCAACTTAGCTATTGTTAATCATCTCATCGAATTTGTATCCCTCCACAAGACTTTCTCTCAATTTTTGCAAACAATTTCACCTCAAAACTTGAGTCGACCAAATCAATCACAAGGCTTATCAAACAAATATTTTTGTCTCCCTTCATATCACGTAAGATGAATGCAAAAGCTTCAGACTTCACTCAATCGCTCAAATGTGTTTCCTTCCCTCTCCTATTCTATAGTATAAGGCTCTTTTGTGGATCTCGGAGAGTAGTATAACCAAATTGAATCGAAAAAACAACTAAGTCAACAATCTGCTCAATCATGCCTTCTAAAAGGGAGTTTTCATTATGAGAATACAGAATATAAGCACAAGGATCAATGGGAATAGAAAATAAACGTGAATGAATGGAATAGAATTAAGATTGGATCAAGCTTGAAGTATATACAGATCTTTTAAATTTAACTCTTCTTGCAGTCTGCTTCCTCTGATATTCGTTTTTCTCTTTCTTTTTGACCTTTTTTTTCTCTAATTTTCTCCTGTGCCGATCGGCACAGGCCCGTGCCGGTCGGCACCTGAAATATTTTCTTCTTTTTCTTCTTTTTCTTCTTTTTCTTTTATAGCAGACTGCTATCAGAGCATGTTTTGAATCGAAATCTGTCTAAACTTCACATTTGCTTGTAGGTTGTATCAAGGAGGAGGGAGAAACGATGAAATATCGGTTTTTGGATAGAAAGAATCTGATGATAGATGGCTAGCAAACTGAGATGAACAAATGAAACTTCTCCCTTCTAGCTTAGTCGTAATCAAGAGCAAAGAGTTGACAAAGATGCTTTCTTATCAAAAGGTTTATGTGTAGGCTTCTCTCATCTCATTTGGCATAGTGTAATAGGTACAAAATCAAATCCTTAGCTAAATGCTTCAACTAGAATGATAGGAGGGGTTTTCGAAAAGTGGGTATATAAAGCCAAGCGATTAGTCAATGAACTCAAGTAGATTGGCAAAACGATCGTCAAAAAATAAAATTAAGAATATAGGGTAACGCATCGATTTGACAACTAACACAAACTTTATTCAAGACATTGCAATCACTCTTGACCTCAAAGCTTAACTAAGCACACCACCTCAAAAACTCTCTAAGAGAACTCTCACACTTTCACACACTAACTCAAACCAAACTAAATCGAAGCAAACGACCTTAAGAAGTGTAAGGGCGAATCCCCCACACTCAAACCTTGCAATATCCCGATTGCAAAAGAAAAACAACTAGACCAACCTAATCTGAAATGCCATGCCTCCTCAACATGCTAAAGATGCTTCGAATGTTCTGCATGAGAAAAGAGTAATCCGCCGCAGCCATGCTCTCCATGTCTTCAATTCGTATATCAATGTCCCGTTGGTACCTATGGCATCTTTCCATGTCATAATAAAGACGTTCGATGTTTCTTCGGCAGATTGGGCAACAGTTAGCAGGACGATCATGACGCCCATCCCGCAAGGGCGAATTCCGGTTAAATCCCCTCGGTGCCGGTCGGCACGGGCTGCGTGCCGGTCGGCACGAGGCACCGTTCACCCGATAACGCGGCCCTGCACTTCCTTGAGCTCCTGCAAGGCTTCCTATAGCTCCTTCTGCACTAGGTGGTTCGGCATCAACAGGTTCTGGCTCATCTTCCATCGGTTCCTCGGGATCTTCTTCCGGATCCTCCTCAGGATCTTCTTCATCTTTTGCAACAAGATTAGCTAATGGGTGTTCATGCTCAGGGGATGTCTCTAAATAGCACACCGATTCCGAGGTATATCTCACTCTTGGTTTTGAAGAAAGACGAGCAGAACGCCGAACTCCCTCTACTTCCTTTGATCTCTTCGGTTCTGGCTCATCATCAGAGGATTCATCATTTATCTCAATGAAATCCACAACCTTGAGGTCGTGCCGATCGGCACCAGTGTTGTGCCGGTCGGCATGGCTGCCGTTCTTTGCAAAATACTGCTCTAAGTCAGCCAGATTCTACGCTCTTCTCCTTGCAGCATTGTCCCTGTCAATACGCCTCTGAATTTCATCATTGATCTCTTTAGGGGTCATGCGCCCTTTAGCAACGGGGAATCCATCATCAAAGACGAAAGCCGCAGGGATGCATTCAGGATCAGCCAGATAATTTTTAATCTGCCTTTGATGGTCTTTCTGACAGTAAAAACACTTACATCCAAAACCTCTGGTGTCCTTGTGTATCATCTTCTCCTGGAGGTCTTCCCAGACAGTCAGGACGCGTGGAGGCACACTGTGCCGATCGGCACTTGCCGTATGCCGGTCGGCACCACCATCAGAAGTTCTTCCATCGTTAAGCCGAGACCTATGGATGGTCAGAAAGCAATCTCTGTCTAACTCTTTCTTCTCGCTATCAGTAAGGATTGATTCAAACGCGATAAGATCATCATACGTCAAAGGACGTTCCATAGCGTTAAGTCGATCCATTGTGTACCTGCCGGAGACTGGTGTGTTATCATCAATAACCTTGGATTTACCTTTGCACTTCTCTGACCTTCTTCCGAAGGGCCTCATCCGTCTCCTTCTTCTTTCTATTGAACGCATCCGCTTCACTCTTGTACATCCATCGTTGCTTCAAGTGCGACCAGACAATCGGATCGTCCTTGGTGGGGTTAAGGCTCCTGTCGCTCTCCCATGGCAGAGTCGGGCTCATTGACGAAAGTTCGCCACCGCGCCGATCGGCACCACCGCTGTGCCGGTCGGCACTGCCGTGCCGGTCGGCACCACCTGCGTGCCGATCGGCACCGTCTCCTCCTTCGCCGAATCCGCCGCCTTGCATTGATCTCGGTTCTACGGTTTGGTTGGAACTTTGGCGGCGCTTGGTTTTTGATGGTGAGATTCGAGACCACTCGTTCATATATATATCCGTAATTCTCATGATCCAAACGGACTCTATCTCTTAAATTTGGAAGTCATCGAAGCATGTCTTGGGGGAAGGGCAAAAACTCGACTAAAAAACGACACGGACTCTCCTGTGCCGATCGGCACGGCTGTGTGCCGGTCGGCACAGAGGCAACTTTGCCTCGCACGACTCAATAAAATCAAAGAAACAAACACACAGAAAAACATCAAAAACAACAGCGCTTTTGTTTTACGTCGTTAAGCTCGACCACCCAATCACTTAATCCACATAATATATATCAAATGACTTTAACTCAAAAGTGTCGGGTTCAAGATATACCTTTAATCGTTGGCCATTCACCGTGTATGTATTTTGCTTTTCATCCATGATGACAACAGCTCCGGAAGGAAGAACTTTATGAACAAGATACGGTCCATCCCATTTGCTTTTCAATTTGCCTTTACCGAATAACCGAAATCTTGAATTGAATAGTAGCACTCTACCTCCTTCGTAAAATTCCTTTTTCAATAGCTTCTTGTCATACCACTTCTTTGTTTTCTCCTTATAGATAGCTGCATTCTCATAAGCTTTGAGGCGCATTTCCTCGAGTTCACTAATTTGAATCTTTCTTTTCACCGCGGCAGCATCTAAATCAAATTCATCTCTTTGATCGCCCAATATGCTCTATGTTCTAACTCCACAGGCAAATGACAAGTCTTTCCATAGACGAATTGATAAGGTGTCATACCTATTGGTGTCTTGAATGCTGTGCGATAAGCCCAAAGTGCGCCATTCAACTTGTTTGACCAATCCTTTCCTTCTCTTGTAACAATTTTCTGGTGAATTCATTTTAACTGCTTATTAGAGGTTTCTGCTTGACCATTAGTCTGTGGATGATAGGCTGTTCCGACTCGATGCTCAATACCCATCTTCTTCAAAGCTTTAGTAAACTCATGTCCAGTAAAATGAGTTCCACCATCTGTTATAATAACTCTAGGAACACCATATCTTGGAAATATGTACTCATTCAACATCGTCTTGGATTCATTAGTTGTACTATTTTCGTCCACGCCACAAATGAAGGCCCAACTCATGTGGAAGCAAACCGGCATCCAGAAAGTAGGCTTTTGGGCCTAAACTTGATGGTTACTCCACTTCTGCCGCCCCCAGCAAGTAACCGACCTTCGGACCGACTCCAGGAGGCGATCAGGAGCGTCCACAGGCGAGGCGGTGGCCAACCGCCACTGTGGACGGCCGGCTGGCCTAGTAGGGTGGCCGGCCGGCCTACCTTCGCGCCACCGACGTCCCAGCTTCGAGCATAAGTACCCACACCTGCTGGGAACGCTATAAATAGAGGTGGCCGGCTCCATTTCAACTCGCACCTTCACACTTGAGTTGAGATACATTTTCAGAAGCGAAGCTCTGTCGAGTTAGTTTAGAAGTAGGGAGTGAGTGAGAGGCAAGAGAAGAGAGGAAGTTCCGGAGGATGTCGGAACTCTTCTTCTTCCAAGCTTCGGGTATGTGCTCCGCCTGGGAGTAGTCCCCTTAGTCTTCCAGGCCGAGTAACATGTAAGGAGGTTATTTATTGAGCAATGAAGTAAGGTATTCTACTCTATCTATCTATGGGATTCAGGTGTGTAGTAAGTATTTATTTATTTACTACATAGGTTAGCTTATGCTTGTTCGCTACTTGCTCGCTAGCAGTGACGATAGGTGTAAACGTGGTGTTTATACTTAGAGTTATCCCTGAATTGCCCTTAACCCCACGGAAGATGTGGTAACCGCGAGTACGTGTGACAGACGTACCGGGCTTTGTAGTCCACCACGTTCGGGTTAATACCTGCAGAGGCTGAATAGCAGCGGATCCCCAGAGTAGTTGAACCTAGTTATCGGGTTGCTGCTTTGGCACGTCTGTGCCCCGAAATAGATGATAGAGAAAGACCCTTATCGACTTGCTCAGTTATATAATCCCTTGCATTAGATTACCTGGCCAGAGGGCTATCACTCTTTACTGCATTTATCTCTATCTCACTGTGCCCCTTGTACGGTAATTCGCCATAGATTTTGAGTAGTAGTACACTTCGCGTTCCCTGTGGAATACGATACCTTGGAATACTCACTGGTGAAAGCTACACCGGTATCCGTACGCTTGCGGATTGATTTCTGTTAGGCCTTAGGACTGCCAACAAGCTTTCTGGCGCCGTTGCCGGGGAACGGTAGCTGTGCTAACTCGAGTCTAGGATCGCCCGTATAAGGTTTTTCTGTTTTTATGTTCTTTTTGTATTTCTTTTTCTTTTATCATTACATCATGGACACACCTTCCATCTACGACACCATTGCTCCGAAAGGAGAATTATTGGAGCCTCCTCCATCATCTGCAACAATCACAGCTCAAAGCTATGAGATTCGTCCTGAGCTGATATCACTGGTTCGGGAGTCTGTTTTCTATGGAGAAGATGATGAAAATCCCTACACTCACATGCGGCACTTCGAAAGGCTCTGCTCCACAGTGTCGACTGAAGGTTTCCCACAGGATAACCTGAAATGGAAACTCTTTCCATTTTCAATCAGCAAGAAGGCAGAACTTTGGTACGCTCTGAATGTGGAAAAGGCAAAAGGAGATTGGATCACTCTCAGGAAACTCTTCTGTCTCAACTACTTCCCAGTCTCGAAGGTTATCGCTCTCCGTATGGAGCTCCTTACCTTCAAGCAGGGCAGTAATGAGTCACTAGGAGCAGCCTGGGAGCGTTTCCAATTGTACACTGTTGAAGGACCAGATTTAGGACTTGCACCGTCAGTACTCCTCCAGCATTTCGAATGGGGACTCACTCCTGAGTCGTACCTTTCTGGATACTGCATCAGGAGGAAGTTTTCTGGAAAACACGCCAGCTGAAGGGTTCAACCTTCTCGGGAAGGTCCGCAAATATCTGGATGTACCTGAATCGCCTGCTTCTGAGCTACCTAAGGAAGAAACGCATAATACACCGAGTGCATCCCAAATCATCTCTGATCCACAAGAAGAAAAAGCATATGCTGTACAACCTCGACCAGAGATTCCTCAGCCAGCAACAGACCAAAGGACATTGCCTGAACCATTCTATGTCTGTCCGACGGATCCTAGGTTGTTCCAAGGTGGTCATTCTCTCGCTGAAGTCCAACCCCATCAGGAGGTTGAACCAATTCTTCCTCTAGTCCCATATGAGGAAGATATTGATTTAACCAAATTTGGGGACACAAGAGCATATCCGCTAGAGAGAGATTGTCACTTTGACAAGGATGACCCTGAAGAGCTAGATTGGGAAGATAAAAAAGAACAGGATGAGAGATTGCAACAATTATCCGCTGTTCTTGGTGAGGATTGGCTTCAAGAAGCAGAATGCATAGGGGAAATTATCAAGCTAGATCCAGACCCTGATGTCATTCTTGTGAAACATCACTGCACACCAAGAAGGAAGGCCATATGTGATCTGAAGGCTAAATTCAATATCATGTCAAGATATGTAGCCAACCTTCATGCGCCTACCTTAGACAACCTATCATCTTCAGGAAAAAGGTTGATCTTTGGAAAACAATGTTACCCAGCAGAAGGAGTCTTGCGGGATGTGGAAATGGAAATAAATGGGCAAACCATGACATTGAACTTCCACGGTTTTGACATACCCGACCTGGATTTCCTTCTAATTGGAACTCCAATCCGTGTACTCTCCAAAATAAAAGACCATCAGGAGAGATTGGATGTGCCAATTGGGAAACAAAGCTTCCCCGTTGACCTCAGACGCACACTCAATACCAAGTCTGAAGCACCGCCTGAATATACGGAGGAATTCGCAGCCTTTGAGGAAGCAGCTGCTGTTGAATTCTTGGAAGCATCACAACCCAACATCGAAGAACAAACTCAATTCTTCACCGAAGATGTAGATCATTCTCCGTATGTTGGGTTGAATAAACAAGAAGAGGCTACTCCAACACCTATCGAGTTAAAGCCGCTACCACCAGGTCTCAAGTATAGCTTTCTCTTTGGAGATCAAAGTACCCCTGTCATCATCAGTGACAAGATCTCCACTACGGAAGAGAAGAAGCTAGTAACCTTGCTGGAGAAATATCGATCAGTGATAGGTTACTCACTGGCAGACCTCAAGAGGATTAGTCCAGAGTTTTGTACACACAGAATCCCAATGGAACCTGATCACAAGCCTGTTCGTGAGCACCAACGACGTCTGAACAATGCCATGAGAGAAGTAGTAAAGAAAGAAATCTTGAAGCTACTCAAGGCAGGGATTATTTATCCAGTACAAGACAGTCAGTGGGTCAGTCCAGTTCAGGTCGTGCCGAAGAAAGGAGGGATGACTGTTGTGCAGAATGAGAAGAATGAATTGATCTCTCAACGCACAGTGACAGGGTGGCGAATGTGCATCGATTATAGGAAGTTGAATAAGGCAACAAGAAAAGATCATTATCCTCTTCCCTTCATTGATGAAATGCTCGAACGATTGGCAAAGCACTCATTCTTCTGCTTCCTCGACGGTTATTCAGGATACCATCAAATCCCTATCCATCCTGAGGACCAAGACAAGACAACCTTCACATGCCCGTATGGCACTTTTGCATATCGACGGATGTCGTTCGGATTATGCAACGCACCTGCCTCCTTCCAAAGATGCTTGATGGCTATCTTCTCAGACCTCGTTGAGAAAGTAATGGAGGTATTTATGGATGATTTCTCTGTCTATGGAGAAACATTCGATAGATGCTTACAAAACTTGGAGAAGGTACTACAGAAATGCAAGGAAGCATACCTAGTACTAAATTGGGAGAAATGCCATTTTATGGTAACGGAGGGAATTGTCCTAGGACACAAGGTCTCCACCAGAGGGATAGAAGTTGACAAAGCAAAGATTGAAGTAATAGAGTCACTTCCACCCCTGAGGAATATAAAAGGGATCCGCAGCTTCTTGGGACATGCAGTGTTTTATAGGAGATTTATCAAAGACTTCTCCAAGAAGGCCCGACCTCTCACCAGTCTATTGGCTAAGGATGCACCATTCATCTTTGATGACAAATGCATGGAGGCGTTTAATGAACTCAAGCGAGCATTAATCACAGCTCCCATAATCCAGCCTCCAGATTGGAATCTCCCCTTTGAAATCATGTGCGATGCAAGCGACTATGCTGTTGGGGCAGTGTTGGGACAAACCAAGGATAAGTAGCATCATGCCATAGCCTATGCTAGCAAGACCCTCACAGGGCCACAACTCAATTATGCAACCACAGAGAAGGAGTTGCTAGCAGTGGTCTATGCCATTGACAAATTCAGGTCATACTTGGTTGGAGCAAAGATGATAGTATATTCTGATCATGCAGCTCTCAAATACCTTCTAACCAAGAAAGATGCAAAGCCACGTCTTATCCGATGGATCCTACTCCTTCAAGAATTTGACATAGAAATCAGAGACAGAAAAGGAGTAGAAAACAATGTGGCAGATCATCTCTCCCGCTTGCAATATGAAGATCCTGATGGATTACCGATCAACGATTACTTGAGAGATGATATGTTACTCAAGGTAACAAGTACAGACCCGTGGTATGCTAACATTGTCAACTACATAGTAGCTGGCTACGTACCACTAGGGGAAGATAAGAAGAAGCTCATCAGAGATAGCAAATTTTTCATCTCTGGGATGACCCATATTTATACAGAGTTTGCACTGATGGCTTGCTACGAAGATGTGTGCCCGCCGGTGAAGCGATGCAAATTATTGACAGATGTCATTCTTCACCTTACGGGGGTCACTATGGAGCATACTGTACTAATGCTAAGGTTTGGCAAAGTGGATTCTACTGGCCAACCATGTATGAAGACACGAAAGAGTATGTACGGAGATGTCCTCGCTACCAGAGACACGGAGGAATCAACGCCCGAGATGCAATGCCCCTTACAAATAATCTCCAAATTGATATCTTTGATGTTTGGGGTATTGATTTCATGGGACCTTTTCCAAACTCAGAAGGTTATGAGTACATCCTGGTGGCAGTGGACTATGTTTCGAAATGGGTAGAAGCAATACCATTTCGCAATGCTGATTCTATCCATTCACGAAAAATGCTCACAGAAACCATCTTCCCAAGATTCGGCACCCCAAGGGTATTGATTAGTGATGGGGGCTCACATTTCATTGATAAGGACTTCAAGAAGATGCTACAGAAGCATGGGATTGATCACAGAATAGCAACCCCTTATCACCCACAGACAAGCGGTCAAGCGGAGACTTCAAATAAACAAATAAAAAATATTCTCCAAAAGACCGTCAACGAGATGGGAAAGTGCTGGAAAAGGAAACTTCACGAAGCACTTTGGGCCTACAGGACAGCATACAAGACTCCCATCGGTATGACTCCATACCAAATGGTATATGGAAAGACATGCCACCTACCTGTCGAATTGGAATTCAAAGCATACTGGGCAATCCGAAAGTGGAATATGGATTTAGACCAAGCCCAAGTCAAGCGGCGAATCCAAATTGCCGAACTTGAAGAAATGAGGGAAAAGGCGTACCATAGCTCCAAGATATACAAAGAAAGAACAAAAAGATGGCACGACAAGCGCTTATGGGAAAAGCACTTCGCGCCAGGAGATAAGGTACTGCTCTTTAATTCTCGCGTTAAATTATTTGGCCATGGTAAACTTAGGAGTAAATGGGACGGCCCGTATACCGTAGTAGAAGCATCTAAACATGGGGCCGTCACTCTCCAAAGTGATGATGGATATCACTTCAAAGTAAATGGCCAACGCTTGAAAACCTTTTTGGAACCCTCCATGCCTCCACTCGAGGAAGTAGATGTCCTCGAATTTGTGGAAGGCTAAAAAGAATTTCATCTACGGTCTAGCCCCGACCTTAACCGAGCCATGTTTTTATTAGATCTTTTTCTTTTACAACAATAAAACTTTGCTCATAAAATATATATATATATATATATATATAACCTCTTTGATAGAAAGGTGAGAAATTAATTAAAATTTATGTTGGTTTATGTGGGCAACCACATAAACCAACCTTTGTACACTCATATTTTCCCGAAGTGCGCAGGATATACATCAGGTACATGATGGCGCGACAACACGATGAAACAGAGAAGCATCGGAGGAGGAACCCCACCGACCGACCCACATCCAAGGCCGGCCGGCCTGACCCAACTTCCAAATGGGCCCTGGTTCGACCAATATCGTTGTCTTCACCCCTCTGCTCTGTTTTAATCGTCTAGTAATGAACAATAATCATCTACCGAAGATGAACCAATTAAAACCTTTTCATCATCATTTTCTTATGGCGATTTTATTTCGTAGATTCTTCTTGCTCACAAAAATATAATTTAAGGACGCCCTTGTCTATTTTGTTGTGAGATTCGATATACGCTTGAGTCTTGATTTCTGTCCTCTCTTGATTTTTCTTGGGAAACAAAACTCTTCTTCTGATTGTCGTCACAAATTCTTTAAAAAGCCCATTAGAGCCAAAAATCCAAATAGGAATAAAACTCCTCAAAAGCCATCTTTTGCTTTGAGTTCGGTTAAGATTTAATTCTCTTGAGAATATGGCACTCCTCAAAGTTCAGTCATTTTCCTTTGCGTGTGTTCTTGAATGCTTCCACCAGAAATTTGTTTGGATTAAATCAAATCCAAGCAAATCCATTCATACCACCATCAAAAGAATTTTTGCTTTTATGTTCAAATACCCCCAAGGCATAAAAAAAAAATCAAAAGATGAATATGAGCCACAAAAGTTGCCTCACACATCGCGGGAACTCCATTGAAAAAAAAAGAAAAAAAAAAGAAGAGAGTTCCCGGATGTCAGAATAAAGAGGGCACTACGGCTTTGTTTCAAAAAAAAAAAAACCCGGGGCAATACATAAAGCAAAATTCTTCCATAGTGTGAGTCCATTCTCTCCCTTCCCATTTTGCATTCATTCCGTCTTTGACTGAACATGAGGATATGCTATGCTCCATTAGAATTCTTTCTTAACCTTACAATATTTTGCAAAGATTTGTGCTCTCCCTACCAAGCTCCAATTTCAAGCTTATTAGAAATAGGGAAATATATTTGAGAGAAGAAAGGTTTTTTCACCACCATGAGCGACTCATGTTTTGAATTTGGTAATATTCAAGAAGGGGAATTGTTTTTGAATCCTGGGGAATTTGGAGTTTGGAAGAATCTTTTGACTCTTGCTGTTCAATCTCTCAACTTATCAAGGCAATGAGTTTTTAGCCACTACCACATAGTGAGCCTGAGGAAGCTTTCGAAATAACTTTGCCATAATTCTTTGATGATCTTTTCCTTGGTTCAATCTTTTTGCTCGGGACGAGCAAAGATCTAAGTCTGGGGGGGATGTTGGCGGTGCTTAACGATTACTTTTACCGCCAACACCAGCTTATAAAAAGCCATCAAACAAGAATAACAAGAATACCTTTATGGACTAATGGCTTTCCACGAGTTTTGGTGAATTATTTGATTGCAGGTGAAATATAGGAGAAAACAAGCTTATTACCTACTCAAAAACATCTCCTATCACATAGCCAGACCGTGGATCATGTTGGGCACGTCATAGGAGGCCGACCCACAAAAATTCGTGGCAATCGGAGGAAAAAGCCCGCCGACCGGCCTACAACCTAGACCGGCCGGCCTATGTTTTTCTCCAAACAGCCCAATCTTTTTCCAGTGGGCTGCACATGTCGTCCACGCCACAAATGAAGGCCCAACTCATGTGGAAGCAAACCGACATCCAGAAAGTAGGCTTTTGGGCCTAAACTTGATGGTTACTCCACTTCTGCCGCCCCCAGCAAGTAACCGACCTTCGGACCGACTCCAGGAGGCGATCAGGAGCGTCCACAGGCGAGGCGGTGGCCAACCGCCACTGTGGACGGCCGGCCGGCCTAGTAGGGTGGCCGGCCGGCCTACCTTCGCGCCACCGACGTCCCAGCTTCGAGCATAAGTACCCACACCTGCTGGGAAGGCTATAAATAGAGGTGGCCAGCTCCATTTCAACTCGCACCTTCACACTTGAGTTGAGATACATTTTCAGAAGCGAAGCTCTGTCGAGTTAGTTTAGAAGTAGGGAGTGAGTGAGAGGCAAGAGAAGAGAGGAAGTTCCGGTGGATGTCGGAACTCTTCTTCTTCTTCCAAGCTTCGGGTATGTGCTCCGCCTGGGAGTAGTCCCCCTTAGTCTTCCAGGCCGGGTAACATGTAAGGAGGTTATTTATTGAGCAATGAAGTAAGGTATTCTACTCTATCTATCTATGGGATTCAGGTGTGTAGTAAGTATTTATTTATTTACTACATAGGTTAGCTTATGCTTGTTCGCTATTTGCTCGCTAGCAGTGACGATAGGTGTAAACGTGGTGTTTATACTTAGAGTTATCCCTGAATTGCCCTTAACCCCACGGAATGATGTGGTAACCGCGAGTACGTGTGACAGGCGTACCGGGCTTTGTAGTCCACCACGTTCGGGTTAATACCTGCAGAGGCTGAATAGCAGCGGATCCCCAGAGTAGTTGAACCTAGTTATCGGGTTGCTGCTTTGGCACGTCTGTGCCCCGAAATAGATGATAGAGAAAGACCCTTATCGACTTGCTCAGTTATATAATCCCTTGCATTAGATTACCTGGCCAGAGGACTATCACTCTTTACTGCATTTATCTCTATCTCACTGTGCCCCTTGTACGGTAATTCGCCATAGATTTTGAGTAGTAGTACACTTCGCGTTCCCTGTGGAATACGATACCTTGGAATACTCCCTGGTGAAAGCTACACCGGTATCCGTACGCTTGCGGATTGATTTCTGTTAGGCCTTAGTACTGCCAACAAGCTTTCTGGCGCCGTTGCCGGGGAACGGTAGCTGTGCTAACTCGAGTCTAGGATCGCCCGTATAAGGTTTTTCTGTTTTTATTTTCTTTTTGTATTTCTTTTTCTTTTATCATTACATCATGGACACACCTTCCATCTACGACACCATTGCTCCGAAAGGAGAATTATTGGAGCCTCCTCCATCATCTGCAACAATCACAGCTCAAAGCTATGAGATTCGTCCTGAGCTGATATCACTGGTTCGGGAGTCTGTTTTCTATGGAGAAGATGATGAAAATCCCTACACTCACATGCGGCACTTCGAAAGGCTCTGCTCCACAGTGTCGACTGAAGGTTCCCACAGGATAACCTGAAATGGAAACTCTTTCCATTTTCAATCAGCAAGAAGGCAGAACTTTGGTACGCTCTGAATGTGGAAAAGGCAAAAGGAGATTGGATCACTCTCAGGAAACTCTTCTGTCTCAACTACTTCCCAGTCTCGAAGGTTATCGCTCTCCGTATGGAGCTCCTTACCTTCAAGCAGGGCAGTAATGAGTCACTAGGAGCAGCCTGGGAGCGTTTCCAATTGTACACTGTTGAAGGACCAGATTTAGGACTTGCACCGTCAGTACTCCTCCAGCATAGTAGATAGCATGCACTTTACCTTCTTTTCGCTGTCCAAGAACCGCTCCTACTGCATAATCACTTGCATCACACATAATCTCAAAGGGTAAATTCCAATCCGAAGGTTGCATAATAGGTGCAGAACATAATGCTTCTTTCAACTTTCGGAAAGCAGTAAGTCTTTCATCATTCATCTCAAATTCAACGTCCTTTTGCAGCAATTCCGTCAATGGCTTAGCAATCTTTGAATAATCCTTGACAAATCTGCGATAAAAATTTGCATGTCCAAGAAAACTTCGCAGCGTCTTAAGATCAGTAGGTGGTGGCAACCTTTCAACTGTGGATATTTTAGCTTTGTCTACTTCAATGCCTCTGTTAGAAATAACATGGCCCAAGACAATCCCTTCGGTTACCATGAAGTGACATTTGTCCCAATTAAGAACTAAATCCACTTCTACGCACCTCTTTAGTACTTTCTCTAAATTTGCTAAGCAATGATCAAAATAAGTACCATGAACAGAGAAATCATCCATAAATACCTCCATAATGTCTTCAATGAATTCAGCAAATATAGCATTCATGCATCTTTGGAATGTGGCTGGTGCGTTGCAAAGACCGAATGGCATTCGTCGATAAGCATAAGTTCCATGAGGACAAGTGAAAGTGGTCTTATGCTGATCTTCAGGTGTTGGTATTTCTTACACCACGAATAAATCCGCAAGCGCACGGAATACCGTTGAAGCACTTCACCCGGGAGTATTCCAAGGTATCGTATTTGTTTTCCCCAAGGAACGGTGATAATCTGCAGCAAGGTTAGTTTTACCCAAGGACAACAAGAATGGTAGTAGTGTAGGATTGAGAGGATGAATAAAGATCTAGTTGTCCCGCAGGACGATCGCACTCAAGTTCTACTTGTTTACTTCGGGCACTGGTATAGACCTGGTCTGCCAAGTCACGCCAGCCTGGAGCTCTACGACGAACCCGAACGTGGAGGATTACAAGGGACGGACAGGGCTGTCACCACCTGCCGCCTACCTCTACAAACCGTGGGGCACGCGGCAAACAAAGGTAACCTCTAGCCTAGACACCACGTCTATGCCGTCGATTACTACTCTAACCCCGGTCCTGGTACCAATCTGGAAGGCTAGAGCACCCCTCGCGGAGCGATGATCCCGTAAACAAGTATAAGAAGAATAACGACTAGTATGTAAAGCTCGCTAGATCAATATCACCACGAATACTAATCTTATGAATAAGAACAAGGTTCGTACTAAATAAATGCTTGTTGGTATTTCTTACACCACGAATAAATCCGCAAGCGCACGGAATACCGTAGTAGCACTTCACCCGGGAGTATTCCAAGGTATCGTATTTGTTTTCCCCAAGGAACGGTGATAATCTGCAGCAAGGTTAGTTTTACCCAAGGACAACAAGAATGGTAGTAGTGTAGGATTGAGAGGATGAATAAAGATCTAGTTGTCCCGCAGGACGATCGCACTCAAGTTCTACTCGTTTACTTCGAGCACTGGTATAGACCTGGTTTGCCAAGTCACGCCAGCCTGTAGCTCTACGACGAACCCGAACGTGGAGGATTACAAGGGACGGACAGGGCTGTCACCACCTGCCGCCTACCTCTACAAACCGTGGGGCACGCGGCAAACAAAGGTAACCTCTAGCCTAGACACCAAGTCTATGCCGTCGATTACTACTCTAACCCCGGTCCTGGTACCAATCTGGAAGGCTAGAGCACCCCTCGCGGAGCGATGATCCCGTAAACAAGTATAACAAGAATAACGACTAGTATGTAAAGCTCGCTAGATCAATATCACCACGAATACTAATCTTATGAATAAGAACAAGGTTCGTACTATGAACGAACGACGAACGATGAACGAACTAAGAACGAACGACGAACGATGAACGAACGACGAACGAACTAAGAAGGAACGAAGAACGATGAACGAACGACGAACGAACGAAGAACGAACGATGAACTATTAATAAGATAAATATCCGCCAGGGTACAAGATAAGGAAATAACTAAAAAGAAAGCTATCCCTCTCTTGATCCTTGCCCTCTCCCCTATTCTACTACTGTACAAGAGGCTCTAGGCCTGAGATGTGGGAGTGGTGCTCTCCTCTTGGGATTCTTGTGATGTGTTGTGGAGGAGGGGGGTACCCCTTTATTATAGCCCAAGAAGGTCGGTAACTTGAGGCGGTTCCTTAGGTCGGTGGCATTGATTTCAGGTGGAACCGACCTCTGGAAGGCGGTGGCGAACCGACATAACAAGATGAGCCAGGGGGGCCTCCACCACAGGTCGGCCGACCTAGGGTTTGGGGTCGGCCGACCCCTGGTGGGCCCCTCTGGGCCTGATTGGTGTTTCCAACTTGGGCCTTTTATGCTTCCTTTTCCCCGTTTTCCTATGAATTGCAGCTGCACTCACAAATTCACCAAGACTTGTGGAAATCATTAGTTTAAAGACCTAAGTCTAACTTTGGTGATTGTTTCATTATAAAAAGCGCAGCTAGTTGACGGGTAAATATTGGGTCTAGGAGCCGTCAACAACAGGTCGAACAGAAATTTGAAAGAAACCACTATAACCATCGAGGTAGCAAAAATAAGAGTTCTTAGCTAACCTTTCAAGCATCTCATCAATGAATGGTAATGGATAATGGTCTTTCTTTGTAGCGGTATTCAGTTTCCTGTAATCAATGCACATTCTCCATCCTGTAACTGTTCGTTGAGGGATCAACTCATTATTCTCATTAGGCACAACTGTGAGTCCTCCTTTCTTTGGTACGCAATGCACTGGACTTACCCATTCACTATCAGCAACAGGATAAATCATCCCTGCATTAAGAAGTCTCAGCACTTCTTTCTTCACAACTTCCTTCATGCCTTCCTTCAATCGTCGCATGCCTTCAACAACTGGCTTGGCTGATTCTTCAAGATTGATCTTATGTGTGCAAAAAGCCGGGCTTATTCCTTTGATACCATCAATACTATATCCGATGGCATTCTTGTATTTCCTCAGAACAGCAAGCAATCGTTCTGTCTCATCTTTATTCAAAGCACTGTTAACGATGACGGGATAAATTTATCTTTGCCTAAGTATTCATACCTTAGACCGTCAGGAAGTGGCTTCTGTTCTACTTCTGGTGCTGCACCAGGATCCAGATTACCCAAAGGCTCAAATTGAGGATCTTCGCCACCGTGCCGGTCGGCACCATCACTGTGCCGATCGGCACAGCCCTTGTGCCGGTCGGCACTGCCTTGGATTTCCGCCTCTTCTCTGTCTGATTCTTCAAACAGTTTATCCAACGGGTCTGAATATCCTGTACTGATTTCTTCGTCTTTTTCTGAAAAGAATTCTTGAAGAGAGGGTGGGTCGTTACTTTCTTGAATGACGGGTGGGTCTTTGAATTCAAAGAGGACTTCCTCTCCGCCCAGAGTCAATTTGAGATGACCTTTTCCAGCATCAATAACAGCTTGTACAAGCTTCAAAAAGGGTCTTCCCAAGATAATATCTTCAACTCCAACTTCACCTTTATCAAGAACAAAAATATCCACTGGTATAGCATTCCTTTGTACCTCAATGTTCAGATCTTTGATAACTCCCAGTGGTTTAGTTCTCCTTCCATCCGCCATGATTAGCCCAAGCTCGGTTCCTAGCAATTTTGCTTTTATGTCATAAGGCATATCCATGAATGCTTCATACGTCATCAAACTGACACGGGAGCCAAAATCGCATAGGGCTTTAGGAAAGCTTCTATGCCCGATTTCGCACGGTATGTAAGGATCAACTTCTGTTCCTTTAGTAAGGCCAACTGCATATACTCCGCATAATCCTTCATATGGCGATGGGACAAAACAACTGTCAAATAGCTTCTTTGCTTGTTGGACTTCCATCTGATCAATTTCCATATCATCCTTATACAACTTCCCCAATACTTCACCAATGATAACATTGTCCAGTATTTCAGAAGTTCTAGTGTTTTTAGGGAAGTTATACTGAACTCCTGTAGTAGAGGCATACCTTGGGTCATATGTTCTCCTCATATTTAGCAGACTTGAGCTGAAATCTATAGGAATCCAATCCAACGGTTCAAACTCGTCCAACGGTTTAGCATTGCTCAAGGTTGGATCTCCTACTGGTCTCGAAAATTTATTCACGAAGCTATTTTCATGCTCTTCTAATATCGCAGGTTCAGTTTTGGAAATCCCCTTGACAGAAAGCTTCGTGCCGGTCGGCACATGGCTTGTGCCGGTCGGCACAGTGGGCTCAGCTGTGCCGATCGGCACAGCAGCAGCGCCGCTCGGCACCTCCTCAGATTTTGGTCTTTTCAGATCATCTTGCACTGGTTCTTCCGTCCTTACTGTTAATTCGACTCCAGACGCCGTGTAGCTTCTCGCTTCAGCCTTGAATCCCAAAGAAACGTTAACTAACGTGATCTTTCAAGGGGAATTGGATCTCCTTGAAATTCTTCCCAATGTCTATGCATAGCTTCAGTCTTTGATATCTTACTCAAAAGATCCAGACCTGCAGTAGCAGTCAAGTCGAGGAAACTCCCTCCAGCCGAACTATCCAGATGCATCCTAGAGGTTCCTTCGAGAGACATATAGAATGTCTGAGCAGTAAAGTTATCATCCATGCCCAGATCGGGCCCTTGCTTCAATAAAGATTGGAAGCGTAACCATGCTTGCGTGAGGGTTTCTTCTTTCATTTGCTCAAAGTTAACCACGTCTCTTCTCAATTTCTGCACCTTAGGAAGCGGGAAGAAATGCAAACAGAAATTTCCTACAAGCTTTTCCCAGGTTCCTTTAGCTTCTCGGGCTGCAGATTTATACCAATCCTTGGCTCTTCCATCTAGAGAAAATGGAAATAGCAACCATCTGTACCAATTCTGAGGCACTCCCTCATGCTTAAAGGTCTGACAGAGAACTTCTAGATCTTGCAGATGTGTGTACGGGTTCTTGTCCTTCGTCCCAGAGAATTTGCTGTTCTCAACCATACTGATGATGGTCGGGTTGAGAACGTATGACGAAGCAGTGACTTTCTCATCAGAACTTTGTGGAATCAGCAATCCTGGAGACGGTAGTGAATGCTCCCTAACCGTATGACTCGGTTCAGGAGTACCCATCCTGAAAACACAAAAACAAACTAGAAAAGGGAGGATTAGAGGTTAGTAGAATAAATAAATAGTGAAAGAACTGGCTTGTTCCCTAGCAACGGCGCCAGAAAAACCTTGTTGGTCGTTTGTACGCACCTAACTTATATACCGCAAGTGGACGGTGTACAGTTGTAGCACTTTCCCTTAGAGTATTTCAAGGTTTAATATCGAACCACAGAGAACAAGCGGGACTTAAACTATTATTTAAACTACTAAATTAATATAGCAAAAGATGTGTGTGAAAAGGATGAGGGACAACTAGAGGTGAAAAAGCCTGCGGTTGTAACAAGATTATGAAAAGGATTATTGTTGACGGCTCTTAGACCCAATATTTACCCGTCAACTAGCTGCACTTTTTATAATGAAACAAACACCAAAGGTAGACTTAGGTCTTTAAACTAATGATTTCCACGAGTCTTGGTGAATTTGTGAGTGCAGCTGTAATTCATAGGAAAACGGGGAAAAGGAAGCATAAAAGGCCCAAGTTGGAAACACCAATTTTCCCCGGAATAAAGAATTCCTCTCTTGAAGCCCAAAATCCAAATATCCTGGCTTCAACTCCACCCACAGCAGGTGGATCAGAGGACAACACAGCCCAGGGAAGCAACACAAGGAAGACCAGGCCCAGAGGGGCCCACCAGGGGTCGGCCGACCCCAAACCCTAGGTCGGCCGACCTGTGGTGGAGGCCTCCCTGGCCCACCTTTTTACGTCGGTTCGCCACCGCCTTTCAGAGGTCGGTTCCACCTGCAATCAATGCCCCCAAAGTCAGGAACCGCCTCAAGTTACCGACCTTCTTGGGCTATAAATAAAGGGGTACCCCCCTCCTCCACAACACATCACAAGAATCCCAAGAGGAGAGCACCACTCCCACATCTCAGGCCTAGAGCCTCTTGTACAGTAGTAGAATAGGGGAGAGGGCAAGGATCAAGAGAGGGATAGCTTTCCTTTTAGTTATTTCCTTATCTTGTACCTTGGCGGATATTTATCTTATTAATAGTTCATCGTTCGTTCTTCGTTCGTTCGTCGTTGTTCATCGTTCTTCGTTCGTTCTTAGTTCGTTCGTCGTTCGTTCATCGTTCGTCGTTCGTTCTTAGTTCATTCATCGTTCGTTGTTCGTTCATAGTACGAACCTTGTTCTTATTCATAAGATTAGTATTCGTGGTGATATTGATCTAGCGAGCTTTACATACTAGTCGTTATTCTTGTTATACTTGTTTACGGGATCATCGCTCTGCGGGGGGTGCTCTAGCCTTCCAGATTGGTACCAGGACCGGGGTTTAGAGTAGTAATCGACGGCATAGACGTGGTGTCTAGGCTAGAGGTACCTTTGTTTGCCGCGTGCCCCACGGTTTGTAGAGGTAGGCGGCAGGTGTGACAAGCCCTGTCCGTCCCTTGTAATCCTCCACGTTCGGGTTCGTCGTAGAGCTACAGGCTGGCGTGACTTGGCAGACCAGGTCTATGCCAGTGCCTGAAGTAAACAAGTAGAACTTGAGTGCGATCGTCCTGCGGGACAACTTAGACCTTTATTCGTCCTCTCAATCCTATACTACTACCATTCTTGTTGTCCTTGGGTAAACTAACCTTGCTGTAGATTATCACCGTTCCTTGGGGAAAAACAAATACGATACCTTGGAATACTCCCGGGTGTGAAGTGCTACAAACGGTATTCCGTGAACTTGCGGATATTGTGGTTTGTTGTGTAAGAAATACTAACAAGCATTTCTGGCGCCGTTGCCCCGGGGAACGGTTGCTAATTCTGTGGCGGACCAGGTTTGCCCTCGTAACTTATCTTTACATTTCCCGTTCAATTAATTAGAAAAGAAAAAAAAATATACCAAATGGAGTCGTCACCTACAATCCAATCTTTTTCCACTCCACGGGGCGAGCTCTTAGAGCCACCATGTTCATCTCAACTCGTTGTTTCAACAAGTTATGAGCTCTGCCCCAGTTTTATTTCTTTGATCAAAGGGCTTTCTTCTCTGGTTTTAAAATGAAAATCTTTTGAACACTTGCGAGAGTTTGAGCAATTGTGTGCATGAGCCGATTGATCAATGGCATGACACATGAAACTTTAAAGTGGAAATTGTTTTCCTTCTCTCTCAATGGGAAGGCGAAGCAATGGTACACTTACACGCTAAGAGAGTGAACGGTGATTGGAAAGAATTGCGAGACAAATTTTGTCTAGCATTTTTCCTGTATCTCGTATCACTGGTCTACGCGCGGAAATAATTAACTTTCGCCAAGAGGAGGAAGAAACCCTTAGTGCGGCATGGATACGGTTCTGTTCATTAACAGATTCCGGTCCAGAGTTATTACTCCCAGAACCCGTTCTTTTGCAACATTTTTATTCAGGGTTCAGCAAAGACACCGCACTTTATCTTGACACGGCTGCCGGTGGTTCTTTTTCTCATAAGACCATAGCGGAAGCAAAAGATTTGCTAGAAAGAATTGTTGAAAATACACCTTTTTCCGCTGAAATACTCGAGGAGCCGGAGTCAAAAGATGAGGAACTCATTGTGGAAACACAACAAAAGGTGTCTACCTTGGTAGACCCAATCTAACAGTCCGATCCACAGGATCTTTGTCCCACGGTGCTGTTTACGCAGACACGAGATAATACAACACTTTCATATTAATTTTTGGTTGCATCAACTTCAGTTCAAAAATTTAAAGCTTCTTTACAATTTATCTCTCAATTTAAATTAAATTCCAACTTTATTATCGGTTTATGTAATAACTTTGATTTTTCTCTCCAACAAGGTTTAAGTGTCCAGCATATGGTAGAAAAAGAAATGAGACACCAGGGGTGTCACAACCCTCCCTCCTTAAAGAAATCTCGTCCCGAGATTAAAAGCGATGCAATCTAGAGGAAGGTAAAAATTTTGGTAGAAATCACTCGATACCTGAGAGTGAAGACCAACACTGGATAATGAGTATGCAGGAATTCTTCAGATTCCAGGTCGACTAGTCTTTCGGATTACTCCATTGGATTTTAAAGAATTGAGAGTCCTTTTCGAGTCACTCGTTCTTTTTCATCGAGGACTTTGATCGGATATTCAGGAGTATGTCAAATCTGATTGGAGAGGCTCCATGTCTTCCAAAACTATGTCAACCGGAGGCTTGAGACATTTCTTGAGTTGTGAGACATGGAATATGTCATGAACACCCGATAAATTCGTGGGCGTTTAAGCTTGTATGCCACAGGACCACATTTCTCTATAATTTGAAATGGCCCAATGTAACGTGGGGCGCTAGCTTTCCTCTAACTCCGAAGCGCTGAATACCTTTCATAGGCGATACTCGGAGATAGACATGATCTTCTTCTTTTAAAAGCCAGAGGTCGACGCCGTTGATTGGCATATTTTTCTTGTCGACACTTTGCAGCCTTAAGATTGGCTTGAATGGTTTTGACTTTTTCTTCGGCATCTATTACCAGATCAGGACCGAATATCACCCTTTCTCCAGGCTCAGACCAGTTGAGTGGGGTTCTACAACTTCGTCCATACAATGCCTCATAGGGTGACATTTTATACTCTCCTGATAACTGTTGTTCGTAACAAAATTCAGCAAGAGGTAATACTCCTCCCAACTACCCGTATGTGTCAAAACACAGGCCCTAAGCATGTCTTCCGATTTTGATTGACACGCTCAGTTTGTCCGTGTCGGTAGAAGGATGATAGCGGAACTCCGAATTAACTTGGTGTCCAAGACGATGAAGTTGTTCCCAGAAACGAGCAACGAACTGAGAACCTCTTCGGAAATAATTGTCTTGGGACACACCATGAGACATAGGATCCTTTCTATATGTATAGCTTTGCATATTTTTGAACAGTATAGCGTGTATTGACAGGTAGAAAATGTGCTGACTTTGTAAGCCTGTCCACAACAACCCAAATTGAGTCATGCTTGTTCGATGTGAGAGGAAGGCCTACAATAAAATCCATACTTATATCCTCCACTTTTCCAAGCAGGAATGCTTAATGGTTGGAGCAAGCAGCTTTCTCAAATGATCAGATTTGATCCTTTTACACGTATCGCACTCGTCGACATAACGGGCCAC